>OX589608.1:26115185-27315185 GCA_951329385.1 Polia nebulosa
ATAACAATAACACCTTATTTATATATTAGTACTCTTTGTTATCACGATAACACCAAAGAGAATATAATTTCAGAGGCGGAACTTAGAACATTCGGTTTTCGAGAATTGTTACCGGTTTTTATCCAACCACATGAAAAAAAAACATGAGTACCAACATAAAAATTCTAAATAGCACTAACAATGACAATCATGACCTTGAAAGGATAGAACTGTCATAGCTAGGGATGCCCAACGTATAGAAATCAAAAACTTATCGATATTTGGAATTCATCGATATCGATAAAATGCATTCTATGCAGCTATACGGGGTTACTAAATTCCCAATTTATTTTGAAAAAAAAGGGTAAAAAATACTTGTTCAGAGCGGTTTAGATGAAAAAAATAGAAATCAAATATCAATCAAAATCAAAAGTCATTTATTCAAACTAGGCTGAGAACCAGCACTTTTTGAACGTCAAAGTTTTACATAAAGACAGTCCCCCAAAAACGCCCGCCCGTCACCTTCCTAGTGTTTTAGCTGTGAAGAAGAAGTGGCCAACAAACTCCCCAGCAGAAAAAAGCGCGGGAAACTTCCAACTTGGCGGACGCGTTATTTTTGGAATTTTATTCAGTAAAAGTTTACAGTTATATATAAGATCAGTAATACATAGTAGTAGTTATATATAAGTATAGTAAGTAGTTAATATTTAGTTTTGTACATTCTTCGATAGTGGTAAGTTATTTCTTTTCTTTTTAGTGTCTAAGGATGAAAGACCCGCCCGACCCGGGGGACTTTGTTCCCCCGGCCGGCGTTTTTGTCACAGTATCAAATAATGAATCTGGTATGGATACTGATGGGTCGTCTTCGGCCCGCAATTTAAAAAGAAGCCGCGTGCACGTCTGTAAGCATTGCAATAAACGTCGTCGTACCCGTAAAAACCACGGTTCCGAGTCTTCGGGTTGTAATTGTGTAGACTCACACTCGACTCAAGTTGTGGAATCTGCTCCTATTCATTCCGTTAATAAGGTTTCCAATGCATTGCCTACTGATATTCCCGTTCCTTCCATAGTTAATCCCACTCAGATAGGTAGAAAAACCTACGAAAAAACGGACAGCGCGCCTTTTGTAATACATGTACAAAAAATAATAACTTCACCAGATGATGGTTCGACATTGCACCCAATCACATTTGGCAAGTTTTTGAAGCACAACGCCTTCCAAAATGTTATTAATGGCAGCGTCAAAAAAATCGGACGCAATAAAATTTCATTATCTTTTTCTAGTTTTCTGGACGCAAATTCTTTTATTTCTCATAATAGTCTTGAAAAATACAATTTTAAAGCTTTTATACCCACTTTTAATGTTACCAGAATGGGTTTAGTACGTGGTGTTCCTGCAGAATGGTCTCCAGAGGAAGTTATTGATAATATAACAGTACCAATTGGGTGCGGTCCAATTTTAAAAGTCAGACGCCTTAATTTTAAAACCATTGTTGATGGTTCAACCATTTGGAAACCATCCCAATCTATAGTTGTTACATTTGACGGGCAGGTCTTACCAAAAAGAATTTTTATGTGCTATAATGCTTTACCTGTTGAGTTATATATTTTCCCTACCATACAGTGCTTCAATTGTTGTAGATTTGGTCATACTAAAATACAGTGCAGGTCTAAACCTCGTTGCTATAAATGTGGCCAAGACCATACTGGGGACAGTTGTGATAGACAACAAGAAAATACATCCTGCTGCCTTTGCTCTGGTTTACATTTTGCTATTAATAAATCTTGCCCAGAATTCTCTAGGCAAAAATTAATTAAAACTTACATGGCACAAAGTTCAGTATCATATGCTGAAGCAGCAAAAGTATATCCCCCTGTAACAAAATCATATGCTGATGCACTTTTATCTTCTCCCTCCAAAAACTTTGCAAATACTCCTTTAGTCTCTTCACCTAACAAAACACCTACTTCAAGTAGCTATAGAAAGACTGTCTTTCTCAAACCTCACCCCCCTCCTAAATCTATACAAGGATATAACAAAGAGGCTCATAATGCCATCATTAAAGATCTCAATATTCCTCAACCATCCAATGGTTGTGCTTTTTCTAACAATCATAATAATGACCTATAAGACACAAATTTTTCTATAAATGATTTTCTTTCTGCTTTACATAATCTTCTCTCTCAGTTCAATATTTCACCGTCCAACGTAGCTTCATCTTTCAACGAATCTCAATCCATTCATAATGGACAACACATCCAAAATAATCCAGTGGAACTGCCGCAGTCTAATTAACAAAAAGAGTGATGTTATACATCTTTTAAACAAATATGAGCCATTTGCTGTTGCCTTAGCAGAGACTTGGCTCAAACCTAATCATTTTTTTAAAATCAATAGTTATTTAACCATTAGAGAGGATAGATCTGATAGGTATGGTGGAGTAGCTATACTTATCAAGAATTCTATCCCTTTCTCTACTATTACACTGCCTCCTCACAGTGAAGAAATTTCAATTGTAGCTATTAAAGTGCATCATATTTGTCTTGTTTCTATCTATGTTCCTCACCCTTCTTCTTCTGTTCTGCAAGAGATGAATAATCTCTTTTCCTTTCTTCCAAAGCCATGTTTAATATTGGGGGACCTTAATTGCCATCACCAATCATGGGGTTCCTCGACTTCTACTTGTTATGGGAATGAATTATTAAATATAATAGACCTACATAATTTATGCATCTTGAACTCAGGAGCTGCCACACGTCGTTGTGGTCCCAATCAAAACCAAAGTGCCGTTGACCTTTCTATATGTTCACCATGCTTAGCTTCTTCATTGACTTGGGATACTCTAACTTCTACTTTTGGTAGTGACCATTTCCCAATAGTCATATCTTATCCTCTTTCTAAACCAAAGGCACCATTAAGGAGATCAAATTTAAAACATAAACTACCTAATAGAAATGATAATGACTGGGACAAATTTAGAAACATTGTTGACAGAAAACTTTGCTCCTTGCCTGTTGTTTCTGACGGCAATGAAAATAGTTGTGCTGAAGCTTTAGCACACATATTAATTGCAGCGGCGGATGAAGTCTTTCCTATTAAAAATAACAATATGAGCACAATTCCTTCGCCTCCATGGTGGGACTCCGAGTGCACTGAAATGATTAAAAAACGTAAAGAAGCTGAATTAAATTATAACCTTAATATGTCTGATATTAATTTTGTAACCGTTACTAACATAACTAATGAAACGTCTAAAATATTTAAGAAGAAAAAATTTGAATCTTGGCGTAACTTTTGCTCATCAATTTCACCGAATACTCACGCTACGATTGTCTGGCGCAATATTCGTAAATTTAGGTCTATTTATAACAACCCTTCTCCTATTCCTGATTCTTTAGCCAGTGACTTTTTAGATAAATTGGCTCCTCCTTGGGTTCCAGAGGCTATTATCCTGTCTCCCATATCCAATAACCAAGACACTTCAGACACACATACGACGCTAGATCTTCCATTCTCTCTCACTGAATTAAAGGGTATTATTCGTAGAACTATGGATTCTGCGCCAGGCATTGATGGCATCCCGTATTCCTTTTTTGCTAATTTAGATGACAATGTCCTCAATTATTATTTAGATCTTATTAATACTATTATGAATACAGGAAACATTCCTACTGAATGGAAACGTCAAATGGTGTTGCCATTCCTTAAACCAAATAAAATTCCATCCGATGCTTCCTCGTACCGGCCTATAGTTTTGTCTTCTATTCTGATGAAATTAGCTGAACACCTAATTAAGAATCGCCTAGAATGGTATGTTGAAAGTAAGGGTCTTTTGGCGGCATCACAATATGGCTTTAGAAAAGGTAAAAGCACCACTGACTGCTTAAGTATTTTTTCAACCAATATTCGGTTATCCTTCTCTGAAAACCAATCCACTGTTGCAGTTTTCCTAGATATTAATGCAGCTTATGATAATGTCGTATTATCAGTTTTACAAAATAAATTAAAAGCTATAGAGGTTCCCTCGAATTTGATGAATTTCATTATTAACATCCTGACTGAACGCTCTGTTAACATGACAATAGGAGATCATGATGTCTCTCATCTTGTATGGAGAGGTCTCCCACAGGGTTCTGTGCTCAGTCCCCTTCTGTACAATATTTATACTTTTGATTTGGACTCTTCCTTAACTAATCATGTTAAGGTTCTTCAATACGCCGACGATTTATTATTATATTCTTCAAGTCAATCTGTTGAACAAGCGAGCTATGCTATTAATTCTGCTTTATCTACTTTAGAGTCATGGTTATATTTAAACGGTTTAGATTTATCCACGTCTAAAAGCGCGGCTGTTTTATTCACCAGAAAAAAAATTATTCCATTAGTAAACCTATTCTATAAGGGAATACTTATTCCAGTTAAAGATAAATTCAGATATCTAGGTGTAATATTTGACTTTAAATTAAGCTGTGCTCCTCATTGTGACTATATTGTTAATAAATGTGAAAATCACTTAAACATGCTCAGATGTCTCTCAGGTGTGTGGTGGGGTGCACATCCATTTTCTTTGAAACTAATTTACAACGCAATCATCAGAAGCACTCTGGATTATGGATTGTTCGTTCTAGAACCTGGTAGCGTTATGGCTTTCAAAAAATTGGATCGGATCCAGTCTAAAGCATTACGTATTATTTCGGGTGCCATGAAATCTAGTCCCATTAATGCACTACAAATCGAATGTGGGGAAGCTCCTTTAGGCCTTAGAAGACAATTCCTGTCTGACAAATATTTATTCCGGATTCTTCAGTTCTCAACTCACCCTCTCATTCCTAAACTGGAATCTTTAATGTTTCAAATTGAATCTTCAGATTACTGGTCCCATAAACGTGCTCCTTGTTTAGTTGAAAGCTACAAGAAATTCCTCTCACCTTCTTCGCCTATTCACCGTTCAAATAAACTTCCCCTATTTAACAATAGTTATGAGAGTTTACTGTTCAGTCCCAATATTAAATATAACTGTGTAAGTAAATCAGATCCCGATTGCCAATCATGCTTTAATATATTTCTGATTGAACATTCAGACTTTCACCATATTTTTACGGATGCTGCCAAACGTTCTCCGACGGGTTGTGTTGGGATTGGTACCTACCATACTCAATACAACATCGTGCAAAAAATAAAACTGCCTCCGGAGACTTCCGTTTTTACGGGAGAATGTTTTGGAATTCTAAAAGCTTTAGAATATGCACGTGTTTTTAGGCTCAAAAAAACTATAATTTTTACCGATTCACAGAGTGCTCTTCTAGCCATCAGTAAATCCCCTTTTGAACACAAATCACAGTCTCCTATAATTTATGTGATAAGAGAATTTGCGTTCAAAACCATCTCTGAGGGTAACACACTGCAATTTGCCTGGATTCCGGCCCATTCTGGAATCCATGGCAATGATGTAGCTGATGCACTCGCTGGTGATGCGGTGCAATGTGGAGACTTAGTTCCATATAAGAACTTTAGCTATGACCTCGAGACGCTGCCAAAGAATTTTCTTCGGGACACTTGGAAGGTGGCTTGGGATATCAGCAGCAAATCCAAGGGCCGTTACTTTTCTTTTATTCAACCCGAGATTCCAGAAAAACCGTGGTTTGGCAGGGCAAAGTTTGGCAAGGTTGAGACCTCCATTATGATACGGTTGAGACTGGGCCATGTTTGCTCTCCAGCCCATCTTGCCAAACTTCATATCATCGACGACCCCTATTGCTCGTGTGGCACAGACGTAGGTGACTTAGATCACATATTTTTCTCCTGTCCTTTACATGACCGTTCCTCCTTTCTCTGTGACCTCTTGTCCCTTCGTATTCCTTTTCCTACCTCAATACTTTGCTTACTTTGTACAAATAGCTTCTCTGTATATAAATGTATAGTCTCATTCATCACCTTAAATAATATTAAGCTATAATTTTCGTCATTGTATTTGCTCACCATTTTCATGTTATCACCATCCAAAAGAACTGATCCTATCTATCTATCCTTTCCTAAATTCCGTTCAATTTAATATTTTTTATATGGTTTCCCTACCTTTGATTTCTGTAAAATCAACCTGACGTGACATTGGCTGAATGCACAAACCGTGCGAAGCCAAAAAGGAAGAAAAAAAAAAAAAAAAAAGAAGACTTTTGTTTTTGGGTGGACTTCTCCTAGCCCGCTCGAAGAGGGCACTTGTATTATTTTTATTATTCAATATAACGTATAAATTCGCCAGTCCTCTTTTCTTTATCACACAACACACTTAAGCAGTCACTCTCGTACACCACACTCTCGCACTGCCAGCGTGTACGACAACCCCCAGGAACGTATAAGGATCTCCAGGGACCTGTACTAAGAGAAGGTGCTCCAGGTCCCTATAAGTGGCGGCGAGCGCCGGGTAACGAGCGCCGTATGTAAGAGTGACGGCAACGGTAACGGTGTGCGGTGGACAAACGGAGGACTGATGCAGTGACAGCACCAGGATAAGAGGAGTATAGACCAAGCTGAGTGGTTCTGTTTTTATTACGTGTTAAATCAAATATAAAGCAAAATGCGATACTTTTCGGGACACACGTATGAAGTGTGCCTCGAAGAATTTATCGACGAGTTTGTGTCGATGGCCATTGCCAAGGGGTGGCGAAAGAGCGATTATTCGTTAATTCTTGGTGTTTGGTTAAAAGGAGCTGCGCAATATTTTTTTTAATATACGTTCCAGTATGAGATGGAATTTGACACACTGTGCGCGGAGCTTAGGAGAGAATTCCCATGCAAGTGTGTGTCTTGCAAGCAGAGAATCAATCAGTGTTTTTACAATCTTGAGAGGCCGGACGTTGTGTCCGAGGCGGATGAACAGTCCGAGGATAATGTGAGCGAAGATAATCACGTAGTATTATTTTCTAGCTCAACAATTAAAGCAAAGGAGGAGGACGATGATGACCAGAGCTGCGCTGATGCCGGCCTAGTCAATGATGTCCAGGAATGTGAAGACTGCGGTCTAGGCGATGATGACCGAAGCTGTGACAATGAAGATGCAGAATCGGGTCGGTTATTTACAATTATTCCTAGTAATAATATTTCAGAGAAACAAGAGACAATTGTAGTAAAAGAAACATTTGGCGAGCACGAGTCGAATGAAAATTTTATTTGTTTGGGAGTTGTTTCGGCTGATGTCGTCATTATGGAAAGCTGTGAGGTGGAAGTTCCGTCGGAGACACATGGTTCTTGTGACGATAATTTTGTTCAGGTTGAGTATGTTTCTGCTGATGTTTGCGAGCAGGAGAGCTTCGAAATGGCGGTGGAGTCCAAACAGCTGTGCGTAGGCGTACCAGTGGAAGTCATGCAAAATCCTGCTATTATTGTTCCAATAGGTGATAGTCCAGCGGATATCTATTCGGATGAAAACTGCATCATAAGTATCACTTCACAACGTCACAACATTCCACAGCAAGCGGAACGGCATTTTTCACTGAATATGCTGGAGGAGGAGATAAGTGCCCTCCCGTATTTAGCGAAGAGGGATAATTTCCATTTCTTTGATAAACATAAAATTATTTTTGTATCAATTTTATTTATTCTAGCTGACATGTATTGTCATAGCAACGTGACAAACAAGTTTTCGACCATAAATATAAGGTATGGATGTAGTAATTACGATGATCCAAATTTTTCGATAAAAATAAAAATATGCGAAAGAAGTCAGGAATTGCTTGTAAACTATTTATTAAAGCAGTATTCCGTAATTAAATATAAGTTTTGGAAATTAAAAAAAAAAATTATAAATTGTTTTTTGAAAATTATTTTATTTTTAAAAATAATTTTAGAGAATAGACAGTGGTGTCAGATGTCATTTGACATGACAAATAATTGTCAGATATCTGGTACGTCAATGTTAGTACGGTTGACAATGTAGAAAAAGTTTAAATTTTAACCGACTTCAAAAGTAGGAGGTTCTCATTTGTTTTATTTTTTATGTGATATTAATCGTTGTGTTTTTGTGTGTTTCATGTAATCGATATGATGAGCTGCACGGACGTGACTGAAGACTGATGGGAGATGTGACCACATACCATGAGCAAGGAAAAAAATTTGTTAGGCGATTATTAGTGAGAAATAGGTATGAGTTTCTCCAGAGTGCGATTTTAATAAAGATGTTGCTACGGTTAGGAGGTAGAGGGATTGCGGTCCTTTCTCCTAGGGAAAGATGTGTGCGGGTTTTTTGTCGGTTTATACCAGCTTTGTTTATGGGGTATAATGCCTTCGCAAAGTGGGATCGATTTGATTCTGTATGGTGTGACCGAGCCCATGACAATTTTTATGTATTATTCATTTAGAGAGTATACTTCAAGTTATATTTATGGAGCACTCTGGGGGAAGTTCAGGAACAGTGAGTAGGTGTTCAGAACAGTGGTCGTTTTTTCTCCTGGTCTTCATAAGCGTCCAATGGAGTTAAAATTATTACAGTTTTGAATTTTATTTTTGTAAACCCCTTCTGGGTAGATGCTAACTAGAGCATCTGTCAGAAAATTTAGCAGAGCAGTGTGGCTTTTTAGAGAGGTTTTACCTCACTGAAGCCATGTGCATTGCCGGGATATGTGGTGTGCCGAATGGCTTAATTAATAATAAGAAAGAAGACCACACTACTCGGGGTTCATTTTTGGCTATCCATAGGTGGACTCTGCTGCGTCGTGTACCTCTCAAAGGTAGGGCCTTCGCAGTAGGTTTAGGTAGGCCTCAATCGGCTTTTCAAATATTTAATTGAATAGAAGACTTACTAGCGTCTGCGCTTCTATTCGTAGGGGCGTAGCTCATGTGACGACCTTATGTTGGCAACCTTATGGTGGAGACTGGCACGTTGGAAGTTTGGAATATTCTAGAAACTCTTGGAACGCCGATTGAAAATTAAGAACAAAGAAGACTTGTTTTGGGTGGACTTCTCCTAGCCCGCTCGAAGAGGGCACTTGTATTATTTTTATTATTCAATATAACGTATAAATTCGCCAGTCCTCTTTTCTTTATCACACAACACACATAAGCAGTCACTCTCGTACACCACACTCTCGCACTGCCAGCGAGTACGACAACCCCCAGGAACGTATAAGGATCTCCAGGGACCTGTACTAAGAGAAGGTGCTCCAGGTCCCTATAATACACACCTCATGCAATAAACCCGAAGATAGGTAACCAGGGTCTCATGCCATAAATATCTCTGACGCTAGCCGGTGGAAGAAATATTTTCTTTACACCGTATTGGCTAACTTCGTTTCGTTAACTGACGATTTGATTGCTAGTAAAGAGACGATGGCCGTTATTCGCTGAGTCATGTCCATAACTGCCGATTTATTTGCAACGTTAATGCGAGATCCTTGATCATTGACTAAATCGTTGATCTTAGTTTAGACATTACTGAGCGTGAGTCACGTGACAGTTCTCTACGCAGGTAATGTCCTTGCCATAAATTTTGCACGATGCGTTAGCGTTAACGTTAACAGAAATGTATTTTGTCTAAAGGCTCAGGTGCAGGTCATCCAACGCAACCACAGGTTGGACGATGCCGCACATGATCGGCTGCGCTCAGAGGTACTGAGCAACCTTCTATTCTCGACTACGACGCAGACTGCGGCACCGCCGGTTTTCGATGCAATACCACCGGCTTCTAATACAATCCTGCCGCGGTCCAATCATGTTGATGAGGAGACATATGATAGGAATGTCACAGTAAGTAGCCAGTGCAACGATCGACTGAGGAGTGCACTGGAGGATGCGCTTCGCGAGTTAGACCTCGTTTATCACGGCTACATATGCACAAAAAAAATAGGGCGCTAGTGTGTGCTCTGGACTCGCTGCTTAATAATGTTTTTGAAAGCAGCGAGGACCTGGTTGATACGCACTCGATCCTGTATAGTGGGGCTGTTGCGGCATGTCGTTTAGCAATTGTAAAGTTACCAAGTTGTGACAAAGCTACTCGACCAAAGCCTACCGTACCGGCCTGGAAGTGTAGGATCGAGAGGCGTATTGATGGGGCCAGAGCACTCATTGGCAAACTATACTGCTTCAGGGAGGGCAATACAAGACCACGTGTGATGTGCTTCGTGAGGCGGGCGTTTTTGGGGACTGGAATCAGTCTTCGAGAATACATGTCCAGTGCCACGGGACGCATTGACTTCCTGAAGCAGAAAGTTTGTACATGGCCCAATCATATTCGGCGGGATAGGCGTCGGGTCGACCGATACTCGCAGAAGCGCATGTTCCAGAGCGATGAGAGGTCGGTATATAGAACTTGCGAGCGACCTGAACAAAATGTGACTGACGTGCTCCGGATGATGCTGCCACGAATGCATTCTGGTGCAACATCTGGTCGGTGCCCGTCTGTCGCACTGAGGGTGGCCAGATACGTAGTGTCGAGCGCGTGTGTGAAGCTATACTAGACATGGAAAACTAACATCACTCCATTCGATGTAGCCAAAGCAGTTCGTCCGTTACCAAACTGGAAATCTCCGGGACCGGACGGACTGCATAACTTCGCTGCCTCAGTTTCTAACCACTGGTGTTACCCACCTGCTCCATAAGACAGTTATTCCCGCGGAACCCAAGAATTATATACCGATTACATATTTATCGACGGTCTATAAACTTCTTACATCCATCCTGAGAGCGAAAATCTGTCGGATCAGGTGCGGGTCATCCAGCGTAACCGTATGCTGGATGACGCCGTACTTGATAGACTACGTCTCGAATCACGGAGTAGCCGTGTCTCACTTGAAGTAACACACCTGCTCTATAAATCAGGTGGTACTGCGGAGCCGAAAAATTATAGGCTGATCACGTGTTTACCGACGGTCTGTAAAGTTCTTACGCCCATCCTGAGAGCCAAAATTAACAATCATATTGATACAAATTGTATTTTGTCTGCCTCTCAGAATGGTGTAGGAACGGGTCCCGCGGTACTAAGGAGCTGCTCTCTTGAGTTTCAAAAAAAAAAAATGGCGGTAGTAGTCACGTTAACATCGAGTCCGTATTTAAAATTATTTAACAAATAGTTTAAGTTATAGTTTAATGATAAAACTAAGTTTATTTGTGAAAGGACACATAAATAAAGCAGAAACATTGTTATCAGGTGAACCTATAAACAATCAGCTGTGATATCAAAATAAACAAACTGTGTGCATGAATACTTAGTGTTAAACTTTTTCGAAACAATTGAAAACGTATTTTATAGTGCATGTTTTGTGAAGATTATAACTAATTAGTGATAGACTGCATATTTTGTTACAAACACAAACAAAAAGTGAAAAAAAAAAACCTATGACTGATAGCAAAAGACAATTCAAATTTAAACCGTCTCGTACACCACATAAAAAATAAAGAAATTGGACTTTGAACCCAGTTAAGTTTACGTTATTTGGCACAACAAGCATCTCGTAGCTAATGTTTCCTTATTTCGGACGTAATCTCTAACGTTCGTTTGGCGTAGCGGCTGAGAGTTGCGCTTTTTGTCTCATGCGCCTGTTGGCACTGCGTTCGAACCCCGCTTCTAATATTGTCTTTTTAAAAGTTTGGCTTTGCTAATTATTACAACAAAATGAATTTCTTCGAGAATATTACTCTGCGGCGAAATCGTACGAAATCACTGTCAGAGACAACATCTAACGATATCAGTACTAACGATGTTAGTTGTAACAACACGACACTAGATGGCACCACCAACAGCATGCCAAACATATCGGATGACGAGGAGAATGATAAAGTACAAGACTTACAGCGAGAAATCGGAGAACTAAAGTCACAACTTTCGGCAGCCCATGACGAAATAAACAATTTGTCATTAGAAAATAGCGAATTAAAACAGACTATTAATACTTTAAATAAAAAATATCAACTAGTGAAGAACGCAACAAGAAAATTAACCAGCGAAACTGGAACTCCTAAAAATAATGTGAGATTATCTACTCCCTACAAAGAACAGCATTCTACAACTCACTTGGACCTAACACGAAATACTGTACAAGGAGGCTACAAACAAGTATCTACGTCTAATAGAGTAAAAACTGCATTAAATTTTGATAAAGAAACTATTGGAAGTCATCAACAAAATGATAACAACTCGTCTCAACTGCAAGCCAAGAAAAACAAATTGTGTATATTAAGTTGTAATAAGACTAACAATGTATTATCCTTAGCACGCAACGCCTTTCCGAACCATCAGATATGCCACCATATCACAACTAACTGTGGATTAAGTACGCTTGTTAGTAATCTAGACTCAAAACTAACTGATTATACTAAGCAGGACTATTGTGTAATTCTTATAGGTAGTGAAGATTTTAATAAAACTAACAACTATTCAGACCTAATTTCTAACATTAGGGAAAACCTCTTAATGTTATCTCACACAAATATAATTCTATGTCTACCTACATATAAGTGTAATGAATACTCTAGTATGTTCAACTGGAGAATTGAAATGTTCAATAGCTTACTATACCATGACATAGAAATTTATGACTATGCTGTAATATTTGACTCTAATTTAAACTTATTATATGATTGTACCATGTTTTCTAATAACAGTGGTAGATTAAACAATTGTGGAATGAGAAATATTTTTGACAATTTAAAATATAATATTATGGACTATGACAATTCAAATAACATAATACCTGAAACAGAAACGAACCCTGAAATTCAAAATTCCTCAAGGAAATCAGATTTTTTTCGTATATAAAAGTATAAACATCCTTCATCAAAACATAAATGGACTTGCTAAGAAAATGGATTTATTATCTATATCTCTGTCGTCACTCCAAGACTCCGAAAATCCAGTAGATGTCATATGTCTTACAGAGCATAATATGCTGAATACTGATACGAATTTAATGAATATACCTAATTTTATTCAAGGGTCCTTCTTCTCAAGGAATAATCGCCGAGGGGGCTCATGTATCTTAGTCCGCAATAATCATGCGTTTAAACCAATTACTGCACTAAAACAATATTGCGTCGAAGGCGTTCTGGAGTGCTCGGGCATCGAACTTCTAAATCATAATATCTTAATATTTTGTATATACCGACCACCAAGGTCAAAAACAGATAACTTTAACACATTTTTCGACACTTTAAACCGACTACTTAAGAAGTACTGCTACAGTAAAAAGAAAATAATAGTTTGTGGCGATTTTAACATAAATGTATTGAAAAAAAACAAAATAACTACAATGTTTATGGAAACACTAGCTTGTTACAACCTACAGTTAGGATTATTTGAACCAACAAGGACTATTAGTGGAACATGCATTGATAATTTCATGTATAACATTCGTGGATGTAAATGTAAAACAATGGAGTTTGCCTTATCTGATCACACGGCACAATTACTAACCTGTCCCGTAAAACTTAGTTGCTCTCTAAAATATTGGTATGTAAAAAGACGAGATTACAGTAAAGATAATATTAAGAAATTTAATGATTGTATAAATTCGACTTCGTTTAATGACGTATTTGAAAATAATGACCCACAGGAAGCTTTTGACATTTTTTATGATTTATTTACTTTATTCTATAATTTGTGTTTTCCATATATTCGAATTAAAAGATATTCTCAAATACGACCCCGGTGGATGACTAAAGGAATAAAAAAATGCTGCATACGTAAACAGCAATTATTATGGAAGTATCGTAAGAATCGAAATATCATAAACAAAAACAATTTTAAAACATTTGCGAGTAGATTACAACGTGTTATAAAACTGACAAAAAAGTCTCAGAATAATTACTTTATCCATACAGCTCAAAACAAATGTAAGGCTACTTGGAACGTTATTAGTAAAACAATGGGTAATGTGTCAAAAAGTGAAATCAATCAAATAAATATAGACGGTAAACATTGTACTGAAGATCCACAGACCATTGCGGATTGTTTTAATAATTTTTTTATAGAACAAATAAAAAGGAATACAAGGTGTTCTAAAAAGACCGAGACCTTACCTAATCACTCGGAAACATTATTTATGTATCCAACTACACCCGAAGAAATACACAAAATAATTTTACACTTAAAAAATACAAACACTACTGGATATGACAGTATATCGACTAAAATTCTGAAACAAGTGCCAATTAAAATATCCTACATTTTAAGTCATGTCATTAACCTGTCGATCCTAAATGGATACTTTCCTGATAAACTTAAATTAACAATCATTAAACCTCTTTTCAAGAAAGGTGATCCCTACAATATGAATTGTTATAGGCCCATAGCACTAGTACCAGTGCTCTCTAAGGTCTATGAAAGAGTTATTTATGACAGGATAAATGACTACTTTGAAAAATTTAATTTATTTGCTAAAGAGCAGACAGGTTTTAGGAAAAATAAAACCATTAATATGGCCGTTTATGATTTTCTGACCACAGTTGTGACTAGCTTAGACAAAAAAAATCCGGCATGCGCATTGTATATGGATCTAAGTAAAGCCTTTGATTGCGTGGATCACCAAATTCTGTTAAATAAATTATACAGGTATGGAATTCGGGGCACTTCATTAGAGCTGATAGCTTCTTATCTTACCAACAGAAAACAGTCCACATTAGTTACTCGAGTATGCACCAAAACAAGTACAGAAATTAACTACACTTCAGAATACAGAGAGATCAAACAAGGCGTCCCACAAGGAAGTGTTTTGGGCCCTCTGCTATTCATCATTTATATAAATGACTTGCCCAAAGTAACTAATCATCCCACTATACTTTTTGCTGATGATAGTACAGTCGTTTTTACAAGTAAGGACAAGTTGTCCCTAGAACAAGATATAAACCGCACTGTAAGTGATATTATAAAATGGTTAACTAATAATAATTTAAAAATGAATTTTGAAAAAACTAAAATCATGATATTTCGCAATCGTAAAGCCCAATTTACGGACCTTAATATAGATTATACAGGAAACAAAATAAATGAGATAGCATCTACAAAATTCTTAGGCATGTCAATTGATTATAATTTGAATTGGAAGACACATGTTGATACTTTAAAACAAAAATTAAATAAGCAATCATACGCCCTACATATGCTGGCAAAAACGGTAGACACTTCTGCTGTACTCGCAGCATATCATGGCTACGTGGGATCCTTGATAAAATATGGTATTATATTCTGGGGTAATTCCACCAATAAGGACATTGCATTCAAGGCGCAAAAGCGATGTATTAGGGGTATGTTTAATATCCACCAGACTGATAGCTGCAGACCATATTTTATTAAATACAATATATTGACATTGCCCTGTGTATACATTTATGAGATTGCTAGCTTCGCAAGATCTAATAGACATCTTTTTGATAAGTACAGAAGTAAGCGGCATAGATATAAAATTTGTTGCAAACCTAACAATACTGCCTTATTTACCGGAAGCATTTTCAGTATGGCACCGCGTATATACAACCACTTACCAAAGTCTGTACTAGAAACTCCATCCATCGATGAATTTAAAAAGAAATTAAAAATATTCTTGCTTTTTAAATGTTATTACAGTATTCAGGATTATTTAATTGAGGATGTAAGGACATATTGCTCTTAGAAATATTGTTGTGACATGTGACTAATGCACTAATTAATTATCTATTATTTTTACTTTGACATTTATTTACTAATATATCTTGACATTCTCATTTATTACATGACATTTTAAATTTTAATTATTTAAGTGACATTATTATTTTGCTAATGTTCTATTACTATTTGCCACGGTGATATTACCAAAATTGGCTTATTCATTATATATATATAAATTATTGTTGCAAGTAATTGTATAATAATGTTGTAATTTTGATACAGTCAAAGCTTGAGATTTGCATGCCTCAAGGCGTAATATGGTTGGACTATGCTCTTTTTTTTTAACAACTTTATATAATTACCCATATTAGCAAATAAATGATTTTGAATTTGAATTTGAATTTGAATTTGCTCCTCATTGATGTTGCCATTAGCCAACAGGTTCGTCGTTTTCGAAGAGATCTGTCGACATGTTGCATAGATTATAAGGAGGCCTATGACTCAGTGCCACATACAAGGCTCATGCTTTTTTTTTTTTTGGAGGCTGTGGGAAATCATACCATGACTTCTCCCGCTTTGGGTGGAGCAAGAGGGCGTATCAGACTCTTCCTGACTAAAACCCACCCCTGTTCCTTCCCTGCCTGAGTGCCCAGGGGCACGGTAACTCATTTTCAGAATTTATCCGCTACGCCTAGGCATGCAGGCACCGGCCACGATGGGCCCCGTCAGTGGTGGCTGACACTAATCTCTTTGAGGCGTGCGTGGAATACTACGCGCCGTCGACTCACGGGCCTGGTGGTTACCGGACGGCGAGCTACCCACCGCTCGCCGTCCGCAGACCCGGGTCTACGGTGGCCGGAAAACGTCTCGCGACGTCCTACGCCCAGTACGCCCAGAACCTCTCCTGCGGTGGTAGCGGCCAGGGCTGTGAGGGGCACTCCGTTGAGCTTCCCTCACGCGTCCCGCCTCCGCCTTCGCGAGCATTACTGCTTCGCAGAAGGCGGAGACTGCTTCCCATTCACACTCGCTCCATACCATGGCCTGAACCAGGGTCGGGCGCGAGGGGTCCCGCCACCTATCACATCCACGAGGACACGGCGGTGTTCCACCCAAGCGGGGCAGCCCTCCACCATATGCTCCACCGTGTCCTCTGGGCGATCCGCAAAGTGGTAACACCCAGGCGCTTCCTCCCGCCTGATCTCATGAGGGTGCTGGAGCTGTACAAAGTTGATGCAACTTTGCGCACCGTCCTGATGTCATGTATGGGGCAGTGGAGGACGGTTCTTCACTATCCATGATGTCGACAGATCCAGGAGAACAGCGTACCGATAAGGATCGAGCGTGGCATATTCCAGGACGACAGTCTGAGTCCACTGTTTTGTCTGGCCCTAAACCCTCTCAGTATTCTACTGAAGGGCTCGGGCCAAGGCTACCGGGTGAGAACAGGTGGTCAGGTCATATCACACCTCCTTAACATGGATGATCTGAAACTCTTTGCCCCCAGCAACTTGCAACTGATGAAGCTACTGAAGGTAACATAAACCTTCAGTAGCGCCGTCAGGATAGAATTTGGTGTGGACAAATGTACAGTCATGCTTGTAAAACGAGGGGAGATAATGGAATCCGTGGGAACTCAACTCTGGGATTCCATACACCTTAGATCCCTCTGCTCAACCAAAACCTACAAGTATTTGGTTATGTCGGAAGCGTCAGGCATCAATACTGCTGACGTGAAACAGTCGTTGAGAGAGCGCTTCTTTGACCTGAATAAAATACTAAGTAGTCTTTTATCAGGCGGGAACAAGGTGCGCGCCTGCAACGGTTGGGTAGTATTGATGTACTCTTTTGGCATACTCAAATGGACTCAGACGGAACTTGACGCCCTGGATAGGAGGGTCCGCACACTGCTGACCGCAAATCAGATGCATTACTTACGATCATCGGTGATGAGGCTGTATGTCCCGCGGAAGTCTAAACGTAACAAAATTTTTATTTCGCGGACTACCTTAGCGCATCGATCTTAACCGAACTACAAAGAACAAGTCACAAAAAAAAACCCATAATAGCATTTCTCTCGTCGTCTAAAGTTGATAAGAATCTACTTTTTATAACATTCATAGTTCCATTAAAGTTTGGTCTGCTCTCAGACTATTATTTTCAATATACAAAACTATTTTGAGCGCAAGTTAAAAGTCATTGGAAAAGTGCAAAAGTCTTCTAATAGAATGCCTATTAAGTGCAAACGTGGTTGCAATAATATAGCGGGTAAGGTGCCGCTTCGTTAAACTGATAACGTAGCGCACGGAGCGGCAACGCCGCTCCTTACCTACTTCGAAGCAATAATTTGAATTTTTGGCGAGAAAACTTTTTTGGTTTACGAGTATTACGTGGAAACTCTAAGGCCTAGAGATCTGAAAATTTTGCTGCCATTGGCAGCTATTATGCCTAAATTTTTGAGCTATAATACATAACCATTTCTTCTTTCGTTCGTTAGTTATGACATGAGCATCTGGGGTGCCGTCACTCCAGCTCACACATGTTTATTGCTTTAATAACTCATAGAGTATTTTGACCAGAGATTTAAAAACTTTGCTGCCTATGGCAGCTATTATGCCTTAATTTTTGAGCTAAAATACGTAGTCATTATCTTTTTGCGTTTGGAAGATATGATTGAGAAGCTGGGGTTACGTCACTCCAGCTTACACATACGTTTTCTGACCGTAGTTTCAACAGTTTTCAAGTATTGTCGTTGAAGTTTTTTTCTTCCTCATGCAGCTATATGCCTTTTTTTTCTGACTTTAGCCAAGTATGTGGAACAGAGTCGTAGGCCTTCTTATAATCTATCCAGCATGTCGACAAATCCTTGTGGGATTGACGAACCTGTTGGCTTATGGCCATGTCTATGAGGAGTAGCTCCTTAGTAACGCGGGACCCGTTCCTATATCCATTCTGAGAGGCAGACATAATTGTGTTGTTCTCAATGTGTAGATTAATTTTTGCTCTCAGGATGGATGTAAGAAGTTTATAGACCGTTGATAAATATGTAATCGGTATATAATTCTTGGGTTCCGCGGGAATAACTGTCTTATGGAGCAGGTGGGTAACACCAGTGGTTAGAAACTGAGGCAGCGACCCAGACTCTAAGGATGCCTGGAATTGAGATGCCAGAAGCGCGTGTGAGCTACTATACCATTTAAGCCAGAAGTTATGCAGTCCGTCCGGTCCCGGAGATTTCCAGTTTGGTAACGGATGAACTGCTTTGGCTACATCGAATGGAGTGATGTTAGTTTTCCATGTCTAGTATAGCTTCACACACGCGCTCGACACTACGCATCTGGCCACCCTCAGTGTGACAGACGAGCACCGACCAGATGTTGCACCAGAATGCATTCGTGGCAGCATCATCCGGAGCACGTCAGTCACATTTTGTTCAGGTCGCTCGCAAGTTCTATATACCGACCTCTCATCGCTCTGGAACATGCGGTTCTGCGAGTATCGGTCAACCCGACGCCTATCCCGCCGAATATGATTGGGCCATGCACAAACTTTCTGCTTCAGGAAGTCAATGCGTTCCGTGGCACGGGACATGTATTCTCGAAGACTGATTCCAGTCCCCGAAAACGCCCGCCTCACGAAGCACATCACACGTGGTCTTGTATTGCCCTCCCTGAAGCAGTATAGTTTGCCAATGAGTGCTCTGGCCCCATCAATACGCCTCTCGATCCTACACTTCCAGGCTGGTACGGTAGGCTTTGGTCGAGTAGTTTCGTCACAACTTGGTAACTTTACATTTGCTAAACGACATGCCACAACAGCCCCACTATACAGGATCGAGTGTGTATCAACCAGGTCCTCGCTGCTTTCAAAAACATTATTAAGCAGCGAGTCCAGAGCACACACTAGCGCCCTATTTTTTTTGTGCATAGGTAGCCGTGATAAACGGGGTCTAACTCGCGAAGCGCATCCTCCAGTGCACTCCTCAGTCGATCGTTGCACTGGCTACTTACTGTGACATTCCTATCATATGTCTCCTCATCAACATGATTGGACCGCGGCAGGATTGTATTAGAAGCCGGTGGTATTGCATCGAAAACCGGCGGTGCCGCAGTCTGCGTCGTAGTCGAGAATAGAAGGTTGCTCAGTACCTCTGAGCGCAGCCGATCATGTGCGGCATCGTCCAACCTGTGGTTGCGTTGGATGACCTGCACCTGAGCCTTTAGACAAAATACATTTCTGTTAACGTTAACGCTAACGCATCGTGCAAAATTTATGGCAAGGACATTACCTGCGTAGAGAACTGTCACGTGACTCACGCTCAGTAATGTCTAAACTAAGATCAACTATTTAGTCAATGATCAAGGATCTCGCATTAACGTTGCAAATAAATCGGCAATTATGGACATGACTCAGTGAATAACGGCCATCGTCTCTTTACTAGCAATCAAATCGTCAGTTAACGAAAAGAAGTTAGCCAATACGGAACGCGAATTGGATAATATTAAATTGCAAAATAATGTCAAACATAGTAATGTCAATAATAATAGCAAAGTTTCGTATGCGCACTCGTTAAATCTCCGTTTTCCAAAAGTAACTCCTGTCATCTGTGAGTCCCGGGCCCCGTTGCCATGTTTAGTAGCTTATCCGACAGCGGCCTGGTCAGCTAATTTTAACACTTCGTCAGCGACTAAGCAAGCTCTTATGAAGGCGATTAAACCTTGTGATGTCGGTTTCCAAACAGTAGGCGTGAAAAAAACAGCGAAGTCCGGTGTTGTACTGCGTGTCGCTATGATATATGATGACGATAATGAAAATCAATTAAAAAAGTTGGAATCTGTGGTTGCCATCAAGGCCGCTGGTTTACGGCTAGAAAAACCAAAGGGTAGGTGCCCTCGAATATTAGTTAAGGATATTCCATCCTCAATGGAAGACAATGCTTTTCTTTATGCCTTATACCGTCAAAACATTAAAAATGAGCTTCGAATTAAAGAGGAAGATTTTCTTAAATCAACCAAAATTATCCGTAGACGTTCTTTAGAGAATGGTCGGAAATGGATAGGCATTGACGTTGAATCTGAGGTTCGTAAGCACCTGAAATCTACAAAGGATAAATTATTTATTGATTGGGCCACTTACCGTTTTATTGATGATGTTGAAGTGGTTCGCTACTTACATTGCCAACAGTTCGGTCACGTTAAGAAACACTGCGTTAATAAAACTCCTACCTGTGCTAATTGTGCTGAGGCACATGATACAAAAGATTGTCTGCACAAGGACGACTTGAATTTTACACCGATTTGCGGGACGTGTAAACGTTTTAAAAAACCGTTTGATCATCGCTGCGGATCTCGTGAGTGTACCGCATATAAACTTAAACTCGAACAACTTATTCTGAACACCAACTACTAAATTAATAATGGATAGTTTAATCATAGTACAATTAAATCTCCATAATGATAGGATAGCCACATCTGAGCTGGATACATTAATTATCGATTATAATTTAGACATAGTACTTGTTCAAGAACAATACCAATACTCGCACTTGCGTCATAGAATTGTTCAGCTTGATATAGAATCGTGTAAAAAAGCGGGTGACGCGATTTTAAGTGTCTATAACCGATTCGCGACGCGGATGGTATTTTTCCTCGGAAATGGCGACAAGGCTATATACGCATAATTCCGAAGAATGGTGACAAGCCTCCTGACGACCCTATGTCGTATCGGCCCATAACACTACTTCCATCTTTGGGCTTACCCAAAGATGGAATAATCGTTCCTCGCTTGCTACCGAACGGACCTAAATTTCATAAAAACCAATTCGGTTTTACTGTTGGCAAATCTACCGTCGATGCAACACTCTCTGTCCGTAAAATTGTTAATCTTTCCGAACATAAATACGTTATCGAGCTTTTTCTGGATATTTCTGGGGCTTTTGATAATGCATGGTGGCCAATGCTACTACTAAAAATGAAAACTCGTGGTTGCAACAAAAATATTTATTCTCTGGTTCACTCGTACTTTTTTCATGGTTCCGCGAAACTCAAACTTGGACATCATTCTGTAACGAAATCTCTAACCATGGGATGTCCTCAGGGCTCTGATGGAATTTTGGGGTACGATGATTTTCTCGCGATTCCGCTTCCTTGCGATTGCTCATTAACCGGGTATGCGGACGATGGGCTGCTGATCATTCAGTCAAGTACTCGGGCTGGCCATGAGAGTTTAATTACTCTGGAAAGTCAACATAAATATCTTAGGATTAGAACTCTTCAGGTGTAGAACAGGGAACAGAAGCGCCGTAAAAAAACACGTCAATTTAATACTCCAAGAGTTGTTAATCATTTTATTATTCACACAACAAGCGGATGTACACTGTGGCTTATATCTAGTCTAGTATCATAGAGTGTTGGGTGCTCGCGGCTACAGAGAGCCGGCTCGGGGCTGTCAGGACTCTGGCGGTTGCGGCGCATGTAGTGCTCCTTGTTGTAGTTCCGCAGCTCCTTGAACGTCGTAACCTCCTTCTAGACCGCGGGGAGCGCATTTGGCGCGGCAGGCGGCTCCTTCTGAGAGTCGTCTCCATGGCGACGCCTGCGTTAGGTTAGCCGGCACGCCGGAAAGCCGAGAGATTTTAGGTAACGGCGGCGTTTTGCAGTTGGGTCTGGCGGGCTCACCGTCCGCTCCGACGTCGATGGTGATGACGTGTCTCCGCTTGGTGGCGCGCACGAGCGGTTTGACGTCAAAGACGTTGGGTACAACCACCACGATGTGCGACGGCGGCACAGGCCACGCGGGGGTCAGGTCGTGCGCAAGGCGCGGGTCGCGGCGCACGGGCATGTGGTCGGCGCTCACGGGTGCGATGCGACTTGCCGGCTTGTTCACTGGCTGGAAAGGAAGACAATGATGACGCAATCGATGATATTTAAAACTCGAATACATCGTTTCAAACACTAACAAGTTTCAGCACACAAGCTGTGGACAGGGACTTTAGGCGAGATTTTTTTAGCTGTATAATTATTAACAAGATGATTCCTGGTAGATATTATGATGTAAAAATTGGATTAGTTGGTGTTGTGTCTCACGTGTCTACGCAACTGGACAATATGTGGAATAATTGAAATAGGCTCGCGCCTGTAAAATGAAGCTGAGAATTTTATTGTAGTATTGACTACCTCAGCGAAGCTTGCCGAGATGGTTGACTAGACACATTTGCTGTCAAGACACTGCAAAACCAATAGAATGTGTTACATCTGCATTCTAATGGAATCAAGTGACAGTATTCTGTATCTAAAAACTAAATACCTACTCAACTTGACACTGGCTAAATGCACGAACCGTGCGAAGCCAAAATTAATTTAAAAAAAAAGCTATGTACAATCTATGGTATACATACACGTTAGGTAAACTTACCGGTGTGAGGCGTGCTCTGACAGGCAGGCTGGCCACCTCAGGCGCCACGGGCTGCACGGGCACGGTCACTGACGACACCGACGCTACAGTCGTCGAGTTACTGTTTGTTGTTGCCGGCAATGATGGCACCTGTCACAATAGCAGTATTTTTAAGACATCGCAAATTGTTTTAATAAAACTTTTTTACAAAAAAAACAACCGACTTACAAAAAAGAGTACACTAAAAATTTAAAAATAACTTTAATTTCGGAAGTCGGTGTTTGTATTTTACTTCTTCGTTATTTGACACCGACTTCCGAAATTAAAGTTATTTTTAAATTTTTAGTGTACTTTTTTTTGGAAGTCGGTTGTTTTTTTTGTAAAAAAGTTTTTTATTTTTCGCTTTTTAGTTGTTATACCCCAGAACTAAAACCCCAATAACATGGAACGTGGAATTTAAACATTTGAAGAACACAAAAACGTCATCAAGATATGCGTATTTTTCGTTTTTGTTCAGTTTCTCAATAAGCGCTAAAGCAAATTCGATAAAATTTATATGGGACTACCTCGGGAGTATATTCTTTCGGATAAAACAAGAATTTTGAAAATCGGTTCACAACTGACGGAGAAATGCGCGGCCATACATAAAACATACATACAGTCGAACATAGAACCTCCTCCTTTTTCGAAAGTCGGTTAAAAAGTAAACACTAAATTCCTATGGGATAGACCAAAGTATCAAAGCTTTGACTAAAATCTGATATGGAAAAAATTCTTACCATTTTCGTCTCGACCTGCCGCCGGATTTTCCCAAGTAACATCTCCACCTTCTTCATGAAGAGCTCTTGTTCCTTCTTAGCGAGGATGCTCTTCATCTTCTCGTCTTCTTTAGGGGTAACTGATGCAGCTGGTGTGACTGTTGTAGTACTGGTGGTGGGTACACTCTGCTGAGAAAATTTCGAAATTAGAAAGATGAAGAGGTATTTAGGGAATGTTTTTGTTTTAATATTCCTTCTTTTATTGCTGTGTATTCTGTCCTACGGCTATGGTCTAAAAATAACACAGGTTGAAAACAGGCAGTGCGCTCAAGCATAAGATCCTTTTTTTTTTTGTTGCCGGCGAGGAAAATCCTCATGGATGTCTTTCGCCTGCCCCAGGCGAAGGACATCCAGGGTCTGTCAGACTCTTACTAACTAAAAACCACCCCGGTGTTCCGTCCCACACTTGGACCGGGGATCGTGAGAGCTAATACGACTTCCATGATCCCCGGCTAGTGCCGGCCCGCCTATGCGGGCCACCTCAGGCCCGCGGGGAGAGTGAGGTGTCCTCCTCCCGCGACTTCTAAAAAGAGGCGCACGAGGAACACTTCGCGCCGCCGCCTCGGGTCTTGCTGGATGGGGGGCCGCGGACGACCGCGAGTCCGCCGTCCCTCCGGACCTATTTATGGGGGCTGGAAGAGGGCTTATCCGCCCTCCGCCGACGCCCGGTACGTCCGCTGCGGATCGGGAGAGTGGCCACGGCCTCGCTCTCCCTCTCCGCAGCCTCCTTCTGTGAAATAACGGCTTCACAGAAGGAGATCACCGCATCCCACGACTCGGCGCTCCCGACCATCGAACGAGCGACGGCCGGCAGCGACAAGTCGGGGCCCGCTTCGGATACGAGGGCACGACGCTGCTCCTCCGATGCGGCACACTCTGCCAGTGTGTGCTGCGCCGTGTCCTCCCGACAGTCGGTGCAGTGATGGCACCGAGCGTCCGGCTCCCTGTTTATGCGACACAAGTACTTCCCGAAGCAGCCATGCCCCGAGAGCACCTGCATCGTTTGAAACGACAGGGAGCCGTGCTTCCTCCAGAGCCATTCGTCGAGCACTGGTCGGATCGCATCGACGGTAACAAGGCAAGCAAGCAAGGTGGGGCGCGAAATCCTATCCCGCCATTCCGCCACCATGACCTCGCGGAGCTGTGACCGACGCAACTCAATCTCGCGCTGCATCGGTTCACCGCCCCGCGTCCGCATCTCCTCGCGCCACCGGTACAGTGAGGCGAGGACTCTCGCCTCTAAGTCCCAGGGCGGAGATCCGGCCAGTGCACAACCCGCCTCGTAGGAGATCGTGCGATATCCCCTGATAGCCCTGACGGCCATCGCCCTCTGCGGTCTTCGCAGTATCGCGATGCTGCCGACCGTCAGGTCAGAAGCCCACACCGGGGCCCCGTACAGGGCCATGGATCGCACGATCCCCAAGTACAACCGCCTACAGGCGGTGCTCAGGCCCCCCAAATTGGGGAGCAGCGTTGCTAGCGCACCCGCGGCGCCCATCAACCTGGGCGTCAGCCGTCGAATGTGGGGGCCAAAATCCCACCGGCTGTCGAGCACCAATCCTAAGTACTTCATGGTGGACTCGACAGCGATTTGGACTCCCCCGACCACGATGTGTGACCCCAGCGGCGGTGCCCGTCGGAGGCCGTGAAAAACCATGGCCTCCGACTTGTTGAGGGCCACCTCCAGTCCCAGGCGTCGTCTGCGACCCACCACCTGTGAGACCGCAGCCGTTGCCAGCAACGCTGCCTCCCTGTACGAACTCCGCCGGGCCGTGACCAGTGTGTCGTCCGCATAACACGTCAGGTCCACTCCCGGTGGGAGCTCGCCCCTCAGGACCCAGTCGTAACCGACGTTCCACAGAGGTGGGCCTAGGACCGAACCCTGCGGAACACCGCACGACAAATTGCGACGGAAGCATAAGATCCTAGACTAAGTACAAAATGGAAATACTGCACTGTGCATTACAGCATACAAAATGATAATTATTAAAATGATGGTCGTGTTATGCAGTAAGCAGGTATTAAGGTCCCACATGAACCCTGGCCATTGCACTACCTAAAGTTAGCATATTGACGGTGAAGTATCAATACCTAATGAATACAAAAAAAATATTTTACTTTTATTTCTTAACATTTCAATATAAAAGTAAGTTATATTTAAAATAATCAGAACTATAAAAATTACATTATAGAAATACGAGTATATGTAACTTTTTGATTCAAATGGTAAAACTATCGAAATTAAATGGTTTTTTCGCCCTGTAAAATCATAGTATTGTAGTTATTACAATATTAAAACAACAACGACAATATTCAACTAAATTAACATCAAAATAATAATAACTGAAAAACACCTTTTTCAGAAAATTTTGAGTGACTTGGATGTTTGACTGCGGTGGCTGACCTTATATCGGCCATGCTGGGTCAATCGAATTCACTTTTACATCCAGTTTATACAGCTTTATACATGTTAGGTAAACTTACCGGTTTGAGGGGTGCTCTGACAGGCAGGCTGGCCACCTCGGGCGCCACGGGCTGCATGGGCACGGCCACCGACGCCACCGATGCTACAGTCGTCGAGTTACTGTTTGCTGTTGCCGGCACTGATGGCACCTGTCACAATACCAGTATTTTTAACGCACCGCAAATTGTTTTACTGAAACTGAACACTAGATTCCTGTGGGATAGACCAAAGTATTAAAGCCTTGACTAAAATCTGATATAGAAAAAAATCTTACCATTTTAACGACATTTTTCTGCGGCATCTCGAACCGCCGCTGCATTTGCAGAAGTATCAAATCCACCTTCTTCATGAGGAGCTCTAGTTCCTTTTCAACGAGGATGCTCTTCATCTTCTTATCTTCCTTAGCAGGAACTGATGCAGCTGGTGTGACTGTTGTAGTAGTGGTGGTGGGCAATCTCTGCTTAAAAAAATTCCAAATTAGAAAGATGGAGAGGTATATAGGGAATGTTTTATCTTTCAGTAGGCCTTGGTTTTTTGCTGCGTATACTGTCCTATGGCTATGGTCCAAAATTAATACAGGGTGAAAACAGGCAGTATACTCAAGCATAAGATCCTAGACTAAGTACAAAATGGAAATACTGCATTGTGCATTACAGCATACAAAATGATAATTATTAAACTGATGGTCGTGTTATGCAGTAAGCAGGTATTATAGTCCCACATGAACCCTGGCCATTGCACTACCTAAAGCTAGCATATTGACGGTGAAATATCAATACTTAATGAATTTAAAAAAAAAAACTTTTATTTCTTAAAATTTCAATATTAAAGTAACTTATATTTAAAATAGTCAGAACTACTATACTGACATTATAAAAATATAAAGTAACTTTTTAATTCAAATGGTAAAACTATGGAAGTTAAATGGTTTTTTCGACCTGTAAAATCATAGTATTGTGGTTATTATATTAATAAAACTACAACGACAATATTCAACTAAATTAACATCAAAACAATAATCAACTAAAAAACGACTTTTTCAGAAAATTTGGACTTATTTGGATGTTTGACTGCGGCGGCTGACCTTGTATCGGCCATGCTGGGTCAATCGAATTCACTTTTACTGACAGTTGATACAGCTTTGTACACGTTACGTAAACTTACCGGTTTGAGGCGTGCTCTGACAGGCAGGCTGGCCATCTCGGGCGCCACGGGCTGCACGGGCACGGCCACTGACGACACCGACGCTACAGTCGTCGAGTTACTGTTTGCTGTTGCCGACACTGATGGCACCTGTCAGAATATCAGTATTTTTAAGACACCGCAATTGTTTTACTAAAATTAAACACTAGATTCCTGTGGGATAGACCAAAGTATCAAAGCCTTGACTAAAATCTGATATAGAAAAAACTCTTACCATTTTAACGCTAGTTTTCTGCGCCATCTCGAACTGCCGCCGTATTTTCAGAAGTAATAAATCCACGTTCTCCATGAGAAGCTCTTGTTCCTTCTTAGCAAGGATGCTCTTCATCTTCTTATTTTCCTTAGGGTGAACTGATGCAGCTGGTGTGACTGTTGTAGTAGTGGTCGTGGGCAATCTCTGCTGAGAAAATTTCTAATTTAGAAAGATGGAGAGGTATTTAGGGAATGTTTTTCTTTTAGTAGGCCTTGGTTTTTTGCTGTGTATTCTGTCCTATGGCTATGGTCCAAAATTAACACAGGTTGAAAACAAGCAGTAGGTATACTCAAGCATAAGATCCTAGACTATGGAAAATACTGCACTGTGCATTACAGCATACACAATGATAATTATTAAACTGATGGTCGTGTTATGCAGTTAGCAGGTATTATAGTCCCACATGAATCCTGGCCATTGCACTACCTAAAGCTAACATATTGACGGTGAAGTGTCAATACCTAATGAATACAAAAAAGGTTTTACTTTTATTTCTTAACATTTCAATATAAAAGTAACTTATATTTAAAATAGTCAGAACTTCTATACTGACATTATAGAAATATCAGTAACTTTTTGATACAAATGGTAAAACTATGTATGTCCACCAATTTTTCTGTCAGTTGTGGACCGATTTTCAAAATTATCTTTTACTGCGAAAGAGTAAGCACCAGAGGTGTTCCCATATAACTTTAATCGAAATTGCTTCAGCGCTTTTTGAGAAAATCAACAAAAACAAATAATATTACATAGATGTCATTTTGGTCTTAGAATTCCTCAAATCCGTTCAAAATTAAGCAAGTTACAAACCTTTCAAATCTTGTGGAAGGCGAAAGTGTCAAGTAACAAAAAAAGGATGAACACGCATAAATAGGTTACGCGCGTACAATAGAGATAGCGAGTTGTCCCCACCACGCTCCCACCCATCCTTATGCCAAGTATTTGAAATTCTAATTGCTGCTTCATTTAATAACCAATTTTGATGCTGTTTTCAGAAAAACATTTCTTATTAGTGTCATTTGCTGTTTTATATTAAATATTGTACAAAAATAAACACATGAGAATGCCTTATTACGAGTATGTTCAAATTCCATGTTCCGTGTTATTGGGGTTAGCAATTCGGGCGTAACTTTAATAATTAGTTTTAGTTCTGGGGTTCAACCGAAAAGTGAAAAAAAAATAACTTTTTTACAAAAAATATAACAGACTTCCAAACTCCTCTGACTTCCGAAATTAAAGTTATTTTTAATTTTTTGGTGTATTTTAATTTTTGGAAGTAGGTTACGTTGTTCCTTTAAAGTACATAGGTACTCGTATTAGCTCTGTTATAACAACAGATGGCTATTTTAGCTGTTGTTATCTATTTTATTTTAATGTGATAACATGGACAGTTGACGGAGGGACAAGGTGACTTGACGTCATTTTTGGGGGACTGTCTTTATGTAGAACATAGACGTTCAAAAAGAGCTGGCTCTCAGCCTAGTTTGAATAAATGCCTTTTGATTGTTAAATTAAAATAATCATTAAAAAAAGTAGGTTTATTTAAAAACAATTTGTTCTGGCACTTTCATTCACACGCAGGGAATGTGTGTATGAAAGAGCCAGAACAAATTGTATAATGTGATAGGTAAAACTTGTAAGCACTTTGTAAAGTAAAAGACTTGGCTGGGAGACAATTAGTCATAAATGTATGTCAAATTATGCAATATTTTAGACTAAAGTAGGCCAGTAGTTCTAGTGCTGCTAAATGAAAAACTCAAAGACTATGACTTACTACTAAAATTCTCAACCATTTAAATACAGGTATACCACAAACTTCACGGAAAGGTTACACCTAATGCCACTAACGAAATTATGATAGTCATTAATTGATCGGTTACAGAAATTGTCATTTTCAAGCATTGTAAACAACGGAATCTCAACGCTACGCAATCAATGTAGGCGAGCGCGATCGCGTGGTACGTAGTTATCTACACGTCTTATACACACAGACACTTTGAAATTTTGAATGTATCTACAAAGAAGTTAAAGGCAGCTGTGAAGTTAGCCGATAAGTTGATGTAAACTGATTGATGCCTTTATTTCTCCTAATGTAAATACACTTTCAAAGCACTTTCTGATAAAAAAATACCTTCCTCTATTATTACTAAAACGCAAGGTTTATATCCTGTGGTAAGGTTTACAAACTTGGGGTGTGATATTCTTGAGTCCGACAGAAGATTCCATAGTTCTCTATGGAATTTTACGTGTTAAAAAGAATTGAAAAAAAAGTTTTAATAGGTTGATTTTTTGCACGATGGCCGCTTGACAATTGCAGTTGTAGCGACATCTATGACGCTAATAGGAACTAGAACAGCTAAATTCCTACATCGCGCAAGCAGAGTTCTCCGCGCGATTTGAACATATACAACAGCCCGAAATCAACTATCGGGCAGTTGCCCGGACCAGACACAACACCCGTCTGGTCGGAGGATCCTCCCTTTTCAACGGAGGTTTGCGGGACTTTACACTGTTCCGCATACCTCTACACAGTCTCAAGTTTGTTTATATTATGTGTTTCAAGACTTTTGTGTTGTTTTATTAGTGGGCAGTGTTTAGATATTCATTTAATAGATCGTGATCGATAAATATTTGCATGAAATAACAATAAAGTAATACTTTTTTTGGTCAAGGAAATATGTAAGATGTAAAAGTCTTTGATCAAGTGTTTTCAAGTGTTCTTTTTTTACTATTTTTGTGTGTAATCAACGATATGTGAGTAACACATGACAGTAAACATGTCAAATCACAGGAAACGGTCGGGCCGTTTCATGTGGTTTGACATGTTTGCGACCCTGCTCACAAAAAATGGTCTGCTGACGTTTTTATTGGCGCGAGGCACTTAACTAATTGGTTCGATGAAGGTTTAAGGAAATGTTTCTCCCTTAAAATAAGTTCAAAAGTAGTCACTGAGATATGAATTTTTGTAGACGATTAAAATGCCTAACTAGTTATGACAGTTCCCGCCAAAGATAGACGGCTTCTTTGAAGTTTCTATGTCGGCGTCCCGCCTGAGCAGGGCGGTGACTATGTGTACGTGCGTACTGGGCACGAGATGACCTCCGGTGAACTTAGAAAATAAGCTGAGCAGGGAGCTACTTTTAGATATATTTAAATTGCGTTTTTTTTCTAAAAAGAGGAATTCATTAATGTTAAACTAAAAATGTCATTGGGGTAGATAAGTATATCGATTTTATAGAAATTAATGTAAAAAAATAACACGGTTCGAATGTTCGCGGTTCAGAATCATGTACTGAATCACTGGTACACTTGTGACCAGCAAAAAAATCATATATAACTTGTGCAAACTTCAAAACTAATTAAAGACAGCCAATTGTTTCGAAACAAGGTTGCTGCAATCTATGATAAGAATAATTTAAAGAGACTTTTAGATAGCCAATACTGTCGTATTGTTTAAGACAATATTGTGAAATTGGAACTTCTGGTAGGAGATATCTGTTAGTGCTTCGACGGGTATAACGAGCCCAAATAAGTACAGTTGTCATTGTAAACACGAAACTACTTGACTTGGCATAAATTCCGCGGCATCTCATCGCAATAATTTATAAAAATCGAAATTTACCTTCTCCAAATGCTTGTCCACTGTTTCAACAATAACCTCTGCATGCTCGATGTTCTCTGAGGCGAGGCTCGTCAACGGATTTATTAACGGCTCGCTGTTTACGGTTAGGTCCGCCAAACTCACCGCGTACTCGTTCGCTACTTCTTTCGACATCTTGAACGGCGACCACAGTCGTTGTCACTAAGTCAATCACAATATTCAAACACTACGATTTAGTTTCACTCGTTACGTGGATAACCAATATGGCGAGGTTTTAGAAGTTAACACGTAGCGGACTAACGTAATCGTGAATATCACAACACTACGGACGATAAACACACGTAATTACAGCAATCACCTCACGTACAAATAGAATGAGCACATTTATTATTACCAAATAACGTACGGCACTTCTCGGCATAGGTGTTTTCGACCCGACGGAGCAAACGAACTAACGTACCGAAGATAACGTAAGCCACGACATCGTCACAATGTGGTGGTGGGGCACTGCGGTGTAGCGACTGGGGCGGAGGGGCATAGGCAGGACGCTCAAGTGCGGTTGGTGAAAAATCCTTACTGAATCCATAGTACATAAAATCCATTTAAAAAATATTTACTAGGATTGTTGGGCTAACATAACTCTTAGTTTCACGGTCAATTTTCCAACTGTAATGCAACTATTTGCAAGTATCAAAATATAAAGTCGTATAAAAGGCAGTATTATTTTATTGCTTTAACTTACTAGAAACTTGATTTTTTTAGAGGTATACAAAAGCTTCTTTCCTTATTTAGTGTTATGAACAGATCTACTGACGTTTCTGAGCTGGTGGGCAAGATCGCACTTCGTGTACCGAGTGCAATACTTTGGAGACCACGTTTCCTTCATGTGCCTCAAGTCAGAACTATCTACAGACAGAACTCGTACTTACGTGATAAAAGCTTCCGTCATAATTTTAATATAGTGTTTCAGGAACAGGATATCGAGCTAGATTTATTTACTAACACCATTAAAGAAGTAAAGAAAAGTTTGAATAATTATTGTTTCGATGTTTTACCATTTATTTTATTGCATTTTTTGAGCGTGGGATAATTAATTTGCGTAATTCCTACGTCGCTACTTTCGCGTATTTGTTAATACTATTCTACATTAGTCATTAGTGGAAGCATAATTGGTCATCTTTTACACATGTTACTTTACATTGAAATGTATTAACTGTAAGTGTTCCTAAAATAAATAAAATATAATAAAGCATTCATGAAATTGTAAGATTCTTCGTTCGTTCACTCGTTCAAATTTGTTTATGAATGGGATTGAATCATTTGATGCACTTTTTTTTATTAATTTCATATTCTCAAGGAATAAAAACCTCCTATTAAAATATTCGTTTATCGTATCAATGCAAAGCGATACAATAATAACATAAACTAACCTGGAATCCTGTTTCGTAAGTTACTTGAAAGGAACAAAGTATTTTGAAACAATAGAAGGTTTCAAAGAACTTTAATACTTAACGACAAAGTTTTAAAAAGTGATAACATTTATGGTTTTAATCGCTTCCTGAAAATTGCAAACAAAAGTGCGCTCACATATTTTTGTTGAACTTCTGACGATTTGCAACAATAGATAGCTCGCTAGCGTTCTTTGTTTCAAATTCTACGAAGAAATTTAATTAAAACATGCATTGTTGTAGAACAAAGCATGTTTTTACTAAACTTTTAATTTGGAAAAAGTCGGGTCTAATCCGCAGTTACAGTCAAACGCACAATAAAAAATAATTTTCAATGTCTTAACGTTCTTTAAATCTAAAGAGTTGCTAAAAATAAAACGCATATGCGCATCAAACAAAAGTTTAAAGTCAAAAGTAACTCTGAATTCCCTGAGGGCACTAAATTTACTGGCTATTAAGGTATTCGTTAGCTTATAATCTAATTTATTAGGGTCTGGCTAACGCGTAAATGTACATACATAGCATTTAGCAACACTTAAATCTAACCTATTTCTAGCGCAGTTTTCGTCCTCACTTTTTACCTGATACAGGTCCTCACCGGACTCGGTTGTTTCGGGAGGTTCCTGTGTCGAATAAGGCGGAAGGAAACGCCCGGGTGTCATCACTGCGCCGATCGGCCAATAAAGTATATTAACTAAAACAGATTTGTCAAAACATACGCCGTCACTTGTGTTCAAGGTCAAGAAATAGTTAACTTTGTAAGTGTAATAAACTTTCCAAACCATAACTAGTCGAATGAATAGGTGCACCGAGCGATAAGAGAACATAAGACAGGTGATTATGGAATGCGTGCAAATGAATAGTTGGCACCGAACGATAAGAAAACAAAAGGCAGGCAATTATGGAATGCACGCTAATGAATAGTTGGTACCGATCGATTAGAAAACAAAAGGCAGGTGATTATGGAATGTGTGCAAAGGAATAGTTGGCACCGAGTGATAAGAAAACAAAAGGCAGGTGATTATGGAATACCTGCGCGCAAAAAACGATTACCAGCGATTCCCCAATACCCTATTAGCTGATAACAGCACTGTGATCAGTGTAAAACCGTTTATACTCTGTAGCGACCAAAACCGCTATGACATCCGCTGCCGCAAAAGAATGGTGAGACCACGGCATAAAATCACGCCACCAGCTACGTCACATCGTATGATGTCGCAAGCGCCGCCTCCTTGGACTTGGATGGTCGCGTTCTTTTGTTAACGTCGCTGCGGAGCAAGATGGCCGACACTCGTCTTTTGGATTATGAATGAATGTCTCACTAGTATAAATATCGCGTACTAGCATTGTTTACACACACTCCGATTTAGCTTGCTACGCTTACGCTTCACGCTCTGTTTTATTTCTCGCTGCTTATTACTGTGATTATTTTTGATCAAATATCCTATTTTGTACAGTAAATTAAATTAGTAAAATAAATAAGTTTAATAAGTGCTTGCTGCTTTAATTTAAATAAATAACACCTGTGAGGTAGCCTACACAAGAAGCGGCCCAAGTCAACATCTTTACGGGCCCCTTCATTGGTAACCCCGACGGAAGAATATGACCAACAATACGGAGTTAGCGACGGAAGGAACAGCAGAAACGTTCAGAGTTGGAGTACGAGTACCGCCATTCAACCCGGATGACGCAACCCTATGGTTTGCCCAGATCGAAGGTCAGTTCATTTTATCTAATATAGGGCGTGATGAGACCAAATATTATTACGTGTTGGCTCAACTGGAACCTCAATACTCCTCTGAAGTGCGGGACCTAATAGTTACCCCACCAGAGACTGGAAATACGCCAAGCTGAAGGTTGAACTAGTTAAGAGGTTATCGGCATCACAGGAGAGGAAGACCAAGCAACTCTTAATGCACGAAGAGCTCGGCGACAGAAAGCCGTCGCAGTTCCTGAGGCACCTACAGCACCTAGCTGGATCTAATGTTCCTACTGACTTTATCCGCACAATCTGGGCAAACAGACTTCCAACTAACCTTCAAACCATACTGGCATCACAGGTCAGCATGAGTTTAGAGGACGTAGCAGAGCTGGCAGACCGCATTAACGATATCGTTCCCACAGCAAACCAGTAAGCGAGTACATCGTCAATATCGGCAGCGGTCACAGGTACAAGCGATAGCGATTTAAAATTTCAAGTAGCGGAATTGACACGGAAGATTGAGACGATGTCTACGGAGCTATATAGGCGTTCCAGACGCGATTCAAGAGGTCCAGATTCCTACAGGAACCGTAATCGCTCCCGATCACCCGCACTGCTGGTATCACTATAGATTTAAGGAACGAGCGCGTAAGTGCATAAAGCCCTGTAATTATAAGCCGGAAAACAACCAAGGCAACCGACAATAGCGGTAAACGACTACCCCAATCATTCAAACCGCCTGTTCATCACTGACCGCAACACAAAGATCCAGTTTTTGGTCGACACGGGTTCAGACTTGTGTGTGTATCCTAGGTCGTCTGTACGGGAATCGCGTCCGAAAACTAATTATAATCTGTTCGCAGCCAATGGAACACCTATAGCTACATATGGCTATATACAGCTGGAGTTGAATATAGGTCTACGACGCGCGACGTGCATTCACTTGTCGCTTTGTCGTGGCTGACGTATCCAAGCCCATAATCGGCGTCGATTTTTTAAGTTTTTACAACTTGCTTGTCGACTGCCGCAATCAACGCATCATAAATGGGGTTACTTCACTTACCGTCCCGGCTCCTCGTCAACGGGCAGCGGATAGCATATTATCCCTACGTACAACCTGTGCAACCCCGAATGAAGACCCCTTCCACTGTCTACTGCGGGAGTTTCCCGCGATCACACGACCAGCCGGTAAGCCTAGCTCACCCAAACCTAGCACAGTGCATCAAATCAGGACTACGCCTGGACCGCCTGTATTCAGTCGACCTCGCCGCCTAGATCCAGAACGGTTGTATATAGCAAAGCAAGAATTTTAAACTATGTTGCAGAACGGAACAGCTCGAAGATCAGAGAGCGCTTGGTCATCACCCCTTCACCTCGTTCGTAAGAAAACTGATGGATGGCGGCCTTGTGGTTACTACCGAGCTCTTAACGCACGCACAGTTCCGGACCGATATCCAATCAGATATATTCAGAATTATACACAGCAGTTATCAGGTAGCACTATATTTTCAACTATTGACCTGGTAAAAGCATATCATTAGATCCCAGTCCAGGAAGAAGACATACTTAAAACTGCCATTACCACGCCATTCGGCTTGTACGAATTTCCTTTTATGACTTTTGGACTTGGTAACGCCGCACAAGCCTTCCAGCGATTTATTGATGAGGTACTGCGTGGACTGGACTTCTGCTATTGCTACCTTGATGACATTTTAATATCCAGCAGAAGCAGCCAGGAGCATGAAGACCACTTATAGCAACTTTTCGAGCGTTTAAAAGAATACGGCGTTCTTATAAATATTTCAAAGTGCCATCTAGGTAAATTAGAAGTTACTTTCTTGGGTTACACAGTATCCGCAGCAAGTGTGCAGCCGTTTGAAACAAAGATCCAAGCCATTCAAGACTTTCCAGAGCCTAAGACTATAAAGGAGCTAAGAAGATTTCTCGGTATGCTAAATTTTTACCGTCGCTTCAAACCAAGTGCAGCTAGCATACAGGCGCCCCTCAATTCTTTATTAGCCGGACCCAAAACCAAAGGAGCAACACCAATTATATGGACACCGCAATTATTGGACGCATTTAACGAAACTAAAAAAAGGCTTTCACAGGCTACACTATTGGTACATCCAGATCCTAATGTGGTTTGACATGTTTACGACCCTGCTCACAAAAAATGGGCTGACGTTTTTATTGGCGCGAGGCACTTAACTAATTGGTTCGATGAAGGTTAAAGGAAATGTTTCTCCCTTAAAATAAGTTCAAAAGTAGTCACTGAGATATGAATTTTTGTAGACGATTAAAATGCCTAACTAGTTATGACAGTTCCCGCCAAAGATAGACGGCTTCTTTGAAGTTTCTATGTCGGCGTCCCGCCTGAGCAGGGCGGTGACTATGTGTACGTGCGTACTGGGCACGAGATGACCTCCGGTGAACTTAGAAAATAAGCTGAGCAGGGAGCTACTTTTAGATATATTTAAATTGCGTTTTTTTTCTAAAAAGAGGAATTCATTAATGTTAAACTAAAAATGTCATTGGGGTAGATAAGTATATCGATTTTATAGAAATTAATGTAAAAAAATAACACGGTTCGAATGTTCGCGGTTCAGAATCATGTACTGAATCACTGGTACACTTGTGACCAGCAAAAAAATCATATATAACTTGTGCAAACTTCAAAACTAATTAAAGACAGCCAATTGTTTCGAAACAAGGTTGCTGCAATCTATGATAAGAATAATTTAAAGAGACTTTTAGATAGCCAATACTGTCGTATTGTTTAAGACAATATTGTGAAATTGGAACTTCTGGTAGGAGATATCTGTTAGTGCTTCGACGGGTACAACGAGCCCGAATAAGTACCTACAGTTGTCATTGTAAACACGTAAAACACGTGATTTGGCATAAATTTCGCGGCATCTCATCGCGCTAATTTATAAAAATCGAAATTTACCTTCTCCAAATGCTTGTCCACTGTTTCAACAATAACCTCTGCATGCTCGATGTTCTCTGAGGCGAGGCTCGTCAACGTATTTATTAACGGCTCGCTGTTTACGGTTAGGTCCGCCAAACTCGCCGCATACTCGTTCGCTACTTCTTTCGACATCTTGAACGGCGACCACAGTCGTTGTCACTAAGTCAATCACAATATTCAAACACTACGATTTAGTTTCACTCGTTACGTGGATAACCAATATGGCGAGGTTTTAGAAGTTAACACGTAGCGGACTAACGTAATCGTGAATATCACAACACTACGGACGATAAACACACTAATTACAGCAATCACCTCACGTACAAATGGAATGAGCACATTTATTATTACCAAATAACGTACGGCACTTCTCGGCATTGGTGCTCTTCGACCCGACGGAGCAAACGAACTGACATACCGAAGATAACGTAAGCCATGACATCGTCACAATGTGGTAGTGGGGCGCTGCGGTGTAGCGACTGGGGCGGAGGGGCATAGGCAGGACGCTCAAGTGCGGTTGGTGAAAAATCCTTACTGAATCCATAGTATATAAAATCCATTTAAAAATTATTTAGTAGGATTGTTGGGCTAACATAACTCTTAGTTTCACGGTCAATTTTCCAAATGCAATGCAACTATTTGCAAGTATCAAAATATACTGTCGTATAAAAGGCAATATTATTTTATTGCTTTGACTTACTAGAAACTTGATTTTTTTAGAGGTATACAAAAGCTTCTTTCCTTATTTAGTGTTATGAACAGATGTACTGACGTTCCTGAGCTGGTGGGCAAGATCGCACTTCGTGTACCGAGTGCAATACTTCGGAGACCACGTTTCCTTCATGTGCCGCAAGTCAGAACTATCTACAGACAGAACTCGTACCTACGTAATAAAAGCTTCCGTCGTAATTTTAATATAGTGTTTCAGGAACAGGATATCGAGCTAGATTTATTAACTAAAACCATTAAAGAAGTAAAGAAAAGTTTGAATAATTATTGTTTCGATGTTTTAACATTTATTTTATTGCATTTTTTGAGCGTGGGATAATTAATTTGCGTAATTCCTACGTCGCTACTTTCGCGTATTTGTTAATACTATTCACATTAGTCATGAGTGGAAGCTTAATTGGTCATCTTTTACACATGTTACTTTATATTGAAATGTACTGTAAGTTTTCCTAAAATAAATAAAATATAATAAAGCATTCATGAAATTGTGAGATTCTTCGTTCGTTCACTCGTTCAAATTTATTCATGATTTGATGCACTTTTTTTTTTTTTTATTAATTTCATATTCTCAAGGAATAAAAACCTCCTATTAAAATATTCGTTTATCGTATCAATGCAAAGCGATACAATAATAACATAAACTAACCTGGAATCCTGTTTTGTAAGTTACTTGAAAGGAACAAAGTATTTTGAAACAATAAAAGGTTTCAAAGAACCTCGTACTTAACGACAAAGTTAAAAGTGATAACATTTATGGTTTTAATCGCTTCCTGAAAATTGCAAACAAAAGCTGAGCGCATCACAAATTTTTGTTCAACTCCTGACGATTTGCAACAATAGATAGCTCGCTAGCGTTCTTTGTTTCAAATTCTACGCAAAAGTTAAGTAAATCATGCTTTGTTGTAGAACAAAGCATGTTTTTACTAAACTTTTAATTTGGAAAAATCGGGTCTAATCCGCAGTTACAGTCAAACGCACAATAAAAAATAATTTTCAATGTCTTAACGTTCTTTAAATCTAAAGAGTTGCTAAAAATAAAACGCATATGCGCATCAAACAAAAGTTTAAAGTCAAAAGTAACTCTGAATTCCCTGAGGGCACTAAATTTACTGGCTATTAAGGTATTCGTTAGCTTATAATCTAATTTATAAGGGTCTGGCTAACGCGTAAATGTACATACATAACATTTAGTAACACTTAAATCTAACCTATTTCTAGCGCAGTTTTCGTCCTTACTTTTTACCTGATACAGGTCCTCACCGGACTCGGTTGTTTCGGGAGGTTCCTGTGTCGAATAAGGCGGGAGGAAACGCCTGGGTGTCATCACTGCGCCGATCGGCCAATAAAGTATATTAACTAAAACAGATTTGTCAAAACATACGCCGTCACTTGTGTTCAAGGTCAAGAAATAGTTAACTTTGTAAGTGTAATAAACTTTCCAAACCATAACTAGTCGAATGAATAGGTGCACCGAGCGATAAGAGAACATAAGGCAGGTGATTATGGAATGGGTGCAAATGAATAGTTGGCACCGAGCGATAAGAAAACAAAAGACAGGCAATTATGGAATGCACGCAAAGGAATAGTTGGCACCGAGTGATAAGAAAACAAAAGGCAGGTGATTATGGAATACCTGCGCGCAAAAAACGATTACCAGCGAGTGCTGTCATCAGCTAATAGCTGATGACAGCACTGTGATCAGTCTAAAAACGTTTATACTCTGTAGCGACCAAAACCGCTATGACATACGCTGCTGCTTATGAATGGTGAGACCACGGCATAAAATCACGCCACCACCTACGTCACATCGTATGATATCGCAAGCGCCGCCTCCTTGGACTTGGATGGTCGCGTTCTTTTGTTAACGTCGCTGCGGAGCAAGATGGCCGACACTCGTCTTTTGGATTATGAATGAATGTCTCACTAGTATAAATATCGCGTACTAGCATTGTTTACACCCACTCCGATTTAGCTTGCTACGCTTACGTTTCACGCTCTGTTTTATTTCTCGCTGCTTATTACTGTGATTATTTTTGATCAAATATCCTATTTTGTACAGTAAATTAAATTAGTAAAATAAATAAGTTTAATTAGTGCTTGCTGCTTTAATTTAAATAAATAACACCTGTGAGGTAGCCTACACAAGAAGCGGCCCAAGTCAACATCTTTACGGGCCCCTTCATCGGTGACCCCGACGGAAGAATATGACCAACAATACGGAGTTAGCGAAGGAAGGAACAGCAGAAACGTTCAGAGTTGGAGTACGAGTACCGCCATTCAACCCGGATGACGCAACCCTATGGTTTGCCCAGATCGAAGGTCAGTTCATTTTATCTAATATAGTGCGTGATGAGACCAAATATTATTACGTGTTGGCTCAACTGGAACCTCAATACTCCTCTGAAGTGCGGGACCTAATAGTTACCCCACCAGAGACTGGTAAATACGCCAAGCTGAAGGTTGAACTAGATAAGAGGTTATCGGCATCACAGGAGAGGAAGACCAAGCAACTCTTAATGCACTAAGAGCTCGGCGACAGAAAGCCGTCGCAGTTTCTGAGGCACCTACAGCACCTAGCTGGATCTAATGTTCCTACTGACTTTATCCGCACAATCTGGGCAAACAGACTTCCAACTAACCTTCAAACCATACTGGCATCACAGGTCAGCATGAGTTTAGAGGACGTAGCAGAGCTGGCAGACCGCATTAACGATATCGTTCCCGCAGCAAACCAGGTAGCGAGTACATCGTCAACATCGGCAGCGGTCACAGGTACAAGCGATAGCGATTTAAAATTTCAAGTAGCGGAATTAACACGGAAGATTGAGACGATGTGAAGAGGTCCAGATTCCTACAGGAACCGTAATCGCTCCCAATCACGGTCGCGCCCCGAAGACCACCCGCACTGCTGGTATCACTATAGATTTAAGGAACGAGTGCGTAAGTGCATAAAGCCCTGTAATTATAAGCCGGAAAACAACCAAGGCAACCGACAATAGCGGTAAACGACTGCCCCAATCATTGAAACCGTCTGTTCATCACTGACCGCAACACAAAGATCCAGTTTTTGGTCGACACGGGTTCAGACTTGTGTGTGTACCCTAGGTCATCTGTACGGGAATCGCGTCCGAAAACTAATTATAATCTGTTCGCAGCCAATGGAACACCTATAGCTACATATGGCTATATACAGCTGGAGTTGAATATAGGTCTACGACGTGCATTCACTTGGCGCTTTGTCATGGCTGACGTATCCAAGCCCATAATCGGTGTCGATTTTTTAAGTTTTTACAACTTGCTTGTCGACTGCCGCAATCAACGCATCATAAATGGGGTTACTTCACTTACCGTCCCGGCTCCTCGTCAACGGGCAGCGGATAGCATATTATCCCTACGTACAACCTGTGCAACCCCGAATGAAGACCCCTTCCATTGTCTACTGCGGGAGTTTCCTGCGATCACACGACCAGCCGGTAAGCCTAGCTCACCCAAACATAGCACAGTGCATCAAATCAGGACTACGCCTGGACCGCCTGTATTCAGTCGACCTCGCCGCCTAGATCCAGAACGGTTGTATATAGCAAAGCAAGAATTTTAAACTATGTTGCAGAACGGAAAAGTCCGAAGATCAGAGAGCGCTTGGTCATCACCCCTTCACCTCGTTCGTAAGAAAACTGATGGATGGCGGCCTTGTGGTGACTACCGAGCTCTTAACGCACGCACAGTTCCGGACCGATATCCAATCAGATATATTCAGGATTTTACACAGCAGTTATCATGTAGCACTATATTTTCAACAATTGACCTAGTAAAAGCATATCATTAGATCCCAGTCCAGGAAGAAGACATCCTTAAAACTGCCATTACCACGCCATTCGGCTTGTACGAATTTCCTTTTATGACTTTTGGACTTCGTAACGCCGCACAAGCCTTCCAGCGATTTATTGATGAGGTAATGCGTGGACTGGACTTCTGCTATTGCTACCTTGATGACATTTTAATATCCAGCAGAAGCAGCCAGGAGCATGAGGACCACTTATAGCAACTTTTCGAGCGTTTAAAAGAATACGGCGTTCTTATAAATATTTCAAAGTGCCATCTAGGTAAATCAGAAGTTACTTTCTTGGGTTACACAGTATCCGCAGCAGGTGTGCAGCCGTTGTAAACAAAGATCCAAGCCATTCAAGACTTTCCAGAGCCTAAGACTATAAAGGAGCTAAGAAGATTTCTCGGTATGCTAAATTTTTACCGTCGCTTCAAACCAGGTGCAGCTAGCATACAGGCGCCCCTCAATTCTTTATTAGCCGGACCCAAAACCAAAGGAGCAACGCCAATTATATGGACACCGCAATTATTGGACGCATTTAACGAAACTAAAAAAAGGCTTTCACAGGCTACACTATTGGTACATCCAGATCCTAATGTGGTATGACATGTTTACGACCCTGCTCACAAAAAATGGTCTGCTGACGTTTTTATTGGCGCGAGGCACTTAACTAATTGGTTCGATGAAGGTTTAAGGAAATGTTTCTCCCTTAAAATAAGTTCAAAAGTAGTCACTGAGATATGAATTTTTGTAGACGATTAAAATGCCTAACTAGTTATGACAGTTCCCGCCAAAGATAGACGGCTTCTTTGAAGTTTCTATGTCGGCGTCCCGCCTAAGCAGGGCGGTGACTATGTGTGCGTGCGTACTGGGCACGAGATGACCTCCAATGAACTTAGAAAATAAGCTGAGCAGAGAGTTTCTTTTAGATTTATTTAAATTGCGTTTTTTTTTTTAAAAAAAAAAGGGGATTAATTAATGTTCAACTAAAAATGTCTTTGTATATCGATTTTATAGAGATTAAAGTAAAAAAATAACACTTTCTTTTTTTTAAAGTACGAGAAATTGACGAAAAATTCCAGCGCTAGGGGGTTCAGAATCATGTACTGAATCACTGGTACACGTATGTGTGTCGATGTTTTTTACACGGTGTATATGAGTCAAATGCAAATCAATAACAGATCATTATTGAATGGAAAAATGAGCAAAGCAAAAAATTCATATATAACTTGTGCAAACTTCAAAACTAATTAAAGACAGCCAATTGTTTCGAAACAAGGTTGCTGCAATCTATGATAAGAAAAATTTAAAGAGACTTTTAGATAGACAATACTGTCGTATTGTTTGAGACAATATTGTGAAATTGGAACTTCTGGTAGGAGATACCTGTTAGTGCTTTGACGGGTACAACGAGCCTGAATAAGTACAGTTGTCATTGTAAACACGTAACCACGTGACTTGGCATAAATGCCGCGGCATCTCATCGCGCTAATTTGTAAAAATCGAAATTTACCTTCTCAAAATGCTTGTCCACTGTTTCAACAATAACCTCTCCATGGTCGATCTTCTCTGAGGCGAGGCTCGTCAACGTATTTATTAACGGCTCGCTGTTTACGGTTAGGTCCGCCAAACTCGCCGCATACTCGTTCGCTACTTCTTTCGACATCTTGAACGGCGACCACAGTCGTTGTCACTAAGCCAATCACAATATTCAAACACTACGATTTAGTTTCACTCGTTACGTGGATAACCAATATGGCGAGGTTTTAGAAGTTAACACGTAGTGAACTAACGTTATCGTGAATATCACAACACTACGGACGATAAACACACGTAATTACAGCAATCACCTCACGTACAAATAGAATGAGCACATTTATTATTACCAAATAAGGTACGGCACTTCTCGGCATAAGTGTTCTTCGACCCGACGGAGCAAACGAACTGACGTACCGAAGATAACGTAAGCCACGACACCGTCACAATGTGGTGGTGGGGCGCTGCGGTGTAGCGACTGAGGCGGAGGGGTATAGGCAGGACGCTCAAGTGCGTTTGGTGAAAAATCCTTACTGAATATTTATAGTATATAAAATTCATTTAAAAAATATTTAGTAGGATTGTTGGGCTAACATAACTCTTAGTTTCATGGTAAATTTTCCAACTGCAATGCAACTATTAGCAAGTATCAAAATGTAATATCGTATAAAAGACAGTATTATTTTATTGCTTTGACTTACTAGAAACATGATTTTTTTAGTGGTCCAAGAGACCGTAAACCAATGTAATATACATTAATTTCAACACGATACCTCGCGTTCCTAAGAAAAAGGGTCTTTATAGACAGACCGACGGATCCTATTTTGTTTTCTGTTCCTTTTGAGGACAGGTATGGCTTTTAATACATTACAATTGAGCACCTTTTCTTAAGTCAGCTTAAACTTAACCTTTTTTATTTTTTTGCGTGGTGGGAAATAATACAATAACATCTCCCGCTCTGGGTGGAGTGAGAGGGCGTGTCAGACTCTTGCTGACTAAAACCCACCCCTGTTCCTTCCCTGCTTGACTTAAACTTGTTTCTGGGAACATGAGTTTTGCTAAATATTTCATTTAACTAATCGGGCAAAGTAATTTGCCTAATATAATATAGTATATTATATTATATTTTATAATTTTTATCATTTCAAATAATTAATATAATGGGAGCGTGGTGGGGACATCTCGCTATCATACGCCTTTTTTTGTTACTTGACACTTTCGGCTTCCACAAGATTTGAAAGGTTTGTAGGTAACTTACTTAATTTTGAACGGATTTGAAGAATTCTAAGACCAAAAGTTGAACCAAAAAGTTACTTATATTTCTATAATGTCAGTATAGTATTTCTGACTATTTTAAATATAAGTTAATTTTATATTGAAACGCTAAGAAATAGAAGTAAAACCTTTTATTTTGTACTCAATTACTCAAACATAAACACGCACATAACACGTACACTACACATAGCACGATTATAATTAAGTACAATTGTGATTATTTTAATAATTAATTTGATTTTCATGATGTTAATTATCGACTAAAATATTTGGCATGATTTTTAATAATTTTATAAAGTTTTATTTATTTTTCGATTTTAATAATTAGATTAAGTTTTTACGATTTTTAAATTTGATTTTGTGTAATTTTAATTGGTGATTTTAATAATTTTATTTAGTTATTGGGATTTTGATTTGATTTGATTTTATATTATTTTAGTTTGCGCTTTTATTAATTTTACAATTTATCGATGGATTTTAATTTAATTTAGTAATAAGTATTTTGATTTTGATTAATTTATTTTTTATTTTTTATTATTGTTAATATCCGATATTATTGGTTTTCTTTTTTCTTAAATCCTATGTTTAACTAAATTATTTAGCCAAAATAAAATGGGGAAGGCGCTGACTCCTGACATACAGGCTCGCCTAGTTTGGGAGTCAGAGGCTTCAAAAAATTGTTGCTTATGTTTTAAGACAATAAAAGTATTTGTATTTGTATTTGTATTAGGAATTGATACTTTATCGTCAAAATGCTAGCTTAAGGTAGTACAATGGCCAGGGTTCACGTGGGACTATATTATATTATATTACTTTTACTATTACTTTCACCATACAAATCATCATGCATTACTCTATGATGTATCATGCACAGGGTAATGAGTTACTTGTAATCAAACCAGGATCATACAAAAATAAATGAAGTTGAACTAATGGCGAACAATCCTTGTAACAGATGAACTGACACAGATCTTGGCACAATGCGTAATAAAACTGTGATATACATCCCAGTGCTTTAAGAACTTTACTTCCTATTTGCCATTCTGACATCATTTACTTCCTTCCTGCTTAATTTGATAACAATTGAAATTAATAGGATTTAGTATCTATTTTAATTGAGCACACCATTGGCATTGGCATTGGCATTGTAGGCAATCGCCTACAATGCCAGAGCTCAATTAAAATTTAGGCAATCTTACTATTGACATATTTTAATTTCTATATTGCACCTACTACTTAATTCTGTCTCTGCATCACCCAAAGGTTAACTGGTAGAAAATGCCTAAGGCATTAAGTCCGCACCTCTGCACTTGTGTGCATAAAGGATTAAATAAATAAAGTATGCACAAAAATAAAGTATTTTATCCTTTTCTCAACCAAAAACATGACCAATTAATCCAGTCAAACTTTCAAGTAAGTAATTTTCAACCCTTGTTTTTCAGCAAACCACAACTTCTGGACTATAATATAATACACTACTTCTGGACTATAATATATATATGGAGAAGTACTTTGACATGCACACTAATGAGGTGGTGGAGCAGATCATAATATCCTTGGTGCTGCCTCAGAAGGTGTCGCGCAATCACATTACGCATTATATAGGACATCCCATCCATACGCACCAAGCGTTTTGAGAACACATTAATTGTGCGTACAGCTAGGGAGTGTAATTCCCTACCGGAGTCTGTGTTTCCTGAATCTAATCAACGTACCTTTGTTGCTAGGTACCTACTGACTATCCGGATCTTCTTTCAAAAACTTTTCAACGGCGGCTGGTGACAAAACTTTAGATTTCCGACCAATATATCCGAGCGTCTCTTCAAAAATGCCATCAAGTTACAGAACGTATTGATATCAACACCATGTTTGAGCTTAACCATGCTTCTTAACATGGAATAGATGCGCCACAGGGAGCTGGGCTTGTATGTATTGGTGAGTTCAGAGAAATACGCCAAAAAAACATTTTCAGAAAATGACTGGATTTTTTTCTTGCTCTTTCTTTATAGGAAACTATCGTGGGCAGCTAAGTACCTACTTTTTTTTACATTTTGCGGAGATTAGGCTATTATTTGCATGTTGTGCTTTATTTAGTATTTCTGGCGAGGTTAACTCTATCAATTGTTCATTTTCTGCACTAAAACTTGACATTTTTAAAATAATTTACCACAGACCGACAAATACGATGGTTGTGGATAAATTCGAAACCTAGTAACCGCGCCCCTGGGTACTCAGGCAGGGAAGGAACAGGGTTGGATTTAGTTAGTAAAAGTTTGACACGCTCTCCCGCTTCACCAAGAGCGGGAGAAGTCATAAGATATTTCCTCCACCCACAAAACAAGAAAAAAAAAATCGTCAAATACGAAAAAAACAAAATATGAAAATAATGGGAAATAGCGCGCCAGTTTTTTGTTTTCACTCGTCAAATGCAAGATGAGTGAACATACAGTCTACTTCAAAATTATAATTTTAAGTGTGTAACACACGTACTTAGAATTAATTATTAACACAGACTGTCAAGTGGTATAACCTTAGATCATCGATGTCATAATGGTCCCGCCGGACGCTACGAGATGGCGCTGTACGACTACGTCACGATTCTAGATCGCGGTGTTAAGATTCTCCGTGAATTAGTGACCCTCGACAGATTAATTATGGCACCTTGACACTAGATGGCGCTGTACGACTACGTCACGATTCTGAATCGCGGTGTTATGACTCTCCGTAGCCTAATGACCCCCTAAGGGAATTGTAAGTCTAATCAAGCTATTTCTCCTGCTATCAGCGAGGTGCATCGGCGGATCTAGTCCTTGTGGGAAAGGTCACGCGGGACACCCATGATAGTTTGGTGGAGTAGCCGAGCCTATATATAATTTTTGGATTAGAGGACTAAGTCCCCAGCCCTTGTCCGAGCGGACTCGGCTGAGTGGACCTGCGCCTATATTTCATATAAAGTTTTTAACGTCAAAGTATCATTTGTAAACACTGTAATCCTGCTGTTAAATTAAACGACTCATCACTCACGTCACCATCGAATTTTCTTCACATCGGTGAAGACATCGAGCGCCTACAAACTGGCGACCAACGGTGGGCACGAAGAAAAACCGAAGTACGTCACACGATCCGGAAGAATCACGACAACAATTGCAAGAGGGAAAGCAGACATGTCGGTGACCTTGACTGACGCTCAGTTCGAGGCGCTGCTGTCGAGACTTTCACCAGGAAGACACGGTTCTTTCACCACCTGCAAAGCGGAATTCGACGGGACGAAGGATACCGAAGTGACAGAGGCATTTTTGGCGGCAGTAACAGTTTTCAAACAAATAGAAAATATAAGTGATGCAGAAGCGCTCACTGGATTACCACTGCTCCTCAAAGGTGAAGCTGCGGTGTGGTGGCAGGGAGTAAAAAAACATGTCTCCACATGGGCAGATTTTAAAGAACGTCTGCGCCATACTTTTGCTCCAAGGAAACCTGCCTATGTGTTATTTCAAGAAATCGTTCATGAAACACCAGACGACCACACGACCACTGAAAGTTTCGTGGCACATAAGCGAATGCTGTTCGCTCAACTTCCGGAACCTGAAATACCGGAATCTCATCAACTTCACATGCTATACGGTCAGCTGAAACACGGAATACGTGACAAGATTCCACGCAACTACGTTAAAAGTTACGACGAATTACTAGAAGCTGCTCGGGGCGTCGAGCAAATGTGGAATGACAGGTTGGACGACGGAGACTAACGCAGAGATGAGAAGCCCAAAACTAACTCAAAAATGGAATTGAAGTGCGAGTTCTGTCATTTCCTAGGCCATGCTACCGAACAGTGTAGGAAGCTGAAAAAGAAGCAACAGGAGTTAGAAGCAACTGGATTGGATAAGGTTCCTGAGGTCCCATCCAAGGCTGAAACTCCTACCAAAACGACACAGGATCCATCTCCGTCCGCACCCGTCATGTTACGGCTGTGGTACACCTGGCGTAGTTCGCAGTAGTTGCCCAACATGCTGCACAAATAAACAACGTTCAATACAATCGGCAAACTTAAGCTTTTGCCCGGTTAATGTCCAATCGGATGTAAGAAACACGCTTAAGACTCGGTTAACAACCGCCCCGGTATTACGGCAGGCCGATGAAACAAAGCCCTACACCCTCAAGACCGATGCCAGTAGCTACGCGCTTGGAGCAGTCCTGGTCCAGGGGGAGAAGGAAGATGATCACCCGGTTGAAAATACGGAAGCCATGAAACACCTGCGAAGAAGAGGACGACTTAAAAAGGAGAGAGTTGTCAGCACGCCTCTCCCTGGATCCAAACGAGGACTTGGACGTCCTGAGAAACAATAGTGACCCATTATCCAGTCCTTCTCGCCGGGACGTCTTCGAGGACTGAGGGGGAGATTGTAACACACGTACTTAGAATTAATTATTAACAAAGACTGTCAAGTGGTATAACCTTAGATCATCGATGTCATAATGGTCCCGCCGGACGCTACGAGATGGCGCTGTACGACTACGTCACGATTCTAGATCGCGGTGTTAAGATTCTCCGTGAATTAGTGACCCTCGACAGATTAATTATGGCACCTTGACACTAGATGGCGCTGTACGACTACGTCACGATTCTGAATCGCGGTGTTATGACTCTCCGTAGCCTAATGACCCCCTAAGGGAATTGTAAGGCAAATCAAGCTATTTCTCCTGCTATCAGCGAGGTGCATCGGCGGATCTAGTCCTTGTGGGAAAGGTCACGCGGGACACCCATGATAGTTTGGTGGAGTAGCCGAGCCATAGTATTTTTTTGGTTTAGAGGACTAAGTCCCCAGCTCTCGTCCGAGCGGACTCGGCTGTGTGGACCAGCGCCTATATTTTATAAAGTTTAGTCAATTTATCGTTTGTAAACACTGTACAATCCTGCTGTTTTAAAATAAACGTCTCGCGTCACCCGTCAATCGAGTTTTCTTCACATCGGTGACGACATCGACCGCCTACAAGTGTTATAATACAAATATTTTAATATTTTATAACAAATTATTGTGAATAATGAATAATTTTATGAAAATAAAATGTAAGCACGTATACATTTATTTATACCAAAAATGTATATAGATTTTCAGCAGCATAAAACCACTTTGTTGTTACTTACTAAAATAACTGTATTACCCGGTTAAATTGAAAATGCTCTGTTTATTCGCATATAACTTGCAGTAAGGTACCTACTGATTAAACTTTGTAGGGTTATCCCTACAAAGTTAAATTAGTATCAATGGTTTCTATTACGCGGTAGTGTATCACTCTGTTTATGACCATAAAAGCGATGTGATAAGGCTCACTTTACGAGCAAGTGTGTTTAAAATGTTATTCTGATGTATCACTACACATATTATTATAAAACAAAGTCCCCGCCGCGTCTGTTCGTATGTTCGCGATAAAGTCCAAAACTACTAAACCGATTTTCATGGGGTTTTCACCAATATACAGAGTGATTCATGAGGAAGTTGTGATAGTATAATTTGTACCCATGTGAAGCTGTGGTGGGTCGCTAGTAAGCTATATTACTGTAAAGTTTATTCAAAATCCGTTCATAAGTTTTTGCGTGAAAGAGTAACAAACATCCATTTTGTTGTATGTATGTATTTAAGTATGTATTAATTATTGTATTTTTTTTTCGTTTATTCTTTCTCTTAAGTTGCACATGTCACGTTCCGTCTCTGCACCACCCTAAGGTCGACTGGTAGAAAATGCCTAAGGCATTAAGTCCGCCATTGTGCAGTAATTCTTACTTGTGCATTAAGTTTAATAAATAAATAAATCCATACGTACATCCTCACAAACATCCATACATACATCCTCACAAACTACCACTTTCAAAATATTAGTAGGATTTAATTCTTTATGATTTAATGAGAACTTTTTAATTAAAGTGGCATGTTATTTTTGTATAGTAAATAAAACTGCGGATTAGACCCGATTTTTTCTAAATTAAAGTTTAGTAAAAACATGCTTTGTTCTACAACAAAGCATGTTCTTACTACTAGCTTTTGCGTAGAATTTGAAACAAAGAACGCTAGTGAGCTATCTATTGTTGCAAATTGTCAGAAGTTCAACAAAAATATGTGAGCGCGCTTTTGTTTGCAATTTTCGGGAAGGGATTAAAACCATAAATGTTATCACTTTTTTAAACTTCGTCGTTAAGTATTAAAGTTCTTTGAAACCTTTTATTGTTTCAAAATATTGTGTTCTTTTCAGGTAACTTACGAAACAGGATTCCGGGTTAGTTTATGTTATTATTGTATCGCTTTGCATTGACACGATAAACGAATATTTTAATAGGAGGTTTTTATTCCTTGAGATTATGAAATTAGTAAAAAAAAAAATTAAAAGTGCATCAAATGATTCAATCCCATTCATAAACAAATTTGAAAAAGTGAACGAACGAAGAATCTCACCATTTCATGAGTGCTTTCTTATTTTTATTTATTTTAGGCAAACTTACAGTTAATACTTAGGTTCATTTTAATATAAAGTAACTATGTATAAAAGATGACCAATTAAGCTTCCACTAATGACTAATGTGAATAGTCCATTCACGCGCCATGGTCGATTTTGTTGCGAAATTAAAAGTACTCTCAAGCGCCATTGTCACATTTGTAGAGTAAGCGGATTGTTCACTTGAAATCGATTTTTTACTGTGGTCGCATTGTTTGAGTTTTGAGAAGTAAATAAAAGATGGCACTGTATTAAAGTCCGCGGTTTTTGTTCCTGGGCACCCCGCACGGAGGCATAGAGTTAAAATTACAATAAATAGTTCAAATGTCGTCTGTCAAATGTCATTGTCAAAAATGTATTTTTACGTGAATTGTTTATCTAACTAGAATTTACTTAAAATCGAGTGTAATTGTGTTGAATATCTAAAAAATCCACAAAGAATCAAGTTTTACGAATAACTAAACATGTCAAAGGTTCAATGTGTGTTGAAAATGACAACATTGAAATACGAAACATCGAAATAGCCGGAATGTTTACGTAAGTAAATAATGTGTTATTTATTTATTTTAAGTACGATTTACTAAGTAATACCGTAACACATCATTAGTATTACGATTATTAGTTACTAATTCGTATTTATCCATCATCCTTGCTGGCTGCCACACAGCTGGTGTGATGTCACAGCTTTATGGTACTTACTGCATGTGTGTGCGGCTCTGCATTTGTTAAACAGATAGAACAGTAAAATACAACGACAAAATAGGTAAATATTCCATCTTGGCGTAACCTTGACCCGCCGTCGGCGCTAAAATTCGGTGGGGATGGGGTGATTGTGTGGGTCTAATGTGGTACTTAGAACATTTCACATGGTGACTCAGGGATATCAAAATTATTATTTATATCGATTCTCTATAGTTTCAGCTTTATCACTAATTTTTTGTTTGTTTTTAGTCAAAGTAGTTTACTAGATGTTAAGCTTTAATTTGGTAACGGCACAAGACCGCTTGCGTGAAGTAATGCCCAATCGAGCGGGTGGCGTAACGGCTATGTCAAAGTTCGCTTGTGGAGCGGTTGAATGGGTATTAACAAATACGCGAAAGTAGCGACGTAGGAATTACGCAAATTAATTATCCCACGCTCAAAAAATGCAATAGAATAAATGGTAAAACATCGAAACAATAATTATTCAAACTTTTCTTTACTTCTTTAATGATGTTAGTAAATAAATCTAGCTCGATATCCTGTTCCTGAAACACTATATTAAAATTACGACGGCAGCTTTTATCACGTAGGTACGAGTTCTGTCTGTCGATAGTTCTGACTTGCGGCACATGAAGGAAACGTGGTCTTCGAAGTATTGCACTCGGTACACGAAGTGCGATCTTGCCCACCAGCTCAGGAACGTAATTAGATCTGTTTATAACACTAAATAAGGAAAGAATATTTTGTATACTTTCAAGCCGATTCATGATACATTAAAGTTAGTTTCGTTTACACAAACAAACGCACAATAAAAATTAATTTTCAATGCCTTAACGTTCTTTAAATCTGAAGAGACGCTAAAAATAAAACGCATATGCGCATCAAACGAAAGTTTAAAGTCAAAAGTAACTCTGAATTCCCTGAGGGCACTAAATTTACTGACTATTAAGGTATTCGTTAGCTTATAATCGAATGAAATAGGGTTTGGCTAACGCGTAAATGTACATACATAGCATTTAGTAACACTTAAATTTAACCCATTTCTAGCGCAGTTTTCGTCCTCACTTTTTACCTGATACAGGTCCAAAGTATATTAACTAAAACAGATTTGTCAAAACATACGCCGTCACTTGTGTTCAAGGTCAAGAAATAGTTAACTTTGTAAGTGTAATAAACTTTCCAAACCATAACTACTCGAATGAATAGTTGGCACCGAGCGATAAGAAACAAAAGGCAGGCAATTATGGAATGCACGCAAATGAATAGTTAGTACCGATCGATTAGAAAACAAAAGGCAGGTGATTATGGAATGCGTGCAATGGAATAGTTGGCACCGAGTGATAAGAAAACAAAAGGCAGGTGATTATAGAATACCTGCGCGCAAAAAACGATTACCAGCGATTCCTCATTACCCTATTAGCTGATGACAGCACTGTGATCAGTCTAAAAACGTTTATACTCTGTAGCGACCAAAACCGCTATGACATCCGCTGCCGCTTATGAATGGTGAGACCACGGCATAAAATCACGCCACCACCTACGTCACATCGTATGATATCGCAAACGCCGCCTCCTTGGACTTGGATGGTCGCGTTCTTTTGTTAACGTCGCTGCGGAGCAAGATGGCCGACACTCGTCTTTTGGATTATGAATGAATGTCTCACTAGTATAAATATCGCGTACTAGCATTGTTTACACACACTCCGATTTAGCTTGCTACGCTTACGCTTCACGCTCTGTTTTATTTCTCGCTCCTTATTACTGTGATTATTTTTGATCAAATATCCTATTTTGTACAGTAAATTAAATTAGTAAAATAAATAAGTTTAATTAGTGCTTGCTGCTTTAATTTAAATAAATAACACCTGTGAGGTAGCCTACACAAGAAGCGGCCCAACTCAACATCTTTACGGGCCCCTTCATTGGTGACCCTGACGGAAGAATATGACAAACAATACGGAGTTAGCGAAGGAAGGGACAGCAGAAACGTTCAGAGTTGGAGTACGAGTACCGCCATTCAACCCGGATGACCCAACCCTTGTTTGCTCAGATCGAAGGTCAGTTCATTTTATCTAATATAGTGCATGATGAGACCAAATATTATTACGTGTTGGCTCAATTGGAACCTCAATACTCCTCTGAATTGCGGGACCTAATAGTTACCCCATCAGAGACTGGTAAATACGCCAAGCTGAAGGTTGAACTAGTTAAGAGGTTATCGGCATCACAGGAGAGGAAGACCAAGCAACTCTTAATGCACTAAGAGCTCGGCGACAGAAAGCCGTCGCAGTTCCTGAGGCACCTACAGCACCTAGCTGGATCTAATGTTCCTACTGACTTTATCCGCACAATCTGGGCAAACAGACTTCCAACTAACCTTCAAACCATACTGGCATCACAGGTCAGCATGAGTTTAGAGGACGTAGCAGAGCTGGCAGACCGCATTAACGATATCGTTCCCGCAGCAAACCAGGTAGCGAGTACATCGTCAACATCGGCAGCGGTCACAGGTACAAGCGATAGCGATTTAAAATTTCAAGTAGCGGAATTAACACGGAAGATTGAGACGATGTGAAGAGGTCCAGATTCCTACAGGAACCGTAATCGCTGCCGATCATGGTCGCGCCCCGAAGACCACCCGCACTGCTGGTATCACTATAGATTTAAGGAACGAGCGCGTAAGTGCATAAAGCCCTGTAATTATAAGCCGGAAAACAACCAAGGCAACCGACAATAGCGGTAAACGACTGCCCCAATCATTGAAACCACCTGTTCATCACTGACCGCAACACAAAGATCCAGTTTTTGGTCGACACGGGTTCAGACTTGTGTGTGTATCCTAGGTCGTCTGTACGGGAATCGCGTCCGAAAACTAATTATAATCTGTTCGCAGCCAATGGAACACCGATAGCTACATATGGCTATATACAGCTGGAGTTGAATATAGGTCTACGACGTGCATTCACTTGTCGCTTTGTCGTGGCTGACTTATCCAAGCCCATAATCGGTGTCGATTTTTTAAGTTTTTACAACTTGCTTGTCGACTGCCGCAATCAACGCATCATAAATGGGGTTACTTCACTTACCGTCCCGGCTCCTCGTCAACGGGCAGCGGATAGCATATTATCCCTACGTACAACCTGTGCAACCCCGAATGAAGACCCCTTCCATTGTCTACTGCGGGAGTTTCCTGCGATCACACGACCAGCCGGTAAGCCTAGCTCACCCAAACATAGCACAGTGCATCAAATCAGGACTACGCCTGGACCGCCTGTATTCAGTCGACCTCGCCGCCTAGATCCAGAACGGTTGTATATAGCAAAGCAAGAATTTTAAACTATGTTGCAGAACGGAAAAGTCCGAAGATCAGAGAGCGCTTGGTCATCACCCCTTCACCTCGTTCGTAAGAAAACTGATGGATGGCGGCCTTGTGGTGACTACCGAGCTCTTAACGCACGCACAGTTCCGGACCGATATCCAATCAGATATATTCAGGATTTTACACAGCAGTTATCATGTAGCACTATATTTTCAACAATTGACCTAGTAAAAGCATATCATTAGATCCCAGTCTAGGAAGAAGACATCCTTAAAACTGCCATTACCACGCCATTCGGCTTGTACGAATTTCCTTTTATGACTTTTGGACTTCGAAACGCCGCACAAGCCTTCCAGCGATTTATTGATGAGGTAATGCGTGGACTGGACTTCTGCTATTGCTACCTTGATGACATTTTAATATCCAGCAGAAGCAGCCAGGAGCATGAAGACCACTTATAGCAACTTTTCGAGCGTTTAAAAGAATACGGCGTTCTTATAAATATTTCAAAGTGCCATCTAGGTAAATCAGAAGTTACTTTCTTGGGTTACACAGTATCCGCAGCAGGTGTGCAGCCGTTGTAAACAAAGATCCAAGCCATTCAAGACTTTCCAGAGCCTAAGACTATAAAGGAGCTAAGAAGATTTCTCGGTATGCTAAATTTTTACCGTCGCTTCAAACCAGGTGCAGCTAGCATACAGGCTCAATTCTTTATTAGCCGGACCCAAAACCAAAGGAGGAACGCCAATTATATGGACACCGCAATTGTTGGACGCATTTAACGAAACTAAAAAAAGGCTTTCACAGGCTACACTATTGGTACATCCAGATCCTAATGTGGTTTGACATGTTTACGACCCTGCTCACAAAAAATGGTCTGCTGACGTTTTTATTGGCGCGAGGCACTTAACTAATTGGTTCGATGAAAGTTTAAGGAAATGTTTCTCCCTTAAAATAAGTTCAAAAGTAGTCACTGAGATATGAATTTTTGTAGACGATTAAAATGCCTAACTAGTTATGACAGTTCCCGCCAAAGATAGACGGCATCTTTGAAGTTTCTATGTCGGCGTCCCGCCTGAGCAGGGCGGTGACTATGTGTGCGAGCGTACTGGGCACGAGATGACCTCCGGTGAACTTAGAAAATAAGCTGAGCAGAGAGCTTCTTTTAGATTTATTTAAATTGGGTTTTTTTTTCTAAAAAAGGGAATTAATTAATGTTCAACTAAAAATGTCTTTGTATATCGATTTTATAGAGATTAAAGTAAAAAAATAACACTTTCTTTTTTTTAAAGTACGAAAAATTGACGAAAAATTCCAGCGCTAGGGGGTTCAGAATCATGTACTGAATCACTGGTACACGTATGTGTGTCGATGTTTTTTACACGGTGTATATGAATCAAATGCAAATCAATAACAGATCATTATTGAATGGAAAAATGAGCAAACCAAAAATTCATATATAACTTGTGCAAACTTCAAAACTAATTAAAGACAGCCAATTGTTTCGAAACAAGGTTGCTGCAATCTATGATAAGAAAAATTTAAAGAGACTTTTAGATAAACAATACTGTCGTATTGTTTGAGACAATATTGTGAAATTGGAACTTCTGGTAGGAGATACCTGTTAGTGCTTTGACGGGTACAATGAGCCCGAATAAGTACAGTTGTCATTGTAAACACGTGACTTGGCATAAATTCCGCGGCATCTCATCGCGCTAATTTGTAAAAATCGAAATTTACCTTCTCAAAATGGTTGTCCACTGTTTCAACAATAACCTCTCCATGGTCGATCTTCTCTGAGGCGAGGCTCGTCAACGTATTTATTAACGGCTCGCTGTTTACGGTTAGGTCCGCCAAACTCGCCGCATACTCGTTCGCTACTTCTTTCGACATCTTGAACGGCGACCACAGTCGTTGTCACTAAGCCAATCACAATATTCAAACACTACGATTTAGTTTCACTCGTTACGTGGATAACCAATATGGCGAGGTTTTAGAAGTTAACACGTAGTGAACTAACGTTATCGTGAATATCACAACACTACGGACGATAAACACACGTAATTACAGCAATCACCTCACGTACAAATAGAATGAGCACATTTATTATTACCAAATAAGGTACGGCACTTCTCGGCATAAGTGTTCTTCGACCCGACGGAGCAAACGAACTGACGTACCGAAGATAACGTAAGCCACGACACCGTCACAATGTGGTGGTGGGGCGCTGCGGTGTAGCGACTGAGGCGGAGGGGTATAGGCAGGACGCTCAAGTGCGTTTGGTGAAAAATCCTTACTGAATATTTATAGTATATAAAATTCATTTAAAAAATATTTAGTAGGATTGTTGGGCTAACATAACTCTTAGTTTCATGGTAAATTTTCCAACTGCAATGCAACTATTAGCAAGTATCAAAATGTAATGTCGTATAAAAGACAGTATTATTTTATTGCTTTGACTTACTAGAAACTTGATTTTTTTAGAGGTCCAAGAGACCGTAAACCAACGTAATATACATTAATTTCGACACGATACCTCGCGTTCCTAAGAAAAAGGGTCTTTATAGACAGACCGACGGATCCTATTTTGTTTTCTGTTCCTTTTGAGGACAGGTATGGCTTTTAATACATTAGAATTGAGCACCTTTTCTTAAGTCATCTTAAACTTAGCCTTTTTTATTTTGCGTGGTGGGAAATAATCAAATAACATCTCACGCTCTGGGTGGAGTGAGAGGGCGTGTCAGACTCTTACTGACTAAAACCCACCCCTGTTTCTTCCCTGCTTGATTGCCCAGAGGAGCGGTAACTCTGTTACGAATTTATCCGCTTCCCCTTGCCATACCATACTTGTTTCTGGGAACATGAGTTTTGCTAAATATTTCATTTAACTAATCGGGCAGAGTAATTAGGCAAATTACTTTCACCATACAAATCATCATGCATTACTCTATGATGTATCATGCACAGGGTAATGAGTTACTTGTAATCAAACCAGGATCATACAAAAATAAATGAAGTTGAACTAATGGCGAACAATCCTTGTAACAGATGAACTGACACAGATCTTGGCACAATGCGTAATAAAACTGTGATATACATCCCAGTGCTTTAAGAACTTTACTTCCTATTTGCCATTCTGACATCATTTAATTCCTTCCTGCTTAATTTGATAACAATTGAAATTAATAGGATTTAGTATCTATTTTAATTGAGCTCTGGCATTGTAGGCAATCTTACTATTGACATATTTTAATTTCTATACTGCACCTACTACTTAATTCTGTCTCTGCATCACCCAAAGGTTAACTGGTAGAAAATGCCTAAGGCATTAAGTCCGCGCCTCTGTACTTGTGTGCTTATAGGATTAAATAAATAAAGTATGCACAAAAATAAAGTATTTTATCCTTTTCTCAACCAAAAACCTGACCAATTAATCCAGTCAAACTTTCAAGTAAGTAATTTTCAACCCTTGTTTTTCAGCAAACCACAACTTCTGGACTATAGAATATTACCAGAAGTACTTTGACATGCACACTAATGAGGTGGTGGAGCAGATCATAATATCCTTGGTGCTGCCTCAGAAGGGGTCGCGCAATTACATTATGCATTACATAGGACATCCCATTCATAAGCACCAAGCGTTTTGAGAACACATTCATTGTGCGTACAGCTAGGGAGTGTAATTCCCTACCGGAGTCTGTGTTTCCTGAATCTAATCAACGTACCTTTGTTGCTAGGTACCTACTGACTATCCGGAGCTTCTTTCAAAAACTTTTCAACGGCGGCTGGTGACAAAACTTTAGATTTCCGACCAATATATCCGAGCGTCTCTTCAAAAATGCCATCAAGTTACAGAACGTTTTGATATCAACACCATGTTTGAGCTTAACCATGCTTCTTAACATGGAATAGATGCGCCACAGGGAGCTGGGCTTGTATGTATTGGTGAGTTCAGAGAAATACGCCAAAAAAACATTTTCAGAAAATGACTGGATTTTTTTCTTGCTCTTTCTTTATAGGAAACTATCGTGGGCAGCTAAGTACCTACTTTTTTTTACATTTTGCGGAGATTAGGCTATTATTTGCATGTTGTGCTTTATTTAGTATTTCTGGCGGGGTTAACTCTATCAATTGTTCATTTTCTGCACTAAAATTTGACATTTTTAAAATAATTTACCACAGACCGACAAATACGATGGTTGTGGATAAATTCGAAACCTAATAACCGCGCCCCTGGGTACTCAGGCAGGGAAGGAACAGGGTTGGATTTAGTTAGTAAAAGTTTGACAAGCTCTCCCGCTTCACCAAGAGCGGGAGAAGTCATAAGATATTTCCCCCACCCACAAAACAAGAAAAAAAAAATCGTCAAATACGAAAAAAACAAAATATGAAAATAATGGGAAATAGCGCGCCAGTTTTTTGTTTTCACTCGTCAAATGCAAGATGAGTGAACATACAGTCTACTTCAAAATTATAATTTTAAGTGTGTAACACACGTACTTAGAATTAATTATTAACACAGACTGTCAAGTGGTATAACCTTAGATCATCGATGTCATAATGGTACCGCCGGACGCTACGAGATGGCGCTGTACGACTACGTCACGATTCTGAATCGCGGTGTTATGACTCTCCGTAGCCTAATGACCCCCTAAGGGAATTGTAAGTCTAATCAAGCTATTTCTCCTGCTATCAGCGAGGTGCATCGGCGGATCTAGTCCTTGTGGGAAAGGTCACGCGGGACACCCATGATAGTTTGGTGGAGTAGCCGAGCCTATATATAATTTTTGGATTAGAGGACTAAGTCCCCAGCCCTCGTCCGAGCGGACTCGGCTGAGTGGACCTGCGCCTATATTTCATATAAAGTTTTTAACGTCAAAGTATCATTTGTAAACACTGTAATCCTGCTGTTAAATTAAACGACTCATCACTCACGTCACCATCGAATTTCCTTCACATCGGTGAAGACATCGAGCGCCTACAAACTGGCGACCAACGGTGGGCACGAAGAAAAACCGAAGTACGTCACACGATCCGGAAGAATCACGACAACAATTGCAAGAGGGAAAGCAGACATGTCGGTGACCTTGACTGACGCTCAGTTCGAGGCGCTGCTGTCGAGACTTTCACCAGGAAGACACGGTTCTTTCACCACCTGCAAAGCGGAATTCGACGGGACGAAGGATACCGAAGTGACAGAGGCATTTTTGGCGGCAGTAACAGTTTTCAAACAAATAGAAAATATAAGTGATGCAGAAGCGCTCACTGGATTACCACTGCTCCTCAAAGGTGAAGCTGCGGTGTGGTGGCAGGGAGTAAAAAAACATGTCTCCACATGGGCAGATTTTAAAGAACGTCTGCGCCATACTTTTGCTCCAAGGAAACCTGCCTATGTGTTATTTCAAGAAATCGTTCATGAAACACCAGACGACCACACGACCACTGAAAGTTTCGTGGCACATAAGCGAATGCTGTTCGCTCAACTTCCGGAACCTGAAATACCGGAATCTCATCAACTTCACATGGTATACGGTCAGCTGAAACACGGAATACGTGACAAGATTCCACGCAACTCCGTTAAAAGTTACGACGAATTACTAGAAGCTGCTCGGGGCGTCGAGCAAATGTGGAATGACAGGTTGGACGACGGAGACAAACGCAGAGATGAGAAGCCCAAAACTAACTCAAAAATGGAATTGAAGTGCGAGTTCTGTCATTTCCTAGGCCATGCTACCGAACAGTGTAGGAAGCTGAAAAAGAAGCAACAGGAGTTAGAAGCAACTGGATTGGATAAGGTTCCTGAGGTCCCATCCAAGGCTGAAACTCCTACCAAAACGACACAGGATCCATCTCCGTCCGCACCCGTCATGTTACGGCTGTGGTACACCTGGCGTAGTTCGCAGTAGTTGCCCAACATGCTGCACAAATAAACAACGTTCAATACAATCGGCAAACTTAAGCTTTTGCCCTGTTAATGTCCAATCGGATGTAAGAAACACGCTTAAGACTCGGTTAACAACCGCCCCGGTATTACGGCAGGCCGATGAAACAAAGCCCTACACCCTCAAGACCGATGCCAGTAGCTACGCGCTTGGAGCAGTCCTGGTCCAGGGGGAGAAGGAAGATGATCACCCGGTTGAAAATACGGAAGCCATGAAACACCTGCGAAGAAGAGGACGACTTAAAAAGGAGAGAGTTGTCAGCACGCCTCTCCCTGGATCCAAACGAGGACTTGGACGTCCTGAGAAACAATAGTGACCCATTATCCAGTCCTTCTCGCCGGGACGTCTTCGAGGACTGAGGGGGAGATTGTAACACACGTACTTAGAATTAATTATTAACAAAGACTGTCAAGTGGTATAACCTTAGATCATCGATGTCATAATGGTCCCGCCGGACGCTACGAGATGGCGCTGTACGACTACGTCACGATTCTAGATCGCGGTGTTAAGATTCTCCGTGAATTAGTGACCCTCGACAGATTAATTATGGCACCTTGACACTAGATGGCGCTGTACGACTACGTCACGATTCTGAATCGCGGTATTATGACTCTCCGTAGCCTAATGACCCCCTAAGGGAATTGTAAGGCAAATCAAGCTATTTCTCCTGCTATCAGCGAGGTGCATCGGCGGATCTAGTCCTTGTGGGAAAGGTCACGCGGGACACCCATGATAGTTTGGTGGACTAGCCGAGCCATAGTATTTTTTTGGTTTAGAGGACTAAGTCCCCAGCTCTCGTCCGAGCGGACTCGGCTGTGTGGACCAGCGCCTATATTTTATAAAGTTTAGTCAATTTATCGTTTGTAAACACTGTACAATCCTGCTGTTTTAAAATAAACGTCTCGCGTCACCCGTCAATCGAGTTTTCTTCACATCGGTGACGACATCGACCGCCTACAAGTGTTATAATACAAATATTTTAATATTTTATAACAAATTATTGTGAATAATGAATAATTTTATGAAAATAAAATGTAAGCACGTATACATTTATTTATACCAAAAATGTATATAGATTTTCAGCAGCATAAAACCACTTTGTTGTTACTTACTAAAATAACTGTATTACCCGGTTAAATTGAAAATGCTCTGTTTATTCGCATATAACTTGCAGTAAGGTACCTACTGATTAAACTTTGTAGGGTTATCCCTACAAAGTTAAATTAGTATCAATGGTTTCTATTACGCGGTAGTGTATCACTCTGTTTATGACCATAAAAGCGATGTGATAAGGCTCACTTTACGAGCAAGTGTGTTTAAAATGTTATTCTGATGTATCACTACACATATTATTATAAAACAAAGTCCCCGCCGCGTCTGTTCGTATGTTCGCGATAAAGTCCAAAACTACTAAACCGATTTTCATGGGGTTTTCACCAATATACAGAGTGATTCATGAGGAAGTTGTGATAGTATAATTTGTACCCATGTGAAGCTGTGGTGGGTCGCTAGTAAGCTATATTACTGTAAAGTTTATTCAAAATCCGTTCATAAGTTTTTGCGTGAAAGAGTAACAAACATCCATTTTGTTGTATGTATGTATTTAAGTATGTATTAATTATTGTATTTTTTTTCCGTTTATTCTTTCTCTTAAGTTGCACCTGTCACGTTCCGTCTCTGCACCACCCTAAGGTCGACTGGTAGAAAATGCCTAAGGCATTAAGTCCGCCATTGTACAGTAATTCTTACTTGTGCATTAAGTTTAATAAATAAATAAATCCATACGTACATCCTCACAAACATCCATACATACATCCTCACAAACTACCACTTTCAAAATATTAGTAGGATTTAATTCTTTATGATTTAATGAGAACTTTTTAATTAAAGTGACATGTTATTTTTGTATATAAATAAAACTGCGGATTAGACCCGATTTTTTCCAAATTAAAGTTTAGTAAAAACATGCTTTGTTCTACAACAAAGCATGTTCTTACTACTAGCTTTTGCGTAGAATTTGAAACAAAGAACGCTAGTGAGCTATCTATTGTTGCAAATTGTCAGAAGTTCAACAAAAATATGTGAGCGCGCTTTTGTTTGCAATTTTCGGGAAGGGATTAAAACCATAAATGTTATCACTTTTTAAAACTTCGTCGTTAAGCATTAAAGTTCTTTGAAACCTTTTATTGTTTCAAAATACTGTGTTCTTTTCAGGTAACTTACGAAACAGGATTCCGGGTTAGTTTATGTTATTATTGTATCGCTTTGCATTGACACGATAAACGAATATTTTAATAGGAGGTTTTTATTCCTTGAGATTATGAAATTAGTAAAAAAAAAAATTAAAAGTGCATCAAATGATTCAATCCCATTCATAAACAAATTTGAAAAAGTGAACGAACGAAGAATCTCACCATTTCATGAGTGCTTTCTTATTTTTATTTATTTTAGGCAAACTTACAGTTAATACTTAGGTTCATTTTAATATAAAGTAACTATGTATAAAAGATGACCAATTAAGCTTCCACTAATGACTAATGTGAATAGTCCATTCACGCGCCATGGTCGATTTTGTTGCGAAATTAAAAGTACTCTCAAGCGCCATTGTCACATTTGTAGAGTAAGCGGATTGTTCACTTGAAATCGATTTTTTACTGTGGTCGCATTGTTTGAGTTTTGAGAAGTAAATAAAAGATGGCACTGTATTAAAGTCCGCGGTTTTTGTTCCTGGGCACCCCGCACGGAGGCATAGAGTTAAAATTACAATAAATAGTTCAAATGTCGTCTGTCAAATGTCATTGTCAAAAATGTATTTTTACGTGAATTGTTTATTTAACTAGAATTTACTTAAAATCGAGTGTAATTGTGTTGAATATCTAAAAAATCCACAAAGAATCAAGTTTTACGAATAACTAAACATGTCAAAGGTTCAATGTGTGTTGAAAATGACAACATTGAAATACGAAACATCGAAATAGCCGGAATGTTTACGTAAGTAAATAATGTGTTATTTATTTATTTTAAGTACGATTTACTAAGTAATACCGTAACACATCATTAGTATTACGGTTATTAGTTACTAATTCGTATTTACAAACAGATAGAACAGTAAAATACAACGACAAAATAGGTAAATATTCCATCTTGGCGTAACCTTGACCCGCCGTCGGCGCTAAAATTCGGTGGGGATGGGGTGATTGTGTGGGTCTAATGTGGTACTTAGAACATTTTACATGGTGACTCAGGGATATCAAAATTATTATTTATATCGATTCTCTATAGTTTCAGCTTTATCACTAATTTTTTGTTTGTTTTTAGTTAAAGTAGTTTACTAGATGTTAAGCTTTAATTTGGTAACGGCACAAGACCGCTTGCGTGAAGTAATGCCCAATCGAGCGGGTGGCGTAACGGCTATGTCAAAGTTCGCTTGGGGAGCGGTTGAATGGGTATTAACAAATACGCGAAAGTAGCGACGTAGGAATTACGCAAATTAATTATCCCACGCTCAAAAAATGCAATAGAATAAATGGTAAAACATCGAAACAATAATTATTCAAACTTTTCTTTACTTCTTTAATGATGTTAGTAAATAAATCTAGCTCGATATCCTGTTCCTGAAACACTATATTAAAATTACGACGGCAGCTTTTATCACGTAGGTACGAGTTCTGTCTGTCGATAGTTCTGACTTGCGGCACATGAAGGAAACGTGGTCTTCGAAGTATTGCACTCGGTACACGAAGTGCGATCTTGCCCACCAGCTCAGGAACGTAATTAGATCTGTTTATAACACTAAATAAGGAAAGAATATTTTGTATACTTTCAAGCCGATTCATGATACATTAAAGTTAGTTTCGTTTACACAAACAAACGCACAATAAAAATTAATTTTCAATGCCTTAACGTTCTTTAAATCTGAAGAGACGCTAAAAATAAAACGCATATGCGCATCAAACGAAAGTTTAAAATCAAAAGTAACTCTGAATTCCCTGAGGGCACTAAATTTACTGACTATTAAGGTATTCGTTAGCTTATAATCGAATGAAATAGGGTTTGGCTAACGCGTAAATGTACATACATAGCATTTAGTAACACTTAAATCTAACCTATTTCTAGCGCAGTTTTCGTCCTCACTTTTTACCTGATACAGGTCCTCACCGGACTCGGTTGTTTCGGGAGGATTCTGTGTCGAATACTCGGGCGGAAACGCCCGGGTGTCATCACTGCGTCGATCGGCCAATAAAGTATATTAACTAAAACAGATTTGTCAAAACATACGCCGTCACTTGTGTTCAAGGTCAAGAAATAGTTAACTTTGTAAGTGTAATAAACTTTCCAAACCATAACTAGTCGAATGAATAGGTGCACCGAGCGATAAGAGAACATAAGGCAGGTGATTATTGAATGCGTGCAAATGAATAGTTGGCACCGAGCGATAAGAAACAAAAGGCAGGCAATTATGGAATGCACGCAAATGAATAGTTAGTACCGATCGATTAGAAAACAAAAGGCAGGTGATTATGGAATGCGTGCAATGGAATAGTTGGCACCGAGTGATAAGAAAACAAAAGGCAGGTGATTATAGAATACCTGCGCGCAAAAAACGATTACCAGCGATTCCCCATTACCCTATTAGCTGATGACAGCACTGTGATCAGTCTAAAAACGTTTATACTCTGTAGCGACCAAAACCGCTATGACATCCGCTGCCGCTTATGAATGGTGAGACCACGGCATAAAATCACGCCACCACCTACGTCACATCGTATGATATCGCAAACGCCGCCTCCTTGGACTTGGATGGTCGCGTTCTTTTGTTAACGTCGCTGCGGAGCAAGATGGCCGACACTCGTCTTTTGGATTATGAATGAATGTCTCACTAGTATAAATATCGCGTACTAGCATTGTTTACACACACTCCGATTTAGCTTGCTACGCTTACGCTTCACGCTCTGTTTTATTTCTCGCTCCTTATTACTGTGATTATTTTTGATCAAATATCCTATTTTGTACAGTAAATTAAATTAGTAAAATAAATAAGTTTAATTAGTGCTTGCTGCTTTAATTTAAATAAATAACACCTGTGAGGTAGCCTACACAAGAAGCGGCCCAAGTCAACATCTTTACGGGCCCCTTCATTGGTGACCCCGACGGAAGAATATGACAAACAATACGGAGTTAGCGAAGGAAGGGACAGCAGAAACGTTCAGAGTTGGAGTACGAGTACCGCCATTCAACCCGGATGACCCAACCCTTGTTTGCTCAGATCGAAGGTCAGTTCATTTTATCTAATATAGTGCATGATGAGACCAAATATTATTACGTGTTGGCTCAATTGGAACCTCAATACTCCTCTGAAGTGCGGGACCTAATAGTTACCCCATCAGAGACTGGTAAATACGCCAAGCTGAAGGTTGAACTAGTTAAGAGGTTATCGGCATCACAGGAGAGGAAGACCAAGCAACTCTTAATGCACTAAGAGCTCGGCGACAGAAAGCCGTCGCAGTTCCTGAGGCACCTACAGCACCTAGCTGGATCTAATGTTCCTACTGACTTTATCCGCACAATCTGGGCAAACAGACTTCCAACTAACCTTCAAACCATACTGGCATCACAGGTCAGCATGAGTTTAGAGGACGTAGCAGAGCTGGCAGACCGCATTAACGATATCGTTCCCGCAGCAAACCAGGTAGCGAGTACATCGTCAACATCGGCAGCGGTCACAGGTACAAGCGATAGCGATTTAAAATTTCAAGTAGCGGAATTAACACGGAAGATTGAGACGATGTGAAGAGGTCCAGATTCCTACAGGAACCGTAATCGCTGCCGATCATGGTCGCGCCCCGAAGACCACCCGCACTGCTGGTATCACTATAGATTTAAGGAACGAGCGCGTAAGTGCATAAAGCCCTGTAATTATAAGCCGGAAAACAACCAAGGCAACCGACAATAGCGGTAAACGACTGCCCCAATCATTGAAACCACCTGTTCATCACTGACCGCAACACAAAGATCCAGTTTTTGGTCGACACGGGTTCAGACTTGTGTGTGTATCCTAGGTCGTCTGTACGGGAATCGCGTCCGAAAACTAATTATAATCTGTTCGCAGCCAATGGAACACCGATAGCTACATATGGCTATATACAGCTGGAGTTGAATATAGGTCTACGACGTGCATTCACTTGTCGCTTTGTCGTGGCTGACTTATCCAAGCCCATAATCGGTGTCGATTTTTTAAGTTTTTACAACTTGCTTGTCGACTGCCGCAATCAAGGCATCATAAATGGGGTTACTTCACTTACCGTCCCGGCTCCTCGTCAACGGGCAGCGGATAGCATATTATCCCTACGTACAACCTGTGCAACCCCGAATGAAGACCCCTTCCATTGTCTACTGCGGGAGTTTCCCACGATCACACGACCAGCCGGTAAGCCTAGCTCACCCAAACATAGCACAGTGCATCAAATCAGGACTACGCCTGGACCGCCTGTATTCAGTCGACCTCGCCGCCTAGATCCAGAACGGTTGTATATAGCAAAGCAAGAATTTTAAACTATGTTGCAGAACGGAACAGCTCGAAGACCAGAGAGCGCTTGGTCATCACCCCTTCACCTCGTTCGTAAGAAAACTGATTGATGGCGGTCTTGTGGTGACTACCGAGCTCTTAACGCACGCACAGTTCCGGACCGATATCCAATCAGATATATTCAGGATTTTACACAGCAGTTATCATGTAGCACTATATTTTCAACAATTGACCTGGTAAAAGCATATCATTAGATCCCAGTCCAGGAAGAAGACATCCTTAAAACTGCCATTACCACGCCATTCGGCTTGTACGAATTTCCTTTTATGACTTTTGGACTTCGTAACGCCGCACAAGCCTTCCAGCGATTTATTGATGAGGTAATGCGTGGACTGGACTTCTGCTATTGCTACCTTGTTGACATTTTAATATCCAGCAGAAGCAGCCAGGAGCATGAAGACCACTTATAGCAACTTTTCGAGCGTTTAAAAGAATACGGCGTTCTTATAAATATTTCAAAGTGCCATCTAGGTAAATCAGAAGTTACTTTCTTGGGTTACACAGTATCCGCAGCAGGTGTGCAGCCGTTGTAAACAAAGATCCAAGCCATTCAAGACTTTCCAGAGCCTAAGACTATAAAGGAGCTAAGAAGATTTCTCGGTATGCTAAATTTTTACCGTCGCTTCAAACCAGGTGCAGCTAGCATACAGGCTCAATTCTTTATTAGCCGGACCCAAAACCAAAGGAGCAACGTCAATTATATGGACACCGCAATTATTGGACGCATTTAACGAAACTAAAAAAAGGCTTTCACAGGCTACACTATTGGTACATCCAGATCCTAATGTGGTTTGGCATGTTTACGACCCTGCTCACAAAAAATGGTCTGCTGACGTTTTTATTGGCGCGAGGTACTTAACTAATTGGTTCGATGAAGGTTTAAGGAAATGTTTCTCCCTTAAAATAAGTTCAAAAGTAGTCACTGAGATATGAATTTTTGTAGACGATTAAAATGCCTAACTAGTTATGACAGTTCCCGCCAAAGATAGACGGCATCTTTGAAGTTTCTATGTCGGCGTCCCGCCTGAGCAGGGCGGTGACTATGTGTGCGTGCGTACTGGGCACGAGATGACCTCCGGTGAACTTAGAAAATAAGCTGAGCAGAGAGCTTCTTTTAGATTTATTTAAATTGCGTTTTTTTTTAAAAAAAAAAGGGGCTTAATTAATGTTCAACTAAAAATGTCTTTGTATATCGATTTTATAGAGATTAAAGTAAAAAATAACACTTTCTTTTTTTTAAAGTACGAGAAATTGACGAAAAGTTCCAGCGCTAGGGGGTTCAGAATCATGTACTGAATCACTGGTACACGTATGTGTGTCGATGTTTCTTACACGGTGTATATGAATCAAATGCAAATCAATAACAGATCATTATTGAATGGAAAAATGAGCAAAGCAAAAAATTCATATACAGCGTGAAGAAGACAATACGACAATAAATGAAAACACGGACAATACTAGTTTATAAGAATAAGTTTAAGCTATCAAAAATGTCCTAACATCGAAAATAAAAAAATAAAATTTTCAAACAAACTAAATGGCATAAAACTAGAAACGAAATAGAACACCATTTATAAATATGAGTTCACTAACCTGTCGTAAGAGCGGCAACAACGCGCGGTCCTGTAGCGACTTGATTTTTTAGCTTTTAATTATGGATTAATGCTCAGTAAAATTACACTGAATCACAGATTATTTAGCACAGCCCAAACATTGACAGCAAGTCTGTACTGGTGCGAAGTCTCCCGTCCTAGACGCGGATTCACGCGGCTCCAGTAACGAAGATTCTGTCTGTTCCATAAACCGTTCCTTGTAAATGTACTTTAATCAGTCCACATCACATTGTACAAGAAATCCGGATTCTCGAAATGTTTATTTTCAATCCAGCGACAAAAGTTTTCCCTAACTGGTTTGTCTCTAGGTAACAATGCATGCAATTTCTTGTATTTATACGGCTTCCGTTTGTCACGTTTTAAAACTTTAAGAATAGTTGTATGGTCAACACCTGACCTGCCCTTCGCAAACTACACGTTGGGTTGCGTTAAAAAAAAAAACACGAAAACAATAAAAACTAAGCGTCTAATTTCGCACAATTCACTCACTGTTTAACTAAATACCTATTAAAACGTTACGTGTCCTGTCACCAAAATAAAGCGTCCAATTTCGCACTAATACCGTCGTAAATGAATTTACAAATTTAAACACGAGCGGCGGGGAAGTACCTATACGAAAGTTAGCGGCTCCTACAAACAAAGCGAGGACGCGTGACTCTTCACAGGACCGCGGCGACACACTAAGCTAAAGTAAAAGTAGTAGCAAATTTCTTCAAGAAAGCGAAGTAACAAACGAAACTAGATTTATCTCTTTCGTACACACTAAATTTTCTATATTCATATTCATACTCATATACATCATTTATTGCATTGCAATTTCCGCATTCGTTACTTTCTTATCCAACTTTGATAACACGCTTTATGACTCTTATTACTCAGAATTAAGGTATAATTTTCACTAAATCAGATGAAAATACTAATTTGGCGAAAGTCTTTAAGTAGCGAGTTGGCAACGTGACTTTAATGTTTTGATGTTTATACCGATGTGGGTCGTTAACCTGACAGTGTTTCCCTATTATCAGATACATCATGTAGCAAATGTTAAAAATGAAAAATAATTTCCTGTGACTAAACTACTGGATATATTCAAATGATTTTTTGTATGTAGACTGAGAACGTCTTGAGGTATGCGAGGTTTAATTTATTGTCGTATTGTCATCACCACTCTGTATAACTTGTGCAAACTTCAAAACAAATTAAAGACAGCCAATTGTTTCGAAACAAGGTTGCTGCGATCTATGATAAGAAAAATTTAAAGAGACTTTTAGATAGACAATACTGTCGTATTGTTTGAGACAATATTGTGAAATTGGAACTTCTGGTAGGAGATACCTGTCAGTGCTTTGACGGGTACAACGAGCCCGAATAAATACAGTTGTCATTGTAAACACGTAACCACGTGACTTGGCATAAATTCCGCGGCATCTCATCGCGCTAATTTGTAAAAATCGAAATTTACCTTCTCAAAATGCTTGTCCACTGTTTCAACAATAACCTCTCCATGGTCGATCTTCTCTGAGGCGAGGCTCGTCAACGTATTTATTAACGGCTCGCTGTTTACGGTTAGGTCCGCCAAACTCGCCGCATACTCGTTCGCTACTTCTTTCGACATCTTGAACGGCGACCACAGTCGTTGTCACTAAGCCAATCACAATATTCAAACACTACGATTTAGTTTCACTCGTTACGTGGATAACCAATATGGCGAGGTTTTAGAAGTTAACACGTAGTGAACTAACGTTATCGTGAATATCACAACACTACGGACGATAAACACACGTAATTACAGCAATCACCTCACGTACAAATAGAATGAGCACATTTATTATTACCAAATAAGGTACGGCACTTCTCGGCATAAGTGTTCTTCGACCCGACGGAGCAAACGAACTGACGTACCGAAGATAACGTAAGCCACGACACCGTCACAATGTGGTGGTGGGGCGCTGCGGTGTAGCGACTGAGGCGGAGGGGTATAGGCAGGACGCTCAAGTGCGTTTGGTGAAAAATCCTTACTGAATATTTATAGTATATAAAATTCATTTAAAAAATATTTAGTAGGATTGTTGGGCTAACATAACTCTTAGTTTCATGGTAAATTTTCCAACTGCAATGCAACTATTAGCAAGTATCAAAATGTAATGTCGTATAAAAGACAGTATTATTTTATTGCTTTGACTTACTAGAAACATGATTTTTTTAGAGGTCCAAGAGACCGTAAACCAATGTAATATACATTAATTTCAACACGATACCTCGCGTTCCTAAGAAAAAGGGTCTTTACAGACAGACCGACGGATCCTATTTTGTTTTCTGTTCCTTTTGAGGACAGGTATGGCTTTTAATACATTAGAATTGAGCACCTTTTCTTAAGTCAGCTTAAACTTAACCTTTTTTATTTTTTTGCGTGGTGGGAAATAATACAATAACATCTCCCGCTCTGGGTGGAGTGAGAGGGCGTGTCAGACTCTTGCTGACTAAAACCCACCCCTGTTCCTTCCCTGCTTGACTTAAACTTGTTTCTGGGAACATGAGTTTTGCTAAATATTTCATTTAACTAATCGGGCAAAGTAATTTGCCTAATATAATATAGTATATTATATTATATTTTATAATTTTTATCATTTCAAATAATTAATATAATGGGAGCGTGGTGGGGACATCTCGCTATCATACGCCTTTTTTTGTTACTTGACACTTTCGGCTTCCACAAGATTTGAAAGGTTTGTAGGTAACTTACTTAATTTTGAACGGATTTGAAGAATTGTAAGACCAAAAGTTGAATCAAAAAGTTACTTATATTTCTATAATGTCAGTATAGTATTTCTGACTATTTTAAATATAAGTTAATTTTATATTGAAACGCTAAGAAATAAAAGTAAAACCTTTTATTTTGTATTCATTAGGAATTGATACTTTATCGTCAAAATGCTAGCTTAAGGTAGTGCAATGGCCAGGGTTCACGTGGGACTATATTATATTATATTACTTTTACTATTACTTTCACCATACAAATCATCATGCATTACTCTATGATGTATCATGCACAGGGTAATGAGTTACTTGTAATCAAACCAGGATCATACAAAAATAAATGAAGTTGAACTAATGGCGAACAATCCTTGTAACAGATGAACTGACACAGATCTTGGCACAATGCGTAATAAAACTGTGATATACATCCCAGTGCTTTAAGAACTTTACTTCCTATTTGCCATTCTGACATCATTTACTTCCTTCCTGCTTAATTTGATAACAATTGAAATTAATAGGATTTAGTATCTATTTTAATTGAGCTCTGGCATTGTAGGCAATCTTACTATTGACATATTTTAATTTCTATATTGCACCTACTACTTAATTCTGTCTCTGCATCACCCAAAGGTTAACTGGTAGAAAATGCCTAAGGCATTAAGTCCGCGCCTCTGTACTTGTGTGCATAAAGGATTAAATAAATAAAGTATGCCCAAAAATAAAGTATTTTATCCTTTTCTCAACCAAAAACCTGCATGACCAATTAATCCAGTCAAACTTTCAAGTAAGTAATTTTCAACCCTTGTTTTTCAGCAAACCACAACTTCTGGACTATAGAATATTACCAGAAGTACTTTGACATGCACACTAATGAGGTGGTGGAGCAGATCATAATATCCTTGGTGCTGCCTCAGAAGGTGTCGCGCAATTACATTATGCATTACATAGGACATCCCATCTATACGCACCAAGCGTTTTGAGAACACATTCATTGTGCGTACAGCTAGGGAGTGTAATACCCTACCGGAGTCTGTGTTTCCTGAATCTAATCAACGTACCTTTGTTGCTAGGTACCTACTGACTATCCGGAGCTTCTTTCAAAAACTTTTCAACGGCGGCTGGTGACAAAACTTTAGATTTCCGACCAATATATCCGAGCGTCTCTTCAAAAATGCCATCAAGTTACAGAACGTTTTGATATCAACACCATGTTTGAGCTTAACCATGCTTCTTAACATGGAATAGATGCGCCACAGGGAGCTGGGCTTGTATGTATTGGTGAGTTCAGAGAAATACGCCAAAAAAACATTTTCAGAAAATGACTGGGTTTTTTTTCTTGCTCTTTCTTTATAGGAAACTATCGTGGGCAGCAGCTAAGTACCTACTTTTCTTTACATTTTGCGGAGATTAGGCTATTATTTGCATGTTGTGCTTTATTTAGTATTTCTGGCGGGGTTAACTCTATCAGTTGTTCATTTTCTGCACTAAAACTTGACATTTTTAAAATAATTTACCACAGACCGACAAATACGATGGTTGTGGATAAATTCGAAACCTAGTAACCGCGCCCCTGGGTACTCAGGCAGGGAAGGAACAGGATTGGATTTAGTTAGTAAAAGTTTGACACGCTCTCCCGCTTCACCAAGAGCGGGAGAAGTCATAAGATATTTCCCCCACCCACAAAAAAAGAAAAAAAATCGTCAAATACGATAAAAACAAAATATGAAAATAATGGGAAATGGCGCCAGTTTTTTGTTTTCATACTTCAAAATTATAATTTTAAGTGTTATAATACAAATATTTTAATATTTTATAACAAATTATTGTGAATAATGAATAATTTGATGAAAATAAAATGTAAGCACGTATACATTTATTTATACCAAAAATGTATATGAATTTTCAGCGGCATAAAACCACTTTGTTGTTACTTACGAAAATAACTGTATTACCCGGTTAAATTGAAAATGCTCTGTTTATTCGCATATAACTTGCAGTAAGGTACCTACTGATTAAACTTTGTAGGGTTATCCCTACAAAGTTAAATTAGTAGAATGTAGTGTCCCGGGTGGTCTGAATGTAGTGGTGGTGGTGTGTGTGTGTGTGTGTGTGTGTGTGTGTGAGTAGTATGAATGGTTTCTATTACGCGGTAGTGTATAACTCTGTTTATGACCATAAAAGCGATGTGATAAGGCTCACTTTACGAGCAAGTGTGTTGAAAACGTTATTCTGATGTATCACTTCACATATTATTATAAAATAAAGTCCCCCGCAGCGTCTGTTTGTATGTTCACGATAAAGTCCAAAACTACTGAACCGATTTTCATGGTGTTTTCACCAATATACAGAGTGATTCATGAGGAAGTTGTGATAGTATAATTTGTACCCATGTGAAGCTGTGGTGGGTCGCTAGTAAGCTATATTACTGTAAAGTTTATTCAAAATCCGTTCATAAGTTTTTGCGTGAAAGAGTAACAAACATCCATTTTGTTGTATGTATGTATTTAAGTATGTATTAATTATTGTATTTTTTTTTCGTTTATTCTTTCTCTTAAGTTGCACATGTCACGTTCCGTCTCTGCACCACCCTAAGGTCGACTGGTAGAAAATGCCTAAGGCATTAAGTCCGCCATTGTGCAATAATTCTTACTTGTGCATTAAGTTTAATAAATAAATAAATCCATACGTACATCCTCACAAACATCCATACATACATCCTCACAAACTACCACTTTCAAAATATTAGTAGGATTTAATTCTTTATGATTTAATGAGAACTTTTTAATTAAAGTGACATGTTATTTTTGTATATAAATAAAACTGCGGATTAGACCCGATTTTTTCCAAATTAAAGTTTAGTAAAAGCATGCTTTGTTCTACAACAAAGCATGTTCTTACTACTAGCTTTTGCGTAGAATTTGAAACAAAGAACGCTAGTGAGCTATCTATTGTTGCAAATTGTCAGAAGTTCAACAAAAATATGTGAGCGCGCTTTTGTTTGCAATTTTCGGGAAGGGATTAAAACCATAAATGTTATCACTTTTTTAAACTTCGTCGTTAAGTATTAAAGTTCTTTGAAACCTTTTATTGTTTCAAAATATTGTGTTCTTTTCAGGTAACTTACGAAACAGGATTCCGGGTTAGTTTATGTTATTATTGTATCGCTTTGCATTGACACGATAAACGAATATTTTAATAGGAGGTTTTTATTCCTTGAGATTATGAAATTAGTAAAAAAAAAAATTAAAAGTGCATCAAATGATTCAATCCCATTCATAAACAAATTTGAAAAAGTGAACGAACGAAGAATCTCACCATTTCATGAGTGCTTTCTTATTTTTATTTATTTTAGGCAAACTTACAGTTAATACTTAGGTTCATTTTAATATAAAGTAACTATGTATAAAAGATGACCAATTAAGCTTCCACTAATGACTAATGTGAATAGTCCATTCACGCGCCATGGTCGATTTTGTTGCGAAATTAAAAGTACTCTCAAGCGCCATTGTCACATTTGTAGAGTAAGCGGATTGTTCACTTGAAATCGATTTTTTACTGTGGTCGCATTGTTTGAGTTTTGAGAAGTAAATAAAAGATGGCACTGTATTAAAGTCCGCGGTTTTTGTTTCTGGGTACCCCGCACGGAGGCATAGAGTTAAAATTACAATAAATAGTTCAAATGTCGTCTGTCAAATGTCATTGTCAAAAATGTATTTTTACGTGAATTGTTTATCTAACTAGAATTTACTTAAAATCGAGTGTAATTGTGTTGAATATCTAAAAAATCCACAAAGAATCAAGTTTTACGAATAACTAAACATGTCAAAGGTTCAATGTGTGTTGAAAATGACAACATTGAAATACGAAACATCGAAATAGCCGGAATGTTTACGTAAGTAAATAATGTGTTATTTATTTATTTTAAGTACGATTTACTAAGTAATACCGTAACACATCATAAGTATTACGATTATTAGTTACTAATTCGTATTTATCCATCATCCTTGCTGGCTGCCACACAGCTGGTGTGATGTCACAGCTTTATGGTACTTACTGCATGTGTGTGCGGCTCTGCATTTGTTAAACAGATAGAACAGTAAAATACAACGACAAAATAGGTAAATATTCCATCTTGGCGTAACCTTGACCCGCCGTCGACGCTAAAATTCGGTGGGGATGGGGTGATTATGTGGGTCTAATGTGGTACTTAGAACATTTCACATGGTGACTCAGGGATATCAAAATTATTATTTATATCGATTCTCTATAGTTTCAGCTTTATCACTAATTTTTTGTTTGTTTTTAGTTAAAGTAGTTTACTAGATGTTAAGCTTTAATTTGGTAACGGCACAAGACCGCTTGCGTGAAGTAATGCCCAATCGAGCGGGTGGCGTAACGGCTATGTCAAAGTTCGCTTGGGGAGCGGTTGAATGGGTATTAACAAATACGCGAAAGTAGCGACGTAGGAATTACGCAAATTAATTATCCCACGCTCAAAAAATGCAATAGAATAAATGGTAAAACATCGAGACAATAATTATTCAAACTTTTCTTTACTTCTTTAATGATGTTAGTAAATAAATCTAGCTCGATATCCTGTTCCTGAAACACTATATTAAAATTACGACGGCAGCTTTTATCACGTAGGTACGAGTTCTGTCTGTCGATAGTTCTGACTTGCGGCACATGAAGGAAACGTGGTCTTCGAAGTATTGCACTCGGTACACGAAGTGCGATCTTGCCCACCAGCTCAGGAACGTAATTAGATCTGTTTATAACACTAAATAAGGAAAGAATATTTTGTATACTTTCAAGCCGATTCATGATACATTAAAGTTAGTTTCGTTTACACAAACAAACGCACAATAAAAATTAATTTTCAATGCCTTAACGTTCTTTAAATCTGAAGAGACGCTAAAAATAAAACGCATATGCGCATCAAACGAAAGTTTAAAGTCAAAAGTAACTCTGAATTCCCTGAGGGCACTAAATTTACTGACTATTAAGGTATTCGTTAGCTTATAATCGAATTAAATAGGGTTTGGCTAACGCGTAAATGTACATACATAGCATTTAGTAACACTTAAATTTAACCCATTTCTAGCGCAGTTTTCGTCCTCACTTTTTACCTGATACAGGTCCAAAGTATATTAACTAAAACAGATTTGTCAAAACATACGCCGTCACTTGTGTTCAAGGTCAAGAAATAGTTAACTTTGTAAGTGTAATAAACTTTCCAAACCATAACTACTCAAATGAATAGTTGGCACCGAGCGATAAGAAACAAAAGGCAGGCAATTATGGAATGCACGCAAATGAATAGTTAGTACCGATCGATTAGAAAACAAAAGGCAGGTGATTATGGAATGCGTGCAATGGAATAGTTGGCACCGAGTGATAAGAAAACAAAAGGCAGGTGATTATAGAATACCTGCGCGCAAAAAACGATTACCAGCGATTCCCCATTACCCTATTAGCTGATGACAGCACTGTGATCAGTCTAAAAACGTTTATACTCTGTAGCGACCAAAACCGCTATGACATCCGCTGCCGCTTATGAATGGTGAGACCACGGCATAAAATCACGCCACCACCTACGTCACATCGTATGATATCGCAAGCGCCGCCTCCTTGGACTTGGATGGTCGCGTTCTTTTGTTAACGTCGCTGCGGAGCAAGATGGCCGACACTCGTCTTTTGGATTATGAATGAATGTCTCACTAGTATAAATATTGCGTACTAGCATTGTTTACACACACTCCGATTTAGCTTGCTACGCTTACGCTTCACGCTCTGTTTTATTTCTCGCTCCTTATTACTGTGATTATTTCTGAGAGCGGCGGTGCGTAGGCTGAACGCCAAAAGCACCGCCCCAGGACCCGACGGCTTTCATGGGAAAGCCTGGGTCCTGGCCTTGCAAGAGGCTCTCGGGCCTCGACTCAGAGGGCTTTTAAGCGCATGCTTGGAGAGGGGCCAGTTTCCACGTCGGTGGAAGACGGGGAAGCTGGTCCTGATCAAGAAGGTGGGGCGCCCTGCGGACTCTCCGTCCGCTTACCGGCCCATTGTGCTGCTCGACGAGGTGGGCAAGCTCTTTGAAAGAGTAATTGCAGACCGCCTCGTCGGGCAGATGGTGCGGGTGGGGCCGGATCTGGCGGAGAGACAGTACGGCTTCCGCAGGGGGCGCTCCACGGTGGACGCCATCATGCGCGTACGAGCCCTCACGACGGAGGAGGCAGTTGCCCGGGGCAGGGTCGTCTTGGCGGTGTCTTTGGATATCTCCAACGCCTTCAACACCCTGCCCTGGAGTTGCATAGTGGAGGCACTCCGGTATCACCGGGTGCCGCCCTACCTCCGTCGCGTAGTCGAGGCGTATTTGACGGACAGAGCCGTCATCTACCCCGGTCATCAGGGAGAATGGAACCGGCGAGAGATGTCGTGCGGTGTTCCACAGGGATCGGTCCTGGGGCCGCCTTTGTGGAATATCGGATACGACTGGGTGCTGCGCTGCGACCTCCCCATTGGCGTCAGCGTAGTGTGCTACGCTGACGACACGCTAGTCTTAGCGCAGGGGTGGTCGCACGAGGCGGCGGCCGACCGTATGACACGCGGGGTTGCGACAGTCATAGGGAGGATCCGGCAACTGGGACTCGAGGTGGCATTGCACAAGTCCGAGGCCATGTGCTTTCATGGCTATCGGAACGAGCCACCGGCGGGTTCCCAGATCACGGTAGGAGGGGTTCGCATCGGCGTCGAGGGTACGATGAAGTACCTGGGACTCGTCCTCGACAGCCGGTGGAACTTCGTCGAGCATTTTCGACGTTTGGCTCCCAGATTGGACAGGGCCGGGGCCGCCTTGAAGCGGCTCCTACCCAATCTGAAGGGGCCAAACGCCTCCTGCCGGAGGCTCTACGCGGGGATCGTGCGGTCCATGGCCCTCTACGGGGCACCGGTGTGGGCGCGTTCGCTGACGCAGCGGTCAACGCGCCAGATGAACGCGGCCCAGAGGGTCATGGCCATCCGCAACATCCGCGGATACTGCACGATCTCCCGTGAGGCGGCGAGCCTCCTTGCCGGACTGTCACCGTGGGATCTGGAGGCAAAAATCCTCGCGCACCTGTACGAGTGGCGCGAGGAGGCCAAACGCCGGGGCGAAACTCCGCTGCCGCGACAACTCGCGGCTCGGCGGACAGAGCTCCGGCAGGATCTCATGGTGACATGGAGAGAGCGACTGTCGCAACCCAGCGCTGGGCACGCCACCATCGAGGCGGTAGTGCCCCTCTTTGAGGAGTGGCTGGAGAGGCGCCATGGCGCCCTCACCTTCCGCCTGACGCAGGTGCTCACCGGACATGGCTGTTTCGGGAAGTACCTGTGTCGGATCAAGGCGGAGGTGACCCCTGCGTGTTTCCACTGCGAGGATCGCCCCGTGGACACGGTGGAGCATACGGTGGAGGTTTGCCCCGCCTGGGCAGAACACCGCCGTGTCCTCGTGGATGCGATAGGCGGCAGCGACCTCTCGCGCCGTGCCCTGGTTCAGGCCATGGTACGGAGTGAGAGGGAATGGGGGGCCGTCTCCAACTTCTGCGAAGCAGTAATGCTCGCGAAGAGGGAGGCGGCACACGTTAGGGAGATTCAACAGAGACCGAGTCGCCCTAGCGCCCCCAGCAGCAGCCGTCGCAGGAGACGCCGGGGGCTGCGAGACGATCTCCGGCCACCGTAGACCCGGGCCTGCGGACGGCGAGTAGCGGGTAACTCGCCGTCCGATCAGCACCAGGCCCGAGAGTCGACGGCGCGTAGTGTTCCACGCGCGCCTCAAAGAGTTGTCAGCAAAGGACGGGGCCTGCCACGGCCAGTGCCTGCCCGGGGGTGGAGGATAAATTCGAAAGAGTTACCTCGCCCCCGGGCGCGTAGGGCAGGGAGGAACAGGGGTGGGTTTTAGTCAGTAAGAGTCTGACACGCCCTTCCGCTCCACCCCAGAGCGGAAAGAGTCATTAGATGATTTCCCACCCCCCAAAAAAAAAAAAAAAAAAAACCCCACCAGAGACTGGTAAATACGCCAAGCTGAAGGTTGAACTAGATAAGAGGTTATCGGCATCACAGGAGAGGAAGACCAAGCAACTCTTAATGCACGAAGAGCTCGGCGACAGAAAGCCGTCGCAGTTTCTGAGGCACCTACAGCACCTAGCTGGATCTAATGTCCCTACTGACTTTATCCGCACAATCTGGGCAAACAGACTTCCAACTAACCTTCAAACCATACTGGCATCACAGGTCAGCATGAGTTTAGAGGACGTAGCAGAGCTGGCAGACCGCATTAACGATATCGTTCCCGCAGCAAACCAGGTAGCGAGTACATCGTCAACATCGGCAGCGGTCACAGGTACAAGCGATAGCGATTTAAAATTTCAAGTAGCGGAATTAACACGGAAGATTGAGACGATGTAAAGAGGTCCAGATTCCTACAGGAACCGTAATCACTCCCGATCACGGTCGCGCCCCGAAGACCACCCGCACTGCTGGTATCACTATAGATTTAAGGAACGAGCGCGTAAGTGCATAAAGCCCTGTAATTATAAGCCGGAAAACAACCAAGGCAACCGACAATAGCGGTAAACGACTGCCCCAATCATTGAAACCGTCTGTTCATCACTGACCGCAACACAAAGATCCAGGTTCAGACTTGTGTGTGTACCCTAGGTCATCTGTACGGGAATCGCGTCCGAAAACTAATTATAATCTGTTCGCAGCCAATGGAACACCGATAGCTACATATGGCTATATACAGCTGGAGTTGAATATAGGTCTACGACGTGCATTCACTTGTCGCTTTGTCGTGGCTGACTTATCCAAGCCCATAATCGGTGTCGATTTTTTAAGTTTTTACAACTTGCTTGTCGACTGCCGCAATCAAGGCATCATAAATGGGGTTACTTCACTTACCGTCCCGGCTCCTCGTCAACGGGCAGCGGATAGCATATCATCCCTACGTACAACCTGTGCCACCCCGAATGAAGACCCCTTCCATTGTCTACTGCGGGAGTTTCCCGCGATCACACGACCAGCCGGTAAGCCTAGCTCACCCAAACATAGCACAGTGCATCAAATCAGGACTACGCCTGGACCGCCTGTATTCAGTCGACCTCGCCGCCTAGATCCAGAACGGTTGTATATAGCAAAGCAAGAATTTTAAACTATGTTGCAGAACGGAACAGCCCGAAGATCAGAGAGCGCTTGGTCATCACCCCTTCACCTCGTTCGTAAGAAAACTGATGGATGGCGGCCTTGTGGTGACTACCGAGCTCTTAACGCACGCACAGTTCCGGACCGATATCCAATCAGATATATTCAGGATTTTACACAGCAGTTATCAGGTAGCACTATATTTTCAACAATTGACCTAGTAAAAGCATATCATTAGATCCCAGTCTAGGAAGAAGACATCCTTAAAACTGCCATTACCACGCCATTCGGCTTGTACGAATTTCCTTTTATGACTTTTGGACTTCGTAACGCCGCACAAGCCTTCCAGCGATTTATTGATGAGGTAATGCGTGGACTGGACTTCTGCTATTGCTACCTTGATGACATTTTAATATCCAGCAGAAGCAGCCAGGAGCATGAGGACCACTTATAGCAACTTTTCGAGCGTTTAAAAGAATACGGCGTTCTTATAAATATTTCAAAGTGCCATCTAGGTAAATCAGAAGTTACTTTCTTGGGTTACACAGTATCCGCAGCAGGTGTGCAGCCGTTGTAAACAAAGATCCAAGCCATTCAAGACTTTCCAGAGCCTAAGACTATAAAGGAGCTAAGAAGATTTCTCGGTATGCTAAATTTTTACCGTCGCTTCAAACCAGGTGCAGCTTGCATACAGGCGCCCCTCAATTCTTTATTAGCCGGACCCAAAACCAAAGGAGCAACGCCAATTATATGGACACCGCAATTATTGGACGCATTTAACGAAACTAAAAAAAGGCTTTCACAGGCTACACTATTGGTACATCCAGATCCTAATGTGGTTTGACATGTTTACGACCCTGCTCACAAAAAATGGTCTGCTGACGTTTTTATTGGCGCGAGGCACTTAACTAATTGGTTCGATGAAGGTTTAAGGAAATGTTTCTCCCTTAAAATAAGTTCAAAAGTAGTCACTGAGATATGAATTTTTGTAGACGATTAAAATGCCTAACTAGTTATGACAGTTCCCGCCAAAGATAGACGGCATCTTTGAAGTTTCTATGTCGGCGTCCCGCCTGAGCAGGGCGGTGACTATGTGTGCGTGCGTACTGGGCACGAGATGACCTCCGGTGAACTTAGAAAATAAGCTGAGCAGAGAGCTTCTTTTAGATTTATTTAAATTGCGTTTTTTTTTTTAAAAAAAAAGGGGATTAATTAATGTTCAACTAAAAATGTCTTTGTATATCGATTTTATAGAGATTAAAGTAAAAAATAACACTTTCTTTTTTTTTAAAGTACGAGAAATTGACGAAAAGTTCCAGCGCTAGGGGGTTCAGAATCATGTACTGAATCACTGGTACACGTATGTGTGTCGATGTTTTTTACACGGTGTATATGAATCAAATGCAAATCAATAACAGATCATTATTGAATGGAAAAATGAGCAAAGCAAAAAATTCATATATAACTTGTGCAAACTTCAAAACTAATTAAAGACAGCCAATTGTTTCGAAACAAGGTTGCTGCAATCTATGATAAGAAAAATTTAAAGAGACTTTTAGATAGACAATACTGTCGTATTGTTTGAGACAATATTGTGAAATTGGAACTTCTGGTAGGAGATACCTGTTAGTGCTTTGACGGGTACAACGAGCCCGAATAAGTACAGTTGTCATTGTAAACACGTAACCACGTGACTTGGCATAAATTCCGCGGCATCTCATCGCGCTAATTTGTAAAAATCGAAATTTACCTTCTCAAAATGGTTGTCCACTGTTTCAACAATAACCTCTCCATGGTCGATCTTCTCTGAGGCGAGGCTCGTCAACGTATTTATTAACGGCTCGCTGTTTACGGTTAGGTCCGCCAAGCTCGCCGCAAACTCGTTCGCTACTTCTTTCGACATCTTGAACGGCGACCACAGTCGTTGTCACTAAGCCAATCACAATATTCAAACACTACGATTTAGTTTCACTCAATACGTGGATAACCAATATGGCGAGGTTTTAGAAGTTAACACGTAGTGAACTAACGTTATCGTGAATATCACAACACTACGGACGATAAACACACGTAATTACAGCAATCACCTCACGTACAAATAGAATGAGCACATTTATTATTACCAAATAAGGTACGGCACTTCTCGGCATAAGTGTTCTTCGACCCGACGGAGCAAACGAACTGACGTACCGAAGATAACGCAAGCCACGACACCGTCACAATGTGGTGGTGGGGCGCTGCGGTGTAGTGACTGAGGCGGAGGGGTATAGGCAGGACGCTCAAGTGCGTTTGGAGAAAAATCCTTACTGAATATATAGTATATAAAATTCATTTAAAAAATATTTAGTAGGATTGTTGGGCTCACATAACTCTTAGTTTCATGGTAAATTTTCCAACTGCAATGCAACTATTAGCAAGTATCAAAATGTAATGTCGTATAAAAGACAGTATTATTTTATTGCTTTGACTTACTAGAAACATGATTTTTTTAAAGGTCCAAGAGACCGTAAACCAACGTAATATACATTAATTTCAACACGATACCTCGCGTTCCTAAGAAAAAGGGTCTTTATAGACAGACCGACGGATCCTATTTTGTTTTCTGTTCCTTTTGAGGACAGGTATGGCTTTTAATACATTAGAATTGAGCACCTACACCTTTTATGTATGATTTTATATATATATTACTATGATCTGCTCCACCACCTCATTAGTGTGCATGTCAAAGTACTTCTGGTAATATTCTATAGTCCAGAAGTTGTGGTTTGCTGAAAAACAAGGGTTGAAAATTACTTACTTGAAAGTTTGACTGGATTAATTGGTCATGTTTTTGGTTGAGAAAAGGATAAAATACTTTATTTTTGTGCATACTTTATTTATTTAATCCTTTATGCACACAAGTACAGAGGCGCGGACTTAATGCCTTAGGCATTTTCTACCAGTTAACCTTTGGGTGATGCAGAGACAGAATTAAGTAGTAGGTGCAATATAGAAATTAAAATATGTCAATAGTAAGATTGCCTACAATGCCAGAGCTCAATTAAAATAGATACTAAATCCTATTAATTTCAATTGTTATCAAATTAAGCAGGAAGGAAGTAAATGATGTCAGAATGGCAAATAGGAAGTAAAGTTCTTAAAGCACTGGGATGTATATCACAGTTTTATTACGCATTGTGCCAAGATCTGTGTCAGTTCATCTGTTACAAGGATTGTTCGCCATTAGTTCAACTTCATTTATTTTTGTATGATCCTGGTTTGATTACAAGTAACTCATTACCCTGTGCATGATACATCATAGAGTAATGCATGATGATTTGTATGGTGAAAGTAATAGTAAAAGTAATATAATATAATATAGTCCCACGTGAACCCTGGCCATTGCACTACCTTAAGCTAGCATTTTGACGATAAAGTATCAATTCCTAATGAATACAAAATAAAAGGTTTTACTTTTATTTCTTAGCGTTTCAATATAAAATTAACTTAAATTTAAAATAGTCAGAAATACTATACTGACATTATAGAAATATAAGTAACTTTTTGTTTCAACTTTTGGTCTTAGAATTCTTCAAATCCGTTCAAAATTAAGTAAGTTACCTACAAACCTTTCAAATCTTGTGGAAGTCGAAAGTGTCAAGTAACAAAAAAAGGCGTATGATAGCGAGATGTCCCCACCACGCTCCCATTATATTAATTATTTGAAATGATAAAAATTATAAAATATAATATAATATACTATATTATATTAGGCAAATTACTTTGCCCGATTAGTTAAATGAAATATTTAGCAAAACTCATGTTCCCAGAAACAAGTTTAAGTCAAGCAGGGAAGGAACAGGGGTGGGTTTTAGTCAGCAAGAGTCTGACACGCCCTCTCACTCCACCCAGAGCGGGAGATGTTATTGTATTATTTCCCACCACGCAAAAAAATAAAAAAGGTTAAGTTTAAGCTGACTTAAGAAAAGGTGCTCAATTCTAATGTATTAAAAGCCATACCTGTCCTCAAAAGGAACAGAAAACAAAATAGGATCCGTCGGTCTGTCTATAAAGACCCTTTTTCTTAGGAACGCGAGGTATCGTGTTGAAATTAATGTATATTACGTTGGTTTACGGTCTCTTGGACCTCTAAAAAAATCATGTTTCTAGTAAGTCAAAGCAATAAAATAATACTGTCTTTTATACGACATTACATTTTGATACTTGCTAATAGTTGCATTGCAGTTGGAAAATTTACCATGAAACTAAGAGTTATGTTAGCCCAACAATCCTACTAAATATTTTTTAAATGAATTTTATATACTATATATTCAGTAAGGATTTTTCACCAAACGCACTTGAGCGTCCTGCCTATACCCCTCCGCCTCAGTCGCTACACCGCAGCGCCCCACCACCACATTGTGACGGTGTCGTGGCTTACGTTATCTTCGGTACGTCAGTTCGTTTGCTCCGTCGGGTCGAAGAACACTTATGCCGAGAAGTGCCGTACCTTATTTGGTAATAATAAATGTGCTCATTCTATTTGTACGTGAGGTGATTGCTGTAATTACGTGTGTTTATCGTCCGTAGTGTTGTGATATTCACGATAACGTTAGTTCACTACGTGTTAACTTCTAAAACCTCGCCATATTGGTTATCCACGTAACGAGTGAAACTAAATCGTAGTGTTTGAATATTGTGATTGGCTTAGTGACAACGACTGTGGTCGCCGTTCAAGATGTCGAAAGAAGTAGCGAACGAGTATGCGGCGAGTTTGGCGGACCTAACCGTAAACAGCGAGCCGTTAATAAATACGTTGACGAGCCTCGCCTCAGAGAAGATCGACCATGGAGAGGTTATTGTTGAAACAGTGGACAAGCATTTTGAGAAGGTAAATTTCGATTTTTACAAATTAGCGCGATGAGATGCCGCGGAATTTATGCCAAGCCACGTGGTTACGTGTTTACAATGACAACTGTATTTATTCGGGCTCGTTGTACCCGTCAAAGCACTAACAGGTATCTCCTACCAGAAGTTCCAATTTCACAATATTGTCTCAAACAATACGACAGTATTGTCTATCTAAAAGTCTCTTTAAATTTTTCTTATCATAGATCGCAGCAACCTTGTTTCGAAACAATTGGCTGTCTTTAATTAGTTTTGAAGTTTGCACAAGTTATATATGAATTTTTTGCTTTGCTCATTTTTCCATTCAATAATGATCTGTTATTGATTTGCATTTGATTCATATACACCGTGTAAAAAACATCGACACACATACGTGTACCAGTGATTCAGTACATGATTCTGAACGCCCTAGCGCTGGAATTTTTCGTCAATTTCTCGTACTTTAAAAAAAAGAAAGTGTTATTTTTTTACTTTAATCTCTATAAAATCGATATACAAAGACATTTTTAGTTGAACATTAATTAATTCCCTTTTTTAGAAAAAAAAACCCAATTTAAATAAATCTAAAAGAAGCTCTCTGCTCAGCTTATTTTCTAAGTTCACCGGAGGTCATCTCGTGCCCAGTACGCACGCACACATAGTCACCGCCCTGCTCAGGCGGGACGCCGACATAGAAACTTCAAAGATGCCGTCTATCTTTGGCGGGAACTGTCATAACTAGTTAGGCTTTTTAATCGTCTACAAAAATTCATATCTCAGTGACTACTTTTGAACTTATTTTAAGGGAGAAACATTTCCTTAAACCTTCATAGAACCAATTAGTTAAGTGCCTCGCGCCAATAAAAACGTCAGCAGACCGTTTTTTGTGAGCAGGGTCGTAAACATGTCAAACCACATTAGGATCTGGATGTACCAATAGTGTAGCCTGTGAAAGCCTTTTTTTAGTTTCGTTAAATGCGTTTAATAATTGCGGTGTCCATATAATTGGCGTTGCTCCTTTGGTTTTGGGTCTGGCTAATAAAAAATTGAGCCTGTATGCTAGCTGCACCTGGTTTGAAGCGACGGTAAAAATTTAGCATACCGAGAAATCTTCTTAGCTCCTTTATAGTCTTAGGCTCTGGAAAGTCTTGAATGGCTTGGATCTTTGTTTACAACGGCTGCACACCTGCTGCGGATACTGTGTAACCCAAGAAAGTAACTTCTGATTTACCTAGATGGCACTTTCTAATATTTATAAGAACGCCGTATTCTTTTAAACGCTCGAAAAGTTGCTATAAGTGGTCTTCATGCTCCTGGCTGCTTCTGCTGGATATTAAAATGTCAACAAGGTAGCAATAGCAGAAGTCCAGTCCACGCATTACCTCATCAATAAATCGCTGGAAGGCTTGTGCGGCGTTACGAAGTCCAAAAGTCATAAAAGGAAATTCGTACAAGCCGAATGGCGTGGTAATGGCAGTTTTAAAGATGTCTTCTTCCTGGACTGGGATCTAATGATATGCTTTTACCAGGTCAATTGTTGAAAATATAGTGCTACCTGATAACTGCTGTGTAAAATCCTGAATATATCTGATTGGATATCGGTCCGGAACTGTGCGTGCGTTAAGAGCTCGGTAGTCACCACAAGGCCGCCATCCATCAGTTTTCTTACGAACGAGGTGAAGGGGTGATGACCAAGCGCTCTCTGATCTTCGGGCTGTTCCGTTCTGCAACATAGTTTAAAATTCTTGCTTTGCTATATACAACCGTTCTGGATCTAGGCGGCGAGGTCGACTGAATACAGGCGGTCCAGGCGTAGTCCTGATTTGATGCACTGTGCTATGTTTGGGTGAGCTAGGCTTACCGGCTGGTCGTGTGATCGCGGGAAACTCCCGCAGTAGACAATGGAAGGGGTCTTCATTCGGGGTTGCACAGGTTGTACGTAGGGATGATATGCTATCCGCTGCCCGTTGACGAGGAGCCGGAACGGTAAGTGAAGTAACCCCATTTATGATGCGTTGATTGCGGCAGTCGACAAGCAAGTTGTAAAAACTTAAAAAATCGACACCGATTATGGGCTTGGACACGTCAGCCATGACAAAGCGCCAAGTGAATGCACGTCGTAGACCTATATTCAACTCCAGCTGTATATAGCCATATGTAGCTATAGGTGTTCCATTGGCTGCGAACAGATTATAATTAGTTTTCGGACGCGATTCCCGTACTGATGACCTAGGGTACACACACAAGTCTGAACCCGTGTCGACCAAAAACTGGATCTTTGTGTTGCGGTCAGTGATGAACAGACGGTTTCAATGATTGGGGCAGTCGTTTACCGCTATTGTCGGTTGCCTTGGTTGTTTTCCGGCTTATAATTACAGGGCTTTATGCACTTACGCGCTCGTTCCTTAAATCTATAGTGATACCAGCAGTGCGGGTGGTCTTCGGGGCGCGACCATGATCGGCAGCGATTACGGTTCCTGTAGGAATCTGGACCTCTTCACATCGTCTCAATCTTCCGTGTTAATTCCGCTACTTGAAATTTTAAATCGCTATCGCTTGTACCTGTGACCGCTGCCGATGTTGACGATGTACTCGCTACCTGGTTTGCTGCGGGAACGATATCGTTAATGCGGTCTGCCAGCTCTGCTACGTCCTCTAAACTCATGCTGACCTGTGATGCCAGTATGGTTTGAAGGTTAGTTGGAAGTCTGTTTGCCCAGATTGTGCGGATAAAGTCAGTAGGAACATTAGATCCAGCTAGGTGCTGTAGGTGCCTCAGAAACTGCGACGGCTTTCTGTCGCCGAGCTCTTCGTGCATTAAGAGTTGCTTGGTCTTCCTCTCCTGTGATGCCGATAACCTCTTATCTAGTTCAACCTTCAGCTTGGCGTATTTACCAGTCTCTGGTGGGGTAACTATTAGGTCCCGCACTTCAGAGGAGTATTGAGGTTCCAGTTGAGCCAACACGTAATAATATTTGGTCTCATCACGCACTATATTAGATAAAATGAACTGACCTTCGATCTGGGCAAACCATAGGGTTGCGTCATCCGGGTTGAATGGCGGTACTCGTACTCCAACTCTGAACGTTTCTGCTGTTCCTTCCTTCGCTAACTCCGTATTGTTGGTCATATTCTTCCGTCGGGGTCACCAATGAAGGGGCCCGTAAAGATGTTGACTTGGGCCGCTTCTTGTGTAGGCTACCTCACAGGTGTTATTTATTTAAATTAAAGCAGCAAGCACTAATTAAACTTATTTATTTTACTAATTTAATTTACTGTACAAAATAGGATATTTGATCAAAAATAATCACAGTAATAAGCAGCGAGAAATAAAACAGAGCGTGAAACGTAAGCGTAGCAAGCTAAATCGGAGTGTGTGTAAACAATGCTAGTACGCGATATTTATACTAGTGAGACATTCATTCATAATCCAAAAGACGAGTGTCGGCCATCTTGCTCCGCAGCGACGTTAACAAAAGAACGCGACCATCCAAGTCCAAGGAGGCGGCGCTTGCGATATCATACGATGTGACGTAGGTGGTGGCGTGATTTTATGCCGTGGTCTCACCATTCATAAGCAGCAGCGGATGTCATAGCGGTTTTGGTCGCTACAGAGTATAAACGTTTTTAGACTGATCACAGTGCTGTCATCAGCTAATAGGGTAATGGGGAATCGCTGGTAATCGTTTTTTGCGCGCAGGTATTCCATAATCACCTGCCTTTTGTTTTCTTATCACTCGGTGCCAACTATTCCTTTGCACGCATTCCATAATCGCCTGCCTTTTGTTTTCTAATCGATCGGTACCAACTATTCATTTGCGTGCATTCCATAATTGCCTGTCTTTTGTTTTCTTATCGCTCGGTGCCAACTATTCATTTGCACCCATTCCATAATCACCTGCCTTATGTTCTCTTATCGCTCGGTGCACCTATTCATTCGACTAGTTATGGTTTGGAAAGTTTATTACACTTACAAAGTTAACTATTTCTTGACCTTGAACACAAGTGACGGCGTATGTTTTGACAAATCTGTTTTAGTTAATATACTTTATTGGCCGATCGGCGCAGTGATGACACCCAGGCGTTTCCTCCCGCCTTATTCGACACAGGAACCTCCCGAAACAACCGAGTCCGGTGAGGACCTGTATCAGGTAAAAAGTAAGGACGAAAACTGCGCTAGAAATAGGTTAGATTTAAGTGTTACTAAATGTTATGTATGTACATTTACGCGTTAGCCAGACCCTTATAAATTATATTATAAGCTAACGAATATCTTAATAGCCAGTAAATTTAGTGCCCTCAGGGAATTCAGAGTTACTTTTGACTTTAAACTTTTGTTTGATGCGCATATGCGTTTTATTTTTAGCAACTCTTTAGATTTAAAGAACGCTAAGACATTGAAAATTATTTTTTATTGTGCGTTTGACTGTAACTGCGGATTAGACCCGATTTTTTCATAATTAAAAGTTTAGTAAAAACATGCTTTGTTCTACAACAAAGCATGATTTACTTAACTTTTGCGTAGAATTTGAAACAAAGAACGCTAGCGAGCTATCTATTGTTGCAAATCGTCAGGAGTTGAACAAAAATATGTGATGCGCTCAGCTTTTGTTTGCAATTTTCAGGAAGCGATTAAAACCATAAATGTTATCACTTTTTAAAACTTTGTCGTTAAGTACGAGGTTCTTTGAAACCTTCTATTGTTTCAAAATACTTTGTTCCTTTCAAGTAACTTACGAAACAGGATTCCAGGTTAGTTTATGTTATTATTGTATCGCTTTGCATTGATACGATAAACGAATATTTTAATAGGAGGTTTTTATTCCTTGAGAATATGAAATTATTAAAAAAAAACGTGCATCAAATCATGAATAAATTTGAACGAGTGAACGAACGAAGAATCTCACAATTCCATGAATGCTTTATTATATTTTATTTATTTTAGGAAAACTTACAGTACATTTCAATATAAAGTAACATGTGTAAAAGATGACCAATTAAGCTTCCACTCATGACTAATGTGAATAGTATTAACAAATACGCGAAAGTAGCGACGTAGGAATTACGCAAATTAATTATCCCACGCTCAAAAAATGCAATAAAATAAATGTTAAAACATCGAAACAATAATTATTCAAACTTTTCTTTACATCTTTAATGGTTTTAGTTAATAAATCTAGCTCGATATCCTGTCCCCACAAGCTACCGCCCCATTAGTTTACTCAATGTCCTCGGTAAAATCTACGAAAAGCTTATTTATAAGCGGCTCAGAGATTATGCCGAGGCTAAGAGTCTCATTCCCAACGAACAATTCGGATTCCGCTCCGAACATTCGTGCGTTCAACAAGTATACCGCATCGTAGAACATAAAGCGCTGGGTTCCAGCGTGGTTCTGCGACCGGTGTCTTGTACTTCGATATAGCGAAAGCATTTGACAAAGTCTGGCACAACGGCTTAATCTTTAAGCTGTACCAACTAGGAGTGCCAGATCGTCTCGTGCTCATCTTACGAGACTTCTTGTCGAATCGCACCTTTCGTTATCGGGTAGAGGGAGCCCTATCCTCCCCTCACCCCATTAGATCAGGAGTCCCTCAAGGCTCTGTGGTTTCCCCATTAGCTTTTACGCTGTTTACTAGCGATACCCCAACATCCAAGAAGGCGCAGTTAGCACTATTCGCTGACGACACAGCCATCTGCTGTTCGAGTCATTCACCCATACAGATAGCCAACAAACTCCAATCCTCCGCTACCCAGCTGGGCAAGTGGTTCCGGAAATGGAGAATTGAGGTAAATCCCGATAAGAGCCAAGCAGTCCTTTATTCTAAACGACGTAACCCGGATCCACCCCGTCCGATCACCATGTACGGCAAGCCGATCCCTTGGGGGAAGCAGGCCAAGTACCTGGGAGTAACCCTTGATCAGCATCTCTCCTTCGCCGAGCACATAAGGTAGGCACGCTCGCGGGCCGCCTTTGCTCAAGGTATACTTCATTGCCTCATGAACGCTAAAAGCAAATTGTCACTTAAGTGCAAATTGCGTATCTATACTTCGGTCATCCGACCAATCATGACCTATGCTTGCCCAGTGTTCGCACATGCCAAGCCCCGTCACCTCTACAAGTTGTCGGTAATGCATCACCGCCTTCTCCGCAAAGTGGTGGACGCCCCCTACTTTGTGAGGAATGAGGACCTGCATGTCGACCTTACAATCCCCACTCTGCAGCAGTTCATGAAGCGCTCCACAAAGCGCTTCATTGAAACTGCTGTCAAACATCGAAACCCCCTTATCGCATCGGCTACTCGATACGTTCCCTCTCAAATCTCCAAGACTCGCCGCCCCCGGCATACCCTCTTAGTCCCTGATGACGCCACAACCCTGCTCCAAGAGAGCCGTAGGGAGACTAGCACTATCAGAAAACATAACAGACCGCCGATTTTCCGACCTCGCCGGCGAGGCCCGTCGCGAAATCTAAGTCATTGTCCTCCCCGTCTCTCGCCAGCACGTGCCGCTGAGCCAGTAAACTCCCCAATTAATGGAAACCAGATCCAGCCTTCCCTTGCTGCCCCCCAGTGACGCCCTAAGCCGAGGCCCGTACCCCGCAGGGGGTGTCCTTAGCGTGGTCACTTAGTTTGTAAGTTGAAATAAGTCCTGGCTGGAGGCTTTAATAAATTAAAGCCTACACAGGCAAACCCGGTTAAGCAGACGACAGCCTCAGAGGCTGACCTGCGAGACGTCCCACAAAAAAAAAAAAAATCATGACTTCGTATATTAAAAACCTTTATGACAACATACAAAAACTAACCCAAATATTAAATGAAAAATCAAGCAATGATGCTCAAAACCAAATTAATCCCATTCAATTTTCTAGGTACTGATCACAAAGTCACAAGAGGTTTTAACAATGGTCAATACTTGTTATGCCATGAAGAATGAAATGCGAAGCTAAAGCAATCAGACAGAGACCATGTTTTGAAATTAATTAAAGACCTTCGCCATCGCCCGTAGGCCCGTGACCCTACGGTAAGATCACATGAGCTGGTGCAGTTAGACCTACCAATTATCAGATTGCTGCAGTTGCATCAATTTTTTCTTAAAAATGTTTAAAAAATGCTTTTTTGTCTCCAGGCCTCTCACTGGTGGTGGAAGGTCATTCCAACAGTGCGTGGCAGCAAAGGCAATTGCCCGTTCTCGGCCAAGAACGCACACGAAAAAGATTTGCGTAAAAAAAACGTTTTAATTAAGTATGAATTATCAATATAAACATTTTATCATGAAAGTTAAAATAACAGCAATATTTTAACGTAAATAATATAAAATACGTTTTATTAAATAAACATCTCGGTGAAGGTCGTTCTATAGCGGGATCCTATACTATAAGTTGCGATAAATACTTCTGATATTGTGCGTTATCAATTTCAGGTTACTAACAGAGGTATTTAGTAGGTGAGGGCAGTCATTAGGGTCTACCACTGCCGATTCTGAAACTGTTGTATCGTCTAGATCATTTTGTATTTTAGAGATACTTACTGTTGTTGTTATCCGTTGTGAATGTGATGGTACACATATATTTAGTGGTATATCTGAGTAAGACAATGGGGTACAATATTTTAATAAATAAGTAAAATAAAATGTAGACAAAACAACCCCGCAGAAATTCCTTCGATAACATCTACCATACATTATCGGGGTATGAATAGTTGCGTGCGTATGATTTTTATTAAGGTTACTTTGGTTATAATATTTGTATTGTATGAGCAGTCTAATGCATGCAGAACATAAGTGAGTAATACTAGTAGAATTATGTGTGTGAGCGAGGTAAGATGTGTGAAAAGCGTACAATCGTGTTGAGTGTGGGCGGTAGATGTTACTCAAGAATATTAAACTGAATGGTAAACAAAACAATATAAAATAAAAGACTAAGCAATATAACCTGAAACAGCGCATGTAAACCTGTAGGTCATTTAGTCATTTAGTTGGTGTCAGTTTATTGAGGTCCTCTTCATTAGATAATCTAATTGCTTTGGCACCTCCTTCCTTGCGTAAGTATACGAAGTCATGATTTTTTTTTTTTTTGTGGGACGTCTCGCAGGTCAGCCTCTGAGGCTGCCGTCTGCTTAACCGGGCTTGCCTGTGTAGGCTTTAATTTATTAAAGCCTCCACACACTCCGCCAGGACTTATTTCAACTTACAAACTAAGTGACCACGCTAAGGACACCCCCTGCGGGGTACGGGCCTCGGCTTAGGGCGTCACTGGGGGGCAGCAAGGGAAGGCTGGATCTGGTTTCCATTAATTGGGGAGTTTACTGGCTCAGCGGCACGTGCTGGCGAGAGACGGGGAGGACAATGACTTAGATTTCGCGACGGGCCTCGCCGGCGAGGTCGGAAAATCGGCGGTCTGTTATGTTTTCTGATAGTGCTAGTCTCCCTACGGCTCTCTTGGAGCAGGGTTGTGGCGTCATCAGGGACTAAGAGGGTATGCCGGGGGCGGCGAGTCTTGGAGATTTGAGAGGGAACGTATCGAGTAGCCGATGCGATAAGGGGGTTTCGATGTTTGACAGCAGTTTCAATGAAGCGCTTTGTGGAGCGCTTCATGAACTGCTGCAGAGTGGGGATTGTAAGGTCGACATGCAGGTCCTCATTCCTCACAAAGTAGGGGGCGTCCACCACTTTGCGGAGAAGGCGGTGCTGCATTACCGACAACTTGTAGAGGTGACGGGGCTTGGCATGTGCGAACACTGGGCAAGCATAGGTCATGATTGGTCGGATGACCGAAGTATAGATACGCAATTTGCACTTAAGTGACAATTTGCTTTTAGCGTTCATGAGGCAATGAACCCCTCCCGTCCGTCCGTTGCGTTGCGTTGTCCGTTTGGCCTTGAGCAAAGGCGGCCCGCGAGCGTGCCTACCTTATGTGCTCGGCGAAGGAGAGATGCTGATCAAGGGTTACTCCCAGGTACTTGGCCTGCTTCCCCCAAGGGATCGGCTTGCCGTACATGGTGATCGGACGGGGTGGATCCGGGTTACGTCGTTTAGAATAAAGGACTGCTTGGCTCTTATCGGGATTTACCTCAATTCTCCATTTCCGGAACCACTTGCCCAGCTGGGTAGCGGAGGATTGGAGTTTGTTGGCTATCTGTATGGGTGAATGACCCGAACAGTAGATGGCTGTGTCGTCAGCGAATAGTGCTAACTGCACCTTCTTGGATGTTGGGGTATCGCTAGTAAACAGCGTAAAAGCTAATGGGGAAACCACAGAGCCTTGAGGGACTCCTGATCTAATGGGGTGAGGGGAGGATAGGGCTCCCTCTACCCGATAACGAAAGGTGCGATTCGACAAGAAGTCTCGTAAGATGAGCACGAGACGATCTGGCACTCCTAGTTGGTACAGCTTAAAGATTAAGCCGTTGTGCCAGACTTTGTCAAATGCTTTCGCTATATCGAAGTACAAGACACCGGTCGCAGAACCACGCTGGAACCCAGCGCTTTATGTTCTACGATGCGGTATACTTGTTGAACGCACGAATGTTCGGAGCGGAATCCGAATTGTTCGTTGGGAATGAGACTCTTAGCCTCGGCAAATCTCTGAGCCGCTTATAAATAAGCTTTTCGTAGATTTTACCGAGGACATTGAGTAAACTAATGGGGCGGTAGCTTGTGGGGTCGGATTTGGGCTTGCCTGGTTTTGGAATACCAATGACAGTGGCCTGTTTCCACGCTTGGGGGAATATATTATTACTTAGAGCGCCATTGAAGATGGCGGTCATAAGCATGGTGAGTTGGGCTGGGAAAAGTTAAATAGCTCTATTTTTTATACCATCAGAGCCTGGGGCTTTTCTGGGTTGAAGCTTCCTGATGATGTCCTCTACCTCATCAGGGGTGATGGTGGGAAGTGGGTCATCAGGATCTTCGACCGGAGGGAGGGAAGCTCTCCTTTCAACTTCGGCATCCACCATATCTATGTGGGCCTGGTCTACTGGTTGAGAGCTGGGAGAGCATTGGGACTCTAGACTGTCGGCTAGGCATTCCGCCTTTTCGGTGTTATCAAAAGCGACACTCTTGTCAGGGCGAATGAGAGGAGGCATTGAAGCCTCAGTCTTGGACCGCAGCTTTCTCTGGAGATTACAGAAAGCTTGATGGTTGGGCTCGAGTTCACTCAGCGTCTTTTCCCAGTTCGCAGAACGATGCTCAGCAGTACGTTTCTTTACAGCACGCTGCAAGTCACAGTTGTTTGCGTGACAGGGAAAATTGCTGTATGCACGAATGGCCGCGATCTTCTCAGTTATCAGACTCCGTACATCCGCTGGGAGTTTCCAGCGACGGTCCTCCGTCACTGGCACCTCTCTTGAACAGTCGTCCAAGACGGTACGCACGTGATCCGTAAACGAGTCGATTGCTGCTGTCGTGTCAGTGACTGAGCTTATGTGGTCCGGGATAGAGTCCAAGTGTACTGACGTGGTAGATTTCAGCCTATCGCTTACTTTCTTCCAGTCAGTGATTACTTGGCTTGGGTCGGTCTCACCTGAGCGGGAGCCCAGGTGTAAGAGCACCGGTCGGTGGTCAGAGTCCAGTTCATGTAACACTTCCACCGAATTCAAACGTAAGTTTATATTCTTTAGAAGTGCCACATCTAGGACGCTGGGAGTGTGGGTGACGATGGAGGGATAGTGGGTTGGACTCATCGGTACGATGACGTCGAAGTTGAGGGTAGAGCTCAGGTTATATATGAGCCTGCCCTTGGGATTCTTTTTTTTTTTTTTTTTTTTTTTTTAAAAAACATTGCCCCACACTAGGAATATTCCTGTATCGTGGGTGCGTTCACAAACATGTAAATTCACATACACAAGACACCCAGACCCGGAACAACTATCTGCAGGTCATACAAATATTTGTTCCGTGCGGGGATCGAACCCGCGACACGCAGCGCAGCAGCCGAACGCTCAACCACTGCGCCAACCGTGCCGTCAAATTCTGCCGTCGGATTGGCGAAGTTGTGGCCCCATGTAGGGTGCTTAGCATTGAGATCACCCGCTAGGATGATGGAACTACTCGTGCCGAATAATCTAGTGAGGTCGCTGGAGATGGCTTCGATATCATCAGGTGATGATGCCGAGTCAGGTGGGATATAGGCGGATACGACTGTGATTGGCTGATGGCCAGTCATGCCCAACCGACAAGCAGAGTACTCAAGAAGGGATTGAGGGGCGGGAGGGTCGAGAGGGATACAGTAGAGTTCCTTCCTGTAGTAAATTAACGTGCCTCCCTTGTGTTTTTGCAGCCTATCATTGCGAACTAATCGGTAGTTAGCAATTCTAGGGTCGCTGCGGTGGGGCTTCAGGAAGGTTTCCTGTATGAGGAGGATGTCTATTTGATGGTCGCGTAAGAATTTCGCGATCTCATCACGTTGGCTTTTGTAGCCGTTAGCGTTATACGTAGCTAACCTAAGGGATCGGGGTTTATGACAACATATTTTTGCGTGCTTATCCATTACGGTGCGCAATTCATGTTGTCAAGGGACTTGGCAATACCTGCAAAGTCAGACCATATCTTATAGGCTGTCAGCAGGTTATATTGCCCGGATGCGAAAGCTTGCTTCAGTGCTAAGTGAAGTGCTTTCGCCTCAGGGGTGAGGAAGATGGAGTATGCCCTGAGGATGGTACAGGCTACACTCTCATCTGGGGAGGAAGTGAAGGGGGCGGTGAGCGAAGCTGCTAAGGCTGCGGGGACCTTCGGCCTCTTTGCAGCGGCTGCTGAGGCAGCAGGTCTTGGTGCTGCAGCTTGGGGGGCGACTGGAGCCGCCCGCTTGGGGGCTGGCGCTGCTATGGGAGCGTCCATCAGCGCGGGGATAACGGCTTTCGGGGAGGGCGTAGAGGTGGAGGGGGAGGGGGCCGCTAAGGCTGGAAAGGCTTTTTGGTGGGTAAGCCTGTTCCAAGGTGAAGGTCTCTGTGGCGCGAGACGATTGCGGAGTTGGGAGGAGGGGGCTTTCCCAGATGGGCACTCCCTCTGTTGACGGGCCTCCGCCCACTTGGCCACTTTAGAGGCGATTTTGGGCGCTTTGGGGCAACCACGGTAGTTAGCCGGGTGCCCGATCTGACCGCACAGCACACAGCTGGGGGGCTCCGTGCATAGCGCGCGGTCTTTGGGTCGGGGGCAGTCTGCGGTGCCATGTTCGCCGAGACACTTGACGCATCTGGGCTTGGCGAAGCAGTTCGATTGGGCGTGGCCATATAGTTGGCAGCGATGGCACTGCCCAACTATGGTCGGCTTATGGGGCTTCTCTATAGAGATGCCGGAAAGTGAGCAGACTGATTTAACCCCGAAGATGGGGTAATGGCCCTCCGTGGGTTCGCATACGACACTTACCATGTCGTACACTTCCCCACCTCGGGCTCTGTGGAGACGGTGAACGGAGATCACCGGGACCTTCTGAAGAAGGAGGTCCTCCTTGATCTCCTCGGGGGTGAGTTCCTTAGGAACACGCCTAATCACCACTCTGGTGGGCGTGTCCTCGGGGAGAGTGTAAGTGTGGAAACTTACATTGCGTTCTTTGAGTGCGCGGGTCAGGTTGCGGTAATCGTCTGACGACTTTACCGTCACCCTAATGCCGTTTGCACAGGCACGGGCGTTTGTGTATTGGATCTTGCGATCCACACACATTTTGGACACCTCGGACCAGCGGGCTTTTTCCTGTATGTACAGGAGGGGTGGGACACGCTGCTTTCTCAATGACAGAAAAGCAGCTGATTTTGAGCGGGGGGTGCTGCTGCTCTGTGAAGCAGAGGCAGCAGTAGCGGGCTGTCCGGAAGACGTATGGGCTGGTGAGGGGGTGGGGGAGGGGACAGTGGCCTTCCTGGCCTTAGTCGATTTTGAAAGCTTCCCCTTCTTCTTCCTCTTATCTCCGGCGACCGAAATGTAATCATCCTCTGAGGAGGAGCTGATCACGGACGATTCGGAGTCAGAGGTAGAGGGGGAGGGGGCGGGGGCGGACGTGTCAATGACATCGTCAGATTTTGGAGTCGGATTTAGATCTAGATCTAGATCTAGATCTAGATCAATCTTTCTAGCTAACGCACGGTGCGTGCGTTAGGCTAGCGTCCGAAGAGCTAATAGACGCATTATCGGCGTCTAGAAGGGAGGGGGGGCTGACTAGAGCGTCAGAAAAGAGTTCGGTTTGCAAAGCTGCGAACCGTTGGCCATATTTGGCCTGAAAATCGGGGTCCTTTAAGAGGACCTCCGTAAAAAACGCAATGATTGCGTCCGTCATAATCGATGGTTTAGGGACCTAACTCGTAGGGTATTTCAGCAATTCCTAAGACTCACCCTGAGAAGAATTTGCCGCAACAAACTCAGGGGTCACTGTCTAAAGAGAGTGGGAGTTAAAAAACTCCAAAAAGAAAATCACAAAAAATAGAAATCTTATTATTAAAAACAAAGTTTCTATTTAAATTATGATGGTAGCTAACTAAGTACGTAGAATACGTACGTTTTGGAACTAAGCACCTAACTCCCCAGGTGGGCTGGCCTGGGGATGTGTAACCCTCCCAGCCGGGATCAGCTGGGAGGTGAGTGCCTAATGTGTGACCTAAGCTTGGTTTTTGCCGGTTGCCAGTCTTATTGTGCAAACCGGGTCCTACCGGGTCTGGTGCGAAGGGGTAGAAACACCCAACCGACACCAGGTGTGTATGCTGCAATAAAGGTAGCGGCTGGCCGGTTGGCTAGGGGAGCCCCCAAGGCCAAGCCCCGGTGCCCGAATCCAAGTAACTGCCTTACCCTGAAGGGGCTCGGCGGGTGTCTTGGGTCAACACCCACTTGACTTCGTTGGCACCGTGAGGTATCCCGCCAAGTACCACGAAAACAGTGGATTTACCCTGATGGGACAAGAGTGTTTTGAACAAACTCAAGAAAAAGAAACAATATCGTCCGCTACCTTGATAAAGGCCGCTTCGGATATGACGTCACTCGGCGACTCGGCGACTCGGAGCGATCGACGAATTTCTCGTAGATGTGGCTCGGCGACTCGGCGGCTCGATGACACGATGATATCCTCTGCTACCTTAAAAAAGGCGCTTCGGATAGGCCTTGGCTGGTGGCTAGGCAACCGAGAGCGACGTTAGCGAGTAACGTGGCGGGCTTACGAGTCTCGATCTGTTTTACTTGCCACAGAGCGTTACCGCGTCTGTCTCCAACCACGATCGAAACCGTCCCCGAAGTCATGAGCGGTCCAGCAGTACTTATAGTTATTATCCTTGGCGTATATGCGAGCCCTTGCAAAATTATTTTTAATTCCCGCGGTTAGGCTTTCTGATATGTAGATGGGTTCTTTAGGACCGTTAATTTTGGCGTGTGTTGTGGATAAGTAAGTTTTTGACTCCTGTTTTAATTTTTACACGGTGTCTAACAAAGCTTCCTTTTTTATAACCGTGGAGAACTCAACGACTATGGGCATTTTAGACGAAGAATTCGAGTTATAGCGAAATACGTCCTTAACATCAGTATGTATCAAGAATGTCAACGTTAATAGACGCTCTAATACTTTTCACTATTTTGATTAAATCTTCCTTTTATTCTTGGTCGTGCTTAGGAACATTCCGTATCTCAATAGAAGACTTCCGTGCAGCACGTTCCAGATGTTCAACCCTGTTCTCCAATTCGGTAATATATTCCATCTGTTTTTTTTTTCCTATCTTTCTCGCTATATTCCAATTTTGCCAAAACTTCATCATATTTCACAGACATGAATTCCATTGATTGAGTGATACCACTATTTTGTTGCTTTATTTCTTCTATGGATGAGTGTAATGTAGTAAACTTATGATTTAGTGCCTCCTCCGCAAATGAAAACATTTTTTTCATGTCGGCCATAAAGATTTTTATTATATTTACACAAACATATTGAATACACGTACACATTCAAATATATATACGTGTTTCACACACAAGTATTTATATTAATTCCCATATTTTTACAAATTTCATAGTATCACCATAATGTAGTTTCCTAAATCTCGCAGCGAGACACCATGCCATACCGTCAACATGTCACTCTTGGTCTTTGCAGAATACCAGCGCTGTTGACTTTCGGTCCGTCCGAAGCCACAGTATTTTCGCTGAGCAATGACCATTTTTGTACGGATGCGACGCACAGTTTCATTTATGTAATATTCCTTGGCTTTACGTTTGAATTATGTAATATACGTTCCGTTTTGTTTGCTGTAGTGATCTAATGTCATTGTCATTGATCGAGGCGTCTTAGACCTACGTTTCGTCTATGGCGCGTAGTGGTGCACAGCACCAGAAACGATATCACTGGGCATTAGTTAATCAGTTTAGTTTTATTTTATTTTAGCTTGGATACTAGGCTTTTGAAAATTAATGTGCGTTTTTGTAATCTGTACAAAAAAAATATTTTTTCTTTCTTTCTTTTTCTAATTTCGTCCAATCTGACGGAACTTTGCCGAATAACTATCGTTCTATAGCTGTTCTAAGTGCTTTATCCAAGGTTCTTGAATGCTTGATAAACAAAAGATTAGTTAGTTACCTGGAGCATTGTAAGATGATTATCTTACAATGCTCCAGGTAACTAACTAATCAAATCACAACAACAATATGGCCTTCGCAAAAATAAGTCAAGCCACAACTCAGTTCATGACCTTACCAGTTTTGTCATAGATCATATAAACAAAAATAAAAAAGTCCTTACAATATTCCTTGATCACGCGAAAGCGTTCGACACTGTTCCTGTCTCCACACTCTTAATGAAACTTGAAAAAATAGGCGTCAGGGGGTTACAACTGGAAAAAGTTAAAATCGATGGCCATAACAGCGACGAACTTTCTATTCACTATGGGGTGCCACAAGGAAGCATTTTGGGCCCCACTCTTTTCTTAATCTTTATTAATGACCTGTGTGATCGCAATATCAATAATGCAAAGGTAATATCATTTGCTGATGACACCGCAATAACTTTCACCGCGGATTCCTGGTCACAATTAGAGCATCAAGCCCAGCTTGGCTTTACCGTTGCGTTAAATTGGCTTATTTCCCACACTCTAACCCTTAATTTTTGACCTATTCTAACAGTTCGGTCTCACAACCACAGACTCCAATTTTAATCAAAGGTCACACTTGTCATTCACAAACACATGGCTCAAATTGTCAATGTCCTCTTTTAACCTCTGTTGAAAATATCAAATACCTGGGAATAGTCTTAGACAGACATCACAATTTTAAATCCCATATTGGTCTGCTAACTGGACGGTTTCGCAAACTTATATACATTTTTGAAACTCTTCGGTATATTGCCAATCCCATTATTATCCGCAATGTCTATTTCGCACTTTGCCTATTCATCGTAACTTATTTTATTTCCTGTTGGGGCGGCGCAGCTAAAACCACCCTCAAGTCGCTAGAAGTAGCACATAGAGCCATTTTAAAAGTAGCCACGTTTCGTCCTATTCTTTTCGCTACCGATCAACTATACAAGGACTGCAAAGTTCTAAATGTTCGGCAACACTTCATATTACAGACAGTCATTCTGCAACACCGCAACACCCCATATCGAATTATAGAAAATAAAAAATGTAGTAAACGTCGAAAGGATAGGATCTGCACCCTGCCGCGAGTACGCTCAACTTTTGTCAAGAGATTTTTTCATTTTCTTGGTCCGTTCCTGTACAATAAAATAAACGAAGAGTGTTAAATCTACGGACTACCGTTTTACAAATGTAAAAAGATTGTGCAATCGTACCTCCAAAATAAGTCATATGAAGGAACAGAAAAAATGCTAACTTAAATGGACAAGCAAACACAGACACACACACAAATACACACAAATCCCTCCCCCCATACGCGCAATCACACACACCCACATACCCACACACTCACACCCACACACACACACACATTCACACACACACACACACACACTTTTTACCTTAAAATTATTTTAATATTGATGTTCAAACTTTTTGTCAAACTCAATACTCTGAAATTGTAACCGTAACATCAGAAGCATTATGTAACCTAAACGTTAATACCTTAGGGGACCGGACTGCTTCTTCTTAACACAGGTTTTCATAACCTAGCTAGGAGAGCAGTGTTCACCCACACGTTTGTAGAAATAGTACTTATTTTATAAAACTGTATTTATAACGTGTTCAAAAATGCTTTGTTTTGTGTAAATAAAATTTATTATTATTAATAATAACAGTATACACAATTCCATAACATTTTTCATGCACATTATAATATCAATTCATAATAGATCATAATTACATTCTACGAGTATATTCGATTATATAACAGAATATAATATAATACAATAGAAATAATTTAAAAGATATATATACAAACTAACAATAATACCTAACATGTACAAATGCGTATGAAAAAATAACTCACTGGGCATCAAAAAATTCATCCACATCGCTGTCAATGGAAAAAGTGCCCAGAACGCTAGCAGCATTGCCACGTTGAATAGCAATGCTGATTCGTTGGCCAAAGAAAAGCCCAGCCCTCTGGTCACGTGAAGAGTCGACTAACAGCTTGTTGATATGCCGGAAAACTCGATGAGCACTCGGACCCCATGGCCCTAGTGTTTCAACCCCAAACGGCTCAAACATGTAACTCCCAATAAGGTTGTTATATTTGCGCCGTTTGAGGTTTTCTGCACCTGCAGCAGCCGCCCCAGCACAGCCTGCCGTGCTAAGAAGATGGGATGGCGCAAGGGTGTCGACACATGTTGCATCCCACACCAAAGGCCTACCCAACTTCCAAGGCATTATGGTCAGTCCGTCTGGCCTCTTCCCATCGTCACGTGCCAAGCCATTGGGTTATAAAACAGCTGGCACCCCGGCGGTGACAAGAGCCCGACGGGTGATGTCATTAATGCTGGCGTGCCGTGCTATCCGACCAGCACTCCTACCGCAGGATAGGCCATGGTGTCCGAGGCGGTCGACTGCTTCACCGCATTGACAACGATGTGGAGCTCCACTCGGAGCACCCAGACGCAAACATGTAGCGATCCGGAAAGTGCCGTCACTCAGCATGGTACCAATGTTGGGTGACGGTAGTGCCTGTAGCCAAAGGCCCGACTCCCACTCACCCACAGCCAGTAGGCGGGCACGCTCAGCAGTATTGGTGGACGTATTAATGAGATTATTCCGTACCAACCTGCAGAGCGGCTCATCCCACTGTCTCTGGGAAGATGGGTTCTCGGGCAACGCCGTGTTCGAGCAAGCCGCTTTCCAGGCGTTCACAGCATCAGTCAAGCTCGGCACCTCACAGTTAACCAGCGATGGGGTTAAAATTCGTGTGGTTAACTGTCGAGTGCTGTGGACCGAAGACAGGAACGCCGGTAGGCTTACACTAGAAATTTTGCGGATGCCGAGCCCACCAAAGCGAATGGGTAGCGTGGCTTGCAGCCATGCTCGGTCATCCAGGGCCACATTTAAGATGGACGTAAGAGTGGAACGAATAATTTGATCGATTTTGTCCAAGAGATGTGGCTGCTTCCATAAAAGGGAAGAGCGAAAAAAATATATGAAATTTGGTCCGAAACAGCAATACCTGATGAGGGTGACCACCGAATGTAAATTAATTTTGGAAAGTCTATCTGAAATATCGTTAAATCGTTTAATTTTGTCGTCGATGAATGAAGAAAAACTGTCTTCCAATATTGGAGAACCTAGGAGGTGTAATGAACTTTTCTCTAAAATTTTGATCTCTGGAGCTATTGCACTGAATTTTTGTATGGTCGATTGTCTGTCGGTATTGTCACAAAGAAATATTTCACATTTGGAGTAGTTAAGGTCAAGGCCAATGGACTGAAACTGGTTCTTTAGGAATTTTAAATCTTCTAAAACGGTGTCTACGTCACCTCTTAGTGTTCCATCATCTAAATACCACAGGTTAAATTTTGAATTTAGTTGTTGAATTATTGAGTGAATAGCCAAGCTGAAAATGACTGGCCCGAGAGGGTCACCTTGTTGGCATCCAACTGCAGATTCCAACACGTTGTCTTTATATAATAATTTTGATGGATGCCTATAGCATTGCCACAAAAAGCCGAAAATTTCTGGTAACTCTTTTTTTCCTTCAGCCAACAAAGTGTCCCTGTTAACTGCATTGAAGGCGTTTTTAACGTCAACCTTGAGGATGACCTCACCTTTACCAGAATTTAGAAAGGTGGAAAGGGCGTGTACGGCAGCCTCACAGCCCCCTCTGGAACCAAAACCAAGTTGTAGGGGCTGGAATTTGTTGGTCAGTGATTTACTGTATATTTTGCAACAAATTTTGGCTGCCATACGCCTGTAGGTGCACCCGACGGCAATGGGACAAATGCCGCTTTCCTTCTTGTGCAGGGCACATAGGTTGGCCCCGTACAAGACATCGACGACGGCATCGTTCACGCCGCCGGAGAGCATTAAGGTAACTAAAGCCAAGAGCTCCTTCAAAAGCGACTCACCAGCTTCCCCGGCGCCTGAGCTTAAAAGATCCTTCAAGTGCTGAGGAGTCAGGCCGTCGAGGCCGCCGGCGGAACCGTTTCTGAAGGAGCTCACGGCTGCTAGCAACTGGGGGGCTGTAATTTGGAAAAATGAGGAATCAGGATTAGGGGAGTCGGGAGGGTCAGGGAAGGTGAGGTCATCCGCAGGCGCTGGGTGTTTACTCTCCAGGGCTGAAGACTGCGCCGAGCGAACAAGGCGCGCGGAAAATATGTATTTACTGCGCCACGCTAGTCGTGTGCGTCGTCACGCACACAATGACAAGTTCGCTCGAGGCTCGCTTGCAGCTGCACGACAAAAGTTGATAACTTAGGATTTTTTAAATTTGAGTCGTTGTGTTGAAAAGATGAGTTTATTTGGTATTATTTATTAATTATAATAATTTATACCTATTATATAAAAATTAACGTTTGTTTGTATTATAATAATAGTACGCTAGTATTATATTATCTGTGGTAATAAGTACATTATCTGATCCCTTAGTATTCATCCGATTGCGATGAAATTTTAGAGTTGTGGATTGCACGCCCGGGCATTTTACTGGATAAGTAGGTAGGCTAGGTGAGGAGATAGGTAGGGTAGATGGGTAGGTAGGTATTGTAATAATAAAACCAGTCTGTTATAAAAAAAATCTATAATTACCTAATGTGCCTTGATTATTTTACCATTTTACAAAATATAAAAAGAGCATAGGAAAATGTGGTATATTTATTATACAGGCTGTAACGAAACGGTGTGGTCATATTTTAGAAATTGCTTCTGCCCATGTAAATGAACAACTTTCTCCAGGGAAGTCAAAGGCATTTCTAACTGAAGGTTTTTCACCAACGTATGGGCAAGGTTCTTCACCAACGTATTGCCAAGGGTTTCCATTGGTTAGCGTTTCCTTGAAACGTAATATTTTAATAAAATTATTAAATTAACATAATTATCAGACGTAATATCGACCTAACTTTTAAAATACTGTAAACAGACTAAAAGGAATATAGTTTACCAAATACATAAATATTTGCTCACGTGAATGACTTAAGCCAGCAAACACTGGTAACAAAATAAGTAAAATAAATTTAACATTTCGTGGTGATACCAGTGGCTAAGTCCTCGCTTCTCGGGTTCAAATCCAGGCATGTACAAACTGGCGTGATTTCTCTTTGTTATCTCTTAATAAAACAGTAGTATAGATACCTACTACAGTTTCTTTTGATAGATTAAAAGTAATATAAATTCACAATTTTACGAAAAAGCAATGATCCACCATTCATCCATCCATCCATTTAAAATGAATGTCAGAATTATAATCGGCGCCCCCAATAACCTATTACACAATACCCATATCGAATGTTTGAGAAAAATTTGCATGCACCATCTTTGATTTTAAAAACAGAATGTCTGTTTTACAATTGGGACCCCCAAAAATCTATTACACGACACCCACATTGAATGTTTGAGATAAAATGGCATCCGACATCTTTCATTTCAAAATAAATGTCAGATTTGCAATCGGCGCCCCCAAAAACCTATTATACGATACCCATATCGAATGTTTGAGAAAAAGTTGCATCCGTCATCTTTGATTTTAAAATGAATGTCTGATTTACAATCGGCACCCCCAAAACCTGTTACACGATACCCATATTGAATGTTTGAGATAAAGTGGCATCCGCCGTCTTTGTTTTTAATATGAATGTCAAATTTGCAATCGGCTCCCCCGAAAACCTATTACACGATACCCATATTGAATGTTGGAGAAAAAGTTGCATCCGCCATCTTTGATTTCAAAATGAGTGTCAGATTTGCAATCAGCACCGCCAAAAATCTATTACACGATACCCATAACAAATGTTTGAGAAAAAGTGGCATGCGCCATCTTTGATTTTAAAATGACTGTCAGATTTGCAATCGGCACCCCTAAAAATCTATTACACGATACCCATAACAAATGTTTTAGAAAAAACAAATATTAAAACAAATATTTAAAAAAATGTTACAGAAATATGTATAGAACAGTAAAAAAATAAAAAGTAAATGTTGGGTGTGCATAATATTAGTCATACTCAAAAAACAAAAAATAAGACTTACCTTATTCAACTATTGGCGGCAAGGTAATACGTACACAATAGATCGCGAATTGTCGTTGTCTGCGCGTCGCTCCACGATGAGACGTGATCACTCTCCGAGCTCCGGTGGACGACTGAATTTTCGAACGGTTTGCGTTGCGTATGATACAAAACAGCAGCGCGGCAATTTAAAAAAAAAAATTAAAAAACCAAGCGACATTTCGAAAATATGAAAACGATAAATTGTAGTATTATCATTAGAGATTAATATGAATCTAAGTTTGTAAAAAACTTCAACAGTTTACTATCAAAATTCAACTAAATACGAGCATGCTATTTTAAGATTTTTGTTCAACTTTACGTATTTTTGTTAATTAAACTATACAATATTTTTTATTTTTGCCAACGATAATTGTTAACACATTCATTGTAGTGTTCATTACATATTTTTTTATGGTAATAATGGTAATAGTATTGATTATATCCCTTAAACTGTGACGACCGTTTTGAATTATTTTGCTCGGTGCAGTCTGAAATTGTTTCTGGAGAGTAAGGCGCCACCACATCACTGCTGAAAAGTAGCCTGGCAGCTCCCCTTATGTCAGCATCGCTTAATTTGGATTCTACATGTGAACATAAACCTATCTGGGGAAAGTTATTAAAAGCGGGTAATTTTGGATCTAAAATGTAGGCCGAATTGTTGCAATTGTCTTTAATTTGGGTCGTTAATGTTTTTTTTGTAGCCAAATTTTTTTGAACATGTAGAACTCAGCGCAACAGACCGTTTTGCGCCCCGGGGAACTCGCTTTAGAATGGGAGTTGAATTTTTTAATTTTGACAGTGTTTTCCAAAGTGATTCGTTATGTGTCTGAGATGTGGCTGGTATTGATGTTTGAGATATGGCTGGGGGGCACAAAGGTAAACTATGTGGTTTGTGAGCCTTGCCATAGTGTATCTTTAACCCCCGTTCACCTTTAAAAAAACGTGCCTGGGAGCAATGGGGACATCTTATAACTGGGTGTCGAGCGATGTGGCAGGTTGACTGCTACAGTTGATTATATTAATTAATTTAAATATTATGATTTTCAAATTAATTTCTTTCGTATTATTTATTTTTGTTTAATTAGTTAGATTTTATTTTTAAATTCATGCTTTCATTTAATATTATAATATAATTGATTAAATTGCATTCTTGAATCATTCTCAATAACATATTTGTAAACATTGACATTTCTAGGTATTCAGGTTTTAATTTAATTAGATTTTTCGGAATACTTTATCAAATTATTAATACAACTATATTGGGGTACCCATTTCTGGGTGTAGGCCTCCTCCAACTCTTTCCAGTGCTGTCTGTCTTGTGCTTGGCGAGTCCATGTAGATCCGGCTACTTGGTAGATATCGTCAGTTCAGCGTCGCCTAGGTCGGCCGCGTGGGCGTTTGGCTTCGTAGGGATACCAATGTAATATCCTTTCATTCAATCTATTATCTGTAATTCTAGCTATATGTCCGGCCCATCGCCATTTCAGTCTGCTTGCTAGCTCGACGGCATCAGTTACCTTTTTTATGTATCTAATGTATGTGTTTGTCTTCCTATCCTTCAGCTTTATACCCAACATACTTCGTTCTGCGGCTCTTTGCAACACGTTGATCTTTTATACGATGTCTTTTGTACACGACCAAGTTTGACATCCGTACAATAGTGTCCGCATAACAATGGAGTCCATCGCTTTCCTTTTCAGATGCATTGGTAGTTTACTTTTGAAAACTTCCTTCAGCGACCAGTATTTATTCTATGCTTTCTTTATACGGCGTTCTACTTCACGAGATGTTTGATTCAGGAATGATATGCTTTGTCCTAGGTATATATACTCATCTACATAGCTTATAGAATAGGAAAACAAAATCACTTTGGAAAACACTGTCAAAATTAAAAAATTCAACTCCCATTCTAAAGCGAGTTCCCCGGGGCGCAAGACGGTCTGTTGCGCTGAGTTTAGCACGATGCGTCCGTCTTGCGGCCCAGGAGAACACACAAAGTGCTTGGGAGGAATTACTCACCTTCCCTTATAGGATTCTACATGTTCAAAAAAATTTGGCTACAAAAAAAACATTAACGACCCAAATTAAAGACAATTGCAACCATTCGGCCTACATTTTAGATCCAAAATTACCCGCTTTTAATAACGTTCCCCAGAAAGGTTTATGTTCACATGTAGAATCCAAATTAAGCGATGGTGACATAAGGGGAGCTGCCAGGCTACTATTCAGCAGTGATGTGGTGGCGCCTTACTCTCCAGAAACAATTTCAGCCCTGGAGAGTAAACACCCAGCGCCTGCGGATGACCTCACTTTCCCTGACCCTCCCGACTCCCCTAATCCTGATTCCTCATTTTTCCAAATTACAGCCCCCCAGTTGCTAGCAGCCGTGAGCTCCTTCAGAAACTGCCTGACTCCTTAGCACTTGAAGGATCTTTTAAGCACAGGCGCCGGGGAAGCTGGTGAGTCGCTTTTGAAGGAGCTCTTGGGTTTAGTTACCTTAATGCTCTCCAGCGGCGTGAACGATGCCGTCGTCGATGTCTTGTACGGGGCCAACCTATGTGCCCTTCACAAGAAGGACGGCGGCATTCGTCCCATTGCCGTCGGGTGCACCTACAGGCGTATGGCAGCCAAAATCTGTTGCAAAATATACAGCAAATCACTGACCAACAAATTCCAGCCCCTACAGCTTGGTTTTGGTTCCAGAGGAGGCTGTGAGGCTGCCGTACACGCCCTTTCCACCTTTCTAAATTCTGGTAAAGATGAGGTCATCCTCAAGGTTGACGTTAAAAACGCCTTCAATTCAGTTAACAGGGACACTTTGTTGGTTGAAGGAAAAAAAGAGTTACCAGAAATTTTCGGCTTTTTGTGGCAATGCTATAGGCATCCATCAAAATTATTATATAAATACAACGTTTTGGAAACTGCAGTTGGATGCCAACAAGGTGACCCTCTCGGGCCAGTCATTTTCAGCTTGGCTATTCACCCAATAATTCAACAACTAAATTCAAAATTTAACCTGTGGTATTTAGATGATGGAACACTAGGAGGTGACGTAGACACCGTTTTAGAAGATTTAAAATTCCTAAAGAACCAGTTTCAGTCCATTGGCCTTGATCTTAACTACTTCAAATGTGAAATATTTCTTTGTGACAATACCGACAGACAATCAACCATACAGAAATTCAGTGCAATAGTTAAGACAACAGTTTACAGAAGTAAGGAGGATAAATCCCGCTACTAAAACAGAAGAAGTATATGCTTCTGAATCTGGAACTGTTAAATTCGGCGTTCCTCAAGGGAGTATTGTGGATCCTTTATTCTTCCTTGTATATATAAATGACATGCCTTCGGTAACATAACATGACATTACACTATTTGCTGATGATAGCACTATTCTATTAGTTAATGATAGTACAATTAATCTAGAATCTGACATTAACCAAACAATATTATTAATTATAGACTGGCTTAAAACGAATTATTTAATGATTAATATTGACAAAACTAAAATAATGAATTTTAAAATACGAAATCGACTTTAAAAATCCGTTACCTAGATAACGAAATTGGCGAGACTGAAGTAACGAAATTTCTAGGGATAATATATATTGACAACAAACTTAATTGGAAATCACATATGGACCATGTATGCAATAAGCTGGGACAGTTTTCATATGCACTTCACAGATTAGGGAAAATAACGAATCAAACTACTTTACTAACAGCTTACCACGGTTACGTTAGCTCCACCCTCAGATACGGTGTAATATTTTGGGGCAACAGTACAGACAAGAAACGTGCTTTCATTGCTCAAAAACGTTGCATCAGAGCCATATGTAACTTACATGAAACTGATTCCTGTGAGCCATTTTTTTAAAAAATGAACCTATTAACACTACCATGTATCTACATATTTGAAACCGCAAATTTTGTCAAAAATAATATTGGATTGTATGATTACTACACTCGTGTACGGCGTAAGGACAAATTGCGTACAGTAGCTAGCAATACTCATTTCATGTATGAAAGTATATTTTGTACAGCTTCACGCATCTTTAATAATATTCCGGGGCCTATTAGAATAATTCCAGAAATAACAAAATTTAGAAATAATCTCCATGACCTGTTAGTAAACAAATGCTGTTAGACAAATCACTGCTCCAATACAGCCTCTCTCAGTCATGATGCGTTCTGTGGCCCACTGATGTGTACCTACCTAAATTATGATCTCTATTATATTTTATATGAAATTATAATAATTTGTAACAATAATGTATTTAATTTAACTTAATAACGATGTATGTAAATATTGTATGCCCAATGGGCGGGACATAGGTGATCCTAATTCAATTATTTAACCTGTATTATGTACCTACCTATGATCCACAATAAAGATATTAATTGATTGATTGATTGAGCTCCAGAGATAAAATTTTAGAGAAAAGTTCATTACACCTCCTAGGTTCTCCAATATTGGAAGACAGTTTTTCTTCATTCATCGACGACCAAATTAAACGTTTTAACGATATTTCAGATAGACTTTCCAAAATTAATTTACATTCGGCGGTCACCCTCATCAGGTATTGCTGTTTCGTACCAAATTTCATATATTTTCTTCGCTCTTCCCTTTTATGGAAGCAGCCACATCTCTTGGACAAAATCGATCAAATTATTCGTTCCACTCTTACGTCCATCTTAAATGTGGCCCTGGATTACCGAGCATAGCTGCAAGCCACGCTACCCATTCGCTTTGGTGGGCTCGGCATCCGCAAAATTTCTAGTGTAAGCCTACCGGCGTTCCTGTCTTCGGTCCACAGCACTCGACAGTTAACCACACGAATTTTAACCCCATCGCTGGTTAACTGTGAGGTGCCGAGCTTGACTGATGCTGTGAACGCCTGGAAAGCAGCTTGCTCGAACACGGCGTTGCCCGAGAACCCATCTTCCCAGAGACAGTGGGATGAGCCGCTCTGCAGGTTGGTACGGAATAATCTCATTAATACGTCCACCAATACTGCTGAGCGTGCCCGCCTACTGGCTGTGGGTGAATGGGAGTCGGGCCTTTGGCTACAGGCACTACCGTCACCCAACATTGGTACCATGCTGAGTGACGGCACTTTCCGGATCGCTACATGTTTGCGTCTGGGTGCTCAGAGTGGAGCTCCACATCGTTGTCAATGCGGTGAAGCAGTCGACCGCCTCGGACACCATGGCCTATCCTGCGGTAGGAGTGCTGGTCGGATAGCACGGCACGCCAGCATTAATGACATCATCCGTCGGGCTCTTGTCACCACCGGGGTGCCAGCTGTTTTAGAACCCAATGGCTTGGCACGTGACGATGGGAAGAGGCCAGACGGAATGACCATAATGCCTTGGAAGTTGGGTAGGCCTTTGGTGTGGGATGCAACAAGTGTCGACACCCTTGCGACATCCCATTTTAGCACGGCGGGCTGTGCTGGGGTGGCTGCTGCAGGTGCAGAAAACCTCAAACGGCGCAAATATAACAACCATATTGGGAGTTACATGTTTGAGCCGTTTGGGGTTGAAACACTAGGGCCATGGGGTCCGAGTGCTCAACGAGGCAAGCTGTTAGTCGACTCTTCACGTCACCAGAGGGCTGGGCTTTTCTTTGGCCAACAAATCAGCATTGCTATTCAACGTGGCAATGCTGCTAGCGTTCTGGGCACTTTTTCCATTGACAGCGATGTGGATGAATTTTTTGATGCCCAGTGAGTTGTTTTTTCATACGCATTGTTAGGTATTATTGTTAGTTTGTATATATATATCTTTTAAGTTATTTCTATTGAATAAACAAAGTAGCTCATTGTAATATCTTTGAAGGATATACTGGTGCCAATCAAAGTCCCAAGAATCGCAAATATGAATTTATTATAAAAAAAAGATGTTACAAGGATGATGGTTTCAAGGCAAGTGAAGTATGACTATAGTTTGTTTTAAAGGAAAGCTACGCCTGCTTGTATTAAAAACTCATAGGAGGCATCGTGTGATTGCCTTTACTTTTATTGCAGGCGTCAAAGCCTGAACATATTCCCGGCCATTGAAAGATCTCTTTCAATCTTTTTTTTTTTTATGTTTGATAGGCTCGCGTTTGACCACTATCTCACCTGATGGTAAGCGATGATGTCGAAGATGGAGCACGCTTGCCTAGAAGTTAAGTTCAATCCTTAAGTTCTTCTGCTGCGGGGAGTCTGCAGAGCCGTACCAGTGAACGTCGCACGCAGCCCTTATTGGTGTGGATGTCTGCTACTCTGGATATCCCATCAGGTCCGGATATAAGGCGAAGTACGCGTCCCAGTTTCCATGCAAGAGGGGGCGCGTTGTCATCGGCTAAGAGTACCATATCTCCAACATTCAGCTGTGACGTATCTGTCCGCCATTTTGTCCTCTGTTGCAATTCGCATAGATATTCATTTTGCCATCTTTTCCAAAAATGATGCTGTGTCTTCTCTAGGCGCTGATACCATCGCAGCTGACTTTCCTTGACTTCAGCAAGGTTAGGTGCTGGCAGAGCGGTCAACGGCCTCCCAATGATGAAGTGCCCTGGAGAGAGGGGAAGGAGGTCGTTAGGACTGGATGAGAGTGGACACAAGGGACGGCTATTGAGAATCGCCTCCACTTGTGCAAACAAAGTTGAAATTTCCCCCCTTTTTAACTTAACCCCGGCTTCTCATATGCCACCGAAATGAGGAGTGTAAGCCGGAATAAATTTGAATGTGATTGATTGCTGACTTGCAAAATCAGACAGAGGCTCCTGGTGATCTCTTATGAACGCTCCTATTTCTTTCGCGGCAGCTACAAAGTTGCCTCCGTTATCGCTGAATATTTCCGTTGGCTTACCTCGACGAGCTATAAACCGCCTAAGTGTCATTATAAATGCCTCCTTTGTTAAGTCACTGACAGCTTCCAGATGGATGCACTTGTAACGCAAACAAACAAAAAGACATAAATAGCATTTAACTACACGACTCCCACGGCCTTTACGATTGATAACATAAAATGGGCCAGCAAAGTCCAAGCCAACAGATATAAAGGGATAGTCAGGTGTTACGCGCTGGGATGGTAAATTACCCATTTTAGGTTGTATCGTCACGCCTCGCAGTCGTCTACATCTTACGCAATTGTTGACTGTACGCCTCGCAAGACACCTACCATTAATTGGCCATACTGTTTCTCGCACAGATGCTAACAACAGCTGCGGACCAGCATGCAAATTGGTAATATGTTCTCTTTTGAAATATAATTTAGTTAATCTGTGAAGAATGAAGTAAAATAGGATGTTTCTTTTCAAAAGAATAACCTGACGCATCTATTCGTCCACCAACTCGAATTAATTTGTGTTCGTCTAAGAACGGCGATAACGACAATAACTTACTTTTATTATTTAAAGTTTTACCTTTCACTAATATATCGTATTCAATATGGAACGTCTGACCTTGAGAGATAACGCATAGCGAGTAGAATGACTCACGTAGCTCATTAAATGACAATATACCTACGCGCTTATTATGTTTGTTTTTAAGGTTAAATATGAATCTACGAACATAGGCGAATGATCTTTGTAACTTAGTTAAAGATGAATGTTTATCAAAGTCAATGACGGGTTGATCAATTATTGCCGTGTGATGTACTTTTAACTCTGATAGGTTTTCCGTGTCATTGACGTTTAACTTAGGCCATTCACATTCATTTTTTAATAAAAAACTAGGCCCTGTCCACCACAGTGCCATTGACATCAAACGTTTAGCGTCTACTCCCCTAGATATTAAATCAGCAGGATTAAAATCCGTTGGAAGATATCGCCACGCTGAAGTAGACGTTATTTCCTTAATTTCGATAATTCGGTTAGCTACAAACACTTTTAATTTACTGACATCGCTACGAATCCAACACAAAACTACTGTCGAATCACACCAGTGTACTAGTTTATGCGGCTTGTACCGAAGTGAGTCAATCACAGATTTTGTAAGTTTAGCAGCAAGTAAGGCCGCGCACAGTTCTAGGCGGGGTATGGTAGTAGTCTTTAATGGCGCCACCTTTGACTTCGCGCACAATAATCTGACTGTGACGTCACCATTATGGCTAATCGTTTTCATGTAAATACACGCACCATACGCATTTTGCGAAGCATCGCTAAATGAATGTAACTCGATGTATTTAGGTGAGTCACCTAGAACTAACCTTGGCACTTGTAAAGAAGACAAGTATTTTATGTTTTCTGAAAACTTAAACCAATCGTCACTTATTTCCCGAGGGACTGGCTGATCCCAGTCCAGTTTTTGTTGCCAAAGTTTTTGCAACATTATTTTTGGTATCACAACCACTGGACTTAAAATACCCAATGGGTCAAATATCTTGAAAGCATTTGACATGATAAATCGTTTTGTTACTATTTGATTATTATCATGTGAAAATCCCTTTATTGAAAATTGAAGGAAAGTGTAAGGTATCGTTAGATGGTGTCCAGCCCAAGCCCAGTGTACTTAAAGACTCGCTAAAAATTAACTTGTCTTGTTCATTCACAACAACATTATCAAAAATGGAAGGGTGATTGGTTTTAAACTTTCTTAAATTGAAACAACCTAACCTTAATGCTTCAGTTACAGCCTTATGTATATATATTAATTGTTGTGAATCATTCGTACCCGTTATCAGGTCATCCACGTAGAAGTCCTTTTGAATGATCTCTTTTATGAGGTCAATATTCTGTTCCTGTCCTACCTGCCACAAACAGCGTGTGCTTAAGTAACTTGCGCTCGCTGTTCCGTAGGTCAGAGTATTATAAGAATAATAATAATAATAATCGTTTATTGCAGGCTAAATACCCATATACAAAAATAAAATAAAATTGTAAAATTAAAACATGGAGGTATGTATAGGTACCCATAGTCTTCTAAAAAAAACATTATCATTAGCACTTAGCCTATGATAGCCATCACGTCATTTTTTGTTCTCGTTCAGGTGAACAGACATCCAGTGCTTATATATAGGATTAGCCAGGTTGGACGCAACAGCTCTTAAAATACTGTTACTGGAACGTCTCAAACTTTGCCAAAAAGACGCGACTCGCGACCTCATGATGGCGTAAAAGTCCGGGACCCTCGCTTCGGTAAACATGCTCGAGGAACTGCAGTATCTCGGTAATTTCATAAGAGTTCGGTAAGCATCATTTTACTGTACTCTTAATGAACTGTACATCTTTTTTGTGAAATTGCACCAAAGTTGGCAAGTGTACATTGACAGGCAATAGGCTCCGAACAAAGTGTTCTTGACATCTTTGGTGCACTTCACAAATCTGCGCGCGAGCATGTTACTCCTTACTAAGAGGGGCCCTACGCTCTCGTTCAATATCGCAGTCATCCTGGAGTCTTTCTGTCTATGTGTGTATGTGCCCTAGATATTTAAACTGCTTTACAATTTTTATTGTTGCACCGTTCAACGTAAGTTTGGGTATATTCTCCGGACCAGCCCCAGACCTGAAGACCATAGTTTCGGTTTTTAGAACATTATATTTCAATCCGTGAGCATTAGCAAAATGCTCACAGACCGACAGCAACCTTCTCAACCCTTTGATCGAGGGACTCAGAAGAACCATGTCATCAGCGTAACTCAAACTGTTCACGCAGACATTGCCTAGGTGACAACCGACTCTGGTTCCTCTGAGTTTCGCGATCAAACCATTCACATACAGGTTAAATAGGTCCGGAGAAGTCAGCCCCCCTTGGCGAACACCACAATCTAGCCTATATTCACTAGATAGAGTGTCACCCCATTTTACTTGATTGGTTTGGTTTCCGTACCAGTATCTCAACAGATCTACAACTTGGTGAGGTACTTGTGACTTTTCAAGTTTGTCCCAGAGGATTTTATAATTCACCAGGTCAAAAGCCTTGCTCAGGTCTAAAAAGCAAGCGTACACTGAGGTTTTTCTGCAGGTGTAGTATGCTATTGTACTCTTTAGGCTCAATATTGCAGAGTCTGTTGAGAGCCCGGGTCGGAAACCAAACTGAGCATCATCAATTCTTACATTCCTTTGCAGAACGGGCTGAATGAGACGTTCCAACACTTTACCTATAACAGTGCCCAGAGATATTGGTCGGTAATTGCTTGACGCACCTAAATCGCCTGTTCTATTCTTAACGACTGGGACCACCACAGTTTTCATCAAAAGTACCGGCAAATAGGTATGTTTTACACATAAATTAAACAACACACTTAAGTGCTGATATAAATTGCCACTACCCCAGATCAGGTGCTCAACACTGAGACCATCGTGTCCCGGTGACTTACCACGCTTCATACTCCTCACAGCAGAGATTACATCTTCTAGCGTAAAGGGTTGCAGAGGCTCAGTAGCGATGGTATCAGTGCTGAGCTGGCAGTCCGCATGCAGAGGGTCTACTTTAAATTTGCTGACAAACAAGTCAGCTATTTGCCGCGTTTCCTGCAATCCATCAACAGAGACTGGTAGGCTCTGTTTAAAATTAAACTTTTTGGTAGAATTCCAGAACTTAACAAAATTTTTCTCCTTTCTATGCAAAGCCAAAATGTTCATTTTGATACAATCTTCATTTTTCTGACACCATTTGATTTTATTTTTAAACATCGCGCGACTACTGCGCATTTTATCAAAAATCAATCCCTGTAAAGGCCTACCAGCCTCCACCCAAACCTTGAAATGGAACCTAGCAGTTTGATGGTAGTCCCTAACGTGGTAATTCCATCCAGTCACCTTTTTGTAACCCTTTTGTTCACCTGCACGAGAACTCAGTATATCAGCGGCCTGCAATTTATCAATAATGTGAGTATAATACAAGTTAATTGATTCACAATATTTGTCATAATGCTCACAAGACATGTTTGTTACACAATCACACTTAAAAATATTAAAATCATTTCTTAAGTTATCAACACAATATTTTTGGTATGCATTCATTTGGTCTGTGGTACGTTTGCCCCATTTGATATTTTTAAGCTCGTCACGGCAACCGGCGACGGCCGTCTCACGAGTTATGCACGTTATATCGCAAACTATACGCAAAGGATAGTGATCAGACCACGTGACGTCATATATGACGTCCGCCGCTATCACAGTATCCCATGTCGCCTTTGCAGTGATGCAGTGATCCAGCCATCGCCGACTCCCACATGACTCACTCATAAATGTAAAAGTTTCGGAGTTCAGTCCAAGTACATTATAATCTACACATTCCAGCTCCATCTTTGAACAGAATTTTATCAATTCATGGCTAAACTTCGCGGAAGGATGTGCATTAAAGTCACCCAGTACATAGACACATTGCGCATCACCTTCTTCTATTATTGCGTTAATTGCACCCAAACAATCAATACTCTGTCAGGTTTTCAGCATTATCTACCGGCATATATACATTTATAACTATAACATATCCCATACCAGTCGCTATTCGCACAGCCGCTAAGCGGTCGCTACTACAACTAATAGGCGACACACACGGGAACTTAGTTTTGTTCCACATAATGGCTAAGCCCCCATATGGCCTACCTCTTAATATCCCTGCTGATGTATCGACAGAAGACTTGGCTACACATCCAAAGTCCACGTTGATTTCGTTTATAAAATCTAGGTCATGGGGAAGCAACCAAGTCTCCTGCAGCAGCACGACATCGTTCGTTTTCGTGAGCTCACGCACACATTGCTCTGATCGCTTAATTGATTTACAATTGTAGGATAATATAGATAACTTACAATCCATAATTATTTATTAAAATTCTTTATTCCTCTCGCCGTATACTCACGGAATAACCTAAATCTGATACCCACAGGCCAGAAGTCAACACTTAAAAATCTTTCAAGCTTATTTCTGTTTACAGTTACTTTAAAAGATATAAATTCCGTCTCGTGTTTCTGTGTAAGCAGTTCCACCTTAACACAGTCTTCACCCTTATCGTTGATGTATGACCGAATGTCATCTATGGTAGTTGATTTATTTAAGCGTGACACATAAACAGCTGAAGATACCTGTACAACCTGTAGTTTTTTCGAACCTTGACCTTTTCTCCACCAGCGTAAATGTATCATCCTCAGTCTTAGATTTACCAGCAGTATTCGTTTGCTCTGTACTTATTACCATATCTCTGTATAACGGAGTATGCGATAAGTCAGCTGTTGTTTTTCTATCGGGCGAGCTTAAAATCGTGCGCATTACCGATTCTGTCGTAGGTGCGAGTGAGAGCGGGGATGTCGTCTTCACTCGTTCACGCCCTTTATCTGCAACACAATTAGCTGCTACCGTCTTCGTTTGTTGTTTACTTTTATGTTCCTGTGTTTTAAGGTCTGTCACCATACGTTTTAGTTCGTCAATCTCTGATTTTAAAATCTCCATATCCGAGGATGAGGTTGTCATATCAGTCACACTGCTACTTTTGGCTTTAATAGAAGCCACGTCTGTTTTCAATATAGCCATTTCTTTAAGAAACGCAGTCACATCCACATAGTCAAATGACACAGGAGGCAGCTTATTTAGATTTTTCGCTACAAAAGCTGGAAGGCAGTCCGGTTCAAATTCTTTTAAGATCTTTATAATTTCTTGTAAGCTTTTTTGTTCGGAACCTTTTTGCGTCGGGCAATATACTTTTTCGTCGGTGCTAACAGCTTATACACAATAGATCTTGCTGTTTCCACCTCCTCATTAGAATAGGTACTGAGGCAAATCTGCAGTATCCCAGTCTCCGGTATAGTGTCTCTTTTATGGGTCACGAATGCCAATAGTTCGTTGACCACCACCTTACACTCTTTACATCGATGTTCACACTCGTTTAACTTATCAATATTCTTATAAATATTACTACTACTTCTCGCTAAATCACTACCCGGCGAACGTACAATCGGCATTGCGCGAGCGAGCGACGCACACCGCGGCTAGCATGCAACTCCGTATTCAGTATTGAGCATAAGCGTTTTAATGGGTTCAGTTTCCTCTCCTCTCCATATTATGAGCTGTAAATGCCTATCATCTTCGTGTACCAATATTTGGCGATACATCTTTTCTATATCGCCGGTGAGTAAGTACTTGTATTGTCTAGACCGTATCAAAATAGAATACAGAGTATCCTGTACGTTTGGACCCACCATTAATATATCATTCAGTGAGCAACCGGAAGTGGAGGGAGCGGAACACGACTCGTAGCTTGGTAGATTCGCTTTCCTGTTTCAGAACTGCGTGGTGACACAGGTAATAACGTGGGCTTAAGCTATGACTTAAATTAACATTTAACACCGATAAATGGCCTAATTCTTCATATTCCTTAATGAATTTGGCGTATTCTATTTTTAAATTTTGGTTTCGTTTTAACCGTTTTTCCATATTAATAAAGCGTCTCTTAGCTAACTTGTAAGTATCGCCTAAACAGTCAGCAGTATCCTTAAGCGGTAATTTTACACAAAATCTACCTGTATTGATTCTTGTTGTGTGTTTGAGAAAGTGTTTTTCGCACTCACTTTCTTTTTCACTTCCAATTGATTTTCCAGGAATTTCTTCCAGATCCCAAAACTTTGATAACATTTTTTCAATAATATCGTCCCTTTCATTGTCTCTGGAAATTATACCATGATTACAGTGTACCCTTTTGCGTGGCATCACTGTATGAATGGGACCGGATATTATCCATCCTAATTGAAAACTTCTTAGCTTAAGATTACTGATTCCTAAGGAAAACTGTTCATCACCTAAAATATCCCAAAATAGGTCCGCGCCTATCAAAACATCTACGTTTTCTGGCTGATAAAACATGGGATCAGCCAGCTGAATATTTTCAGGTAACTTCAATAAGCTGACATCGATGGGAATCTTTGGCAATCGACCTGTCAGTTCTTTTAATACTAAACATGAGCAATTTATGCTAAATTTACTATTTATTGATTGTAATTTAATGTTACAGCTTTCAATAACATTGCTTACTGATGTGTTGCCTATGCCAATGACCTTCATAGTGTCAATGGGATGAGACCTTAACGATAATCTGATCTTTAGAGACTCAGTTATAAAAGATGATTGACTGCCACAATCCAATAAAGCACGAACTTTGATCTTTTGCTGATCAAATGGATTCACTACCTCGACCATGGCAGTTGACAATATAATTTGACTCGTGTTTTTATCACAATAACTTGCTACTATCTCACCTGGTTTTTCGGCCGTGGTGTGTTGACTTGCCAATGTTGGCGGACGGTGTAGCAAGCTATTGTGTCTCTGATTGCAATCAGGCTCTTGGCAGGACCTGAAGCGACAGTCCTTTACGAAGTGACCCTGTCGTAAACAATTTGTGCACAACTTATATTTTGTAACATCCATCATTCTTTCATCAATACCCTTAGCCTTGAATGTTGGGCAATCATAGATTCTATGACCTTCGTCACAAATGATACATGAAAAACCCTTTGACACTTTATTTTTATTATTATTGCTAGTACTTGCAAACGATTTAACCATACTATCCTGACCCTTTCTTTGACTATGATTATTATGGTTTGGCTGTTTATGATTATTAGCAACACGCTGAGGAGTTGTAGGAGTCTTTGAGGCCATGATATTGTCAGAATTATTGTTACTTCGATTTGCGGACTCGAGCACGTTCGCGCGGTCTGTGAGAAATTTAAAGAATTGTTCTAAGTTTAATTTCGCGTTTGGTATGCCATTACGATGCTCCTCCCATTTTAGCAATGTTTGACTATCCAGCTTAAATGACAGTATGAATATGATTAAAACGTCCCAATTATCAGTTGGTTATCCTAGGCTGACCAAAGCGCGTAGATTTTTTGAAATATGATCGACTAAATATCTTAAAGATCGCTCTGACTCACGGGGAAGCTGCTTTATATTTAATAAAGAATTAAGATGGTGATCTATTAATATTCTGTTATTGTTGTAACGGTCACAAAGCAGCTTCCATGCTTCTGCGTAATTTTTTGCGGAAACCTCAAGATTAGTAATTATTCTGGCTGTGTCGCCATGTAAGTATGAATTTAAGTAATAAAATTTATTAATTTCGGAGATATGCTCATTGTTATGAATTAAACTCTCAAAGGTATCTCTAAACTCTAACCAACGGAAATAATCACCGTTAAACCTTGTGATTTGAATCTGAGGGAGTTTGAACCCTACGCTGTGATAATCATCTGCACAACATGATGCATTATGAACAGAATTGCGTCTTTGCTCGCATTCATTTTTTCGAGAAAACATGGCAACCAAATTCTTAGCAGTGGCTATGTTCATTATTATTTCTCTCTCAATATTATCGCGCTCGTCAACTTCAGCCGCAATGTTTTCAGGACTTAGAACCTCTATTTCACTTTGCAAGTCATCGACCCTAACAGATAATGCCTCAAACTTTGCAAGTTTTAAAGTTAGTTCTGTTAATTGAATATCATTTAACTCATTTTCTTTAGAGATATTACTTAAATAATTTTTGAATTTAGTAATCTGTCCTTTGGCGGATGCTCTTTTTGTGAACAATTCTTTGTAGCGCTGCTTACTTTCAGCCATTGTGAATAGACAGTGCTAAGAAGTCAACTTTAAAACTGATATTCAGAAAATTCCACAATAAAATTAAGAAAATTAATGGGCTCACGTTCCTCGTTTCGGTGTCACCTGCTGATAGGAAGCCGCGTGCGCACGATCAGCTGTACGCCAGCCGGAGGGTCGGGAAGATTTTCGATTGACCAGCTCGGGTGGCCGATATCGCTCGAAGGGACGTGACATGGAATAGTCGGCACACTACGCTAAGCTACAAGACAGAATTAAACAATAACTTAACTAGAAGAGGGCATTGACTGAGCCTATTTATTTGAAAATATGAGTTTAATAATGAAACAGGATGGAAAAATAACTTTTAATTCGTATTCGTTATAATTTAACGAAGTAATAAACGATATTTTAAGCCTTTATCGATTTTATTTTATGTTGAAGGTAGACGGCAAAAAATATATCTGATGCGATTTGCAATTCTTAGGGGATTTCGGCAATAATATGCACGAAAAAACTTAAATTTACACAAATGGAATGCTATTCCCAGTATTTTTATAGGTATTATGGGTATTTTGGATGAATGGATGGATTTTCAACAAAGGATGGGCACTTAACTTTGAGGCGACACGTCGACGCCCTGCTCGATGTGCTTTTGCTGCACCACTGCTCGAATGCTGGCTCCTTATATTGACCAGGCGGCAGTCCTCCATACGCTGGAACCCGTGGCTTCTGACCCTCCACTGCAAGGCTCCAAATCTTGAAGTTCGTTGCCGCTGCGCACGCGTCGTACTCGTACCAGTTTATTTTAACTTTATTTCTTTATTTTCGCGGATTATTCGTTGTTCCCCTCATGGGCCACCATGTAATATCTTTGGAGGATATACTGGTGCCAATCAAAGTCCCAAGAATCGCAAATATGAAAATATTATAAATAAAGATGTTACGAGGATGATGGTTTCAAGGCAAGTGAAGTATGACTATAGTTTGTTTTAAAGGAAAGCTACGCCTGCTTGTATTAAAAACTCATTGGAGGCATCGTGTGATTGCCTTTACTTTTATTGCAGGCGTCAAAGCCTGAACACTCATAGAATGAGATTCAGTTTTTATTGGTATTCTGTCACTATTTGTCATGGCAAATGTCTTCTGTGTGTTCATTTCCAGTCCACACTTTCTACTTTCTATCTTTAGGGTACTTAACATACATTTTAAGTCCTTGTGATTTTCAGATATTAATACAATGTCATCGGCAAAGCGTAAGTTACTTAGATTTTCGCCATTTAAGTTAATGCCTTTATCTTCCCAGTCTAATTGTCTGAAGATATATTCCAAAAGAGCAATAAATAAATGAGAGATATCACATTTAAAAGGCTTGTCACCCGTGTGTACACGAATATGTTGTGTCCGTTTCGACGGCGCGGCCACGGAAGAATTAAAAAATATAAATGCTAAGATTTTGTAAAAAATTGTAAAAGTTGATACTCAAAACCATACATTTGTCAAATCTATGATTAAAAAGTAAGAAGGGTTTGAACGTGGCCGCGCCATTGAAACGCGGAGAGCTGCACGGCCACGGAGATCTTTAAAAGTAAGCGTTGCAGAGACCTGAAATTTTTGTAAATAGCAGATTGAATTTGTAAAAAAAATTTAAAAATATAGGAGAAAAATCCTAGGTTTATATTTTAGTAGCTGTAAGACTAAAAACCCGTGGCCGCGCCATTTAAATGGTGAAGAACGCGTTATCGTCGATATCTTGTTGAAAAAGCATCGCAGAGGTCTGAAGTTTTCTGTAAAACCTAGATTTGAATTTGTCAAAATAGACAATAAGTTCTTGGTTTATACTTCAGGAGCAGTAAGACTAAACCCCCGTGGCCGCGCCATTTAAACGGTGAAAACATGCTATCGCAAATATCTCGCTGAAAAAGCATTGCAGAGGTTTGAAGTTTTTTGTAAAACCTAGATTTAAATTTGTCAAAACTTGTAAATATACACAAAAAAATCCAAGGTTTATACAGGGTGTCTCAAAACGATCCAACTATTTCAAGAGTGAGCGAGAAGCAAACAAGGCGCGGGGGAGGGGTCGTCGGCGCGGCCGTCGTTTACTAGAGCGTTCCTTAAATTTTTAGTTGCCATCATGCCGTACGCGGGTGAGCAACGCTCGTATTGCGTGCGTGCGTATTTCGAGAACAATCGATCACTCATTCGAGTTCGACGGATGTATCGGTTACATGATCGACTGCGCAACATTGGGGAAACTCCAAGCAATGCAACAATTTTAGCTTGGATCCAGACATTCAATACTACTGGAAACACTACTGCACTATTGCATAGCCCCAAAGTGACCGTGTGGGTCGCTATGTCAGCAAACTGCATTATTGGCCGTACTTTTATGAAGATAACAGAGAACATGCAGTGAATAACTTCTGCACGCTATGTCGACATGATACGCATTTTTTTCGGGCCTCAACTGCAACATTATAACCGGCTAACATGGATTCAACAGGATAAGGCCACATCGCACACCACTAACAACTCTTTAGCTGCATTGCACGAGTTGTTCCGAGAAAAGGTGATTTCACGAAGAGGTGATATTGAATGGCCACCTCGGAGCCCTGACTTGACCCCACCTGATTTTTTCTGGTGGGGTTATCTTAAGAGCTTAGTCTACGAGAATAATCCACGAAATTTGACAGATTTAAGAGACAATATTGAAGAAAAAATCAGGAGTATTCCTCGACCACTTCTTCAAAAAGTTTTTAAAAGTGTACGCAAACGGTTTGAGCAGTGCCATCAACGTGATGGCTGTCATTTAAATAACGTCGTGTTTAAAAAGTAAAATTTTGTTCCTTATCTTTTAATTCATTCCAATAAATGCATACAAAAATAAGTTTAATGTATTTTTTTTTTCAACTAAAGTAGTTGGGTCGTTATGAGACACCCTGTACTTCAGGAGCCTCTTAAGCACCGCGGTCAACCCGGGTTGTCGAATTGAAAATACGTCAAAAGGCCCGACGACAACCCGGGTTGTCAGCCGATTCACACTATTAAAACTCTATTATTACTAAAACGCAATGTATTTTATCTGTGGCAAGGTTCAATCACAAGGAACATAATATAGTCTGTAGGTTCCTTAAATTTTCTAGTAAAAATATAGATTGAAAGTATTTTTTTAAAAAGTTTTAATAGATGTATTTTTCTCGATGGTCGACTTGTCAAACGACAGTCGACAGTAGTTTGTTGATATTATGATAATATAAGAGCTGTGTTTGTAATTAGTGGGAACATCGTTCTAGATAAAGATTTGGAAGAAATAAACATCCTAAACATTGTTTATTTTCACATGACGTCAAGGTCATTTGAAAATGTAAAAGTTTGTGTTGAAGTGTTATAAAAAGCTGTCGTTATTGTGAATATTTTTGCTTGTTTATTGTTATTATGTAGATATTATATAGTATTAGACAATATTATGAGGAAAAACCATCATAATTTGTACGTATTTGGCAAGAAAGGCGACGACAAAACAGGTACTTTGTTTGTTTTAGTAATACGAAGTTTGAGTATGAATAGGAATCTTGAAAAAAAACGCTGTTGTTAGATTACTAGTTTATTCATAGTATAACACGCAAAATTTCGTGTAAATTAATTCATTAGTTACAAATCCAAAAAAATACAACAATATTTATTGGAACAAAAAACAGTTTACAAGTTTGTGTTCATTAAACACAAACTTGTAAACCGCATTAGTATGGAATACTGTGTCGCGGAAGTGTTATCAGAAAAATGAACAAATTACGGAAACAAACACTATTCCACTAATTCTTTGAAAACATCATTTGTTTATAATACAAGTTTCGTAATACGAGTACTGTTTACATTATAGATTACGCTCAGTTTATTCAACAACACAAAAATGTTTACAGTAAGTGGCTAGAGCTCATATAAGCATCAATAAACGGTTTTTTGTAAACAACATCGTCAGCAGTTCGCGCCGCATAAGTGGGGGCGGGGCTTGCCCGAATTTTACATTTTGACGCTCGCGGTAACATAAAGGTTAAGTCACGTAGAAATAAGTCGAGATTATCTATGGAAGAATGTAAGTATAAGCCATACCCTTTTTGTAAACAACACCTATTCATATGTAGGATTATCTATACCGGCATGTCCTAGAACCAAAAATTCGAAGACATGTGACATCCACTAATTCGTATTGGGCCCGCGTGGTGGATTACGTCCCACACCTTTTCACAGAGAGGAGGCCTGTGCCCCAGCAGTGGGGACATCAAAAGGCTGATAATGACCAATAATAGGCCAAAAAAAATTTTAGCTTTGATTTGACACCAGTGTGCGAACGAATGTGCCTAGTTAAATTACTCTTTTGATTATAACAATTCTGACAGACATCACATTTGAAAGGGTTTTCACCCGTGTGTATACGAAAATGTTTTGTTAAAACAGTCTAGGTTAAATCTACGCTGACAAACATCAACAGTGTGTATACGAATGTCTTACTAAATTTGTTTTTCTATTAAAGCTACGCTGACAGACATCACATTTGAAAGGTTTACTTACCTCCAGTGTGCGTACGAAGGTGGTGTGTTAAATCATGCTTACGATTAAAACATCTCTGACAGACATCACATTTGAAAGGTTTTTCACCAGTGTGTGTAAGAATATGTCGTATTAAATCCTGCTTTTGATTAAAACCATTCTGACAGACATCACATTTGAAAGGTTTTTCACCAGTGTGCGTACGAATATGTCGTGTTAATTCCTGACTGAATAAAACTATTCTGACAGACATCACATTTGAAAGGTTTTTCACCAGTGTGCGTACGAATATGTCGTGTTAAATCCTGTTTTCGACTAAAACATCTCTGACAGACATCACATTTGAAAGGTTTTTCCCCAGTGTGCGTTCGAATATGTCGTTTTAAATCCTGCTTTCGATTAAAACCATTCTGACAGACATCACATTTGAAAGGTTTTTCTCCAGTGTGCGTACGAATGTGGTGTGTTAAATCATGCTTACGATTAAAACATCTCTGACAGACATCACATTTAAAAGGGTTTTCGCCAGTGTGCGCACGAATGTGGCGTGTTAAATGTTGCTCAATATTAAAACATCTCTGACAGACATCACATTTGAAAGGTTTTTCTCCAGTGTGCGTACGAATGTGGTGTGTTAAATCATGCTTACGATTAAAACATCTCTGACAGACATCACATTTAAAAGGGTTTTCGCCAGTGTGCGCACGAATGTGGCGTGTTAAATGTTGCTCAATATTAAAACATCTCTGACAGACATCACATTTAAAAGGTTTTTCGACAGTGTGCGTACGAATGTGGCGTGTTAAATTTGGCTTAGTATAATAACCATTCTGACAGACATCACATTTGAAAGGTTTATCTCCAGTGTGCGTACGAAGGTGGTGTGTTAAATTTTGCTTACGATTAAAACATCTCTGACAGACATCACATTTGAAAGGTTTTGCACCAGTGTGCGTAAGAATATGTTTTACTAAATTTCTTTTTCTATTAAAGCTACGCTGACATATATCACATATGAAACGGTTTTCTATATTACATAATCTTCGATGTCTGTTTATATCATTACTGCCAATACCTTTGTTCAATATTGTAAACTTTAAATATTTTTTGTTACAAATATTACGGCAATTTGAGTCTAAAGTAGTGTTAGTCATAATAACATTAACTCTAGGTTTTGTATGAGTTAAAAGTTCTTTGAATACCGGAATAAGTTTCGACGTACAGTTTCGAGTGTCCTGGATAACTTCCGTGTCTCTCTGTTTCTTTTGCTGTTGTTCCTCTGTATTTACTTCTTCTAGATTCCTTCTTCGTATGCGTAGTTTTGTTATCTTCGCAATTGGCGACCCTGTGATTATAAATTTGGTAAGTATCAAATTCAAAGTAGAATCATATGATAGGGACATGATTGGTTCACAATTTTCGGCTCTAATGTGAATGAATCAAGTAGAGTTGTTTCTATTTTGCAAAAAAAACCTCTCTGACGTTAATTTCAATCTGACTACTGGTATACCACAAGCCAAGAAAGACTAAATCGCTACTAAAAGTGTGGCTATGGCGCCTTGGGGAGGCGACATGCGTATGTCCCACCTCTAAAATAATGGAAAGATGAGCGATACGAATGTTAATTTGTCACGCGATACGGCTAACGCCCGGAGCTCGCGGGTACCCGGGCCTGCGTGTGGTAAATATGTAACCGAAGACCGCGCGGGAGTAGGTGACCAGGCCTTCGTGACGGTGAATGCAGCAGCATTCACCGTCACAAGGGCCTGGTCACGAGGCACGAGGCACGTCACGAGGGCAGCACCAACAAAACACTAACTCAGCAGGCATTCCATCCAGGTCTATTCATCACAAGACTGGAGTCGTCTTCATTGTGGAATATCAAGTATACTGACTCGAAGAATTCGCCTACGATAAACACCACAGATGACGATTCCAACAATGTTAACCGTCCCCCCTGGCAAAGAGTGCCTACAGACCGCCACCCCAAAAGGAAGAGATTATCCAATAGCTCGCCACATACTCAAAGACTCGAACAAGAACAGAAAAAGGAATCAATATCTCTTACAGATACAGCGGGCTACCTGTAGATCTAACCGAGGAGACAACAGAAGATCCATCTACTCATACCAAATAAACCAGCAAACCACCACCTTATTATATTATATGGCATCGACGACCTATCTAAATTAACAGAGATCAGCTAAGAGGGATGACACAATCAACCGAAATATACGAGTATGTTCTAATACATCTATAGAATAGAAAATATTTATTTGACACAGATACAACACAACAGCAACAAACAAAAGGAAAAGACAAGTACACAAAGATACCATAAAATTGTGCTGAGCGTGCCCATACCTAAAGGGTTACCATCTCAGCATTTGCTAGGCGTCAGACACCCAGCGCTGGTTTTCAGTTGGCACCCCGCAGTGACGCACGCACGGAGGTAAACAAAATATACAGGGTTACTGTGAACTCGACGTATTCCTTGCAGGACGTCATAGTAAAGTTAAAATGCAGCAAATTAAGCTGCCAAATGTTCCACCGAAATTCAGAAGTTTATGAGTTACTTAATTTTTTTGTTTTTTCATGAAAAAACCCAGATTAACTCGTTTGAAGACAATTTAAAAATGATTTACGGCGCGACTGTACTGAAACTTTAGTTTTTATCAAAGTTGAAGCCGTAGCAGATCTTTGTTAATAATTAAAAGTTCAAAAATGCCTTAAACTTAGCAAATATCGCTAATCAAACTTTTTTTTTATAATTTTTGCTTTTGCTTCCTAAAAAATATTGTCTAGTGCCAAAATAAAGTGTGTGTGTACTTTTGTACGCACGTAAGAAGTTATACTTCTTTGGCGTAACAAGATAAATATTATTATTATAATTTTTAAATATAATAATAATAATAATGAGAAATCATAATCGTAATCGTAATCATAATAATATTATAATATTATTACATTCTTTTTTTTCACATTCACTCTCGCTCTGTCTCTTTCTATTCCTCCTCCCCAGGAGCGTTAAACGTTTAACGCAACCTTGTTGGAAGTCGCATAAAAGTATAACTTCAAAAAATTACTACGCCTGATGTACAAATTACTAGGAAAATATCCATGTCTTACTAGCTATCCAAAAAGGTATGAAACTTTATACAAAGTCATGGACTACATTATGAAAATCATTTTTGATTTAGTACACGAAGGAGTGCATCTCATAAAAAAGTGATTATTCGGAAAATCAGTTAAAACAATTTCGTGAGCATTATTATTAATTTTAATCAACATAAATTTTTCAAACCATATTTACACACATTACACACGTCTTGTTCGATGTACAGCCCTCGGTTTTGAATACATGTTCTTATTATTATTTTTGTGCTGCTAAATGATTTCTTAGGAAATCTTCATAAAGTTACCCATTTAGTGTTTGGGGTAAAAAATTTGGACCAGTTAATTTGTCGTCAATAATACCCATCCAAACATTAATCGAAAACCTACGCTGGGATGCGGTTGATTTCAGTTAGGGTTTCCGTCTGCTTTCGGTGCCCAGTAATGTAAGTTGTGGTAATTTGTGATACCATCACGGTCAAAACAGGACTCATCGGTCTACAGAATGTTTTTTAAGTTTTTGGCGTCGGCACTTAGCATAAAACGACAAAATTCATGCCGGCTCGACGGATCTCCCTGTTCTAATGACTGGACGGGTTGGTAGTGATATGGTGGGGTTACATAATGTAGACAATAACATAATGTACATTATGTTATTGTACATTATTTCAGGACATTCAGGATTAGAATACGCAGCTATAGTCAGCACTTATGAAGGCACAGCACAGCACAAGAGCAAGATACGCGGCAACAGTTAGGGAAATAGCCAGATATTAAAAAACCGAACTTGCGCGACGTAGAGTTGAAACTAACTAACGCTGACGGCCAGATTTTGTGAAGTCGCCACCCCGTGTGATGCCGAATGAACAATAGTGACCAATCACAAAGCTATACAAATATGAAAACAATAGATCGACCGTCTCGCAATTTTACCTGCTCCCCATAAAACTCTTCTCTTGCCTGTCACACGTCCAAAAGTATTGACAATCATACCTTATTGAATAGCTGATAAGACAAGGATATTCCTAGTAATTTGTGCATCAGGTGAAGTATTTTTTTTTGCACTAGACAAAATTTTTATGAAGCAATAGCAAAACTTACCAAATAAAATATATGGTATTAGAGATCTTTGCTAAAGTTTTAGGTATTTTTGAACTTTTGATTATAATTAAAGATCTGCTATGGCGTCAACTATGATAACTTAAATTTCAGTACAGTCGCGCCATAAATCATTTCGGCTTCAAGTGGTTTAATCTGGGATTTTTCATAAAAAAACTAAAAATCTAACGTAATTTAAAAAAACTACTGAACTTCCGTAGAACATTTAATGGCTTCATTTATTGCATTTTAACCCTACCATGACGTCCTGCAAGGAATACGTCGAGTTACCAGTAACCCTGTATACATAATTAAATATCGATGTTTATGTACCTACGTAGGTAATATTATAATTAAAATACGTAACTAATCAGTGTAAAATAGTGAGAAAATATTATATAATATGTGCCACGCTTGTATAGAAGTTATTAATTCCTACCATAAGCACAATACTAAAATAATAAAATAAAATAACGCTTGAACAATGCACATCAGTCGACGCGACGTTCGACGCGATGACGCATAATCGATGCACACACCGGCTCGGCAAGTAGCCGCCACCTAGGACTAGGACAAATAAAGATATATAAGAAGCCAGTATAGAAAAGAAAACGTTGCCCTCAAGAAAATGTTTCCAAGTGCGAAAATCCCCTTCCCTCCGGACCTCTGAGCAGTTCAGATGTGTTTTTAGAGCCACCACATTATTATTTTATCAATTTGTATTTAAAATATCGAAAATAAATTCCGTTAATAAATTAGGAGTGCATAACCATACAAGAGGTCACCGCGCCGGGCAATTCACCGGTCACACACATATACGCTGCGCGTGAGTCTCGCCTACACTTACTACTTAATGACCCCGCCTCCAAGCGGTAATCACTTCAATAACTAACAGCAATTCATTAATGATCTCTGTGGTCATACGTGTGTGCGTCTTATACGGTGAAGCGCGACAAGCACGGATATATTTGCGAGAAGCAGACTAACAGAGGTCAAGTTAAAATTGACGGTAAGCTGTTTAGTATCGCATTGTCGAAAGCGACCACTTTGTTTTGACCCGTGTGAAACTCAGCGTAAGCTCGGCGAGTCTCGCCTCCCATCAAACTCTGGGCGCCTGGTATTTTCTAAAAAGAAGTAATTTATACATAAAATGCCTCTTGAACGCTCGCCGCCGCCGCCGCTGTCTACCCCAACAACGCAGCCTATGACGCCGCTTTTAGCACCCCGCAGCCTCCGCTCTTCACACCCCTCAGTTCTTCAGAACCAAACCTCAATTCGAACAACACGGATTCGCCTACAGATAATCTCTCCCCTGCCATAACGTTTCGTAACGTGAAGCGCAAACGCCAACCTGATGACGAGGAAAATAGACTGTCCACCTTTATGTCTGATATTAAGGAGTTATTTCGTGAACTCAAACAACAGCAGGAGGAGAGGTATGATCAGCTCTGTTCCTTGATAAACCAAGTTCGCGACACTGTCGATAATATGGCCGCCATCTTCAACGAACTAACTTCGCGAGTTGAGTTTTTGGAAAACGAACGTAAAGAAAACCTGTTCTACATCCACAACTTAAGAGGCTAAACTGGAAAATTTTGAACAGAGCTCCAGGTCAACATGCCTAGAGATTCGCAACGTTCCGGTTTCGAAATCTGAAACAAAGACTGCTCTCCTAAAAACTGTAACTGAAACGGGCAATCTGATCAACTTACCAATCCAGCCATACGAAATTAAAGATATTTATCGTATTCCAACGAAAGATCCGGCGAACCAAACTATCATAGTTGACTTTACCACAGTCCTGGGCAAAGATGATTTCTTAGAAAAGTTCCTCAAACACAACAGGGACAGTTATAAGTTAACAACGGAGCACCTGAAAATTAGTGGCCCTGCCAAGCCTATCTTTGTCTCTGAAAACCTAATTTCAAGAAAAAAGAGACTATTTTTCCTGGCCCGCGACGCAGCAAAGTTAAACAACTATAAGTTCTGCTGGATAAAACACGGCAAGATCTTTGTGCGAGAGAAAGAGGGATGCAAACATTTTGAAGTTAGGAATGAAAATGACCTCTCGACCATTCTCAATCCTAAAGCGTGACTAAACCTCAAATTCCCAATAACCTAACTACCGAATGTTGTTTCGTATCTCATGTACTACTTTTGTTTGTATTATTGTATGTTATGTTTTTTATTTATTATTATGACTAGTACTGCTAACTACAATTCCTCTCGTACTATTACACTACTTAACACACATGAACACACCACTACACCCTCCATTACACTATATTACACAAACCATAAGTTTCTCAAACTAACTTTTTATTTTTCTTTTAATAGACAGTTACCCAATATTATTGCATATTACATTACTATTTTTCGTGAGCAAGGTAAAATTATCTCTATTCAACGCAAGAAAATTGTTTCACATTTTGTTAAACCAATAAAAAATGGATGACCTAAACATAATTAACTCGGAAATTGAGAAAAATTTTGTATCCGAATGTATCTGCACCCCGGAGACCAGCTGTAATTATCTGTGCAAACCGGAGTGCATCCTTAAAATCCTACATGTCAATATCCGAAGCATAAATTGTAATTTTGACAAGTTATTGTTATTATTAAGTAGACTCAATTTCACACTAGACGCTATTATACTATCCGAATGTTGGCTTAGCAAATGTCCAAACTGTCCTTCTATAACTGGTTATAATTTTTACTCATCTTCGTTTTCAAACCAGAATGATGGAGTCGTTGCCTAAGTCAGAAATGATCTCCAGAGCTCTTTTGAAACTACCTCTATCGTGGACGCTAATTGCCTGGTAATGAAATTCTCGGACAAAGCTGCAGTTATCGCTTTATACCGTTCTCCATCGGTTATAAACCTCACTCCGTTTTTCAGTAGTCTAGATATATTGTTACAACAGTTAGGAAAATTAAAATTTAATACTATTGCTCTGGTGGGAGATATTAACATAAATATTGCCCCAGCTAGCTTGGACCCTAATACAGACGAATACTTAAATATTGCAGCATCACACGCTATGCTTCCCGCACATGCACTACCCACTAGACTAGCAAATTGCCTCGATCATGTCATGCTGAAAACCAGACATACTGCCACTACCATAGTCCTTGATTGTGATCTTGTTAGATCACAGTCAAGGACTATGGTAGTTTGCACGATTGCAGTAAAGGAGAACCGGAGCATGATCTGTTGATCATGCTCCGGTTCTCCTTTTCTGCAATCGGGATATGTTAATAACTGCTCCCAAGTGTTTATTAACAAAAATTTACATAACAAAAGTTAAGAATGACATTGAAAAAACAGACCTTTCTCACATACTCAAAATTAATAACCCTAACCTTGCTGCTGATACCCTTGTGTCTATCCTATCTTCGTCCATTACTCGGCATACCACGTCCTCGATTATATCAAGTAGAAAACGTATCATTAAGCCTTGGATCACACCTGGCCTTCAGAGATGCATCCGTCATAGAGACAAGCTCAATAAAACATTAAAAAAACATCCAGAAAATGATACCCATAAAATTCTATTTCTCCGTTATCGTAATTATTGTAATAATTTACTAAAAAAATTAAAACGTGATTATGAGAGATCAGAATTCCAGAAGGCAACGTGGAAGCTTATCAAAGAAATATCCAATTTGGACAGGGGTAAATCTTCTCCCACCGAATTGTTAAAGTGTGGCGACGATCCTCTTCATTCTCTCAATATTATTAACCACTACTTTGCCAATGTAGGCAGCAATCTTGCTTCTAAATTCCCACTATCTTCTCTTTCTGACTCAGTTGACTCTTTCTCCTCTCCATTACAGTCTATGGCTTTGTATGATGTGGATGATGTTGAAATAGAAAGCATCATACTAAATCTTAAAGATAAATATGCTGTTGGATATGACGGTATCTCACCCTTAGTCATTAGAGCCACCAAAGATACTATTATTCCAATACTTGTCCACATATTTAACTTCTGCATATGCCTGGGAACCTTTCCTGATCTCTTTAAAACTGCCATAGTTCATCCCATATTCAAAGGGGGAGATAGGTACGTCGTTTCCAACTACAGGCCAATATCCGTACTTACAACACTTTCAAAAATCTTTGAAAAAGTCATCAATGTGAGACTTGTAAAGTTCCTAAATAAATTTTATATCTTGGCCGACAATCAGTTTGGATTCAGAGCAGGAAAATCTACCGAAGAAACTACCGTACAACTTACAAATTCAATAGTCGAACACCTTAATAATAAACAAAAAGCAATCCGTATCTGCCTAGATTTATTGAAGGCGTTCGATACTGTATCTGTCCCTAAGCTGATAGACAAGCTGGAACGAATTGGCATACGAGGAAATGCCCTCGAAATCTTTCGCAGCTACTTGACGGGAGGGAAGCAGGTTGTCAAAGTCGAATCTTGTATAAGTACACCGGAAGACATGTCATTTGGTGTGCCTCAGGGTAGCGTTTTAGGGCCCACTCTTTTCCTTATCTATGTCAATGAGCTGTGCCAGCTATCACTTCCAAACACAAGAATAATTACTTACGCGGATGACACAGCTCTTATAACGCATGGTAAGGACTGGCCTGACACTCGTGAGAGTGCGGAGATCGCTCTGAGTTTGGTCATAGATTGGTTAATCTCAAACCTACTCACACTCAACATTGCAAAGACGAAGTTCATTCCCTTCACACCAGGAATTCTTACTCAACCACCAACGTCATTTCAGATCAAAACCCATGTTTGTTCTCATACTGTGGCCACCATATCCTGCAACTGTGCCCAGATAGAGCGCTCCGACAACATTAAATATCTTGGAGTCACATTGGACAATTGCCTAACGTGGAAAAAACAGGTTGACTCAGAGGTGATCCGAGTTAGAAGCCTTATATACGTGTTCAAAAAGCTCAGAGCGGTTGCCGACTTCCCATGCCTTATATTGATCTACCTCGCACACATCCAGTCAGTCCTTGGTTACTGCATTACAGTATGGGGATGTACACACAAGACTACTATTCTACGCTTGGAGAGAGCACAAAGAGCAGTGCAAAAAGTATTGGCCAAGAAACCTGCCAGATTCCCAACGTCGGACCTTTTTCGCTCTGTAACGTCCTCACAGTTAGACAGTTAGTTATACTTCAAACTGTTATCAAGAAGCACGACCTCACGAAGTACGACCCACAATACCTCTCTAAAAAGCGACGTTCCGACACAGTTTGCCAGATACCTTTCTCCAGATTGGTAGTAAGACGCCACTTTAACTACTTTAGCCCTAAAATCTACAATAACATAAATAGGTACTCCTGTTAATGTGGAAGGGGAGACGGATAAGACTGTTATTGTGAATAAATTCCGCAAACACTTTTTTGTGTCGCCACCTGTCAGGCAGTCGCACGTTGAGACAGTAAAGAAGTTGCAGTATAGCAATGGTGGGGAGGCCTTCCATGTCACAACCGATGACGTACTTGCCGTGCTCAGAGGTATGAAGTGTCGAAGGTCTCCAGGTTATGACGGCCTTAGTTTAGAGCATTTAGTGAATGCGGGCCAGTATATCTGTAGTGCTTTGGCACAGTTTTTTAACCTCTGTGCTAGTCATTGTTATTTGCCAGCGGATCTCATTCGCACTGTAGTTGTTCCTGTCCCTAAAAACAGGACAGGTGATGTCTCGGGCATGGTCAATTACAGACCTATCTCTCTCGCGACAGTTGTGGCTAAGGTGCTTGAGCGATTGAGCCATAAAAAGCTGAGTCCGTCAATTAGGATTGACGACGGTCAGTTTGGTTTTCGGCTTCGAGTGTCAACGGATATGGCTATATTCTCCCTCAAACAGGTTGTTAAGTGTTATGTCGACCAGGAAAACAGTGTTTACGCTTGTTTCCTCGACCTCAGTCGCGCTTTTGACAAAATTAATCATGACCTGCTGTGGGGAAAGCTAGAGCGGAATAATGTTCCAGCTGGGATTACGGGGCTTATTAGATTTTGGTATCGTAATCAGAGTAACAATGTTAGATGGGACGGTGCTGAGTCCGAGGATTATCGGCTGGCATGTGGTGTTAGGTTTGACCTCTCCCGACCTGTTTAATCTGTACATAAACGATCTGATTGAGGAGCTGAGCAGGATACCAGTGGGACTCAGGTTAGGTGATCGTTATGTGAATAACTTGAATTATGCTGATGATATGGTTCTGCTCAGCCTCTCAATTAAAGGTTTAAGGAAGCTGCTGCTTATTTGTGATCAGTATGCGAAAAATCATGACTTAGTTTACAATGCTCAGAAAACAGAACTGATGATATTCAGGTCGGGAAAGGGGCCTAATTATGTTCCACCTGTGTCCATTGGGGGGCAGATAGTGAAGGTTATGGAGAGGTTTAAGTACCTTGGTCACATACTGACATCGAACATGAAGGACGATGCGGATATTGATCGTCAGCGTCGTGCCCTGTCGGTTGTGGGAAACATGGTTGCAAGAAGATTTTTTAAAGCTAATTGGAGACTAAGGTGCACCTATTCAGAACGTACTGTCAAAGTTTCTATACGTGCCAGCTCTGGATTGAGTATACGAAGATGTCCTGGGATGGCATACGTGTTCAGTACAACAACATCTTTAGACACCTAATGGGGTTGAAGCGAAACTGTAGTGCCTCTGGCATGTTCGTGGAGGCGAGGCTGAATGCGTTCAATGCCATTCAGAGGAACAAAATCGCATCATTCATGTCCAGGATTGGTACGTGTAGAAACAGTATAGTAAAAGAACTTGCTGATAGAATGTATGCTACCAAGGCCTACAAGCGATGGCTGGAAATAGCTCCTTGAGTGTACTGTGTTGTGCCATTTTTTGTATTGTTTTTCTTTTTTATATGGTTGTATTATTGATTTTATTTAGATTTTTTGTCTTATTTATTATCATAACTTATTGACACTTTTTTTTTTTTAATGAATTTATTCTTTAAATTTTGTATTTTTTTAATTAACTGAAATTTAGTTATAATGTTTTTTTTTTGACATTATTGTATTCTAATCTAATTCTAACTTAATTTAATCGAACTATTGCTGTTTTTAAGAGTAGTATTTTTTTTTAGAAATTATGTGGTTATGGATCTTTTATGGTCTGCAATAAAGTTTTATTATTATTATTGTTCCATTTATTTAATTTTATATACATACAATTTAAAAATTTTAAATATTTAAGTACTTAGAAAAACATAAATAAATACAAAAACTGGTGTGGCGAGTTGCCGCCACTCTGCAAGTTGGGTGGGGTTGGTATCACGTCGCGTGTGTGTCTCGCTTTAATTTGTCAGACAGACGTGAGTGGCCGGCTTTAAGCGAGCTATAGACAATTTAAAATGCAACAATCGACGTCACGTCAGTTTTGACGTCAGTGTGTGTGTCTAACGCCGCGAGGCACAGCGCGCATCTCACCGCAGACTAAATTAATGTCTTAAAATAATATCGTCCCCGCAAATACGCTAAAATCCCGAGTAAATCCCGTAAACGTTGGGGATCCTCCGGGAATAATAAATAACCCATATTTACCGCGTCCGTTAACTACTGAACAAGAATAATCAGGAGTGTTGGTGTGAAGAGAACGAGTGGCCACTCGACAAGTCGACGTGCAACCATCGAGAACAGCCCGGAAAGTAAGGTACCACTTGTTTTACAAATTGAGTAGGGCCACATTCGCCGACTGCTGCCGACCACTCCTAACTTGAAGTTATACAGACAAATATAGGCAATTTTGGGCCAGCATTCCCTCCAAGTGCTTGGTCGTACTTACTGTTCTACATCCGCAGAGACCCACGGCTATTTACACGCTTGGGCAACTCCATTTGATGGTCCTTTCGAGCCTGGATAGGCATCAGTAAAATTCAGTACAAATTAAGTACAAGCCATTACAGTAGGTAGGCACATAACTTTATTAGTGCCCCAAAATGGCGTCCCGCAAGCAAGAAGCTAAATTGGCTCAGCTTACCGCTAAAAAACAAATGATTTTCGAGCGAGTTAATCGCATATATAATGATTCCAGAAACATCTCGAACTATGATTCACGTTCAAATGAGACATTCTTAGCGCAGTCAGAAACAATTACTGAGCAATATAACAAATTTGAGGAAATAGTAGAACAAATGAATGAATTGCAATTCGAGATTGACCAAACCGCACCAGACTATTCGAGTCTATATTCTATTGAAGACTTATATTCTAATATTAAATATAAACGTAATCTCATACTTTCGAAAAACGAAACATCGGAACACAAAGTGGGTACTCGGATAAAATTACCGCCCATAGATTTGCCAACGTTTGATGGTAAAGCGGAAAACTGGCCCATATTTTATGAAATGTTTCGAAGCAATGTTCATTTAAATACCGATCTGGTTGACTCGCAGCGTGTCCAGTACTTGATCAGTAAATTGACTCATGATGCCTTGAAGCTGACCGCGGGCATTGTTCCTACAGGTGATACATACAACGTTATGTGGAACAGTCTCGTAAAAAGGTATCAAGATAAGCGTAGTTTAGGGATTCATTATCTCAATAATATACTGGACATTAAACAATGCGCCGGAAATGCCGCGAGCCTCAATACTTTTGTGGAACGATATTCAGCGTCCGTCGCAGCCTTGAAGCAGTTAGACATTCCAGACTTACTGGATTTTGTTTTATTACACTGTGGTTTAAGAAAGGTTGACGCGCAAACTGTCTTACAGTTTGAATCACGTGTGAGTGAAAAAGAATTACCTTCCTATGCGGAGTTTATAACATTCATGCAAGAATATGTTAAGGTACTACAACGCTAATACGGTAATAATTTACAGACGGAACCGCGCGCTAAGTCTAGTTCAGTTAATCATCAAACAAAAAATAATACCGCTAAGTCATTCGTATCGCGTAATGAACCGGTTTCGAATGGCAAATGTACGTTGTGCGATAAGGATGACGTACGACATCAGCTGTTCTATTGCCCGCAGTTTAAAAATATTAGAACACCGCTTGCACGTTTTGAATTTATTAAAGCTAAACGTGGCTGTATAAACTGTTTAAGTCTATCCCATTCTTTGGTTAAATGTAAGTCACGTAACGTTTGTAAAATTTGTAAGAAGAACCACCATTCTCTCTTACATTTCCGAGAAAAACATGAGTCATTATCGCCCGAGCCGCAAGCGCCTACTAAGGATACATCTGTTTCGCTCACTACAGCTCTGTTAAAACTGGGTCAACCATTTTGCTAGCGACCGCGCAGTCATATGCATACTATAGCGACATCAGAGATAAGGAGGTGGTTCGGTGCCTACTAGATAACGGATCGCAAAATAATTTAATTACTGTGGACTGTTGTAAACGTTTGAACTTACCCATAATTAAATTACGCAATTCATTTTTACAAGGTGTTGGAATGTCATCGAAACCAATACACGGTTTTATTCATCTCAACATAGAATCTCGGTTTGATCCTCATACGAAGTTTTCGATACAAGCGTTAGTTGTTGATTGTATTACAGATAGACTTCCCGCGAAATTAATTAGATTACATAACAATGATAACATGTCATACTTAAATGGCTTACCGCTCGCCGACTCGCTCTGGAATGTTCCGAGCGGAATAGATCTTGTGCTTGGAGCACAATTGTTCCCCTTTATTTACCTGGGAGACAGGGTCGATTCAGGTACCCGCGCACCCCCTGCTGTACTGACTAGCTTCGGTTATGTACTTATGGGTGATATTGATTGTTGTAGTAGTGATGTGACACACACTACATCTTCGTTTACCGCGCAGGCCGATATTGAGGTCGAGTCAAATTTACATAAGTTTTTTGAGCTAGAGGAAATTCCACCCGCCGCCACCGCCGCGCCGCGCCGCGTTCCGTTATTGGTCCGCACGAATTAGAGTGTGAAAATAATTTTAATTCTTCAGTCTTATTTGAAGACGGCAGATACTTTGTCGATCTGCCTTTTGCGCGCTCACCCGGCGGGCTAGGTAGCTCGCACGGCTACGCCCCTGGGCGCTCACTTGCGCTTGAGCGTAAGTTTGCGTTAATGACCCTACGCGAGAATTATAATAAAACTATCGCGGATTATATAACTCAGGGGTATTTAGCGGAAGTGCCCGACTCTGAATTGATAGAGGAGGGTTATTATATACCGCATCATGCCGTCATTAGACCGGACAAGGACAGCATTCGAGTGGTTTTGGACGCTAGCGCCAAAACTCACTCAGGGTTGTCGCTCAATGACATTTTGCATGTCGGACCTAATTTGCAAGCAGACTTGTTTTTGTTATTACTTGATTTTCGTACATTCCCTGTCGCGATGACAGCGGATATAAAACAAATGTTCTTACGTATCGGTGTAAGAGAGCACCACCGCAAATATTTACGAATCTTGTATCGTTTTAGCAAAGGTGAGCCTATTCGCACCTTTCATTTTAACCGCGTTCCCTTCGGACTAAAACCTAGTCCTTATTTAGCGATGCGCACATTGCGTAACTTGGCGTGTGAGCAAAGCGACCGCTTTCCTGAGGCTTCTAAATTGGTAGAAACTCAGTTTTACATGGACGACTACGTCTACTCTGTTTCGGACGAACAGACAGCTATGCGTCTATCCCGCGATTTAATTGATTTAATGAAGGTAGGTTCCTTTGACTTAGTCAAATGGGCTACCAATTCACCCGCTTTATTAGAGATTCTCCCAGAGTCTCACCGCTTACCAGTTAATTTTTCTGGCATGGATAATGATGTCCATAATTTCAAAATCCTTGGATTAACCTGGGAACCCGCTGATGATTATTTTTCTATGACAACAATCGCCGTGGATGATAAATGCACGAAGCGCGCGATTCTATCGCTAGTTGCCCGCTTGTTCGACGTACTGGGCCTTGTAGGACCCGTTGTGCTGTACGCGAAGGTATTAATCAAGGAACTTTGGTTAGCTAAAGTAGGATGGGATGAGGTTCCACCGGAATCTATCACAAATCGGTTTGCCGCTTTTACGCGCGATTTTCCTTCGCTCTCTTCTCTAAAGGTTCCTCGCCACATTGGCGTCTTTAGAGAAGCTGTAGTGAACATCGTAGCCTTTTGCGACGCCAGCTTTACTGGTTATGGCTGTTGTATTTATTTACACATTACCAACCCTACTGGTGATATCACTGTCCGACTCTTATGTGCAAAGTCCAAAGTCTCCCCCGCTAAAATAACAATGCTAGCGCGATTAGAACTTGTCGCCGCTTTACTTCTATCTAAACTTGTTCGCGTAGTCAAGGAAAAACTTTCCGCTCGTGTACCTATTACAGGTGTCCACGCTTTCTCGGACTCCACCATAGCTCTCTCGTGGATCCACTCATCTCCCCATAGATGGTCTATTTTTGTCAGCAACCGCATTGCTCAAATACAGGAAAACTTACCTGCCGCTTGTTTCCGTCACGTGTCCGGGAAAGAGAATCCTAGCGATTGTCTGTCTCGCGGCATGCTGCCGTCGGATTTAATAAGACACTCGTTGTGGTGGAACGGCCCCACATGGCTCCATCAGCCCATGAGCGAGTGGCCTTTAAAGTTCTCTCCTGCCCAATGTGAAACATTGCCGGAGTTTAAATCAAAGGTTTTTCTTGTAGAAACTTCGAATACTGAACCGCGTATTTTAGATACTATAGCTGACCGTGTTTTCTCATGGAATAAATTGTTACGTGTATTTATGTACATTCTTAAATTTACAAACAGACTACATAGTCATAGTTCTGTTAAAAACCTAAACAACCGCAAAAGGCTCTTGGATCAACTTGTGTTATCCTACTGGAATAAACGGCGAATTGAGTACTTGCACACGCTGCAAGTTCGCCAGAAGTGGTGCACTCCCGATCGCCCTATAGAGATAGGTACTGTCGTTCTCTTGGGTCAAGATAACGTACCTCCATTGACTTGGCCATTAGGTATCATAGAGGAAGTTTTTCCGGGATCGGATGGTGTAATTCGAGTCGCTTCAATAAAAACCGCGTCAGGCACGTATAAACGTCCTGTCACTAAGTTGTATCCTTTGCCAACTCAATAGATTATTATTACTACGTAATTTAGTTTAATTTAGTTTAGGGTTCATATTATACGTTCCAATGGTACGCCATTACATAGTTGTAATTTAGTTTATTCGACTTACCATAGTCAAGTCGAACCGCAATTCATTCTTAGGACACTGATAATTATTTTTCCCGAGCATTATATCAATGCGATGGTGTTTCGGACTGCTGCTTGGATTTCCCTCAAAGCTCTTCAACAAGTTAATGCTTACATATCATCACCGCTTCTTGAACCTCACTCGCTCCGCATAGATTAGCAGCTTTTGAAAGCTCCTGGACCTTTCAAGGCGGGGAGCATGGTGTGGCGAGTTGCCGCCACTCTGCAAGTTGGGTGGGGTTGGTATCACGTCGCGTGTGTGTCTCGCTTTAATTTGTCAGACAGACGTGAGTGGCCGGCTTTAAGCGAGCTATAGACAATTTAAAATGCAACAATCGACGTCACGTCAGTTTTGACGTCAGTGTGTGTGTCTAACGCCGCGAGGCACAGCGCGCATCTCACCGCAGACTAAATTAATGTCTTAAAATAATATCGTCCCCGCAAATACGCTAAAATCCCGAGTAAATCCCGTAAACGTTGGGGATCCTCCGGGAATAATAAATAACCCATATTTACCGCGTCCGTTAACTACTGAACAAGAATAATCAGGAGTGTTGGTGTGAAGAGAACGAGTGGCCACTCGACAAGTCGACGTGCAACCATCGAGAACAGCCCGGAAAGTAAGGTACCACTTGTTTTACAAATTGAGTAGGGCCACATTCGCCGACTGCTGCCGACCACTAATAACTTGAAGTTATACAGACAAATATAGGCAATTTTGGGCCAGCATTCCCTCCAAGTGCTTGGTCGTACTTACTGTTCTACATCCGCAGAGACCCACGGCTATTTACACGCTTGGGCAACTCCAAAAACATTTAAAAATATAAAAAGTAGCCCACCAATATCGGGAATAGCGTCCAAGCTACCGGTGGTCAGGGCTCCTGAGAAAGGAATCGCCTAATAATACGCGCCGTGTCCAGGAGTACTGCTTTCTGGATCAAACCCTTGATCCAACTGCCCAACGAGAGCCTCCTTAGATGTTGGTCGAGGCTCTTGGCTATTAAGCCATTGGCCGTCACAACTATCGGCACAATGACTGCTGTATCCATTTCCCACATGTCGACAACCTCGCGAGCCAAATCTAGATACTTTGTTTGTTTATCTTTTTCAGCTTTCACGAGGTTTTCGTCATGAGGGACAGCTATATCAACAATCATTGTGCGACGCTCTAATCGATCTATCACCACTATGTCAGGCTAATTGGCAACAACAGTCCTGTCAGTGATGATAGATCGATCCCAATATAACGTGATATTGCCATTTTCGAGAACTGGGTCGGGCTCATACCTATAGTACGGTACTTCGGATTTCACAAGATTGTATTTAAGAGCAAGTTGCTGGTGGATAATCCTGCTACAAGGTTGTATCTATGCAAGTAGTCTCCGTTAGCTAGACGAAAACAACCAGAAATAATGTGTCGGATTGAATTATTATTATTATTATTAAAATTCATCCTTTAACAAGAACTTTAGTTAGAAAGTGGAAAGAAACTTTAGTTTTTTCTTTAACTAAACTTTAGTTAACTGTCAGAATTGCTTAAATCCTACTCCTACGAAGCAACAGAAAAACTTGTGGTAACGTAACACTTACATTCCTGTAACATCAATCTTATTACATAAACACCACCCGCCCCCGCTCACGCTAAATACTCGCATACCCCACAATACACAAACACACACCCTCACTCACACACACATACACAACAGTAGTACCTTTATTCTTTTTTTCATAAATTTCTTTCTCTCTAATTACTAGTCTGGAATAAATGAACCATATTTTTGTCCTGAGCGTTGATAGCTGCGCCACAATTTTAACTTTTGTAGCTATCTTCGTTTTCTTTCGTAAATATGTGCCCTGATGCTTGTTCCAAACAAACTTTTATTATTATTAACTACCTAAGTTTCTTTGGATTATGAAAGGAGATGGACGAAAAAAAAAAGATAAGTGGAAGTGAACTATGTGGACATCTCACCTGGATCAGTGGTCTCATTGGTCATACCTTCACACAAGCAAAATAAATGCTATAGAATTGTAATAAACAATCTGCATTACACCACTCTAAAGTCGTTCGATTGAAAAAACAGGGAACAGAATACGAGGTGAAATTGTCTGTGCAATATCCAGAAAAAACAAAAAACGCTGAACATGTTTTTTGTTAACATAGAACCTAGCCCCAGTAATACAGAAATAAGTATAAAATACATATACCACACGAAAGTCAAGATTGAAGATTTAAGAAAATTAACTGAAATGCCTCAGTGTACCAGATGTGGAGGTCTGCCCCGCGCGGGCGGAGCACCGCCGTGTCTTCGTGGATGCGATAGACGGCAGCGGCCTCTAGCGCCCGGCCCTGGTTCAGGCCATGGTACGGAGCGAGATGGAATGGCAAGCAGTCTCCTCTTTCTGCGCAGTAATGCTCGCGAAGGAGGAAGCGGAACTGGTGAGGGAGGCTCAACGGAGTGGCCCTCACGCCCCCAGCCGTAGCCGCCGCAGGTGACGCCCTGGGCGTGAGACGTAGCGAGACGATCTCCAGCCACCGGGCCCGGGCTTGCGGACGGCGAGCGTGTAGCTCGCCGTTCGATCAGCACCGGACCCGCGAATCGACGGCGCATAGTGTTCCACGCGCGCCACAAAGAGATGTTTGACAGCCACCACTGACGGGGCCCATCATGGCCGGTGCCTGCATGCCCAGGGCTAGCGGATAAATTCGTAAGAGTTACCGCTCTCCAAGGCACAGGCAAGGAAGGAACAGTGGTGGGTTTTAGTCAGTAAGTCTGACACGCCCTCCCACTCCACCCAAAGCTGGAGATTTCATTGGATGATTTCCCACCTCAAAAAAATAAAAATGGGCGTAGCTCATGGTCGCGTGTACACTCAGCCCACAGACAGCATGTGGGAACCATTTGGATCGATAATTCAAATAATTAGTATAATTTAATTAGAACGATGATTTTTGTTTAATCTTGAGTTTAGCTCGGCCTGTTCGCTTAACTAATAATTAACTAACTAACACTTACCTTGCGTGTCACTGGCTCTTCGTTTCCTCGACACTTCTTGCTCTTCTTCCACTTCTATTTTATTAATCTCCATAAAAGGCAGATCATCTTCTGAGCTTGACTCAGACTGTTGTGCTGGCATATCTTCTATGTCTGGATAGATGTTGTTCAGATTTTCCAGTTCAAGCTCTGTAAGTAAACAAAAACAGTGAAAAATAATTGTTCATAAATGTGGCAGTATAACTAGGAAAACTGACAAATAAGTATCAATATTGAATAAGACTTCAAATTCTACAACATTAGTAGTTCCTGAAATCTCCAGCTGTGTCAGACAGACTGACGAAGCAACACCTTATATTATACATTTTGGTATGGAAACTTAATAAACATCTAAATAGCTAAATTTATTAAATATTTAGATTATTTCACTATCTACTACACTGAAACGAGGATCATGGTAAAGCTTTAGTTTCTCAAATTAAAAGAATTTCTTTACATTTTGTTGCTTGCTCGTAAATCTTGATATCAGTTGCTTTGCGCTAAGGGCTTTAAAACAAATCTGGGTAATTTTTCCACCATTAAAAGAAAGCAGATTCAATTTAGTTGCCTGTCACGCTACACCAGTGTAGATATTGATGTCTTACTCTTTACATAAAGTCAAGTCTGTCTTGCATGGGGCATTATCACAAACGTGATAAAAGATTATTGCAGTTTCCTTTGTCTTTTTCACTTACATGAAGATTTAGAAAACGTTAGAATTGTTTTATTCTTTTTGAAGTGAAACTTCTTTAGAATCGTTGTGACCTTTGACCACCTATTGCTCACCTTCGACCACCACTTGCAAACTTTTGACCAACTTTTGCTCACCTTTGGCCACCTTTTTGCTCACCTTTGGCCACCTTTTGACCATCTCTGCCCATCTTTGCCCACATGAAGTTTCACTTATATCGTGTGTGAATCGCACACACACCTTTTTTTTTTTATTTAGTTGGCACAACGTCAAACAGAATTGACTGGATTAAACAAACAAAACCAGCACTAATTAGTAAGTTTTCATTAGTATTTGTGCGTCGGATTTATATAACAATAAACTGTATGTATGTAACAATCTATCTAAGTAAAATCTGTTTTGTAACTGTATTTCCTACACCAATGTTTAATTCATGTTGTGGCAGCCTTTAATTAAGGCTACACTATAAAATGTAAAAATATGAGTACTTTAACAAGTATTTTAGGTGTATGCTTTGTTGGTTGTACTTAAATAAATTTTCAGGCATTATTTACGGCCTTATTCCCACAGCTTTGCCCCTTTTTTTTGTGTGTTTGAGATATCTTCCAACCACTTTGCCCGCTATGGGTGGGGCAAGAGGGCGTTGCAGACTTTTACTGACTAAAACCCACACCTGTTCCTTCCTTGCCTGAGTGACCAGGGTTGCAGTAACTCTAATTCGAATTTATCTGCCGCCCGCTGCTTCGCCCCTGTGGTCTGTCCCACAGGAACCATGCATTTACTGCTACACAACGTAGTATTAACCCTCAGTGGCCACCAAAGATGAAAAATCAATGTTTCTTTCCCTTCTAAATTATTATTGATTGATCATTTAATTACTTGTTCTTAAGAACTTACCATCACTTTGATGTTCCTCCTTTGGCTCAATGATATCTTCTGGTCTCTCACAAACAGCTGGTAACTCTTCTTTGATATCATCACTTTCTGTTTGACTTTCATCAACTATACTTACATGCACCATAGGTGATTGAATAAGCCCATTAAAACACTCTAAGTGGTCTTGGTTTATTAACGGTTTTAGCTATAAAAGATAACATTAGTATTAGATGGACAATGGGCATTACATATTGGGACCCTTCCGTGCATCGGGGTGCATGTTAAGCTGTTGGTTCCAGCTGTCACTTCTAGATCTTAGACAGGTGTTAGTCAGATAACCAGTCTTGGCAAGAAGTATTGTCAGACTTTCGAAATTAGATGTCATATATAGAATTTCGATATCTGTTGAAGAATACCTCACCTCATAATCCTCATTCACTATCTGAGAAGAAAGCTCTTCAGCTTCCAGACATTTTCTCTGGAATTGGCAGCATTGCTTTAGTTTAGTGCAGCAGTAGAAACAAGCAAGCATCGGTCTATTGTCTTTGGTTACAAACTGCAACAAGATTAGTGTAATATTAATATGTTCATAGGAATAAATTAATTTGTATCATTCAAATGTTCAGCAGTGGTGGCCCAGTGGTATTGGCTGCGACTTACAAGTTGTAGGTCGTGAGTTCAAAACCAGGCAGGCGCTTTACTTTGTGTAAATTATTTCATCACCACTGCTCTCAAAACGGTGAAGGAAAACATCGTGAGGAAACCGGCATGTCGTAGAACCAAAAATTCGAAGACATGTGACATCCAACCCGCACTGGGCCCGCGTGGTGAATTATAGCCCACACCCTCTGACAGAGAGGAGGCCTGTGCCCCAGCAGTAGGGACAATAAAAGGCTGATGATGAAATGTTCTATTCCAAGTCCAAGTGGAAGTCTGAACCTGACACCGCTGACTTTTACATGTGTGGAAATAATAGGTGAAATATGTGAGCATGTGATGCAGAAGAAAGAAAAAAAGGTAATGAGGGAAGATTACAGTGTGAATGTGGATGGCTACGAGAGGAGGGGAAGACCGAAGAAACCATAGATAGACTGTGTGGGAGATGATGTGTGTAGAGAGGATGATGACAACAAATAGACGAGAGGAATAAATCGGGAAAGTGCAAGAGGATGACACTATCCAAGCCAATAGTAGGTACTACTTTCAGTACGACTATTCTCATACAGAGAAAGTGTTCATTCTTGCTTCAAAGTGGATTGGTGTCTTATAAATTATAATCTCTACATATTACAAAACAGTTGGTTTCCGCAACTGTCTTTCTGTTAATCCGCGAACTCTTCCTAAATTACGCGACGGATTTATATACAGTTTTTACTAATAGAAAGAGCGATCGAGGAAAGATAGTGTATATAATTTGCACACGTTCCAAGCCGGAGCGGGTCGCAAGACCATTATTTAAAGTTTAGGAACATAGTGTAAGATTACAGTATGTTCCTTCACAGATGTCTGTAATTATCTTATGAGCTGAGAGGGTCCTCTTACCAAAAAATCTATATACGTGTAGTACCATCAACTTACTGGATTATCTGTCAGCTTCTCATAAAGTTCATGCAAGTTCTTGTTGACAACAACATACATGCGGACATTCTCCGCTAAACATACTCTACACATTGGCAGCTTTTCCATATTTTTCTCAAGAAATAAATATTCGGTTAATGCTAGATGTTCACTTATTGCAAACAAAACAAAGACAATATAATTATTGCAATTTTACAACAACAAATTGAAATGAAATTGGAAATACCTACAAAGTCAATATTTTTTTTTTTTGTTTTCCCCGAATGGAAGGCTATAGTCTTTTGACCATATTGCCTATTCTTACGTAGTGTATTTTTCCTTTTTTTCCATTAGAACGCAGATGTGACAAATTATAATGTTTTTTTAGTATTTGGCAACAAATATGTTTTTTCAGCCTTCTCGGCAAATTTCGCTGAAGTAGTCAATACAATCACTTCACTACATAGTATAAAACAAAGTCGCTTTCTCTGTCCCTATATCCCTATGTATGCTTAAATCTTTAAAACTACGCAACGGATTTTGATGCGGTTTTTTTTAATAGATAGAGTGATTGAAGAGGAAGGTTTATATGTATAATTTGTACCCGAGCGAAGCTGGGGCGGGTCGCTAGTAATATAATAAAATTCTCAGCTCCATCTTATAGAGATCGCTCCTGTTTCAATGATTCCACATATTGTCCATTGCGTAGACACTTGAGACACAAAACTACAACAACTTTAAATCACAATATGCACTAGGAATCAATAAGCGAATAATTAAAACAGCCACTGAACTTCACTCGAAAAAATACCGCCAAAAAAAAACCAAACAAAATCGATTTCTTTTTCTTTTGTTCCTTTTTTTTCTATTGGCACAAACAGGCTAGGGTCAGAGACCATGCTGCCTAGTCATCAGTGGTGTATTTAATATTTTTTTCACTATAATACTTATGTAAGACATTCTAATGTTTTTTACAGTATTTGTCTACAAATGTATCGAGTCAGCATCCTCGGTAAACTTCGCTGAGGTAGGTAGTCAATACTACAGTAAAATTCTCGGCTCCATTTTACCGAGATCGCACCTGTTAAATTATTCCACATATTGTCCAGTTGCGTAGACACTTGAAATACAAAACTACACCAATTTTACAAAACAATATCCACTACTTTTTTTCTTTTTTTTTTGTGGGGTGGGAAATTATCCAATAACATCTCCCGCTCTGGGTGGAGCGGGAGGGCGTGTCAGACTCTTACTGACTAAACCCCACCCCTATTCTTCCCTGCCCTGAATGCCCAGGGGCGCGGTAACTTTGTTTCGAATTTATACACAACCCCTGGGCAGGCATCGGCCATGACGGGCCCCGTCATATTTTGCTGACAACTCTTTGAGGCGCGCGTGGAACCGTCAACTCTCGGGCCTGGTGCTGATCGGACGGCGAGCTATGCACTGCTCACCGTCCGCAGGCCCGGGTCTACGGTGGCCGGAGATCGTCTCGCGACGTCCTCCGCCCAAGGCATCTCCTGCGGCGGCTGCTGCTGAGGGCGACTCTGTTGTTGAGCCTCCCTCACCAGTTCCGCCTCCTCCTTCGCGAGCATTACTGCTTCGCAGAAGGAGGAGCCTGTTTCCCTTTTCATTCCCTCTCGCTCCGTCGAGAACGAGTCTCAGTTACTTCATCGTCCACTCTACGCCGATGTGAACCCCTGCCACCGTTATCTGGGAACCCACCGGTGGCGCGTTCCGAGTACCATGAAAACATATGGCCTAGGACTTGTGCAAAATCACCTCGATTCCCAGTTGCCGGATACTATCCACGACTGTCGCAACCCCGCGTGTCATGAGGTCGGCCGCCGCCTCGGGCGACCTCCCCTGCGCCAGGACCAGCGTGTCGTCAACGTAACAGACTACGCTGACGCCGCTAAGCCGCCGCCGGAAGGATATCAATATCCACTAGGAATCAATAAGTGAATAATTAAAACAGCCATTGAACTTAACTCGAGAAAATCTCGCCAAAAACCTCCCTTTCGTTCCTTGTGGAACAGGCTAGGGTCAGAGACCAAGCTGCCTAGTCATCAGTTAGTTCGTATTTTTTTTTTTGTAATTTCATTTTTTTTTATAACCATGGTAGATCAAGATCCAGTTAAACGTCATTAGTTTGATATTAATTATCCATAGGTAAGAAAATCGAAGCTAAGTCATCAGTCTTATTTTTCCTATGTATGGATGATAATACACCTATCCAATATTTTTGTCCTACATTTGATCAAGTTTCTTTGATGGATGGATGCCCATTACACTTGTCCAATATCTTTGTACAAGATTTTACGTAGTCTCACAAAATGGAGGAGCGTGGAGCAACTTTATGTGCTGCTAGGCTGCTAGTATCAAAAGAAAAAATAAAACAAGAAAAAGCTTTGGGTGAAGTTAAGGGTCGAAAGACGAAAAGAAAAAAGTATTCAAAATAAATTAAATAATTAAAAGTCGGGGACAAACACCACTCGAACGTCCCAGCGGCCTAGCTGGTTCAAAAAATTGTTCTCAGGAACGCCAAAACTACTGAGCTGGTCCGCGCGGTTTGTTCGCTTTGAACCATTTTACATGTGTCCTCTTCCAACGGGCGAGTAGAAATCACTCATAAAACAAACGTGATGCCCACTCCTTCTATATTCGAACGACTCTTCAATATTCTCAACTGCCAGCTGAAGGCCGGTACCCACACGCGGACTTAGGCAGTGTATACAATCGCCACAGTAACTACCTGCGCTGAGCAGTTGATCGACCGGTCACGGGGCTCCTCGGTCGGGGGTCCGGTCATACTCATGGTTCTGTAAAAAATCAACTATGACAATTTTTTATTATACTTTACCCCACACTTAAAATTTTTACTGCTGTATCGTGGGTGCATTCACAAACATGTAACACCCAGACCCGGAACCATACAAATATTTGTTCCGTGCGGGAATCGAAACAACGACATGTAGCGCCAACTGTGTCGTCGAAATTATTCGTCATTATTACCTAAACTATGATTCTAATAAATTACCTACATGGCATAAACTTGGATATTCGAAGGGTTCATACTTATACAAAAATAAAACAGTGTTTTCTCATTTCATTGATTTATTCATAATGATTCCTTCCCTGAAATCACAGCACATTCACACTATTTCGTTTAGTTTACTTTACAATTTACGATCAAAGCCGTAAGGCACTGTGTCGCTCTTCTCTCTGACGGTAGGAAGACGTTCGAACTATTTTATTTTTACATTGAAATGCATTGCATTGTTTGGTTTGGTAAAAAAAGTATGGCATTTGACATTTTAATCTACAACAACGATTATACGCCACTTATCGGATTAAATGCGCAATGTGCCTAGGCACTCATTAACGACACGCAGCTACATACAGTACTTAATTAACTCGTGGTGACGTTTCGTCGCAACAGTTTAAGACGATTATTGCGTTAATAATAACATGTAAACTTGCCGATCCCCTCAGACGTCCGGCCTTTTTTCGCGAAATCGCTAAAATGTCCCTGTTGAAATTAATAGTCTATTGCATCAAATGAATGATTCTTTATAATCTGTGTCTTTTGTATCGAATGAGTGTTGGTAATACTGAATGTAGAAAAATATAGTTCTCAGATAGCCATCGTTGAATCAACTTGTTTTATTTTATTAATAGTCCCGGGTCAACTGGGTGACGTCATGTGACAATGGCACGTGGGACGGTGTGATAAAACGCCGATATCGCTAAGTTTTGTATGGAAGCTATACTGTATATTAAACTTATGTTGTTGGAATCTTTATAAAATAAGCAATCACATTTAAAATAGATTAGTCTAGTTTTTCCTTATCTTATATTGTTAATTTTACTTTTAAATCAGCGTTATCGCAATTTTCTTAGTTTCTTTTAAAGAAATGGATAGAAACACAAAATAAACCATTATTTCAAAAAGTTTTTTATGCCATTTACATAAATATACCCTATTTCATATTACTCAATTAAAAGAACACACCTCCCCATACAGTTTTTTTTTTTTCAAGTAAGTACTGTTACATATGCTTACTTAAAATCTTATTTCACACTCCACATTATGATGATATTTACTACTAGAAAAACACAACATACTCGTAACATATTGCCTAACAAAAACATTCCAGAAATCAACCAGCAAAATGAACAATATCACGACAAAAACACACAGTACATGCTAGTATAGTATGGATACAGCTCAACATTGTCACATCCTTAGATTATAAAATGTCCAGATTCCTAGTACGCTACCGTAAAGTGAAGCCAAAATAAGTACCTAGTCAATATTGACTACTTCGTTCGATCCCCGCGCCACACGTCAAGGAACGTTCGCCGTTTAAACACGTCACGAGTCGGAGTATTGATTTTTTTTTTAAATACAGTTTGCGCTGTGCCATCGTCTAAAAACTACACGTAAAAAATGCATTAACATCTCATTTCATACGCAAGTATTCGATTTCAACATGTATTTATTTCTTTGATAAATGTAAAAAACGAATAATTAAAAATGTGCCACAGTAACTGTTGAAGTGTTGCCAAGGGCATGAAATCTATTTACCCATATTTTTGACACCACTCGAAAAAACTTGGGATAACAAAAGAGTTTTGTAACATGAACGATTATTGTTTTTGTGGGTTTGTTTCTTCACCCTCACAGCTCTCTGAGCGCTGAACCGATTTCGATGCGGTTTTTACAGTATTAAAATATTTTTTTGCGACATCGCTCGTATTTATGTCGGGAGCATTAACGTTTTCTTTTTCTCAAAATTATAGTTTTTAATTATATAGATATCCAACCGATCCTGTAGCTGCCAATGGTTGCATTGAAAAAATAAGTATACCTCTTTAAAAAAAATTGTGATGATTGAAATTAAGGTGAATGCTCCAGGGTAGCCCGCGAAATTCAAATTTTCTTACGTTTTTTGCAATTTGCAGGTCAGTGTCAGGTTGTATCTTGGTCAACATTTGATTCGCGGCCGTAGCAAGTATGGATTTATAGAATTATAATCATTCAAATTGATTATATATATATCAGATCAGTTAGAATTGATGCCAAATGTCACGATTTCATGAATTAATTTGGAATCAATTCCAACTTAGAGAGTGTGAATCAAATTTTGACTTAGATACAACCTGACACTGACCTGCAAATTCCAAAAAACGTAAGAAAATTTGAATTTCACGGGCTACCTTGGAGCTTTCAACTTAACTTTTATTTTTATTTTATCCCCAAACCTTGGAAACCTTACCTGCCTGTTAACTCTAAAAAACTTATTTGCTGGATTTTAGAGTTTGCTATGTGGGACTTAGGCATATGTACTACTTATTAATTATTATAAGATGCGAAAATGGGGCGCAAAGGTTACACGCAGGATTTTTCTCAAGCAGGGCAGATTTTTTTTAAAAACAAACCCCACGTGAACAAATCAGCGTTGATATGAAAATGACGTACCCAAATTGGATTTTAAGCCCTCGCAGCTATTGGGCTACCCCTGCTTACTACCCATTTGAGGAAACTGAAAAACAGATTTTATAATTGTATACAGGCACACTACACAAAAAAATATGTATGATGGATTTTCAGAACATTTACAAATTCATGATATAAACATGCGGTCGTAGGTACATTGGAAATAACACAAATTAAAACAAATGACATAAAAAATCATCAACAGTAATGATGAAAATTATACTTTGCAATATCCTTTAAATATTTAAAAATTCCCACATTTTTAGGGTAATTCTCTGGCACTGGTATTATACGCATGATGCACACAAACGCAAATGCGATACGTAATACCCTCGCGAACGTCGCGTTCACTCACACACGTATGAAAAATTGGCTTCACGATAAACGTTGCGTTTTGTATTGAACACGGAATCTGGACATTTTATAATATAAGGTCACATCATAACTTGGATTATAAACTTTTAATAAAAATGACTCGTAAATGACTTTGTATGACAGAAATAGGCAAAATGCAAAAATAAAAATACTAACATTATCCATACTAGTCGAAAACACTCGGATGTCCGTTTATCATTAAAAGTGAAGTTCGCGTCGCGTATTTTTATTTTCAATGAAATTCAACAGAACTAAAGATATTATTTCCTATGGCAAGGTTCACACACTCGGGGCGTGATAGTATCGTACTTTGACAAACCTTTCCATAGATAAAAGCAGTTTCGAAAAATTTAAAAAAAGTTTTTAGTTGCATGTAAAATTGTGTTTTAAATAGTTTTGTGTTTGTTCATGTGATATGTTGAGTTTATATATTAATTGCTATGTTATTATTACGTCGTTCTATCATCGTTTTAAATAGATGTTTTGAAGAAATATTACGTAATAAAATTCTTTGTCAAGGTCAACCGGTTTAGTTCGCGTTGTTATTGTGAGAGTGAATGATGTGACTTTTAGGGTGTTATTCAAAGTTTGAGGGGCAACACAAAACGCAACGCAAACGCAGAAACGCAATTTGAAAAAGCCATTATTTTGTTTTGACTTCGTAATAAATGAAGTTTGAGTATAATACTAGGAAAATATATCGGACTCTACAAAAAAAAAACACTGTTATTAGATTACTTGTTTATTCATAGTCTAACATGCAAACTTTCATATAAATTGATACAGTGTTTTTATCAACTACCAACTTAACACTTGGACAAACACTATTCCCGCAAATAGTTGATAACAGCATTTGATTAGAATTCAACTCTCGTATTAAAAGTATTGTTTACATGTTATTCTAAGGTCTGTTTATTCAACAACACAAAAAGAATAATATAAATTCACTATAGACGTTTGTAATTAACATAGTATATAAAAACCGGTCCCTACGTCGGCATGGCGCGAACAATGGAGGACGATATTCGTTGAAATAAGTATTTCTGCCGGAATTTATGCCAAATACATAATCAAGCTATTAAAACCGTTCAATAATTACCGGTCCATGATATTATAGCAAGGTGCCACCACAAAAACAACAATAACTATAAAAAAATTCACACACAAAATCACGGCGCCGACAAGCAGCGACTCGCGTAACGAGACTGGTTTCAATGAATTATACACCGGTAGTGATAGGATTCAGAGACTTTCTGAGTGACTGTATGCCTTCTTGGTCTTTTTTTCTACACGTCGGTCAAGTTGGAGCGAGACAGGCATAGTTTTCACACATAAAATAACCGTCAAAAGCGAAAGGCGCGAACGGTTGTCAAGTAATGACAAGCGGACATTTAAAGAAAATTCATACTTGTCACGTGCTGACAACCGGACATCTGAGTGGATAAAGATTTATAACAAGGAACTGGACTGTGATAACAATTTACCATCTCAAAGTAATGTTAAATAGAATACAATTATATATACACTAGCTTTTGCGAGCGGCTTCGCCCGCGTGAAAGTCAAAAATTATTCCAAGGGAACATATTACTCCGAATTTCATCCAGCTCCGTTCAACCGTTCTGGCGAGATTAAATAACAAACACACTTATACTTTTATATCCTTACTTTTAATTTATGTCATTCAATAAAATAATATGATGCACATGAACTTAAATTTATTGCTGAAATTATCTATTGTAGTTTAATTAAAAAATCATTAACTTATACAATTAACCAATGTCCAAATAAATACTTTTCAAAATAAAAAATCAATTCATAATTAAACTTACTTTAAATCACAGGTATCAAACGATGTCAAATTTACCCTACAAGACTCATGAGAACTCCTTTTAGTGTGTATGTCTTGTATGCATAATATAAAGGACAAAAATGATATAGTGTTGTTTGCAGACGACACTTTACTATTAATAAAAAACCCAAACGCCAGCAGGTGGTGAGTGTGTGTGGATGATGTAAATAGTGCCCTTTCAGCTGTAGTCAACTGGTTTAACGCGTCAGGCCCCTCGCGTTACCATAACGTAACGCAACAATGGCGTCGAGGTTTTTAATTGTGTCTGCTTATGAGGGGCTTGACGCGTATCAATAATCTTGTGAACACAAGTGAACACTAGTGTGTCAATAAAGGGTAGGGGTAGTGTTCTTAGGCTTAACTTTGGATGTGAACCTTCAGTGGAGCCCCCATATAGATAAACTATCCAAAAAACTGTCTTTAATGCAATAAGCCTCAAATTATTTTATATTACATAGAAATCAACTCGTTATACGCTTCCTTAGAGCAGCAAATAGCGATGACAACGATATATCAAAAAAAATATAGTTCTACCCACATGTTAGCTTTTATCAGTATCTTGCAGTCGGAAATTGTTATTGATTATTAGTATTATTAATAATCGTGCAATTTTAACTTAATTGCAAAGATTTGAACAAAAAAAAAGCACTTGACTTTCTGTATTATTTAACATAGTTAAAAATCTCTAATAAAATCTTTATTCTTTGCCCTAAAATTCTAGACAAAATATGTTTAGGTATCAAACAAGTACTAAATTTTTGTAAAGGCGAATTGAAATTTTGGAGCGTGGAGATTCTAAGTCACACTGACATCAGAATAACTGCCCATTTTTTAAATTATTTTCTCAGTTGTTAATTAGGTACAAATTATTTAAACAAGGGTATCAAATAGTAGAAATTAGGTATTAGATTTTAGTAATATCTTAAAGCTACTAGGTCACTTTGGCCAGCTAATTTATAAAAAATTTTTATTCCTTGCTCTATAAATCTAGAAAAGATACATATTTAGATACCAAATAGGTACTAAATATTGGAAAGGCGAATTGAAATTTTGGAGCCCTTACGTTGAGATTCTAAATGTGGGCCAGTAATCCTGACAGAATGATTTTCCAATTTTTTAATTAATTTTCTCAGTTATTAATTAGGTACCAATTATTTAAACAAAGGTATCAAATAGTAGCAAATAGGTATTAGATTTTAATAATATTTTAAAGCTGATCGGTAATTTTGGCCAGTCATTCTGATGTTCACTGATATCCACAGCGTAAATACTAGGAATAAACACATTTATTGTACCTAAAACCAGGCTCTAGAAGAGAATACGTGGTTCGTTTAGGTGCAAATGTTTACGCTTCTAAAATAAACTTCCTAGCCAAATACAAGAACTAAACATTAATAAATTTAAATCATTTATTAAACGTCAGCTATTCCATAAAGCTATTTACACAATGAAAGATTACCTTGAGGACAAAAAGGCTTGGCCAATGTTTGCGTTTACTTTATGCTTTTTTTATAGTGACATTTTTTTTGACATGAGTATTAACTTAGTAAAGTTCTATATTTTAATTTTATTTTTAAAATTTTGACAAGAATATTTACTTTGTTAAGTATTGCATTTTGTTTATTTTTTTAATCTTGTAAATTTACTCAAACCTCCTTTCTTTTCCTTTTCCAGTAATTTTGTAACGTTGTGTGATAGTTAGATCCTTTTGTGGCCTACACAAATGTCCTGTCTTTGGTATTGTTCGTCGAGTCATTGAGCTCCTTAGTAGGTCTAAGTTGAGCTATTCGACTACTGACAGTTGCTTGCACTGACTGGACAGCTGCACTCAAATGTGTGGTTCTTTCTTCAAAAGACCATTACAGACACTAATCTGCATGGTCCGCAGAATATTGTGAATGTGAGAACTATGTAGTTGGCGTGTTAAACTATTTTTATCACTGAAACAACGCTGGTAGATATCACATTTGAAAGGTTTTTCACCCGCGTGAGTACGAATCTGATTTATTAAATTACACTTCACATTAAAATAACACTGACTGATATCACATTTCAAAGGCTTGTCACCAGTGTGTAAACGAATATGATTTGTTTAACTACCTATACCTCTAAAACAACGCTGATAAATGTCATATTTAAAAGGCTTGTCACCAGTGTGTATACGAACATATTTTGTTAAATCGGACTTTTGACTGAAACAAAGCTGACAAATATCACATTTCAATGGCTTTTCGCAAGTGAGCGTACGAATATGTTGTGTTAAACCACACTTCCGACTAAAACTACTGTAACAGACATCACATTTGAAAGGCTTTTCACCCGTGTGAGTACGAATATGATTTGTTAAATTACACATCATTAAAATAACGCTGACAGATATCACATTTAAAAAACTTGTCACCAGTGTTAACGAAAATGATTTGTTAAATTACACTTCTCACAAAAACAACAATGACCGATTTCACATTAAAAAGGCTAGTCATCAGTGTGCGTACGGATGTGGCGTGTTAAATTACTCTTCACACAGAAACAACGCTGACATACATCACATTTGAAAGGTTTTTCACCCGTGTGAGTACGAATATGATTTCTTAAATTACTCTTCACATTAAAATAACGCTGGCAGATATCACATTTAAAAGGCTTGTCATCAGTGTGCAAACGAATATGATCTGTTAAATGCGACTTCTGCCTGAAACAACGCTGACATTTATCACATTGGAATGGTTTTTCACCAGTGTGTATACGAATATGTTTTGTTAAACTAATCTTATGCTTAAAACTACACTGACAGAGATCACATTTAAAAGGCTTGTCACCAGTGTGCAAACGCATATGATCTGATAAATGCGACTTTTGCCTAAAACTACGCTGACAGATATCACATTTAAAAGGCTTGTCATCAGTGTGCGTACGAATGTGGCGTGTTAAACTACTCTTCTCACTGAAACAACACTGACAGATATCACATTTAAAAGACTTGTCATGAGTGTGCGTACGAATGTGGCGTGTTAAACTACTCTTCTCACAGAAATAACGCTGACAGACATCACATTTGAAAGGTTTTTCACCAGTGTGCGTACGAATATGTCGTGTTAATTCCTGACTTTGAATAAAACTATCCTGACAGACATCACATTTGAAAGGTTTTTCACCAGTGTGCGTTCGAATATGTCGTGTTAAATCCTGCTTTCGACTAAAACATCTCTGACAGACATCACATTTGAAAGGTTTTTCTCCAGTGTGCGTACGAATGTGGTGTGTTAAATCATGCTTACGATTAAAACATCTCTGACAGACATCACATTTAAAAGGGTTTTCGCCAGTGTGCGTACGATTGTGGAGTGTTAAATCGTGCTTAGTACTATAACGTTTCTGACAAATATCACATTTCAATGGTTTTTCGCCAGTGTGCGTACGAATATGTTGTGTTAAACTATACTTCCGACTAAAACTACTGTGACAGACACCGCATTTGAAAGGCTTTTCACCCGTGTGTGTACGAATATGTTCTGTTAAATGAATGTTTTTGTTAAATTTACGCTGACATATAACACATTTGTAACGATTTTCAAAATCAGAAAATCTTCGATGTCTGTTTGTATTATAACTGCCAATATCTTTGTTCAATATTTTATACTTTAAATATTTTTGGCTATAATTATTACGCCAATTTGAGTCTAAAGCAGTGTTGGTAATACTAATATTAACTCTAGGTTTTGTATAAGTTAAAGGTTCTTTGAATACCGAAATAAGTTTCGACGTACAGTTTCGAGTGTTCTGGCAAACTTCCGTGTCTCTTTGTTTCTTTTGCTGTTGTTCTTCTGTATTTACTTCTTCTAGATTCCTTGTTCGTATGTGTAGTTTAGTTATCTTCGCAATGGGCGACCCTGTGATTATAAATCTGGTCAGGGATCATATGACAGGGACTTGATTGGTTCACAATTTTCAGTTCTAATGTGAACGAATCAAGTAAACAAAACGCCTTTTCAGGTGTTCATACCGTTGTGGGTCTTCCAACTGTCGGAAGTTCTGTGGAACCAGTGGCTTTCAATGTTCGAACCCAACGTCTTATTGAACTGCCGTGAGGAACGGCTCCATGACGCGCAATGTTGAACTGACGCCGGAACGCCCTTTTTGTGGCGACAACGGAGTAGCTATTTACTAAAAACGTGCGAACGGCAAACCTACGATGCTCTCCCGTCCAAACCATTTTACGTACTAAAATGGCACGCTCGCATGAGCACAATAAGACCCCACCAAAAGTCGTACTGCGGGCTGCGGGGAGGCCCGCAGCCCGAACCCTATCCCTCCAAAACAGATGCATATATTTTACCCTACCCTAAAGGTTTTTTTTTTATTGGTCCCGCGTTAATACGTTTGGTTTTTAAGGATTTTGGGCCTGTGCCCAAACTGAATTACCAAAAACAACTTGAAAGAAAAGACATACTTTCAGTACAGTATGTCTTTTCTTTCAAGTTGTTTTTGGTAAGTGCGTGTAGTCACACCAGTCTGCTTTTTCGATTAACTAATTAATACTTACGTTGTGCGTCACTGGCTGTTCGTTTCTTCGTTGAATCTATTTTTTCTTCTTCCACTTCCGCTTTAATCTCAATTAAAGGCAGATGATCTCCTGAACTTGATTCTGACTGTTGTGCTGGCATATCTTCTATATCTGAATAGCCGTTGTTTAGATTTTTCAGTTCGAGATCTGTAAGTAAACAAAAACAGTAAAGAGTTTTGTTCAAGGATAACTGAGAAAACAGACAAATAAGTAAAAATCTATATACATAAAACGTGTAACAGATTAAGGTGAAAGCTCCTGGGTAGCTAGCGAAATTCAAGTTTTCTTACGTTTTTTGCAATTTGCAGGACAGTATCAGGTTGTATGTTGGTCAAAATACGATTTGCGGCCGTAGCAAGTACGTATTTACAGAACTGTAATCATTAAAATCATCAATACAACTGTCTCACTTAGAATTGATGCCAAATGTCATAATTTCATGAAATCCTTTCATTTGGCATCAGTTCCAACTGAAAGAGTTGTATTGATGATTTTAATTACTATAATTCTATAAACACAGACTTGCTACGGCCGCGAATCCAATTTTGACCTAGATACAACCTGACACTGACCTGCAAATGGCAAAGAAAGTTAGAAAATTTGAATTTCGCGGGCTTCCCTGGCGCATCCACCTTAAATGCAAAACCTCACTCCAATTAGATTATTAAATCATTTAAAAGACAGCGAACAAATAATTATGGTTTTTTTTTTTTTGTGGGATGGGAAATCATCCAATGAAGAAGTCATCAGGTCGCACGCTCACTTGGCATCTCAATACCAATTAGCCTTTTTTTTTGTGGGAAATCATTCAATGACTTCTCCCGCTCTGGGTGGGGCGGGAGGGCATTTCAGACTCTTACTGACTAAAACCCACCCCTGTTCCTTCCCTGCCTGAGTGCCCAGGGGTGCGGTAACTAATTTTCAGAATTTATCCGCTACCCGTAGGTATGCAGGCACCGTCCGCGATGGGCCCCGACAGTGGTGGCTGACACTCATTTCTTTGAGGCGCGCGTGAAACACTACGCGCCGTCGACTCACGAGTCTAGTGCTGATCGGACGGCGAGCTACCCACTGCTCGCGATCCGCAGGCCCGGGTCTACGGTGACCAGAGATCGTTACGCGACGTCCTACGCCTAGTACCTCTCCTGCGGTGGTAGCGGCCGGGCCGTGAGGGACAACCACGCGAACGAGCGTCGCGAGCACCGCTAGTAGTGAATTAAGGAGAAAGAGATAAGAATAAGAATAAAAATTATTCAGCAACAGTACACGAAACACGCACGGTACACAGAAATAACAGTAAAGAAAAAAATACATTATAACAAACAAAGTGTGTGCCTCACGACTGCGCTAAAAAGGTCCATTTCAGCGATAATGTCAAACGGGCTGGAGCCGACTGACGCTGGTTTTCAAATAAACCTTTCAAAGGTCTGTGACGGATCATTTGAAGGTTACAGCTACGAACGGAGTGAAACAAGTTGTAGTAAAAAAAAAAATACTTATATACAGGCTGTAAGGTACATGAACGCACATACGTGTACCAGTGATTCAGTACATGATTCTGAACCCCCTAGCGTTGGAATTTTTCGTCGGCTTTTTCCTGATTAAAAAAAAAAAAACATTTTTATTTTTTTCACTTTAAACTGTATAAAATCGTTATACCTATCTACCCCAAAGACATTTTAAATGAAAAAATAATTCATTAAATTTTTACACAAAAAAACGCAATGTAAATGAAACTTAAAGAAGCTCCTCGCTCAGCTGATTTTCTGAGTTCACCGGAGGTCATTGCGATAGTACACAGACACCGACAAAGTACTCCGCCAAGAAAATACTTGTTTCGACGCTAATCAATTAGGGATGGGTCACATCCATAAACTAGATCGGAATCGTTATTTTTCAAGTACAGTACGACAAGACTTAAGCAAGGAAGATAATGAACAGAAGGATGAAGACTTAGGTGAAATTGATCTTCATCTGTCCGATTTTAGCAAGGAAGTAACTTAACTGCTCTCTTAGCCATATTACTTTTCTAGTATCGTTTATGCATTAAATGAATTATATACATAAACCGTCCGAAATAAATTCTCTAAATGATGGTGCCAATTATGAAATGTAGAGGTTGGAAAAAATAAAAAAATATCGATACCGATCTACTTTATGGATGTGTCCCATCCCTAACTGAGTAGCGTCGAAGTTTCTAGAATATATATTGTGATTTTTCAGCTAGCAAGCAAGTAGATTTAGACTTTGCACTAATAATTATAAGGTTGTTTTTAGTTTGCATTGAAGTAATAAAATGTGGTATTATCATTCAAATCAAATATATTGAAAATTAGCCAAGTTTAATACTTACCGGTAATATGATACACCTCCACACGATACATTATTCTTTCTGCTATCGTTTTTGCACGTAAAAACCGCACAACAAGGCATAATTTCTAATATTTTACGTATTTTAGAGACGACGTATCACGGCAAGACTCTGACAGCGAATGAAGTAATGTTGAACATCTCCGCTTATTTGTGACACGCGCGCGACGCGCGAATGGCACTTACACTGTTTTTTCTATTCCGTGATTGTGACCATTTGCATGCGAATATGACATCTATTTCAAAGACGTTAGCGTTCTAAATAGAACAATTTGGTTTAAGCTCCCTCTAGCGTTGAGTAGCTGAACTCGTTATAAATTTATTGATTGTGACAATGTAAAATAATAACTTTTTCTAGTTATTATAACACTTATTTTATGACAGCAACAAAACGCAAAACTCGAAAACACTACCCGCTCAGCTGTTTCACTAGAGTTCGTTTGTGAGGTCAATGTCTAATACCTATTGGGAACTTTCAAACGCGCGGCAAATTGCCGATAAAGGGCTAGGGTTATCTATCTGGCAGAATCTTGTTGCTCCGAAATTTGTTTGGCATAACACCCTTGGCATAATCTTCTTTAAACGAATATTTTAAAGGCATAAAAATTATTAAATATAATTATTGTTTGGCCGAATGTGTATATGTCCGAATTTACAATGGCATACTTTTAAGATAGCAGAATTTTATTTGGCATACCAACCTTTGGCAAAGTTAAAGTTCCGCATAATTTTGTGAAGCATAACGTTTATTTAGAGCGACAAGTATTTGGCACAATTTTACTTGGTATACTATGAAGATGGCAGAATTTCATTTAGAATAATTTTACTGTATAATAGCATCTTTAAACTTAAATTTAAATATTGTCTTACAAAGTCAGTATGTTGTGATACAAAAGTTAGTTACAGAAACGAATCGCTGCAAAACCGACTCCACGTAGTCTTGTCTGCCCTACCCCTAGAGTGTAATTTAAGCCACGCGAAGGGGCGAGGCGGCCTGCGAGCTGAGGAGCAGGTGGTTTTGGTACGCTCGCCACCGCAGCTTCGGCTCGCTGGCCGGCTCCGCCGGCCAGCCTCAGCCGCGGCGGTACTCGTTAAAACCATCTGCGACGATAAGCTCCATGGGACCGCCAGAGCCCCGCAGCGCCGGAGCCGTGACAGAAACCATGCCTGCTGCATATTGCATGCTTGATGCATGATTGCTGCATGTATGCTGTTGTTTGCATATTTCTTGATTGCTGCATGCATGGTGTATGTTTTTTTGCTTATTTACATGCTGCAGGCTTGCTGCAAGCATGGTGAATGCTTGTTTGCATGCTTCGATTGTGAACATGTAGTTTTTAATTGCCTGTACAATAAAAAAAACCACATGTTCACAATCAACTGTTTTATTTAGTGATAATAATACATGCAGAAAAATAATTAATTAAACAAAATATCAATTTTGTTAGTGTGGTAAGAAATACAAAATTATTCTAATGTGATAGATGAGTCTTGTAATTATTATGGTTAAGAAATGTATGCAAAAGATTATTCTAACTATAAACTTTCTGAGATATGATGATTCTGCCTTTTAATGACTATAGATAGGAAATGTATGTCAAAAGACGATTCTTACTGTTAACTTATATGATGGTTCTACTTTTAATTATTATGGATATGAAATTTATGCCTAAAGATGATTCTGCTTTACAAAATTATGAGTTTGTATGCTAAATGAGTGTCTGCCAAAAGATTTTCTGCGAAATGATGTTTATGCTATCCGCTGTTATGCAAAATAATATTATGACATAAAAAGTTCTGCTATAAAAGGTGGACCCAAAGGGCTGTTGCCCCAAGCAGACTGTGGTACTGTAGGCACTGTGCAGTGAATTCAAAGGAATGATGAAAACTTAGGTAAAGTACATTTCTTTTGCTTTTCGCCGATTTTAAAGGATTTTTGTCAGTTCCTCGTTGACGTTGATCGCGAACGTGTGCTACTCGTTGCGAATTACGGTTATCGGAAATTTATCAAAACAATCTTTCTGTGTTTTATTTGTGTGTTGTTCTGTGTTCGTGTGTTAATCTTTCTATGTAAAAAGTGTGTTAATCTTTCTGTGTTTTATTTGTGTGTGTGAGTTTGTGTGAAACTTTGCGCAGAGCTCCAGATCTGCGAGTGAGTTGGTGGTGGACACTTTGAACCCTATTTGGTTAAAGGTGAGCGAGCTTGAGGTAAGTTCATTAATTTATACCTACATCACTGGATCGCAATGTAGGTAGCTACTTACAAGCTTCTTTATTATTTCTAACCCTTGTCGGAATCGTTATTAGGGAATTCCCTTAACAAATATACAAGCCCAAATACTAGGTACTTAATAATAATGTTTAATACAAGCTAGGTTACATACTAGGTCTTCTAATGTTATTTAATGTTTTGTTTTCATCAGTACCTACATTAATTACGTTAAGTTTTTTTTACTGTTGTTGGTTGTGCGTTAAATACTTAGGTGTTCGTTTGTCGTAAACGTTAATGTATTTTTATGACAAAGTACTTTGAAAGCTGTTGTTTTTTGTTTACATTAGGAGAAACAAAGACATACATTTGTTTACACTCCCTTCGCAGTAGACGGCTCTTACATTATTGTTGCATTTATGCTAATTAGCAAACAAGGTAGGTAGTAGGTACAATAAAGCTCTTAAAATATTCACACAACTTTAGTTTTAAAATGCAGCCTAAATTACTGACTTGACTGTACCTGCACTTACAGGTAAGTTCAAAGATGTCTTTAACTTTAGTTCGACCTTGTTGGTAGGTACATTCATACAAGCGGAGCGAGGCGGCCCGCGTCGCGCTCGCGCGCAGCTCCAGGTCCGTGTCTGCGTGTGTAAGACGTGTAGGTAACTATGTACTACGCGCTCACGCGCGCCTACATTCATTGCGAAGCGTTGAGATCGCATTGTTTACGATACATTGCGTGCTTGAAAATGTCGATTTCTGTAACCGATCATTACCGAAATTAATGACTATCATAATTTTGTTACTAGCATTAGGTGTAACCTTTTCGCGAAGTTTGCGGTATCTTGTCCCTTACAGCCTGTATATAAACAGTAAATAGATATTATGTAGAAGGTGCATAAAAATACTAACTAATTAAAAACTTTTTTACAAAAAAAACAACCGACTTTCAAAAAAAATACACTAAAAATTAAAAAAATAACTTTTATTTCGGAAGTCGGTGTTTGTAATTTACTTCTTCGTTATTTGACACCGACTGCCGAAATAAAAATGTTTTTTTTTAATTTTAGTGTATTTTTTTTGAAAGTCGGTTGTTTTTTTTGTAAAAAAGTTTTTTATTTTTCACTTTTTAGTTGTTATACCCCACAACTAAAAACCCCAATAACATGGAAGGTGGAATTTAAACATTTGGAGTACACCAAAACGTCATCGAGGTAAACGTATTTTTCGTTTTTGTTCAGTTTCTCAAAAAGCGCTTAAGCAATTTCAATAAAATTTATATGGGACCACCTCGGGAGTATATTCTTTCGGATAAAAAAAGAATTTTGAAAATCGGTCCATAACTGACGGAGAAATCGGCGGACATAATAATAAAAAATAAAAAAAACACATACAATCGAACATAGAACCTGCTACTTTTTCGAAAGTCGGTTAATAAACAGAAGATACAAATAAGAAGTACTAAATACCTTCATGCTAAAACAGTCAAATATGAAGATGTCAAATAATAAAAAAAATTAAACGAGATGAGTAGGTACTCACTAAAACTTAAATATGAAGAATTCATTGTGTATTGTTTTGGAGAAAAGTGAAGTGATAAAATAATAATTATTGGTCGAGAAGTTCGGAGCAAATAGACAAAGGTAAGTGGCATATAAAAACAATGATTTTATATTTACTGAACAGTAGGTACCTACTATTAGTTCCTATTTGTTACAGTTTCGCAAGGTGATTTGTAGGACAAGCCAAATTTTGCGATCTTGCTGCGCCGGCTACCCGTTACAGTTGCATATAGGCCAGGATCATTGGGTAAGTAAAGACTGATCAGAGTACCAGATGGTGGGAAGAAAGATGTAATAAAGATGTAATACATGTGTTTGTGTATCCCACAGGTCTCACAACTGAGTCGGCACAGAGGCGTCGCGGATGGTACCAGCAAAACCGAGCAGAAGATCTCGAGGCACTACAGACGAAGATGTCCTAATCATGAGCAATACAGACAACCCCATGTTATAGATATTATTATTATTAATGTTGTTATTATGCTGTAGGACTTTTCATATAATTGAAACATCCAGGGTCACCATATCTAGTTTACATTGCGCTTCTATCAGATACTGCCGTAAACGTGATCTAAACGTATGGATAGTGCCCAGTAACCTTAATGGTGGTGGAATATTATTCCATACCTTGAATGCAGCATACCGAAAGCTGCCTCTAAATGCTGCTGACCTATGAAACTGTGTTGAAAGTTGTTGTACACACAGCCTGGGCGCGCAATCTCATCTGCTAGCCATCCAACTAAACTTACCGTACAAATATATTGGTTTTTTGGACTTATTAACTCCAAAAAGCAGGCATGCTAGATGTAACTTTCGTCTCGACTTCATCTTGAGAATGAAATGTTTGTTGAGAAAGGGAGTGACATGACTTGGATGGGGAACCGAATAGCAGAAACGAGCACATGCATTTTGGACTCTTTGAATTAGCCTATCGGTCCGAGCCAGCAAACGTGAGCCGTAAACCGTATCAGCGTAGTTGAACTTAGACAGAACAAGGGTTTCAACTAACTGTTCGCGAAGCTTTTCAGACAAATAAGGTCGCATTTTGTAAAGCAGTTTAAGACGATAAAAACAGTTTTTTACAGAATTAGCCAACGTGTTTCTCAAACCTAAGGCTATTGTCCATACATAATCCAAGGTTCCGCGCCTCATGCACCCGGTCAATAGCCTCGCCCATTAGAGTTAAATTAAGGCTTACAGGTACCTTCTCCAATTGCTGCCTCGTACCAAACAACATGTACTTTGTTTTCAATGGGTTTAATGCCAAACAATTTTCATCTGACCAGGCGGCGATCCTGTTTAGGTCGTCCTTTATGTCTCTAACAGCTGATTCATAATCTTCTGGTCTAAAAGACAAATACAATTGTACATCATCGGCATAAATATGATACTTGCATTTCTGTAGGCACTTTACGATGTCTGCACAGTAGAGGATAAAAAGTATTGGACCTAAAATTTATCCCTGTGGAACTCCTCTTTCCACAGAAGTAAGGATTGAGGTTAAGGTAGTACCATCCGCCAAGCGTAGTTCTACGAGTTGCTTTCTGTTACTGAGGTAGTTTTGAAACCATTGGATTGCATTTTCATCAAAACCGTAATATTTTAACTTTGCCAATAGCAGTGAGACGTTAATGCAATCAAATGCACGCGAAAAATCAAGTAACACCATCAGTGAACACATGCCCTTATCTTGGGCTGACAGAATGTTGTCCGTAACATCCAGCAACGCCGTAGAAGTGCTGCGCTGTTTCCTAAAGCCAGACTGTAGGTCAGGTAATACCTCGTTCTCCTCCAAGAACCGAGTTAATTGACGGCATACTACCCTCTCCATTACCTTTGAAAGACAGGGCAAAATACTGATAGGCCGTAAGTCTTTAAGTTCTATAGGGTTTGAGTTCTTGGGTAGGGGTCTAACTATTGCGATTTTCATTAGGTCAGGAAACTTAAGCAAAGTAAGGGTAAGCATATTTAAGGTTAAATATGTTATCGTAACCTTCAGCATTTGACTTTAGGTCAGAAATAATGCGAGAGACATCGTGTTGGTCTACCGGAGAAAGTCTTAATATGGCTTCACTAAATCTGTGAGACTCATAGAACGACATAAGAGACGCACCAGCTACCAGGTTACCAGGTACATTCAAAAATGTGCTATTTATTATGTTTTGGTCTCTAAAATGTGGGGGAAGATCTTGACTTTGCTTTGACGGTGCAAATGTGGATTTAATATTTTTCCATAGTAATTTTGGATTGTTAATTTTATTATTTATGGTGTGCCTAAAGTATGCAATTTTTTCATGATACAAGGATTTTTCTACTAAAGATTTGAGCTGTTTATAGTAAACTTTTTTTGGTTCCGACTTGGTTTTCCTATATTTGGCTAATGCATTGTCTCGTAATGACATCATGAGCTTTATTGTATCTGTAATCCAGGGATACGGTGGTTCTTTAATTGTGCAAGTTTTTAGTGGTGCGTGGATATCGAACAAAGATGTTATGCAGTGATTAAAAGTATCAACCATGTCATTAATATCTGTTAATTCTAAAACACTCTCTATGTTTGATTGCGACAACATATATCTTTCAGTGGCCTAAATCTGATGGCATACGGGATAAAGTCCCGCTTTATATGAAACTCACTGACTATAATAGAGTGGCCAATAATGGAACCGAAAGATTCCACTGCCGTGTATCTAGGCTTAAGGTCGGTGCACAGCAGGTCAATCAGAGTCTCACTCGTATTTGTAAAATGAGTCGGCATAGTGACAAGCTGAACGAGTCTCATATAATTTAAAAACTCTTGTACCTTTTTAGTGCTACTTATACTCGCTTATGTTGAGCATGTTTACATTGAAATCGCCGAGCAATATATCGTGATCACAGTGTCACAGTGTCCCAGTGTAGTCAAAGTATTCGTTATGGCGTCAAGGAAGAGATCAATGTCAAACCAAGGGGGCCGGTACGCTGTACCAATGGCAATTTTTTCACCGCCTAGCGACATTGTCAGCCACATCTGTTCGACGGAATCGAACCTAGGATCAACCGGGCAATAACAGTTACGCGCGCTCAGGCCCCGGCGCAGATAAAACCCAACGCCCCCACCATGCCCAGCGCGAACAGCTGTCGGCCGCGGAGCGTGACGCAGGCGATAGCCGGGTAAGACAGGGGCACGCCCGTCCTCGCCCGGCCCAAGCAAAGTTTGACCAATAGCCAAAATATCGAAATTATACCTATCCGTTGCACAAATCAAATCATCATGACCTGTACCCAGAGACCCAGCGCTGAGGAAGCCTACCTTGAGATATTTCCCACTTTTAGGCATCATTTTCCTTTCCCTGCACTACATATTTGTTCGCAATCAAAAAATTAAATAAATTCGTAAATAAGGCTATAAATTCTAATAGTAAAATTGTATTTTGATTTAAAATTAATAAATAGTTAATAATGTAAATATGTACTATGATAATATGTAGAAATGTAAATAATTTTAAGAATGTAGCTGTATGAAAAATGTTGCTGTAAATAAATAGTGTAATAAGAACGTAGTGAAACCGGTTTACTAGTCTACTCAGTTGCGCCGCCGTGAGACAAACATTAACAGTGATTAACGAACACACTATGGACCATGACATTTTTGGAACATACATTATAATATACAATATGTCTGGGTTCGGACTGTACAAACTTTAGGGGGTGATAGTTTGCTCTATTTTATCACTAAAATCATTCTACAGGTGGGGTCTAAACCCAACGCCCTCTAAATGGCAGCCATTTTTGTATTTTGGTTGACTTTTTCGTAGCGTCCATACTAAAAGTAATGTAACTTTGGAATTTAATGTCCGATTATCGTAAAACAAAAACTTCCCATAACGGAAAAATATTACCAATGAGATAAATAACTCAAATAATTTTAATAATTGCTGTATCATATCAAAATAAATGCTAAAAGATCAATTTTACGTCAAAATTAACATTGTTTTTTAGTTTTTCAAGGTTATTACAAAAAACACCCCTGAGAACTACCTCTTTTTACGCACGTGTCTTACAGATGGTAAGTTTACCTAAATAATGATACCAAAAACTCGATTCTATGACAATTGGTTTAAGAGATATTGATGTTGGAACATAGGCTTGTGCAGATAGTGAATTCACAACGATTTGGTTTTTCTTTAGATATTTACAGTGATTAGCAAAGATAAACAAAATAACAAAGGTTAATTATTTAATAACAAAAGTAGATTTACAATAATTGTTCAAAATGTCCCCCGCCACTTTGAAGGCACGCAGTAGCCCGGATCGCTACCTGCTGTGTTGACCGTCTCAACTGGCTCGGATCAGCCTTAATTTCGGCAGCAGCAACGCGAATACGCTCCAGCAACTCTTCTCTGGTGTTGACTGGCTCAAAATAAACTTTCTGTTTCATCCAACCCCAGAGATAAAAGTCCAGTGGCGTTAAGTCTGGTGAACGCGGTGGCCAGGCTACAGGACCGCCGCGGCCAATCCACTGTGGATGATATTGGTCTAGGTGTGCCCTTACCGCTCGGGCAAAGTGTGGAGGAGCTCCATCTAACTGAAGCCACATGCGTCGCCGATATGACAATGGTAATTCTAATAACGCTTAAAAAAATTCATTGTTCAGAAACTCTAAAAATCTTGGGCCATTTAAATTTCTTGGGAGTTCGATAGGGCCAATCAATTGATCATCGATCATAGCGGCCCACACATTTACAGAAAATTCATGCTGAAACGTTGAAGGTCTAACAGCATGTGGATTTTCAGCCCTCCACAAGTGTAGATTTCTAAAATTTGTAATTCCTCTTCTTGTAAATGATGCCTCATCTGTCCACATTATGCGTTTTAAAAATGCTGGTGTACGTCGCATATTCTGAGTTACCCACAAGCAGAATACTGATCGTGCAGCATTGTCTGGCTCTCTTATATCCTGCACACGTCTTAAATGATATGGATGTAGTCCTTCTTTCTTCAAAATCTTCCAGACTGTCCATCGTGATATGCCTAAACGCGTTGAAATACGACGGATACTGAGTCTTGGATCACTGAAGATTAAATTCAACACCGCTTCTTCACTATGCACAGGTACAGATGCGTTACGTTCACCTTGAGGCCTCCTTATTCCATATTCGGCTAATCTAGCGTGAATTGCACTGAATGTCTGATGATTCGGTATTGATCGATTCGGATATCGTCTTTGATACTCCCGCACAGCAGCTCTTGCATTTCCATTGCAAAATCCGTAAACGAAATGCATATCAGCAATGTGTCTACTAGAGTGTTCACGAGCACGAGTTCCCATAATGAATAATTAGAACTTCACGACACTTGTAAGTGAAGAACAATACGCACAGGAGCAAATTATGTGTAGTCACAATAACCAGAAGAAACGGACTGGTAAAAATTAAACTAGTCGAGTTTTATCTGACAAACACTAATTCTTTTGTATTCACATCGTATTTTGTCCCGTTCTCACTTCAATAATACGCAATAAACCATTTTTTTACCTACTTCCCCATAGAATGGTGCGCTCATTCATATCTTACGCACGGAAGGGCTGCATTCAAGCAACAATATCTCTTAAACCAGTGGTCATAGAATCAAGTTTTTGGTGTCATTATTTAGGTAAACTTACCATCTGTAAAACACGTGCGTAAAAAGAGGTAGTTCTCAGGAGTGTTTTTTGTAATAACCTTGAAAAACTAAAAAACAATGTTAATTTTGACGTAAAATTGATCTTTTAGCATTTATTTTAATATGATACAGCAATTATTAAAATTATTTGAGTTATTTATTTCATTGGTAATACTTTTCCGTTATGGGAAGTTTTTGTTTTACGATAATCGGACATTAAATGCCAAAGTTACATTACTTTTAGTATGGACGCTACGAAAAAGTCAACTAAAATACAAAAATGGCTGCCATTCAGAGGCCGTTGGGTTTAGACCCCACCTGTAGAATGATTTTAGTGATAAAATAGAGCAAACTATCACCCCCTAAAGTTTGTACAGTCCGAACCCAGACATATTGTATGTCATAAGTATGTTATAAACTAAAATTAACGCGTCAAGTCCCTCATTAGCAGACACAATTAAAAACTATGGCGACGCGAGGGGCCTGACGTGTTAAAAGTAAAAAACACAAGTGAAAACAAAATAAAAACCGAAGTAATACGGATACATGTTACAGTTCCATTTTTTTTTTTAAGATAATCTTTGTATTTCGGCAACCGGTCCAGGTACAGGTTCAAAGATACGCCGATACGTATATCAGCCTCGCAGCGTATTTGGCAGGTACCATCCCCGGGTTTGTAACGGGCAAGAATGCGGCCTCGTTTGCACCAGACAAATTGCCAACCAAGCCGACCCCCGTCTAGTCAGGCGCTCGTTCACGTAGAAGCGCGCTGGCGTGCCGGGCATTCCGAGATCAGTAGAAGTCATACCACGGCGTACTCGTGCAGCCTCCAACATCTCGTTACGTAGACCGCGGCGCGCGAGCCGGTTGACGAGGAACCGCGGGCGGGGCTCCACCGGCGCTGACTGCGTGGTGTTTATACGTCTGCCTCCAACACGCTCGGTGCTCACAATATCACGCGGCTCAATCTTTACGCCTATTTTTGTAGCCACCAGCATAGCCGCATGAACGGGATTTTCACCACTCGTCTCAGGCAAGTTTGAGATCTGTATATCAGTGGCTAGTAGCTCCTGATCACGATCATTTATTTCACTCCGCCATTGGGCAATTAAATGATGCACATCCGGATTCGGGGCGACCTGAGTTTGAGACTTTTTTTGGTTCTCTATAACGGCCACTCGCTCCTCCAAGCTGCTAATACGTTCATTGGTTCTTGCTAGGAAAGTTGGAACGGATTGGTGTTAGAGGAGTGTGTCTAGATATTTTTAGGAGTTACCTGAGTGAACGTTCTCAAACCGTAAAGATAGGAAATCACGTTAGCAGACAGCAATTTTTAACCTACGGAGTTCCGCAAGGTAGTGTCCTTGGACCTACCTTGTTTCTTATTTACATAAATGACCTATGTAATCTGGCTCTAACTAACGCTAAAATTATAACCTACGCGGACGACACCGTCATGCTTATTCATGGTAAGGATTGGTTGGAAACCCGCTCATATGCAGAGTCCACTCTGCTTGTTGCAATGAAATGGCTAAATGAAAACCTGCTAACCCTCAATGTAGAAAAAACCAAGTTCATTACATTCGCTCCAAGTAAAGCCTCTCAACCTCTTTCTCCCTATACTCTGACGGCGCATAAATGCGGGTTAATATCGTCTGATTGCAACGGTTGTGCTCTGATTACGCGCACCCATAGTATTAAATACTTGGGTGTAATAATAGATAGTACGCTGACATGGAAGGAGCAAATTGAGGCTTTGGTTTCCAGGGTAAGAAAATTAATATTTGTACTTAAAAACCTGCGTGCATCTGCTGATTTTGACACACTACGAACAGTATACTTCGCTCTGGCACATTCCATCCTAAAATATTGTATTGCAGCTTGGGGTGGGGCTGGGAAGTGCTTAATGTTACGGTTAGAAAGGGCACAGAGGGCAGTGTTAAAAGTCATGACTCACAAACCTGTTCGATTTCCAACCACTGAACTGTACGCTCTCTGCGAGTTACCAACAGTCAGACACGTCTTTCTTCTTGCTGTAGTCCTTCGAAAACACTCAGACCTCCCATTCGATCCTGTCTTTACCCAAAAACGCAGATCTGACAGAGTCTGCCAGGTGGAGTCTACCAGTGTTAAAGTTGCTCGGCGGCAATATTACTTCCTTAGCTCCTCTTTGTATAATCGAGTAAATAAACAGCTGAATATATATCCACTGACCTTGCGTGAATGTCGAGGGATCACGGATAAATGGCTTCATACACTCACTTATGAAGAATTAGAAACATATGTGGAAACCTAAACTCACTTTCCAATTACTCTATAAATGTATAACATGCGCAAACACGCACCTCCAACAAAACCGGACACACACACTTACACATACACAAACACCCATATACACAATTACCATTTCATACACACACCATCACACACATATACATTCCACGCACAAAATATACACAATCCTTCCCTACAAACAAACACACTATCTCACAAATTACACAGTTTAAATATTGTCTAGTTTTTAATTTTTATTTATTTTTAGCATTAGTTTTTACTTTTTTGCCACGACTTTCTGGAGGTGGGCGTTAATGACTGCGACACAGTATTTTACTAATGCAGTTGTTATCGGTCACAGAGTTTCTGTAAATTGAGTTTTTTGTTTTAATAAAAATTATTATTATTATTAAAATTAAAATTATTATTAAATTATTAAAAATTAAAAATATTAAAATTGGTGGAGTTTTGAGCAGATCGCAAGTCGGCTAGCTCATTGCGCAATAACTGAAATTCACTCCTTATAGTGGTGATAAATTCATCTTTGAATTTTCTCAGCTCAGTCGTAATAACGTCTTGAACGAGCTCATATTGCTTGGTATCCAAAGTGGAGATGTTTTTAGGACTTGTATCTATGAGATGGACCATGCTATCCTCCAGCGGCGCCACCACATGCCCTCTAACCGGTGTTTCGGACCGATTGTCCCGCACAATGTTTTTAGTGCACTCCAGACAGTGCCAGGGGGATGTTAAAGAGCCCGTTTGCTTTAATCCACTGCACTGCCGATGGTACCAACTCCTGCAGTTATCACATTTAGCCGCATCGGCCAATGCAGTGAATCTGCCACAGGCTCCACACTTGACCACCGTGAGAAACTCGATCTCGTTCAATCAACAACACAGTTCACACTGGCATCAATAGATGGCGCTGTTCTCAACGAATGTGTTTAAGGCAGTTATCATGGTGTATTATGGTAAGGGTGAAACCGTAAGACAAAACACGGCACCAGCTTAAGGATTCGCACACACTGCAACCAGGTTTTAGAGTATTTTCAGGAACTATGCAGAAAGTCTTTTTTTATTTACATGTATCGGGTAGAAAAATATCTGTACTATGTAGAATACGATATGCTTTTTAATGTTTTTTTGTTAATGTACACTGCACCGAATCACAGGATAACAGCGTCACTTATGAGTTGCACTTATTAATGTACTAGCTTCCGCCCGCGGCTTCGCCCGCGTAAAAAGTGTAATTATAATAAGTCTAAGTGGTATTTCCAGAGAGTAGCACTTTAAATAAATCCTGTAGAAATCAAAATCAAAAGTAATTTAAATTAGGCTGAAAGCCAGATTTTTTTGAACGTCAAAGTTCTACATAAAGACAGTAGGGGCACACACTCACTCAGTGTGTCGGGGGTCAGTGTTGTTACTCTTACCGTATTAAATATAATAGTTTACCATATCCAAACTGTTTCATTTATTGGGTCCCGAACATATCCTAAATTGGTGCTTAGCTTCTTGCCCGTGGCTCCGTCCGCGTAGACATTTACCGTGTTAAGTATAATAATTTACCATATCCAAACTGTTTCATTTATTGAGTCCCGAACATATCCTAAATTGGTGCTTAGCTTCTTGCTCGTGGCTCCGTCCGCTTAGACATTTATATTAAATTAACTTTTTCACGATTTTGGCACCCTGGTAGAGTTTACCTGTGGTTGCATCCGCGTGCAGGTCTGAAATTTCTCTTCTTGATGATTCTGTTTATTGGTTGTCTGGTAGAGTTAGATCTTTAAGCCTCAGAATATATTCTGTGATTCTGATCTCCTGGTAGGTTGTGAATCTATACCGCTCAGGATTCAAGCCCCGGAAACACTTCTTCTTCTTGATTCTGGGCTCCTGGTGGGGTGTGTGAAGCTATACAGCTTAGGATTGTAGCCCCGAAAATACGTATTCATGATTCTGGTCTCCTGGTACTTTGTGAGTCTTTACCGGTCATGATTTCAGCACTGGAAATACTTCTCATTTTTCTGGTCTCCTGGTAATTTGTAAATCTCTACCTCTCCTAATACCAGCTTCGGAATATGTTTTGTGATTCTGATCTCCTGGTAGTTTGTGAATCTACACCGTTTAGGATTATAGCCCCGGAAACACTTCTTCTTGATTCTGGTATCCTGGTGGTTTGTGAAGTTATACAGCTTAGGATTGTATCCCCGAAAACACCTATTCATGAATCTCTCATGATTTCAGCCCTGGAAATAATTCTCATGTTTCTGGTGTCCTAGTACTTTTTGAGCGTGTGCGCTCGTTCAGCCTGACTTTGGATTTAATGTATTTTCACAATAAATGTTCTGCAAAAGAAGTACTTGTTTTTTTTAAAACGTAAGAAATACTGGGATACTGTCACTCGACAAAAGCTCCGACACCGACGGTTAATTTTTAAGATTAATGGTTAATTTTTAGGATACTAATGGTTAATTTTTAGGATTTTTATTCATTTATTATTTCACACCACATGGCAGGTTTTTTTTTCTTAAATGAATGGGGCGGCAAAGCTAACTGGCCCGGGGCGCCAAATCTTCAAATACGCTTCTGCGAATGTAGCAAGTTCTTGTACTGGGATTTCAAGGGGGCATTACGTGTTCTTATACTGGCCAGTAACGGAAAATAGTTGAGATTAATTTTAACGAAAATTGCCACCTCCATTATACAGGGTGTAAGGTACATGAACGCACATACGTGTACTAGTGATTCAGTACATGATTCTGGACCCCCTAGCGTTGGAATTTTTCGACACGCGACACGTTAGGCATTTTAAGTGTATACAAAAATTTATATCCCATTAACTACTTTTATTTGAACTTATTTTGAGGGGAGGTTATTTTTATAAATATTCATCGAAATAAGTAAAGAAGACCTACAAAAACAGTATGTTACAGTTTACTAATAACGACATAATTCTTAGATACATTTTTGTTATCAACAAAGTTAAGTAATACAATACAAAAACGTTACTTACTCATTTCGTTAAAACCACATTCCTACATTTCGTATACCTACATCAAAATAATTACTGAGTGAGTAGGTAGTAGGTACAACTTAATGCGATTGTACAGTCTATCAATTTCATTGATCTATGCAGTCTATGAGCGCCGGCATATTCAAAAGCGTACCTACGCTAATAAATAAAATTTTATTTCTTTAGCATTTCGCCGACGACGAATTTTTGTCAATTCCGTGTTTACGTTCATCGCAAACGGATGTGCAGTTGGTAGCGAATTTAGGTTGTTATCGTAAAGTTATCAAAAACATAAGTTATTTTTTGTGTTTGTTAGTGTATGTGTGTTTTTGTTTTGCTTTTTGAGTGATTTTGAAACAACTACTCAGTGCCCAGGAAAATGTTCATGCATGAAGCACGTAGGCGCCTCCCTCGTAAGAAATGAACGAACTATAAGGTGAGTTTGTTCATTAGTTAAGTAGGTACACGGTTAATAACCGCGTCCCTGACAGAAGTGTTCGTGGTTCGCGAGCGGCAGAGCTGTACCTACGAAATTTCGAAATTCAAAATCACCAAGGTCACTTCTGTAGGGACGCGATTGGCGACCGTGTAGCAGGCGCTTTATACCTACATTCCTGGAGCGCAATGTAGGTACTTACAAGCTTCTTTATTATTATCTATCTTAATCTTTAACCTTATCTTCAGTATTCTCGAGGGATTAAAAATGTATGTGATACCAATGTTGTCGTCATTAGAATAAACAGTTAAAGGTGCCACGGAACATTATACGCATTTGTCGTTTTAAACGTTTAACGCACGTATGCGCTTATGTCTATTACGTATCTGATCTAGTTGTTTATCACATCGATCGGAAACATCGACGTAAATGTATTTTTATCACAAAGTAGAAAGTGTATTTAGGTACAAGCGCGTAGCGGCCGCAACGCTTATATACACAGACACAGGTGTGTCTGTGTGTATAAGACATGGTAGGTAACTACGCACTACCACGTACTACGCGCTCGCGCGCGCCTACGTTCATTACGAAGCGTTGAGATCGCATTGTTCACATTACATTGCGTGCTTGAAAATGGTCAATTTCTGTAATCGATCATTATCGAGATTAATGACTATCATAATTTAGTTACTGACATTAGGTGTAACCTTTTCGCGAAGTTTGCGGTATCATGTTCCTTACAGCCTGTATACAAACATGGAAAAGTCAGTAACCTCTCTCTCTCAACAAAGTGTTTCTGTTTAGTATAGTTTATGTGTTAGTTATAAGAGTTAATGTAACAATGATAAAAGGTACGATGGGGTTGACATATCTGTGTAGATAAAAACCCCAAAACAAATAAAGAGAATATATATATATATACAAACATGGAAAAGTCAGTAACCTCAGAGACCGAAACACAGGTTCACAGCTGTCTATTCTTTTAAGGTTGGACATAGATCTAATACACCTTTTCTGGCCCTTTAAAGTCTTCTGGGATCTCACCACAATTACCCCAAAATATGATTCCAAATCTTAACACTGACGCAACCAACCCATGATAAGCTAGTCCCTCTACTATACTAAGAGCGTATTGTCACACCAGTCGGCCTGTTCGCTTAACTAATAATTAACTACCTAACTAATACTTACGTTGCGTGTTACTGACTCTTCGTTTCCTCGATACTTCTTGCTCTTCATCCACTTCTATTTTGTTAATCTCCATTAAAGGCAGATCATCTTCTAAAACTGAGTCAGACTGTTGTGCTGACATATCTTCTATGTCTGAATAGATGTTGTTTTGATTTCCCAGTTCAAGCTCTGTAAGTAAACAAAACAGTGAAAAGTTAATTGTTCATACATGTGGCAGTATAACTAGGAAAACTGACAAATAAGTATCAATATCGAATAAGATTTAAATTGTATGGCAATAGTAGTTCCTGAAATTTCCAGCTGTGTCACACAGACTGACGAAGCAACACTTTATAGGTAGTGTGAACCAGCGGTCAGGTCAGGATGGTCACAGTCACAGTAAAAGTACACGTATTTACTTTCATAGTTTATTTTTAAAAACAGGACAGTTTTCCTCGTAGGTACAATTTTTTATGTTTTTCTTGGTAGCCGGTTTGCCGGGTTTTTTTGGAACTGCTCAAAACTACTAACCCACCGGCTTTTAAATGTTACATAGACTATTGTGTTAAATTAAACTGAATTCCCTAAATAAATGGCTTACATTAAATAAAGATTACCAGATCCATAAATGTTTATCGGATTATTAATTATTGCAAAAGATCAAGAAAATCAAATTAAATGGACTAAATAATAAAGTTAAGATTATTAAGATACAACAAGCTTGGTTTTACTGGTTAAGGTGAATTACGAGATCGATCTGGTATGTGTAGTACCGGAAGTCGGTAACAGTAGCTTTTATAAATTTTGGTATGGAAACTTAAAATTATATAAAACATCTAAATAGCAAAATTTATTAAATATTTAGAATATTTCACTATCTACTACACTGAAAAGAGAATTGTGGTTAAGCTTTAGTTTCTCATATTAAAAGAATTTATTTACATTTATTTTATTGCTTGCTCATAAGTCTACTATCAGTTGCTTTGCGCTAAGGACTTTAAAACCAATCTGGGTAATTTTTCCACCATTAACAGAATGCAGGTTCAATTTAGTTGCCTGTCACGCTGATCCAGTGAAGATATTGATATGTCTTACTTTTTATATAAAGTCAAGTCTGTCTTGCATGGGGCATTACCACCAAAGTGAAAAAAGAATATTATTATTATTCCGTTTATTAATTTGTATATACATAAATTATATATATCGCAACAGAACTACTCAGATCATCCGTAGAAAGGTGCCTCCGGTACAATATCTCATTGTTGGTATGAGAGGTGGTTCAAATTCAATTAAACACAACACTTGACTGAAACTCATGGGTTTTATTTCACTAAAACCATGTACAGACACTTGTGGAACTGTATAAGAGTTGATCAGTCAATATCTGAAGCTAACAAACTAAAACCACATATGTGGCCTGCCAGTTCCAAGGCATTGTTCTCTCAGAGAAGAACTGACAAGAAACTCGAGAAATTCTTTTTAAAACGAATTATATTACAATATTACCTCATCTGTCACGTAGGTCACCGGTGACCACGAACAATAGATTTTCTTTTGTGTCTATTGTCTGACAGATCAGCCAATAACAACACTTGTCGACCACGTACGATGACGCAAGTTATTACTTTTTAGTTTTTCAACCAAGTCCATTAATTTGATTTACGAAACACAAAGTAGTCTCTCGTACGCGTCCATATTGTTTTTGTTCCGCGGGAGGAAGTCCTCATCATCAAGTTTAAAAACTAATTACTTAAATGGTTGAATTAAACTAGCAAACTATACTAAAATGCTTATCAGTAATTATTTGGTAATTAATCAGTTTCAAAATTCACAAATACAAGGCTGTTCTTAAATTATTGTTCAATAATCGCTTTACCACAATACTTTTTAATACTTAACAACATTTCCGGTGGTTTATGAATTTCATCAATCATTATTCATTTTCATTAATTGTTGTGTTAAATAGTCATATGAATTTATAGTTCGGGATATAATACTGAAACCAATTTAGCTTTCATTTTAAATAATAAAATCCAGGTATTGATCATTTAAATCTCCCTCAAACCACGCCATCTTTGGTAATGTAAGACATAGACAAAACTATTCTCTTTTTCAAATGTGCAATTGTTAAAATGACCAATAACCCAGAAGCTATAAAATAAATGTTCCCTTTTTTATTTAACCTCGTTTTTATTAAAACATTGCAAGTAATTTAATAATCGATTTTCAGAACTTATTAAAGGTTTGATTCCATCAAGACGCCAATAGATAGCGCTAAATTAAAATAGGAACTAACACTCCCTGTCATAGTTGTAAGTGTATCTCATAGAGGGCAGAATTAACATTTTAATCTAAAAAAATAATTTAAATAATCAGTAATGATGGTTAATATAGCAGCCAGACGCTCTCGCGGCGACATCTATTTATTAAAATTTCCTAAACAAGATAAACAAAAAACATTTAAAAATATAAAAAATATTAATAATAATTCCCGATACCGCTGGGCTACTATTTTTTATATTTTTAAATGATTTTTATATATTCTTTTTTAAGAAATATTTAAAAATGTATTTAATATGTTAAAAAGATAAATAAACGAAATAATAATAATAATAATATTCCGCAACTATCACACAACGCCATCTAGTCCCAAGCTAAGCAGAAGCTTGTGTTATGGGTACTAGACAACTGATAAACATACTTATATATTTCTAAATACATACATATTATATATAAATTACACCCAGACACAGAACAAAATGATCGTGCTCATTACAGAAACATTTGTCCTGGGTGGGAATCGAACCCACGACCTCCGGCATAGCAGTCAGGGTCACTAACCACTAGACCAACAGGCCAGTCAAATATTATATTATCCCACCGGTATCGAGAACAGGGTCCAAGCTACCGGCGGTCAGAGTTGAGGCTCGTGGATATAAGGCCATTAGCTGTCACGACTATCGGTACAATGATCGCCGAGTCCACATCCCACATGTCGACATCCTCGCGAGCCAAGTCAAGATACTTAATTTGCTCATCTTTCTCAGCTTTCATGAGGTTCTCGTCATGCGGAACTGTAATATCAACGATCATTGCACGCCTCTCGATTCGATCCACCACCACTATATCAGGCTTATTGGCTACAATAGTCCTGTCAGTGATGATAAACTGATCCCAGTACAATGTGATATGACCATTATCGAGAACTGGGTCGGGCACATACCTGTAGTAAGGCACTTTCGATTCCACAAGAGAGTATGTCTACGCCTGAACGCAGCTCTTCTTCAAAATTTGACGTTATTACGAACGCACCCTAAGAACATCGCTCGCTGCGGGCTTCACGGCGGCGGAACGCGACTAACTTCACTTCGCTTTGCACGACAAAGGAACGAACCGCCATATTTTTGTCGCGATCACATTACCTGTCCTATTACCACTGTAATTTTTAAAAAATAAAGTTTTGTAACTAAAATCGAGGTCGGTCTTTATTGTATCGCCCACAGAGTATTTCAGAGCAAGTTGCTGATGGCTAATCCTGGCTACAAGGTTGTGCCTATGCAAGTACTCACCGTTAGCTAGACGAGAACAACCAGAGATTATGAGGCGGATTGATTCTCCCATACGATGATATTATGCCCGACAGATGTCAACCGTGCGGTCCTTCACAATAAATCTCCGGTAGTTTTTCATCATGATAACTTCGTCCATAATTGCACAGACAAAACCTTTGGTTTAACCAAAGTGGTCACCGACACGCAGCCAGGCTACGGACGCTAGTTGGTCTACATCGGGCCAAAGTAGGACCCGGAAAAAGCGTCCGTGGAGTTCCTTACTCTGCCACACTTCCCTGCGATCTTTAGTGTCTAGCACTAGAGGTTTGCGCCAGTTCTCGTTAGCCAAGGAGAGTGAGGTAAGGCCCCTGTCCACCGCCACTACATCTCGATGCATACCTATGTCAGCAGCTAGGAAATATTCCCTCAGACTGCATACCTCGCGGTTGTGGAGAGTCTTAGCATTTAAAAAGCCTCGGCCTCCACACTTCCGCGGGATACACAGTCTCATCACTGACGAACGTGGGTGATGCATTCGGTATGCAGTTAGTAGTGTACGGACCCGCCTATCCGGGGCGTCAAGTTCTGTTTCAGTCCATTTGAGTACGCCAAAAGAGTACATCAATACCGGCATGACCCAACAGTTGAAGGCGCGCACCTTGTTTCCGCCTGAAAGAAGGCTATTGAATACCTTCTTCAGGCGGCCAAAGAAGTAGTACGACTACGTACGGCGAGTAGTACTCGTCGCTCGAGCTCGACGCAACTGCCACGGCCGGTGTCACAGCATTCACGGAGGCGCTGGATTCCGGCGGCGGCGAGGCGGAGCTGAGCAACGAGGCCGGAGGTGGTGGGCGTGCATTTCGAGCTGCGGCTCTCGTCAACATTCTTATTTCTCGTCCAAAGAATTTGCTGTTAAAATTTTTCTGTCATTTACGTTGATAGCCAAGCCACAGATCTATATTATTATTATTATTATTTTCATTCATTTTTAAATATTAACATATAAAAACATTATTATTATTATTATTCTTTATTGTACACATGATTACCTCACGTAGGTCATATGTGACCACGAACAATAGATTTTCTTTTGTGTCTGTTGTCTGACAGATCAGCCATTAAAAATGTGAATGTAAGTTTGTTTGTTACTATTTCATGCGAAAATTACTTAACCGATCATCATGAAACTTTGTACACATATTCTTGGAGGTACAGCATTAGGGTTTTCTTACAGCAAACCTCAGGGTGAAAAATACATTTGCATAAGTAGGTAGGTACATCTTAAGTGCACAACAAAAACTTAAAGTATAATATGTTACTTAAATAAACTAAACAAATATGTGATACATAAACATAATACATACTATACTATGGGTATGTGGCTTACAAAGAAATCCTTTAAAAACATATTATGGGTCAAGCTGACAGGAAGTGCTAGTGAATTTTGTAGTTTCTTTTGTCTTTTTCACTCACATGAAGATTTAGAAAATGTTTGTATTGTTTTTCTTTCATTTGTTGGTTGGCACAACATCGAACAGAATTGATTGGATTAACCAAACAAAACCAGCACTAATTAGTAAGTTTTCATTTGTATTTGTATGTCAGGTTTATGTAACAATAAACTGTATGTATCTAACAAAGGCAAAGAAACTATGGTTGGGTAAAAAGGGGGTGACTACAGAGATGACGACTAATAGAGGAGTATGGAAGAAAAAGACGTTGCGCCGACCCCAAATAAATTGGGATTAGGGCAGGAGAATGATGATGATGTATCTAACAATCTAAAAGTAACTAAGTAAAATCTGTTATGTAACTGTATTTCCTACTCCTATATTTAATGCATGCCCTGGCAGCCATTAATTAAGGCTACACTATAAAATGTAAAAATATGAGTACATTAACATGTATTTTTTGTGTATGCTTTGTTGGTTGTCCTTTAATAAATTTTCAGGCTCTATTTACTAGCTTATTCAACACAGCTTCGACGGGTTCAGTTCCTGTGGGACAGGCCACAGGGGCAGGCCCCTGTGGCCGTCTTACAGAAACCATGCATTTACTGCTGCACAATGTATTAACAACCCTCAAAGACCAACGAAGTTGAAGAAACAATGTTTCTTCTTTTAAATTTAATTACTTGTTCTTAAAAACATACCATCACTTTGATGTTCCTCCTTTGGCTCAATGACATCTTCTGGTCTTTCACAAACAGCTGGTAACTCTTCTTCAATATCATCACTTTCTGTTTGACATTCATCAACTATACTTACATGCACCATAGGTGATTGAATTAACCCATTAAAACACTCTAAGTGGTCTTGTTTTATTAATGGTTTTAGCTGTAATGTAAAGATAACATTAGGATTAGATGGGTAATGGGCATTACATATTGGGACCCCTCCTTACCTCGGGGCGCATGTTAAGCTGTTGGTCCCAGCTGTCACTTCTAGATCTTAGACAGGTGTTAGTCAGATAACCAGCTTGGCAAGAAATGTTGTCAGACTTTCGAAATTAGATGTTAAGAGAATTATATCTGTTGAAGAATACCTCACCTCATAATCCTCGTTCATCATCTGAACAAACAGCTCTTCAGCTTCCAGACATTTTCTCTGGAATTGGCAGCATTGCTTTAGTTTAGTGCAGCAGAAGAAACAAGCAAGCATCGGTCTATTGTCTTTGGTTATAAACTGCAACAAAATTAGTGTAATATTAAGTTCATAGGAATAAATTAATTTGTATCATTCAAATGTTGTATTCCAAGTCCAAGTGGAAGTCTGAAACTGACACCGCTGACTTTTACATGTGTGGAAATAATGGGTGAAATATGTGAGCATGTGATGCAGAGGAATGAAAAAAAGGTAGTGAGGAAAGTTTACAGTGTGAATGTGGATGGCTACGAGAGGAGGGGAAGACCAGAGACACCATAGATAGACTGTGTGATAGATGATGTGTGTAGAGGATGATGAAGAATTCTCTTAGAGAGGAGTGGAATAAATTGGAAAAGTGCAAGAGGATGACACTATCCAAGCCAATAGTAGGTGGCCAGTACTACTTTCAGTATGCCTCTTCTCAAACAGAGAAAGTGTTCATTTTAGCTCAAGGTGCCATAAAAATTATATTCTACATACATATTACAAAACAGTTGGTTTCCGCAACTGTCTTTCTGTTAATCCGCGATCTCATAAACAACGCGACGGATTTATATACGGTTTTCACTAACAGAAAGAGCGATTAACGAGGAAGGTTTGTGTATAATTATAATTTGCACATGTGCCGAGCCGGAGCGGGTCGCAAGAGCATTACAAGTTTAGGAACATAGTGCCAGAATTTATTATGTTCCTTCACTGATTTATATGATTATTCTAACAGCTGAGAGGGTCCTCTCACCAAAAATTCTTTAAACGTAACTTATCAACTTACTGGATTATCAGTCAGCCTCTGATACAGTTCATGCAAGTTCTTGTTGACAACAACATACATGCGAACATTCTCCGATAAACATACTCTACACATTGGCAGCTTTTCCATATTTTTCTCAAGAAATATCAGGTTTAGTAACTTACTGCAACAAACACGTATACTTATAGTCAAAGAGTATAATAATAACTTACATTGACATATAAATAATTTATATGTCAATGATTGACATAAAATGATAACTTATAGTACTCTTTGAACAAAAACCATACAAAAACAAACAATCAACCCAAATCAATGACACAAGCAGTGTGACCATCTTCAAAGTACAGATCCTGCCTTACTTTGGTTAAAAATCTGCTAAATCCTACCAAAGCCTGTAGTAAAAAATGATATTGTAACTATAATTACTGTTGGATAAACCAAGAAAAGTAAAAACATACTAATATGCTATATTTTCATTTTAACATTACAATCTATTTACTAAACTTACCGAAGACTGGCCACTGAATCCATTCTTATATTTTTTATGTCTAGTTGTGGAAGGGCCGGGGTAGCCCGCGAAATTCAGAAAAGTGTACGGTCTGTGTCAGGTTGTGTCTACCAAGATACAACCTGACACTGACCGTACATTTTTTTACACTGGCTGTACTTTTTTTTAGAACAAAATATGATTCGCGGCCGTAGCAAGTATGTATTTAGAGAATTATAATCATTACAATCATCAATATAACTCTATCAATTAGAATTGATGTCAAATGTAGTATTTCATGAAATCATAACATTGAAAATTATCACCATGAAATCTAATTGGAAACAAAACAAAAGTATATCTCTAAGACTGATTGAAATATCAACCAAAAACCCGTGTTTATGAATATTTGATAGAAGATTATCATCTTTATTTGCAAAGTTTTAATGTTTTTAATTGAATGTAATACAAAAATTACACGAGAAGTACAGGCGAATCCGTTGTCATTATCGAAATTTTGAGTTGCCACAAGTAAAATTTATTTTCTATACCAAATACTGCCACAAACTGACAGGTTTTTAACCTCTGTAGCGCCGCGCGCGTCAAGTGCGCTGTATTAAAACGTCAACCGATGATGCCAGAGTCTAAAATGAGAGGCCACTTCTGCCAAAATGGCAGGAACCTGCAACAAATGGTCACACTGGACACAAGCCACAATCAAAGCCACAACTACAACCATAGATGAGATACACTTTATAAAAAAATAAGACTACGACCACAGATAAAATACAACACAACTTAAGCCTCCACTACACTACTCGCGAAGTTACTTCGACGAAGTAGGTACTCATCAAAGTTGACCGAAGTCCGAAGTACGTGACTACACACTCGTGCAACTTCGCGAGGAGCTCAGTCGCCCGACGGCCGCACGATGGACATCATAGATAACGTTCAAGTGGCAGCTGCAGTTGCGATGTGTACTCTCGCATTATTTTATAACATACTCTCGAATGCTAAGTTAATATACTAATTTTTTTAGGGTACACGTTATATGTTTACAACATGTACACTAAATAAATTAATTTGGAATGTCGGGGCCATTTTTGGGGTGAAAATCAGAAAATTAAAAAACAAAGATTTTCTAACTGTGCCGTGCGACATATCAAATGAAAGGGGACATTGTGAGGGTCTCAAATGTATTTTTTTTCATAATTTAAAATTATGAAAAAAATAAGTAGTTTTAAAGTTATTTATGAAAATAGATGAAAAATGACCCCTAACCCTGACCTCCGAAACCACTGGGCCTAAAATTTTGAAAAAAATACAGAAAGTAGTTCTTTACCGGAATGCTGAGGTGGAGAAAACAGTTTTAAAAAAAAGAAGAGGAGGAGGCAGTTTAAAAAAAACCTGACAAAAATATGATTTTTTCAGAACCCTTTGCGCGTGAGTCTGACTCGCTCTTGTTTTTTTGTTCATGACCTCTCTTATTTGGGTCCCAAATAACTGGCCCTGATCAGTATTTCGAAGAACAAGAGAATTCGTTTTTGTATCCACTGTATACCTACCACTCATCGTATCAGTTGTATATCGTGTTCTGTGAAGGACGGAACGATGAATGCGGCATGCGCTGATGACGTCTCAACTCAACGCGAACTGAAGTAGCTAGCTACATATTAGTAATCTGTGAATTGAAGTGAGCCGAGTAGTGTGGTAAGACGCTTCGTGTTCCAACTTCGGGACACTTCGAGTCCTTTGACTCGGGCGCAAAAACTGACGACTGGAAGTCGCCCGAGGCGAGGCGAGGTTTCACGAAGCGAAGCGAAGTGCCCCTCTAAACTATCGTTTTCGCTCAACTTCGGTCAACTTCACGAGTAGTGTAGTGGAGGCTTTACACAACAGCCGATCGATTCTGTAAAAATCTCCCCGTGAAAACTTTAACGAAGTGAGTGTTGAAGTGAGCTGTCAGTGTAACTAGGGATAAACGAAACATTAAATTTTCAATTTATCGACAATCGAGTTACCAAATTATTATTTAAGAAGCTATTGATCAAATTTATTAACGACCTATGTGTATGCGTGTGTGCATGTGTCTAAACATTACATATAACTATTAAAACATGAAAATAAACCATTTTACTTATTTGATTTTTTATTTATCTTACTGGACTAGTGGTGGCCGTGGGAGGTCGTTCTCGAATTTTTGGTGGACGAAACGCAACCGTTTTTCCGACGACGAAAATGGTTGCAGAAAACGGTCGTCGTCACAACTGGTTTGAAGACGGCTTATAATGCGAAACTATCGTCGAGTGAAGTAGTTGCACTTTCTTACAACTACTAATAACGGTTTTAAAATGTAAATTGTTGAAACGTGACCGTAGCGTCACGAAGTAACGCCACCACCACCACTCGTTAGTGGTTTATTACCACTAACGAGTGGTAATAAAATATCGACTGTATATCATTGACATAAAGATCACTTTTCATATGGAGAACTGTTTGTGCGAAGCAATAGGAACGAAGATGCGACGAGTATGATAGTTGAATCAATGGTTTCTCAACTGTATTTATTTAGACGTAAAATATTGCCGCATCAAGTAATTCGAAGACTGGTTTGTCCAACGAAGACTGTTTAGACCCACGACGTAAAAACGGTTTCACCGTCGCAGAACATAATTATTAAAACGGTCTATGAAAACGGTTCGTCGCGAAACGCCCATCACTACTGGATTAGCCCTTATTTAAATTTGAATTTCGCGGGCTATCCTAGATGGATGCTAGCCCGCGAAATTCAAAATTTTTAACGTTTTTTGCAAAGACTATATAACCACTTGACTGCGCATACAGTGCCCCGACGCTCGAAAACTATTAGTATTTTGTCGCCTATGCATAGGCGATGCTATAGTAACCAATTTTAGTTGTGTCCAAGTGCTAGGCCTGTATGTACGCTAAATTATTTTAAAAAAAAACTTTTTATAAAATTATAACGCATCAAGATGCCTTCATGCGCGGTGAAATGGTGTGGGAAACATTCCAAGACATCTAGTTACAAAAAGGATGCCATAACTTTTCACCGGTAAGTAAACAATAAGAAAAATATTTTTGATTTAATAAAATAATGAGCGACCGCGGGGGTCTCGTTATAATGGTGGCTGGGTTAAAGAGCACACTGTAAAATTCCGCGTTGATGTCTTTTGGAAAAGTCTCGTACTTTCATTAGACAATTCCAATGCTTCTATCCCTTTCTTTCCCTTTGTATGTTTATCGTAAAAATCTGTGCTGTTACCTTTAATAGATGAAATCGATATCGATAATCACTACATAGTATAAAACAAAGTCGCTTTCTTTGTCCCTATATCCCTATGTATGCTTAAATCTTTAAAACTACGCAACGGATTTTGATGCGGTTTTTTTTAATAGATAGAGTGATTGAAGAGAAAGGTTTATATGTATAATTTGTACCCGAGCGAAGCTGGGGCGGGTCGCTAGTTAATAATATAATTAAAGTAATTTCAAAAATATTTAATTCAAATACCGTATTATAATACCTATCTATTTTTAACCGACTTCAAAAAAAGGAGGAGGTTCTTATTTGAAAAATTATTTTTCTGTCCCAGACCGGGGACCAATTTGTCCACCATAATCTTGATGTCCTAAGCATCGCTGGGTTCGATCGGTCCCAGTGTGGTCGGGCTATTTTATATCCAATTATTATGAAATGTTATATTTAAAATCCCAATAATAATATTTCCAGGCCACATATACCAATAAATTAATAAAACTGTCACTTGGATTTGCTATTTCGATGAAGACAGTCACAAAATCATACGCTTTAGTGAATTTGATAATGCACTATGAATTTGATATTGTTCCATTTGTTATTTTATTTAATCAGCTATTTTTCACTTTGTAGTTATTGATGTAAAAACGTTTTTTCATCTGTGTGTTTGACATACATGTTTTCATTTTAGATTTCCGAGGATTCCGGAACTAAAACAAAAGTGGATAGATAAGGTTAATAGGGAAAATTGGTTTCCATCAAAATACAGCGCAGTTTGTTCGAGACACTTTAGCTCCGATTGTTTTGAATATTTAAAACAACGCCGCCGTTTATTTAGTTCAGCGGTACCAACGATGTTTTTACCTATTTTGCTATGTTTTTTTTTTTTATATAATGTTGCGAATAGTCAAATCGTTCTTTTCACATTATTTTTATTATTTTACTAGTGTATCTATACAAAGCATTGTAAAACGAATTATTTAAAAGAGTATGTACGGAGTTTCTTGTCCATTCTTCTCCATACGAAACTACAATTTGGAATGGCCTAATGGAAATAAAGCACTTTGATTTTTTTTTTTTGTAATTGATTGATTTTGAATAAATATTATATACGATTTTAATTGAGTTTTTTTTAATGTTTATCGACTCGATCCATTTTATCGACATCGATTAGTTTCCCTTAATAAAGTAGAATAGCCCTAACGATGCCATACCTATGCAGCTTGACCTTGAACTGACCAATTGCAGCCGCGCGTGCTTCCTCGTCCCCCGGCCCGCGGTAGTGAGTCGTGTTCTTAGAAGAAATCGGCCTATAAGCTCTCTAGTGGCTATATACTCTATGGTTTTTTGCAATTTCTAGGTCAGTGTTAGGTTGTATCTTGATCAAAATTTGATTCGCGGCCGTAGCAAGTATGTATTTATAGAATTATAATCATTAAAATTATCAATACAACTATCTCAGTTAGAGTAAAATTAAGTGGCTATTTTAATTATTCGTTTATTGATTCCTTCTGGGTAGTGTGATGTAAAATTGGTGTAGTTTTGTGTCACAAGTTTCTACGCAACTGGACAATAATTATGTGGAATCATTGAAACGGGCGTGATCTCGGTAAAATGGAGCTGAGTATTTTATTGTAGTATTGACTACCACAGCGAAGTTTGCCGAGAAGGCTGACTCGAAACATTTGTTGCCAAATACTGCAAAAAGCATTAGAACGTGTTACATCTGCATTCTAATGGAAAAAAAGTAAAAATACACTACTTAAGACTAGGCAATGTGGTCAAAAGACTTTATGGTCTATCTGTATTTCTGTATGGACTTCTCTTCGGGATAAATTTTTTATTTACCCCGAAGTGAAGTCCATACAGACATACAGATAGACCATAAAGTCTTTTGGCTGTTTTAATTATTCGCTTATTGATTCCTAGTGGATATTGTGATGTAAAATTGGTGTAGCTTTGTGTCTCAAGTGTCTATGCAACTGGACAATATGTGGAATCATATTATAATCATAAATCATACAGGTTAATTAAAACATGCGTGATCTCGATAAAATGGAATTGAGAATTTTATTGTAGTATAGACTACCTCAGCGAAGTTTGCCGAGAAGGCTGACTCACCACATTTTTTGCCTAATACTCCAAAATACATTAGAATGTGTTACATTTGCATTCTAATGGGACAAAAAAAACTGAAAGAACGTAAGGCTAGGCAATATGGTCAAAACTATAGTCTTTCCTTCGGGGTAAATACTTAATCATCAAAAATATAAAAATTGTTTTCTGTCAGGAGTTTTTATTTATTTATTTATTTATTTTTGAGAAAGTTTACAGACTAATTACATAATAAAATAATATACATAGACAAAGAAAATTGCTAATTACAAGCTTCCACATTTAGACTTTATTTTGGCGGGATTTTCTCGAGTACATTTCAGTGGCTGTTTTAATTATTCGTTTATTAATTCCTAGTGGATATTGTGATGTAAAATTGGTGTAGTTTTGTGTGTTAAGTATACGCAACTGGACAATATGTGGAATCATTGAAACAGGCGCGATCTCGGTAAAATGGAGCTGAGAATTTTATTGTAGTATTGACTACCACAGCGAAGTTTGTCGAAAAGGCTGACTCGACGCATTTGTTGCCAAATATTGCAAAAGACATTAGAATGTGTTACATCTGCATTCTAATGGAAAAAAAAATAAAAATACACTACGTAAGACTAGGCAATATGGTCAAAAGACTATGGTCAGAAGACTTCCCTTCGGGATAAATAAAAAAAATGTTTGTGTTTTTCTGTCATTTTAATAAAACACTACCATAACTATATATTATATTAGGTACTCTTTGATAAACACTATAAACACTGATGTGAGTTGAAGTACCTAACTATCGTAACTATAGCTGATACTTTTTTGAGTTATACAATGGAAAAGCTGCCAATGTGTAGAGTATGTTTAGCGGAGAATGTTCGCATGTTTGTTGTTGTCAACAAGAACTTGCATGAACTGTATGAGAGGCTGACTGATAATCCAGTAAGTTGATAATTATTAATATACAAAATGTATACTACTACCGAATCACTGACACCAGTGAAGGAACATAGTGTAAGATAATCTGAACTTACAAACTAGCGACCCGCCCTGGCTTCGCACTGGTGCAAAAATACACAAACTTTCCTTGTTAATACTGTAGCAGCATATTTACATATACCCTGCCCGGCCGAGCGACCGACCGCGGAGCCCTAGCTACCGCTACCGCGATGGGGGCGCTAGCAAGTATGAATACTGTCTCTGTATGAGAAATGATGTACAGAAAGCAGTACCACATACTATAGGCTTGGATAGCATCATTCTCCTGCACCTCATGCACCTGCCCAATTTAGTTGGGGTCAGTGCAACACTTCTTTTTCTATACATCTTTAGTAAGTAGTTGTAATAGGGAATATGCATATAATTTTTTTTTCACTTAAAACAATAAAATACAGTACTATAAACTCAAGAAAATTATTTAAAATAAGTTCAAGTACTGCTTGTCGCTCAAAAAAGTTATTTGACTCCTTCAATTTTCACGTCCGTGACTGTCGAAGCTGTACTGTGACGTCACTTAACTTGATACACCTTATTTATATCTTATTTTTTGTACTTAAATGAGTAATTTTACTAATTGTATGTTCTTCAGTCAAGCAAAAATTGCAATTTCAATATTATATTAATTTTGTTGTGAAATTTAAAGTACTTTTTACGAATTAAGTGTTACTTTGCCACATATATTTTTGAGTCACTACCGGCTTTATTGAGTTAACGTTTAGTTTAATTGAAAACATGCATGATAAAATAATGAATTATAAAATATGTGATCAAACAAGTGCACCACATTGTTTCTATGTTCCAATACAATGTATAACATAAAAGTGTCGAATTACTTGCACATTCCCTATTGTCCTCTCTACACATATCATCTGTCACACAATCTATGGTTTCGCCGGTCTTCCCCTCCTCTCGTAACCAACCACATTTACTGTAAACTTTCCTCACTTTCTTTTCCTCATTTTTCTGCCTCATAAGCTCATATATATATTTCACCTATTTCCACACACTTATTAGTCACCTGTGTCAGTTTTAGACTTCCACTTAGACAGTATTATGATAGAAAATTTGAATGATACAAATTGATTTGTTCAGAACAATAATGTAAGACAAGTTTTGTTTGCAGTTTATAACCAAAGACGATAGACCGATGCTTGCTTGTTTCTTCTGCTGCACTAAACTAAAGCGATGCTGGCAATTCCAGAAAAAATGTCTGGAAGCTGAAGAGCTGTTTGCTCAGATGATGAATGAGGATTATGAGGTGAGGTATTCTTCAACAGATATAATTCTCTTAACATCTAATTTCAAAAGTCTGACAACACTTCTTGCCAAAACTGGTTACCTGTCTAAGATCTAGAAGTGACAGATGGGACCAACAGATTCACATGCTTTCCGAGGCACGGAGGGGTCTCAATATGTAATACCCATTACCCTTCTCATACTAATGTTATCTTTTACAGCGAAAACCGTTAATAAACAAAGACCATTTAGAGTGTTTTAATGGGTTTATTCAATCACCTATGGTGCATGTAAGTATAGTAGATGAATGTCAAACAGACAGTGATGATATCCAGGAAGAGTTACCAGCTGTTTGTGAGAGACCAGAACATATCATTGAGCCAAAGGAGGAACATCAAAGTGATGGTATGTTTTTAACAAGTAATTAAATGATCAATCAATACTAATTTAAGAGAAGAAAAATTGTAATGGTAATCTCTGAAGCACTCACTGATTGCATCAGTCAAATTCTTTCAGTGATAGTTACTGAGAGTTAAGACTACTTTTCGTCCCAGTAAATGCCTATCCCACAGGAATCATTTCCTGTGGGACAGGCCACAGAGGATTTTTTTTTTACAGAGGATAAGCTGTGAGAAAAAGCTAGTAAATAATATCTGAAAATGAGTGTAAAGATATGCTTTTTATATAAAAAAATTATTAAGCTCTACCACAATTTGGTTTTCAGTGTAGTAGATAGTGAAATAAACTAAATAATTAATAACTAGTCTATCTCACTCATACATTTTTGTGTTATGATAAATGTTTTTGATATTTATGAAATTCTATCATTTTAGGTTTCCGTACCAAAATGGACATAAGGAGTCCATAAAGTGTTGCTACTTCAGTCTGTCTGACACAGCTGGATATTTTATGCATAGACTTTTATTTCAATATTTATACTTATTTGTCCGATATCTGTTATCCTGCCACATGTATGAACAATTAACTCTTCACTGTTTTTGTTTACTTACAGAGCTCAAACTGGAAAATCTAAACAACATCTATTTAGACATAGAAGATATGCCAGCACAACAGTCTGACTCAGATTTAGAAGATGATCTGCCTTTAATGGAGATTAAAACGGAAGTGGAAGAAGAAAAAGAAGAATCAAGGAAGAAGCGAAGAGCCAGTGACACACAATGTAAGTAATAATTAGTTATTATTCAACTAGCGACCCGCCCCGGCTTCGCACGGGTGCAATGCTGATACTAAATTAAAAAAAAATTATATAACCGCGGCCTCCGACGCGCTATTTATAGGCATGCCTCCCCGCACTGCCCCGTCCGACCGGTACCGCCCGCCGCAAACGCAAATTTTAAATTTGTAATATCTCCGAAAATATTTGTTTAATTTACATGCTGTAAGGAACCATATTGATCTATATTAATTGCACACTGTATTTAAGGTACTTAATTCGATAAGGATTAATGCCGTATTGCTTAAAATAGCTTCGTAAATAAGCCATTTTTTCACGTAAAAAGTAAACAATAAAAATGGTTAATGTGGGTTATCCCTAAAATATAAACATATACCATCGCGGACTTTTTTGTAGACCTTTTTATGGTGTACAATACTGTAGTACATTAATTTGATCTAACTCGTAGGGTTTAGGCAGCGTTTTTGCTAAATTGCTAAATAAGCCCAAAAAAATAGGTTAATTTACGACATCACGTTAGAAACCTCTAAAATTAGCAATGTTGCCTTAGTATATGATGCATGTATTATACATATAAACCTTCCTCTTGAATCACTCTATCTATTGAAAAAAACCGCATCAAAATCCGTTGCGTAGTTTTAAAGATTTAAGCGCACATAGGGATATAGGGACAGAAAAGGCGACTTTGTTTTATACTATGTAGTGATTTACATTTTTAAATATTAAAATATCAAAATATTTAAAAATATACTTAAATAATAATATCGCACCGGTATCGGGATACCCGGGCTTGCGGACGGCGAGCAGTGGGTAGCTCGCCGTCCAATAAGCACTTGACCCGCGAGTCGACGGCGCGTAGTGTTCCACGCGCGCCTCAAAGAGATTAGTGTCAGCCACCACTGACGGGGCACATCGTTGTCGGTGCCTGCATGCCTAGGGGTAGCGGATAAATTCTGAAAATGAGTTACAGCACCCCTGGGCACTCAGGCAGGGAAGGAACAGGGGTGGGTTTTAGTCAGTAAGAGTCTGACACGCCCTCCCGCTCCACCCAGAGCGGGAAAAGTCATTGGATGATTCCCACATCACAAAAAAAAAAAAAAACTGGTATCAGGATAGGGTCCAAGCTACCGGTGGTCAAGGCTCCTGAGAGAGGAACCTCCTAACTATGCGCGCCGTGTCCAGGAGTACTGCCTTCTGGATCAAGCCCTTGATCCAGCTGCCCAACGAGAGCCTCCTTAGGTGTTCGTCCAGGCTCTTGGCTATTAAACCATTGGCCGTCACGACTATCGGCACAATGACTGCTGTATCTACCTCCCACATGTCGATAACCTCGCGAGCCAGATCAAGATACTTTGTTTGTTTATCTTTTTCAGCTTGGTTCTCGTCATGAGGGACAGCTATGTCAACAACCGTTGTGCGATGCTCTAATCGATCTATCACCACTACGTCAGGCTTATTGGCAACAATAGTCCTGTCAGTGATGATAAATCGATCCCAATATATTATTAGTTAGTTTCGTTTATTCATTTGTAAATACATATAAATTATATTTTTAAATATTTCAATGAAAAAATTAAAAAAAAACATTTAAAAATATAAAAAATAGTATCCCACCGGTATCGGGAACAGGGTCCAAGCTACCGGCGGTCAGGGCTCCAGAGAGAGGAACCGCCTGACAATGCGAGCCGTGTCCAGAAGTACTGCTTTCTGAATCAAGCCCTTGATCCAGCCGCCTAACGAGAGCCTCCTGAAGTGTTGGTCGAGGCTCGTGGCTATTAAGCCATTGGCTGACGCGACTATCGGTACAATGATCGCTGAGTCCACATCCCACATGTCGACAACCTCGCGAGCCAAGTCAATATACTTGATTTGTTTATCTTTCTCGGCTTTCACGAGGTTCTCGTCATGTGGGACGGTAATGTTAACAATCATTGCACGCCTCTCGATTCGGTCCACCACCACTATATCAGGCTTATTGGCTACAATAGTCCTGTCAGTGATGATGGACCGATCCCAGTACAATGGGATATGACCATTATCGAGAACTGGGTCGGGCGCATATCTGTAGTACGGCACTTCCGATTACACAAGAGAGTATTTCAGAGCAAGTTGCTGATGGATAATCCTGGCTACAAGGTTGTGCCTATGCAAGTACTCACCGTTAGCTAGACGAGAACAACCAGAGATTATGTGGCGGATTGATTCTCCCGGACGATGACATGCCCGACATATGTCAACCGTGCCGTCCTTCACAATAAATCTCCGGTAATTTTTCGTCATGATAACATGACGAAAGTTAGTTAGTTAGTTAATTATTAGTTAAGCGAACAGGCCGACTGCTGTGACAACACGCACTTACCAAAACATGAAACAAAACACATCCTGTCTGTGCCCTCTTGAGTAGCATAAACACAATCTATGCTACACCTTTGAGTAGTTGCTCTCTCTGGAGAGCACACTCCTACTGCCAAATGTCTCAAACACTTCTGCTTAAAGTATTGAAGACTGATTACTGATACAACAGAGTTGAAAAACAGAGCCAGGCGTTCGACATGTTGTTGCTTAGCCAACCATAAAACCAAACCAGGCACATCACCTTGCCCTCGTTATGTATGCCAACTGTCCTCCGACCCGTGAAACATGAGCAGCAATAGTTTCCTGTGCATTCTTATTCACGATTCTCCTGATGAGTCAATATGTGCGTGTGCAATTCGATGGCAGGCCAGGGCGATGTTATAAAAAAAAAACTATGTCAAGATTGTGTAAAAATTTGTAAAAGTTGATTCTCAAAACCATACATTTGTCAAAGTTATGGTCTTGGTATTTGTCATTAAAACGCGGAGAACCGTGTGGCTACGGAGATCTTTAAAACTAAGCGTTGCAGAGTACTGAAAACATGACCAGTGGCCTATGGGCGCCTGCCTGGGTGTCATAATCAATGTGCAGTAAATATTGTTTTATTTTTGCAATCGTTGTATTCTATAGTACAGATTTTTTAGAAACATAAAGGTAAGGGAGAAAAATAAAGATAAGTTTTCACTAAATAACTCTGCTTTTCGAAATGAGATGGCGCTAGGCGTTGTGGTTATCGAGTTTGAGAATGATTTTCTACTATTCGACACGCCATCGAGGCGCTGTTTCTTTTCTATACCATAAAGGGTGCAAACGAGCATGCGGGTCACTTGATGTTAAGCTATCATCTCAGCCCACAGACATCCACCACCAGAGTTATTGCTGATGCGCTGCCACTCTTTTCCCACCCCAAACCCGGGGCTTCTAGTTCTCTCACTCACCATTCGAAGCGCAGCAACATAATGTTGGTACTTCACGTTGGTATTCTGTAAAAGCGTGATACCTCCCCGGTCGAGCCAACCCAATTACGAGCCACAGTCAGCTATTAACTAAAACTAGGCTCTACGTGGCTCGGAAAACAAAAATAATTCAATTCAAAACATTTATTTCAGACAATAATAGTCCATAAATTGTAAGGCACCAATAATAAAAACAAACACAATCAAAATCAAATCACAATTAAATCAAAACAAAATCAAATTAAAATTAAATCAAAAATAAATTGAAATTAAATAAAAAATAAATTAAAGTTAAATCAAATTAGAAACAAATCAAAAAGTAATCAAGTCAAATTAAAATCATAATAAAATTAATTAACCAATAGCCCCCCCTACCAACCGCCAGACCCCGAAAACACAGGTGCGTGTGCATCCAGTGCCCAACGATTGGACTGTCAACTTTGTCCCCTAATACCCTCAGGATGACGTTAGTACTCCCCCTCACCCTACTCATTACTGACGCGGTTCTCTTGCGCATAATAGCAAAGAAGTCATCTATTTGCGTATACGCATACATTTCAGATTCACTACAGTATCTAGGGAGATCCAACAGCACCCTGAGGGCATTATTATACTGCACACGTAGGGCATTGTAGGCCCGCTGCGTATATTTCACCCACAGGCTGCAAGTAGAATAGAATAGAATAAGAATAGAATAAACATTTATTCGACACAGACACAACACGACAGCAACAAACAAAAGGTAAAGAAAATAATAGTAGGTACACAAAGATACAATAAAATTGTGCAAAAAGTGTAAAAAGATTGACTTGAAAAGCGTAATCTTTACACCATCCGTACAGCGTGCAAACCTGCGGGCTATCATATTACATCGGACCAACAACGCCCTACGCTCTCTCTCCAAGTCTGCATCGTCCGAGAGATCCTCCGTCATCACATGACCCAAGTATGTGAATTTTGATATTCTTTTTAAGGGCATTTCAATTAGCGTGATCAAAGTAATCTCGGACGATGCCCGATTCCTCCCCTTAAAAATAAGAAACTCGCTTTTTTTAATGTTATAAGTGAGTCCGTGAGAGGCCGCGTACAATTCACATATTTTAATTAATTTTCTCACCGCGTTGATTGAAGGACACAGCAGCACCATGTCATCTGCATAACTCAGATTATTGACTGACATACCGTCAATAGAGCACCAGTGACCCACAGTGGCGCCGCTGAGTTCCTCAATCAACTGATTAATGTAAATATTAAACATGGCTGGCGAAGTCAATCTAAGCGGCGGTCTAACACCGCACTCCAACTTATTTGGGTCAGAAAAGGTATTCGCCCACTTAACCCGATTATTTTGATTTTCATACCAAAATTTCAATAGACTTATCAACTCGCTAGGTACATTCAACTTCATAAGCTTTTCCCATAACTTATCACAACTGACAAGGTCGAACGCCTTAGAGAGATCAAGAAAGACCGCATAGACTGGCGTTTTTCTGTCCGTATAATACCTGACTGTCTGCTTGAGCGCCAATATTGCACTTTCAGTTGGGAGTCCTTTTCTGAAACCAAACTGTGCATCACTCAGTTTTAGATGTCCACTAAGTTGGCGCTCAAGCAGACCGTCAAGTACTTTACCAATAATTGTGGCTAACGAAATCGGTCTATAATTATTCGTGTCCGATAAGTCCCCTGTCTTATTTTTTACAACCGGTACAACTACAGTCTCCATCAGCCCAGGTGGCAGATATGAATGTCGTACACAAAAGGTATACAGCATTGCCAGTACGCGAGAGATATGCGGTCCAGCGTGCAGAAGATGCTCGACGCCCAGTCCGTCCTGACCAGGAGACTTACCTTTAGATAAACTCCTAATAACTTTCGAGACATCCTTCGCCGTAAAACCAAGAGGCGTCTCTGATACAACGAACTCGGCACCGACCATCCCCCGCGCAGACGACAGTTGAGACTGGACTCTAAATTGCTCACGAAAGACGTTAGCAATCTGTACGACATCCGTCTCACCAGCGAAACACACAGGAAGGCCCGCCCTCGGATTGAAGCTATAATATTTGTGAAGGGTATCGGATTTGTCTCCGCTCCGAATAGTTCCTTTTTCGAATAATTACTTTTTCCCAGAAACAATACCACTACACACTACACAATTTCCTTTAACTGTCTATTATTATCTCATCATAACATTAATTAAATAATGTCATTGCGTAATGCCTGCTAAGTGCCGCCATGATATTATGTATTTTTTAATAGATAACCTATACTAACATTGTCAAAGATAGTTTACTGACAGCTGAGTGGCACAGATTAAAATCAAAGCCGTCGGCGCGTGCGTTATGTTGAAGGGAACGGAATGTTACCACTTAAATTTTACTCATTGTTTGCTGCACCGGTCGATTTTGATAAAATTGTTTCTTGATTTTCTGGAATATTACTAATAGGAATAACCGGAAAGAACTGACCCGATTCTATATCTTCATCTACGTAATCCTTGTTCGCCTCAGCATCAACTTGTCTGCCATCGTCATAGCCTCGGTCATCATCGTCTAGACCGCACTCCTCACTTTCTTGGACATCATTGACTAGGCCGGCTTCAGCGCAGCTCTGGTCATCATCGTCCTCCTCATTTACTTTGATTGTTGAGCTAGAAAACAAATCTGCATGATTATTTTCGCTCACACTATCCTCGGACTGTTTATCCGCCTCGGACACAACGTCCGGCCTCTCAAGATTATAAAAACACTGATTGATTCTCTGCTTGCAAGACACACACTTGCATGGGAATTCTCTCCTAAGCTCCGCGCACAGCGTGTCAAATTCCATTTCATATTGGAACGTATATCTAAAAAAGTGCTGGGCAGCTCCTTTTAACCAAACACCAAGAATTAACGAATAGTCGCTCTTTCGCCACCCCTTGGCAATGGCCATCGACACAAACTCGTCGATAAATTCTTCGAGGCACACTTCATACGTGTGTCCCGAAAAGTATCGCATTTTCCTCTTTTTATATTATTTAACACTTATTAAAACAGAACCACTCAGCTTGGACTATACTCCTCTTATCTTGGTGCTGTCACTGCATTAGTCCTCCGTTTGTCCACCGCACACCGTTACCGTTACCGTCACTCTTACATACGGCGCTCGTACCCGGCGCTCGCCGCCACTTATAGGGACCTGGAGCACCCTCTCGTAGTGCAGAGTCCCTAGAGATTCCTTGTACGCGTCCGGGGGCTGTCGTACTCGCTGGCAGCGCGAGAGTGTGGTGTACGAGAGTGACTGCTTATGTCTGTAGTGTTATAAAGAAAAGAGGGATGACGCACTTATACGTTATATTGAACAATAAAAATAATACATGTGCCCTGTTCGGACGAGCTAGCAGAAGTGAACCCAAAAACAAAAGTCTTCCTTATTCTTCTTAATTTCAATCGGCGTTCCAAGAGTTTCTAGAATGTTCCAAACTTCCAACGTCCCAGTCTCCACCATAAGGTCGCCAACATAAGGTCGTCACAGTACTGTGTAGAAGTTTATAGATGTTTCTAGAATATTCGACTATAGGATGTTCTGGAAACTTCTATGACTATAGATAGGCCGGACGGGCGGCGAGTGGGTCAGAGGATTCGCCACAGCTCACTGCCCGACGTCGCTTGTAGCACTGCTCGCCACGTCGGGTAAATTCGTACGAACCTACCCTCGCTCGGTGCCTCTTTTTATCGTCGTGAGTGTGGACCCCGGTTCGCATTTGCGGCGGTACTGGGGGGTACCCAGAGAATTTTGACCTCCATCTTGGAAAAGAAGAATAAGGTTGCGAAGAACTGGACAAGACAAGACTAAGGAACACCATGGCAGGGAAGAAGGGCGCCAAAGGCTCCCGCTCTGCCAAACGCAGCTCCACCGGGTCCCCGGAGGACTCGCAGCCACCAGCCACGTCGGCAACAAAGTCGTCGGCTCGCCCGTCGCAGAAACGCGACCGCGCTCCCACCGCGCATCCGTCACACCCACCTGTTATTCTTGGCCCCGAACACGTCCCATACGTGAGGAAAGTCCTAGGCATGGTGGAAGCACTAGAAGGCTTCACCCCTGACCCCGATCAGTTCGCGCACTTGGAGGACTTCTGTCGCGGGAACGAGGAAGCCCCCGCCGCACCGGAGCCGCGCGACGCGTCGCGCGCCCCGCGGCCGGGCGACTCCATCCCAGCGACGGAGTCGCCGCCTCGTCCGCTACCTGACCAGGCCCCCATCGCACCCACCAGCGAAAAAGCCGCAGAAATAAGGCGCGTAATATACGCGCTGGAAAGACTGAACGCCACCGCGCCTCCTAACGCCGAAAGGACGGAAAGAGAAGCGAAGATACGCAACCTGTACCGCCAGCTTGAGGAAGCCTCCGCCGCACCGGAGCCGCGCGCCGCCTCGCGCCCCGAGCACCCTGTCGCGCCCGAGGCGCGCGCCCTTCACCCGCGAGACCCGCGGCGCCCCCGAATCGCGCCCGAACCACGGGCCCCTGCCGTGCTTCGCCCCCCGGCCTTTGCCCCCAGCGCGCCCGAGAACGTTTCGCGCACATCGAGTGCGCCCTCCGCCACCGCTGCCACATCGCGATCGCCGACGCCACCAAGAAGCGCCGCCCAAGACTCCCCCGCCATGATGTCGGCGTGTTTCTCTCCGCAGGAGACGGACATGTCGGCATCAGAGGTGGAAACCGACGCCGAAGAGGAAGACCGCCGACAGACTTCCAACCAGGGGCGTAGCAAGGAGGCGAACCAGGGGCGTAGTCAGGTGCGCCCTCAACGACGTCCCAGGGACTCGGACGACGAAGATGCCCAAGAAGAGGCGAAAAGGCGCCCCCAGCAGATTACCCCGCCCCCAGCAGCCGCTGCCGCACCGGGCCCGAACACCGGAAAGAAGAAGCCCCGCTACCCTCCGCTGGTGGTGGAGAGACTGCCGGACTGGCAGGTTCATTTCAAGGCCTTGCACGACCTCCTGGGCCGCCCGCCGACTGCCCGCCCGTACCAGGCGGGGATCCGTTTCCTGCCCAGGGACGAGGGTGAGTTTCGGGTGGTCCAGCGATACCTGTGCGGGCTGGAGAAAGAGACCGGCCTGTCCTGGTTTACACATACTCGCTGCCAGCGGAGAAGAAGTTCAAGGTGATCATACGAGGGCTACCAGTGGACACCGCCCCGGAGGTCATTATGGAGGAGCTCAAGAGGCTAGACTACGACCCTGAGTACGTGCGGAGCATCAGGGGTCGTCAGGGTCGCCCAGGCTGCATATTCCACGCGGTCCTCAACTTCCAGCAGGACGTGAGGCGCATTTACAACACCGACACCTTCTTAATGATGGAGGGAGTCCGAGTGGAGGAATGGAGGGGGAAGCAGGGGCTGGCACAATGCCACCGCTGCCAACAATTCCGGCACCTTCTCCCATCAGTGCCACCGACCGCTCGCCTGTGTGCGATGCGGACAGGGGCACACCGCGCGCGATTGCCCCCGACCCCGTACGGAGCCGGCAACATGCGCCAACTGCGGGGGGCCGCACCCTGCGTCCCACCGCGAGTGCCCGGCCTTCAGAAGGGAGGCCGTTAACAAGCGTGCGGGCACCGTCGCCCTTACGGCCAGCAGGACGACCCGGCCGACCAAGGCCGCAACCAACGCAGAAGACCACGAGGCCCAGGGCGCCACCCTGATGGCGGTGGCCAACGGGCCCTCAGCGAGAGGAGCAGCCCCCGCGAAGAAGAGGAGGAGAAAGCGCGGGAGCAGAAAGGGGAAGGAGCCCCCTCCTCCCCCCACCAATCAAGAAGACACCGCTCGGGGGCCCCAACCCCGAGCCGCACGACTTGCCCAGGCGCTAACCCAGGCGTGGGCAATAAAGAGGACCGCAGCCCAGGCCGCGGATGCCACCGACGCCACGGCGCAGCGCGGGGGGCGGAACGACGACGCCACCACCATCAAGACCAGAGCCACCGATCTGCTGATGGGGGCTGCAAGAGCCCTGGGGCAGGGAAGTGAGCCTCTCAACCTGCGGGAGGTCATCCAAAGCGTCGTCCAGGCGCTGCTCCTGCTTCTGACACCTGAGTAGGTCGCTTACACCTACACGCGGCCTACTCATACAGTGACACTCACCACAATACATACACTGTGACGCGGCGTGTGCTAAGTTAATATAGGCACGCCGCGGAACGCATGCAGACACGCATGACTCCACACGCACGTGAACTCTCGCACTATTGGGCGCGGCTAGTCCGTGTACATTAGTGCTTACATGGACGGCGTTACTCACACGATACCGACCACACATACGCCGACGGCCCTTGGCCCGGACCGCGACCAAGCGGGACGGGCCGGGGCCACACACCATGTCGTGGGCTTGCTGTAAGCCGGCAGTTTAGTCGCTGGCGCCATCCGCTGGGCCTCCCACAGGGAACTGTGGGTCTCACCCGGTGGTGGTAGACCGCCTAGCTGCCGCGATTACCCCCGCGAGCCTGCGGCATTACACTTAGCAAAACACAGGGCGATTGCTATGGGAACCTCGGCAGGCGTTACAACACAGCGCTAGCCTAGGAGGTTCTCGTAGTCAGTCGCCCACATTCTTCAAGCCGATTTAGGCACCCCAGTGAAGCGCCCGTTTTTGCGGGCGCCCACAGAACCCGCGGCAAGAAGGCACAGCCCTGAGGCCGCCCGCCGCGTTCCCTTGCGGGAACGCAGCGACGACCCACGACGTCAAGTGGGTCAGTCTGTTTTCAACTACGGATGCGAATACAAGCGATTACGAAGAGAATAGTGTTTATTAGCAAATTAGTATTTGTGTTTATAAGTTGTTGAGTTAATAAAGGATATTTGGTTAATATTTCGGTGTAAAATAATTTGTCCCATACCCAGCTCGTAACAATATGCTCCAAAACTGCGTTGAATAGGCATGGTGAGATGGGATCACCCTGCCTAACACCTTTTTGGATGTTGAAAGGCTCTCCCTTTTTCTCCAGTTTAATTATTGCTCTGCTGTTCTTGTAGATTTCTTTCAAAATTTTTATGTATTTTGTGTGAAAAATTCATGGGAGATATAGAGTCAAACGATTTGGAGTAGTCTACAAAAGCTATGTAGAGCTCTTTCTTATGTTCATTGTTCTTCTCCATTAATTGTGTTAGCGTGAAAATATGGTCGCTTGTAGAGAATCCCGCTCTGAATCCTGCTTGCTCTCTAGGTTGGTTTTCATCTAAGGTCTTTGAGATCCTTTTTAATAATAGGCTGGTAAATAATTTATAGAGTGTCGGTAGCATACTCAGTGGTCTGTAGTTGTCCATTTTGCCTGGAACCCCTTTTTTATAAAGTAAGGTTATAATTGCAGTATTTCAGTCAGGTGGTATCGACTCTTGTTTCAAGATTTCGTTGAAAATTGTGGTTATAATAGGTGTTATTGGCTCTCTGATGGCTTTTAATATGTCATTTGTTATGCGATCTTCTCCAGGGCTTTTTTTCGTTTTCAGTTTATGGATGGAGTGGTTAATTTCGTACTCCAGAAATACAGGTACACTGTCTGAATCGAGTGAATCCATATCTCGGGTTGAGTCTTCGTGAGCGGCATGATGCTTATAGAGTCTAGAATAGAATTCTGTTGCAACGTATAATATACGATTTCTGTTCGTAATTTGGTGTCTGTGTTTTGTAAGTTGTGTAATCCATTTTTTGCTGGAATCCAGTCTTTTGTAGGCTCTTTTAACTGATGCAAATTACTCCAATTGGTTTTCAATAATAGTTTATCTATGTTCTTTTGATTTCCTTTGTATTTGCTTTCTAATTAGTTTGTATAATGCCGATAAATGTTTCTTTTCAGTGCTAGTTTTGTTTTTCTTTTCCTTTAACAGAGTTCTTTCCTTTATTAGTCTTGATAGGTTTTCTTGAATAACAGGTTCATTACAGTTTTTGTGGTTTATTAGTTTATTTTTGCTGTTTATAATTTTAGTGACTAAGTTAGAGTAGGTTTGTTGTATGTTTATAAATGCCATGTTTTTGATTTCTTGCGAAAACTCTTCTTTTAAGTACTCTTGCTCAGGAGGCGCGCAATATCGGTAATTATTTTTCCTCCTAAATGTTTTCTTGAGGTAATGCGCTTGTTATGGAGTATTAGTGATGCACGTACCAGTCTATGATCAGTCGGATGTATAGTAGGTATGACATCGACGTTATGGGTACTCTTATTGTTTTTTGTTATGATGTAGTCATTTTCATTAGTGTATTATACAGGCTGTAAGGAACAAGATACCGCAAACTTCGCGAAAAGGTTACACCAAATGTCAGTAACAAAATTATGATAGTCATTAATCTCGGTAATGATCGATTACAGAAATTGACATTTTCAAGCACGCAATGTATTGTGAACAATGCGATCTCAACGCTTCGCAATGAATGTGTCAATTCACTCGTTATACAAAAAGTCGACAAATGTGACGTAGAACCGATTATAGTACAGTTACGTAATGACTGTGCCGTGGGCTGGGATGGAATATCAGCGTCGCTCCTTAAGACATGTCGTCACATCTTGGTACCACCGATAACATATATCTGCAATCTTTGCATACAGACAGGAGTCTTTCCAGATTCTCTGAAGAAGGCTATAGTCCATCCAATTTTTATGGGAGGGAAAAGAAACTATGTCGATAATTATAGACCTATATCATTGCTGTCTTCGCTTTCAAAGATTCTTGAGAAGATTCTTAACAAAAATCTAAGAAGTTTTCTCAATAAGTATAAAATTATAGCTGAAAATCAGTACGGGTTTCGCTCAGGAGTCTCCACCGAAGACGCTGTATTGGATTTTTTTTTTTTGCTAAATCACTGGACAGCAGAACAAAGTGCCTTGGTATATTTCTGGACCTGTCGAAGGCCTTCGACACAGTTTCTGTTCCCAAACTAATATCTAAGCTGGAGTATTTGGGTGTACGTGGTATAGCACTAGAGATCTTCAAAGATTACCTGAGAATTCGCAGCCAGCGAGTTAAAATAGACTTCAGCTATAGCGATGAAGAAGTTGTGTCTTATGTTGTACCCCAAGGAAGCATACTGGGTCCCACATTTTTTCAAATATACATGAACGACCTCTGTAGTATGTCAATCCCAGCTTGTAAGATTTATGAATATGCCGATGACACAGCGATTTCAAGCGGCGGAAGCGGGTTCAAGGGCGTACGTGGGAAGATGTGAAAACAAAGGCGGAATTTGCACTGTCTGCAATAATGAACTGGCTTGACCTAAACTTGCTGACACTAAATCTGAATAAAACCTATTATCTACCCTTTGCAATCCGACGTAACACCAAACCCACAAATACCTTCGCGATAACAGCTCACTCATGCCAGAATCAAACATTTATTAGCATCTTACCCCTTCGACTCCGTTTCCCGTATTCCCACGATCCCATAACGTCATAGTGGGCTGACCAATCTGTGCATTGAAATCACCTATGATCAATGTGTGTCGGTTCGTGTTTTCCATCGCTTTTCTGAGATCCTCGTAAAATCGATCTATGTCCTCTAATGGTGATTGTTCTGTTGGCGCGTACACTTAGATTATATGAATTATTTTGTCAGATACTGGTACAAAGTCTTTGATATTTTCTTTTAATTCCTTTTTTTATTAAAAATCCAATAGCATTCCTGTTATGGGTTTGTCCGAAGTACATAAAGATATAATCTTGGTGTTCTATAATTTCCTTGCCTTCAAGTTTTAGTCTTCGGTTAATACATCTAAATTAATATCTCTTCTAGAATCTATCACTATATTACACTTCTAGAATATATCACACACATATTCCTGGATTTTCGTGAAAAGAAAATTTTGGAAAGTTATATTTGTATAGGCTAGGAGTAAGAGGTCACTAGGAACATTAAATCAGCCCATTTTCGTAATCAATGTCTGGATTCCTCGATACAGCACGACGTGTAGATTCGGGATACTCTAGAACGACTGGATAGCCGTACGGGTGGCTTTACGATTACGGAAATCTTCCTTTTACGCGAAACCGACCGCGATTATCCTACAGACTGCGCCAATTACGTTTGGCTGCAGTCGAGGATGCAAAGAAAACCGATAGATATAATGTACTTAAAACGATTTCATTAATTAATTATTACAATTACATTCGTAAAATTAGGTACGTGACAATTGTTCGATGTCAGAAACAAGAGTGATTCACTACACAATTCACTAAAATCAATATTAATCACAGCTATTGTTCAATCATCGGTCCTACGCCATTGGATAGCTGAGAAGGCGAATCTCACGGTGCAGAGCACAATGCGGTGTTAGTCATTGTCTTATGAATTTAGGGTTCCGTGAGTAGCGACATAACACACTTTCACCATTTCATAAAACTCGCTATTACTAAAGTGTGACATCGTGACCGGTAGGTAGGTAATTGGTGGGCACGGGTACAACACGTGCGGTTCGCGGCTTGCGCGGGAAAGCGATTGGACGCGCTGTAAAGACAGCGCGTGCGATGTGTGTCTGTCCACTGTGCGACTGTCCTTATTTAGCTAATTTAATTTGCGCAGGGGAAAAAAAACTTTTCCTGTATACGCTATCTTACAGGAATTACGAATGTTGTCCAAAGTTATCTGTTATGGTTCTCGCACGGCTATAGAGAACCACAGTATTTTCAGCTATCAAGCAATGGAGGAGTAACTAAATAATCTGTGATTTATGTGATTTTTGTGTTTTCTGTAAACAATAACCATGGTCACCCTATCCAAACATTCAAAACGTACGTATTTGGGGTTTTAGTCTTACAGCTCCTGAAATATAAACCTAGGATTTTTTGTTGTATTTTTACAAATTTTAACAAATTCAAATTTGGGTTTTACAAAAAACTTCAGACCCCTGCGATGCTTTTTCAGCGAGATATCGGCGATAACGTGTTTCTCATTATTTCAATGGCGTGGTCATGAAGTTTTAGTCTTACAGCTCATTAAATATGAATCTAGGATTTTTTGTTGTATTTTTACAAATTTCGAGAAATTCAAATCTGGGTTTTACAAAAAACTTCAGACGTCTGCGATGCTTTTTCAGCGAGATAACGGCGACAACGTGTTTTTCACCGTTTGAATGGTGCGGCCACGGGGTTTTAGTCTTACAGCTCCTAAAATATAAACCTAGGAATTTTTTCTATATTTTTAAATTTTTTTTTTACAAATTTACTCTGCAACGCTTAGTTTTTAAGATTTCCGTGGCCGCGCGGTTCTCCGCGTTTCAATGGCGCGGCCACGTTCAAACCCTTGTAACTTTTAACCATAACTTAGACTTTATGGTATTTATAATCAACTTTTACAAATTTTTACAAAATCTTGGCATAGTTTTTATTTTTTATTTTTAATATCTTTAATTGAAAATAATTAGAGTTAAACTACCAAAATTCTTAAAAACTGAATTTTTTAACCCGGGACCGATTTTTACAAAAATCTTAAATTTGTTTTGATGTAAGGAAACATTTTCCCTATGTCTGGGCAGCATTTGGTCCGAACTTTTTGTTTTTTGACTGCATATTCCGCAATTACTCGAAAAGAGAATGACAGTCTTAACAACGTTAATGAAAGTTGCGCCGTGCGATACTTTTACAAAAATTAAAGGTTATATTATTAAATCCTTTGATCAGAAATATTTTTTAAATAAAAACCAACTTTTGAATTGAATGATTCACATAAGAGCCGAATAATGTGCACCAATCAAGTCTTTTTCATTTGATTTTACTTTGAATTTGATACTAACCAGTTTTAAAACCACAGGGTCGCACGTTGCAAAAAAACAAGAACTGCACATACGAGGAAGAAACCTTAAAGACGAAATTACAGAAGAGCAAGAGGTACAAACAGACACGGAAGTTATCCAGAACGCTCGAAACTGGACGTCGAAACTTATTCCGGTATTAAAAGAACCTTTAACTTATATAAAACCTAGTATTAATATTAGTATTACTAACACTGCTTTAGACTCAAATTGGCGTAATAATTATAGCCAAAAATATTTAAAGTATAAAATATTGAACAAAGGTATTGGCGGTAATAATATAAATAGACATAGAAGATTTTGTGATATAGAAAATCGTATCAAATGTGATATATGTCAGCGTAGCTTTAAGAGAAAACATCATTTAGCAGCACATATTCGTAAGCACACGGGTGAAAAGCCTTTCAAATGTGATATTTGTCAGCGTTGCTTCAATGATAAGAGTAATTGTGCACGCCACATTCGTACGCACACTGGCGAAAAACTTTTAAAATGTGATATCTGTCAGAAACGTTTTAATACTAAGCAAGATTTAACACTCCACAATCGTACGCACACTGGCGAAAAACCTTTCAAATGTGATATATGTGAGCGTACCGTAAAATGGGGCTATTTAAAACACTTTTTTCGTAAAACAGGTGTTTATACAAATTTTAATAACTCAAATGATATGAAATATTATTTTTTTAGTAGATTACACGATAAACTATAAATAGTAACGATCGTAGTATAACTTCTGTAAATATATTTTAAGATATATTACTTTACCATTGCTATTCCAAATATCGCATCAATGGGGTTATTTGTAATCTCATTTTTTTGCCTTGGTTTTTCTTACTTTTTTTAGCTGTGTCAAATAAAAGTCAGCAAGCTATATTTGGAAAAGTTATAGGGTTAGAAGTGGCTTTCATTTCACCATAATTTCACTCTCTATATGCCACAGACAAGCCAAAAATTACAACTGAATATTTATTCACTAACAGATTATTGCTTCTTTGGGGTTATTTGGAATGTAATGTTAATATATCAAAGGTATTCTAAATGAAAGTGAAGCTATATTTGGAATATTTAAGGGCAAGCATGATCTATCTGATATAAATAAAAATTAATCGCTAAATGTGTTGCTAAGAGCAAAACTCGAGAAAGGCTGAACCAATTTCGCAATTTTTTTTTTGCGTTCGTTCCTGTCAGGAAAAGGGTTTTATGAAAGAAAAGTATAAAAAAGTTGCAAACAAAATTACGTGGGTTTCAAATAAAAATATATTGCGCAAAATGAGTTAGCGCAGTGACTTGATTATTTTAAATTATGTATTTAAATAAAACAACTTTAGTCAATCACAATATTTATTCTTCTTCTACATATTAAGGTATGTAGGTAAGTACTATTTAATCACACTGGTTTCGTATTTATGTACTGACGCGATGACGCCAGCACGTCAACCTACCCCAATCTGTCAAATTTGCCAAAAATGGCAGATTGAGGTAGGTTGATGTGCTGGCGTCTGTACCAAGTTTTAAATGGGTAAGTACCTCATTAATAATTTTATTATAAACAATGGTTTACTACAAAAGTAAGACATCTCTTGAAAGATTTTCTACAAAAAGTATAGTCATATAACTGCATTTCATAACGATTCAGAAACCGTCATCAAACGCAACTTTGTATTGACATCTTGTGTAGACAATAAAGTTCGACAGATGTCTAACTTTTTTGAAGAAAGGCCGTATAAATCTTACAGTTGGACTTAACCTAATTAATTAAAATTATGATTACAGACTTCAAAGAGAAACATTACAATCAAAATTACCTAATTGGTGTCTTGGCTTTGGTATCGTTGCCATAATAATAACAAAAAAAAAATAACAAAAACGAAATTAGAAACATACATAAGAAAATAATATTCTTAGGTCTCATAATTATTAAGTCTTAAACTTATAATTATGAGCTATTTAAACAAATAAAAATATTCTTTTGAGAAATGGACGTAAAATAAAAATATTAAAACAAAATTATTAGTAAAATGGTGTCAGCTTAGTTGTCTACAATAAAATATATAAAACTCAAATATATAAAATATAGAAATAATCAAAACCTTAGTCACTATCCATCAATGCTTTTAAAATTTCTTTTCTGTCGTTATAATAATTCTTTTTATATTTAGGTGTTTGCTTATTTTTCTTTGGTATATTAATATAACTGCTTAGACATACAGGTTTAAGGTCCTTAAAGACTACTTTCTTGTTTTTCAACGCATTTTCTAGACTTTCTTCCTTAATAATAGTTAGTTTTTTCCCGCTCTCGAAGTAGTTTTCTTTATTTTCAATTAAATTCGCATTTTCATTGTTATCCATAACTTCACTACATTCTTTGTCATTTATAATATCTTTACTATATAATTCCTTTTCATTAAATGCTATAAGAGAGACAGTATTATCATCATCTCCAACTACAATTTTTTCACTCCCAAACTCATCAAAGAAGATAAGAGGTACTTCATTATATTGATTATCACAGACTTTTCTTTGAGTTTTTTCGTTTTCTTCATTTCTGGGTTTATCCTTCTTCCCGTTTTCCTTTTCATCAAAATCTTTCCGTATCTCGGTCATTGATGGTAAAGAGTTCATTACACGGTATTCATGACTCATCTCACCTTTTATTGTATCATGTGATATGCAATTTTTTGTTTCGTCTTTTTCATCTATTTCTTCATCGGTAATCTTCCTTTGATTTTCTATTTTGGCACTATTGTCTGTTTTCGGAATTATAGATGGTGAAAGATCATTCTTATTATTAATATCTGAGCTATGGTCATCGAAATCAACGTCTAGTAGGTCCGAGTCACTATGTACACTCCTTGTATCCGATACACTTGTGGTTGAAATGCTAAGTTTTCTTGTATTTATTTTCCTTCTGATCTTTGCAACGGCAGAAGCCTGAATTTTACTTTTCTTGCCTTTACCTTTACCTTTTCCTTTAAAATTTGACATTGGTTTTTGAGATTTATTTTTATTCTTAGTTGGATATTCATCTTCTGAACTTATGTAGGTGGAATCAGATTCGTTTCCCCTATCTTCTTTACGAAGTGTTGTTTGTTTACATTGCCCCGAAGGTCCTGCAATGGGCTGCATGTGTGTTTCTCTGGTGTTATAACCGATATTACTTCTATCTCTTTCGTTTGAAATTGTTTTATTTTTTTCTGAACATCTATTTATTGTTTTTATTTTACCTTGACGGGATTTGATAATTGACGGTTTTTCCAATCGTAATAAGTCATCTGCAGTAATGCTTTTTCCGGGTGGAACGTTACACTTTCTTTTTCGTTTAGGCTGTTCATGAGCCGGGGTTGGATTTCTTAAATTTGTTAAAATTTCTATTACAGCTGAAGATGCTGTATCTTCAATTAGTTCCTCCGAAATAGAATTGTGCGGCAATCGAGATTTTGGTCGCTCAGAATTAACGGGATATAAACCGCATTTGTTAAACCCGGCAATTAAATTGCTGGATTCTGAACCCTTTTCTTTCAATTTATTCTGCAATCTATATAATAACATAGGAAATGAACTTTTTACTAAAGTTTTATGTTTAAGTCCTTCAGTCCTCTTCCAGTGTGTCAATACATCGCGCCAATATTTTTTTAAAGGTGCGTAAAATGCAACATCTAATGGCTGAAGTAAATGAGTGGTTTTAGGAGGTAAGCAAACGAACATAATATTAAGCTCCTGACAAATTTTCAATACGGATTCGGAAAAATGTGAAGATAAATTGTCTCCAATTATCACTTTTCGGCCAGTTTTTGTTCTTACATATGGTACTATGACGGTATTAAACCAGTCCTCAAAGCATGTAGAGTCGAACCAACCACTTTTCGATCGGTTGTACCTCGTCCCTTCAGGCCCTCCTTCTAGCCATTGATCCCATAAATGATCTGCCTTATAAACAACGTATATGGGCAATAACTGTCCATCGGCAGTGCCAGTAAACATTAAAGAAATAGATGTTTTTGTAGTGTTGATTACCCTTTCAGGATATTTGCAACCTCTCTTAAATAAATATTTCTTATGGCCCGGGTCATCAGTGAGATTAGTCTCATCATAATTAATGATACAATCAGGAGAGACACCTTCAATAGTATTTTCATAATGCGAAAAAAAATCGTCTATTACAGCAGGTGAAATTTTGGCGCGGTCACTTGTGATATTTGATGCATTACGATTGGAAATTTCAGCTTTATACCTAATCATGAAATTTCGCGCCCAATCTACACCGGGCATATTGTCTTTTAAACTGTAGACGGTTTTTCCTAGTTTGTTCAAGTATTTTTGGGCATATACGCGTAAGTCTGTAGAATCTAGTGGAAACCCCCAATTACTCAGTATTTGTATGTATTTTATAAACGCCATCTCTTCATCTTTTGAAAAAAGAGTAGGGTGTCCGGCTTTTTCTTGTGTGCAATTTATATTTCGACATTTTCTGCTTAATGTACTCTTTGGAATGTTGTATTTATTAGCCGCCTCAAATAATTTCAGTGAGCCATTTTGAATTTCTGCTATTGCGTTTTGCAAATCTTCTTTGCAATAGCTCAGATAAGGTGAATAATTCTTACCGTTGCGTGAATTAGTAAATTTTCGTTGGTAGGTCCGCACCATATTAAAGTTGATATCTGTAGCAAATCAATAAACATTATAAATAAAATATTTTTTCCTTTGTAATTCCGACGCATTTTTCCGTTAAATAAATACGCAGACGCATGTTCGTAATTTCGTTTAATGTTATCGTAAATAAATAAAAGTATATAGAACAAAAAAAAGGAATCTAAAGAATAACCATGCAGGAAATGTTCTTTAATTTTGTACAGTGCAGTATAGGTAAATTATTTCGTGTGTATGCCGAGAAACATCTTGCCCTTAACATGCTCAAAATGCGCAATTGGGACTATTTGGAACTATGATTAAATTCCTTGGCAATTTATAACACGCTTTAAAGGGGCTATTTGAAACTTCGTTCCAATTAACCCCAAAACAGAAACCAAATAGCCCCATTTAGAAAAATCTAAATATATGCCAGCTCGAAAAAGATAGAAACGAACAAATAGAAACACTGAAAAGCGCATAAAACACACTATTACTTAGTTTATTCAATTTCTTACATACCTGTCTAGATTTTGTGTATCAGACGAAATTTATCCAGGCACGAAATACACCAAAAACACAACAGTTTTTAAAATTACGAGCTGAACCACGTAGAAAGCCGTTATTTGTCAAAATTCCTTTGTGACATTGACATTAGTTGCTACTGTGTTGCCAGATGGTAAAATATAATTCCTACTATTCTCGGTTTTAAATATCCACACGATCAAAACTTTTTTTTCGGAAATCCCAAATAGCCTCGCGAGTTGTAAATAACCCCATCTTACGGTACCTTTAAAAAGAAGGATCTTTTAACAAGACATATTCGTATACACACGGGTGTAAAGTCTTTCAAATGTGATGTCTGTCAGCGTGCCTTTAGTAGAAAAGATCAATTAATAAAACATATTCGTATACATACAAGGGACAAGTCTTTCAAACGTGATGACTGTCAGCTTTGTTTTAAATGTGATATATGTGAGCGTACCTTTAATAGGAAGGATCATTTAATAAGACATATTCGTATGCACACGCGTGTTCAATCTATCAAATGTGATGTCTGTCAGCGTACCTTTAAAAGAAAAGATCAATTAATAAAACATATTTGTAAACTCACAGGGGAAAACTCTTTCGAATGTGATGTCTATCAACTTTCTTTTAAATGTGATTTATGTGAGCGTACCTTTAATAGGAGGAATTATTTAACAAGACATATTCGTACACACACGGGTGTAAAGTCTTTCAAATGTGATGTCTGTCAGAGATGTTTTATTGAAAAGAATAATTTAAGAAGTCATATTCGTACTCATACTGGAGAAAAACCTTTCAGATGTGATGTCTGTCAGCGCAGTTTTAGTCAGAAGGCTAATTTAACAACTCACAGTCGTACACACACTGGTAGAAAACCTTTCAAATGTGATGTCTGTCAGCGTTGTTTCAGTTTGAAGTGTAATTTAACAAAACATATTCGAATACACACTAATGAAAAACCTTTGAAATGTGATGTATGACAGCAATATTTTAGGGAGAAAATGTAGTTTAAAAAGTCATATTCGTAGACACTGGTGAAAAAAAGATATAACGGTTTCAAAGGAGAAACCCAAACTCCATAGAAACTTGGGCCTAGCGTTACAGGGCTGGAATTTGGCCATAATATAGAGCGTATATGAAGGTTTCATGAGCCCAATTTTTACGTCTCCCAGCAATGGCCAAATTGGTAAAAACAGACGGTGATAACATTTTAGGTTATTTTACTACTTTTGAGGCTTTATTTCCTACTTAAATCTGGAACGGGCACACGCCAGGAAATAATTTCAAAGGGTCGTCGTTATCGAAATCTGTGTGCTGCAGCGCCTGCAGCCTATCACAATGAGGTACCAATATAAAAACGTTTAGGCTTTCAGCACGCGTAGCATGACCACCGTAGAAACGGGTTTTGTCGACGGAAGAATAGACAAAATTACAGATTGTAAAAAGATTTCTACCGTCCTAAGCATGGCGATGTCAAAACTGACGAGAAGAAATGTTTCTATTCTTCAGTCGACAAAAGTCGCAAAGCATAACCACCAATTTTTCTCTACTTTTAACACTTTTTTTTTTAAGTGTTAGAATCATTTCTTCTCAACAAGTGTCAAATAGTCTACATCACATTGGACCTAGATAAGATATATAATGATTTTAAAAACTCAATTCTGTGACTTATTCAATATATCAAAATTGTGGTGAATCTTCCACAAAAGCCTAATATTAATCAAGAGTTGAAGTCACATAGCATCATAGGTTGAACATTTCTAAAAAAAATGTTATTTGTTATGCAAGGCTGCAAAGTTGTTTTTTGGTGCGAGTAGGTACTTGTATTGAAGCCTGAGCAAGTAAAGGATTCTAGGATTGAACCGATGACCGAAGCGAGTGGTTCAAATGTAGAATCCTGAGTGTAGCGAGGGTTTCAAAGGTACGAGACGCAGACTTTCAACTTTGACGGACAGACGGACAGATGGACAGACGGACAGGCTTACAGATGTACTTACGGACGGACATACCGACAGACGGACAGACGGACAGATGGACAGACGGACAGGCGTACAGATATACAGACGTACATACTGACAGACGGATAGACAGACAGACAGATGGACAGACGGACGACCGACATACAGACAGACGGGCAGACGGACAGACGCACAGACAAACAGAAAGACAGACAGACAGACGGACAGACGCACAGACAAACAGAAAGACAGACAGACGGACAAACGGACGACGGACAGACGCACAAGCGGACAGACAGATACGTAAGTGACAGCAATTGGGCTCCGATTAGTCGCACAAAATTTTGTGACAGACGATGGACAGACGAAATTGAAAGAATGAATATGTCTTTGTCTTCATAGAAACGCGAGTCTACGGGTCGCCCCATGCTCGGGCAGAAGAAAACTCGAACTCGACATAGTTGGAAAGAAAGAACTTGTATCCAACTATCTAGTCTATCCTTACTCACGGCGTAGCATGACCATTTCTATCTCTATTCTACATAGAGATAGAAATGGTCATGCTACGCTGTGTTGGGGGTAGAAACATTTCTTCTCAACAGGGACAAATAGTCATCACATTAGACGTAGACAAGTTCTCTACTGATTTAAAAAAAAAACTCAATTTTGTGACTCATTACATACTTGAAAATTGTGGTAAATCTTCCACAAAAGCCATTAAATTAAGAGTTGAAGTCACAATAATCTTCATCATTTTTTTTTTTCTGTTTTTTTTGAACTTCGTTTTTAAACATGTTAGGTTTTTTAGAAAAGTTTTAATGTAGCCAACATTATAGCTTTTCAAAAAATTGTTATTTGTCATGCAAGGCTGCAAAGTTGTTTGTTGGCGCGAGTACTTATATTAAAGCCTGAGCTAGCGAAGAATTCTAGGATTGAACCATGAGCGAACCGAGTGGTTCTAATGTAGAAACCTGAGCGTAGCGTCTCGAGGGTTTCAAAGGTACGAGACGCAGAATAACTTTGACGGACAGACGGACAGATGGAAAGACGGACAGACAGACAGACGGACAGACGCACAGACGGACAGACGGACAGATGGATAGATGGACAGACGGACAGCTGGACAGATAACAGACGGACAGACGGACAAATGGACGACGGACAGATGGACAGACGGACGATAACAGATGGACAGACAGACAGACGGACGACGGACAGACGGACAGATAGGCGGCGGACAGACAGACAGACTGACAGACGGAAGACGGACAGACAGACAGACGGACAGACGGAAGACGGACAGATCAGACTGACAGACGGACAGACGGACGACGGACAGATGGACAGACAGACAGACGGACAGCCGAAAAGATGCACAGATGGACAGACGGACGACAGACAAACGGCAAGACGTACAGACAGGCTCCGATTAGACGCAATAATTTTTTTGTCAGACGACGGACAGACAGACAGATAGACAGACGGACAGACGAGTAATATATTTTAATAATTATTGAAAGAATGAACTACGGGTCGCCCGGCGCCCCATGCTCGGGCAGAAGACAACTCGAACTCGACAAAATTGGATAGAAAGAACTTTGTCTTTTCTTGGTAGAATAGAGATAGAAATGGTCATGCTACGGGGGCAGTTTCACTTAAAGCTTTGAGTTTTTCAGTAAGAACAATCTATTAAATCTGAAGTGACTTCAGATTTGGCAGGGTACGGTGTCCAATTTCGACGGCACAGTTGGCGCAGTGGTTGAGCGTTTGGCTGCTGTGCTGTGTGTCGCGGGTTCGATCCCCGCACGGAACAAATATTTGTATGGCCTACAGATAGTTGTTCCGGGCGGGGTCTCTTGTGTATGTCAGTTTACATGTTTGTGACCCACGATACAGGAATAATTCCTAGAGTGGGGAAAAGTTAAAAAAAAATGTTCAAGCGAGGGTCAGTCAGTCAATCAATCAATTTCAGAGCTCAGTATTCGAACATAGGTTATAAGAAATAATAAATCCCAAGAAATATGGAAAAACACATTCACTTGCACTAAAATACAAAAGGCGAATGATATTAATGACATGACAATTGACGGACGTTGACATTGATATTTTCCGTTTACTAGTGCAATCCGCGATGCAATCGATTTTATCGATTATTTATTTTAATGACTTTAAATGATAAAAATGATGTTTATTTTGTAAATAGGTTACAAGGAACACTTATCCACGTCAATGTTTTTTGTCAGTTTAAGCTAGATGAGGCCGGTGTTTCCTAGCTTAAAAGTATTTCTATCCTTAAAAGAAACACCCAAAAAAAGGCAGAGTCAATCTCTTGTAAAGTGTTCTAATCCATACAATATGTAGGTACTGGTCAAATCATATGAAAACCATGTACGTTAATGTCTGAGATGAGCTTTTAAGGAAAGCACAACACAGGTTTGAGTGGACCTGTCCAGATAGTGCAAGCATTTGTCAGTTATCGTGTAGCTCAACTCAAAACTTTAAGGAGCTCAACGAACCGACGAACAATACCAAAGTAAGGACATTTGGGTAGGCCGCAAAAGTACTCAAACTGCCAGACAATCATGAAATCTACCTGAATATAACAACCTACATAGTTCTCACATTCCCAATATGCTGAGGACCATGCAGATTAGTGTATGTAATGGTCTTTTGAAGAAAGAACCACATATATTTGAGTGGACCTGTCCAGTCAGTGCAAGCATCTGTCAGTAGTCGAATAACTCAACTTAGAACTACTAAGGAGATCAATGACTCGACGAACAATACCAAACAATGGAGCATTATGCTATATTTTTGTAACGGTAGGTACCTATCGATTTGCACTTAATCGATTCTATTTTTAGGGTAGGTACGCTCTATTGACATAATACCAGCGTTTGTGAAGTTAGTGACTGACGTATAATGAAATAAGTGTTGTGACGATTTACCGACCTTAACAATTACATTGGTAATCGTTTTTATTTGACAAAAGATAGGAATCATATAGATAGATACTATCTTTCAAATTATTGTAGGAGACAGATAGCTGTGTCGCTATCATATTTATTTTGTATAACAGCCAAGAATTTGGCTAAACAAATTGCTTCTATTGAGCAATGCAATGACATTTCTCATAATTCTGCCAGTCTTGGCATCAAATTTTGACATTATTAATAATTTAAATTAGAAATTAAGACAACAGAGACAATCTCTAGCAATTATTTAAAGAATGGCGATAACAATGTTTTAAAATCAACAAATAGTATCAACCTGGTGCACCAAAATATTTATGGTTGTATGGGCAAGGATTTAGAAATAGAATTATTCCTTAAATTTAACGATGTAGATATTCTTTGTATAACTGAACATTGGCTTAAAAGCCATCAGATTATGTTTAATTATAGTAATCACCAGGTTGGTAGTTCGTTCAGCAGAGTAAACGCTATATATAGTGGCTCATTAATTTTCATAAATAATCTACCTAAGTTAAAAGACCGCAAGGATATTGTGAGCCTCTCTGTTGAACAGACCGTTGAAATTGCCTGTATTGAATTGGAGCAGTTTATTATATTAAGTGTGTACAGACCACCTAAAGGATTGTATGATTGTTTTGAAAAAGTAATGGATGAAGTGTTGCAAAAAATTTGTAACTCTAGTAAGTCCGTCATCGTTTGTGGCGACTTCAACTTTAATTTGTTAGAAACTTCTAGCCTAAGCACTAAAATTATAAGTTTGTTTCAGTCATACAATCTTGTAAATCTATTTATGGAGCCTACTAGAATAACCCCCACTACTGCATCTTGCCTAGATAATATTTATGCAGATATTTTACCTACCCACAAAAAAATTATTAATTTATTAGACTCTGATCATAGTGGACTATTGATCACTATACCAAATATAAACAAATATAAACGAAAAAAAGATATCACTGTTAACCCAAAATCTAAAGGTCGCTTGGAAACATTTAAGGACGCTATCACATTTTTCCACAAATATCGGTGCTTTTCAGGTACCATTTTAATGACTTAGGAGTCACACTACGAGGATATCTTGATTACAAATGAAAGATAATATATCCATCTCCAGAAAACCCCCATAAAAATTGTATCGCCCCATACAAAATTTTCACACAAATACGTTTTAACCATCACAATAATCGCAAAAAATGAGAAAAAATGGGGTCTGATTAGGAACCTGTACAGCTAAATACACTGCATATTTAAACTTAAAAATAATACGAAATTGTTGCTTATATAGTCCTCTGTACGAGTGGCTAAATATTTTGTGGGAAAATAAATAACTTTTTCATATATGAGAAAAATAAGAAACTCTCTCAAATTTCTCCATACATTTTCTAGTAGCGGACACTCGCAGTTCGTCATTCCGCGCTCAGACGCGCTCGTGGAAGCACGGATGTATCGCTTTCTCGCAAAAAATAATTACGTAATAAAGTGAGTGCCGTGTTGTATACTGTGGTTGGACAAAATTGATACTTTTTGGGACCGAAATTAAAGTAAGTATGATAATTGGAATTTGTTTTAGAAATAAATAAGTACATAGTTGTCATTTTTGATATAATGGATCTACATTACGGGTTTGGGTAAATAATGATATTATTATCTACATAATATTATATTCAAATTAAAATGGCGGAAACAATTTTCTTTTGAGACATTCGATACAATAGTCGATTTTGGGGTTTTTGGGGGTGTGATTACGAAAATGTCATCTATTTTTTAATTCAAGATAGCGGGTGTTTTTTTTTTACAAAAATTCGACATTATTTTCAATGCGTAAGAAATCAGTCAAATTAGTTGCACGTAGATGACGCTACGCAAAATGCCTGTTACTTTCATTCAGCTGTCAATGGCTTTCATTAGGTATCTTGTTAAAAAAATTGCCGCGAGATGGTGCTAATTGTTTTTTCTTGTTGGTGATTGGTCGCTTTGTCTTCAAGATGATTTTGACAAGTGACAAACATACAGCACTTACTTGCGGCGGAGCTTCCGGGAAACAACCCCAGTGTGGAGGTGTTGAGGGTGGTGTTGAGAATCAATCTGCCTAGCCTTTCCCCTACTACCTACAACTATGTTGGGGTTGGATTATGGCACACACCCTCTTACAGAGAGGAGGCCTGTGCCCCAGCAGTGGGAACATTAAAAAGGCTGATGATGATGATGACTTGGCTGTCAATTCATAAATTCAGAATGGTAGATGTAGCATTTGAAAATCAAACAGGCGCATGGTTATAACTTTCGTCAACAAGTTTAGTTTTTGTTTGTGTTGTGCATTGCTAAAATAGTTTTATATTCGTTATTATAGATGCCACGAATTCGGAAATTTGGACAAATGAAAAAAAAAAACTGCACATGTAAACAAAAGTAATGAGACTTTGTAAGTATTTTCATCCAGAAATCACAAATCTACTCTGCAGTTTTGTTATGTTTTATATGAGAAAATACAGTACATTTTTTATTTAACAGAGAGAGCAGCTTAGATGTATCCGTAGGCGATGATGAGCAAATTGAAACTTCACTTGTAAGTTATGTCAACATCGGTTGGTACTTTGTTTTATTTGATTTACCTTAAGTACCTACAAATGTTGTGATTTTTATTTTCAGGAGCAGGAATGCGCAATGAAAGAATTTCAGCCAAAAGGTAGAAGAATAATAGAGATGGAATACCTTTTTGAGCAGCTAATCCACTAAGTGAAGTGTGGCTACCATATAGGTAGCCACACTTCTCTTTTTGATTGCGGCGTGAAGTATCTTAGCATGATTAAAGAAAAAAGAGCTGGCCTTCATTCTAAATTTGAACTTCTTTGCAAAATGTGTGGTACGTATATAATACAAATACGTAAAAAGAGACGACCAGTTCTGGAAGGAAAACATGGAAGGAAATTTAGTAAAATTCTACAATAACTGTTTACTACCAGAACTAGTTGACCCTCGATACTCAAGGTCTATGAATCTTAGAAATCATAGCTCACACATACGCACAAACATACTGACGGAAACAAATAATACGTAAAAGCCATTTTTTTTATTTATATTTTCAAATTTTTCACTGTATTAGTACACTACGATGTACATTTTGCAATGTGTAACCTACCTTTATACAATATATTATATTTTTTTACTACCTATTATTGTTTTAATTTTTATCAAAAATACTGAACTCGCGCCCTAGTCTCAGTAAATAAATTGCTTACCGATTTCGGGAATGATTATTTTCAATTTTCAGCAAAAATAATATTTATAAGTAGATACAGGTATCTTTGCAAACTAACAGCAGCCTTTTTTTGTGGGTTTGGGAATCATTCAATGCCTTCATCCGCTCTGGGTGGAGCGAGAGGGCGAGTCAGACTTTTATTGACTAAAACCCATACCTGTTCCTTCAGTTGCGTCCCCAGGGGCGCGGTAACTCTATTTCAAAGGGGGATAATCATAGGCGTTCCTTGTGGTATTTAATCCATACGGCAAGCACTTGAAATTTTTGAAATTTTAACGTAATGACTGATAAACTTCAAAAACACTAAAAACATGACTAATATCACGCAGGTACTAAGAGGTACTTCTCTTAGTATCAGTTAAAAATTCGATTGCAAACTTACAACTAACTTTACTCAATCAATACCAGTAAAATTAAAAAATAATACTTTCAAGTACCAAGATTAGTTAAGTTACGTATAAAATCGAGCGGACAGCGGTTTCGATGTGTGCGTGCGCGTAATGTTGTTGTGTTGCGATTCAGAAACCTAAACTTGAGACAGTTCAAAATGTGATAGCGTCCTTAAAACTAAACTCTCAAATAAAATCCCACTTTTGTCAACTAATGATGACCCTAATAAACATTATAATGATTTTTTCAAAATGTATTGCACGCAATTTGATACTACTTTTATTCCTAAGACGATTTCGGTAAATAGCAATACTTCCTTCAGTGACTGGGCCACCATTGGTATTAATAAAAGTAGAAAACGGCTGTATGAGCTGTATGAAGAACGGACTTATATTAACACTGTAGAATTTAATTTATATGTTAAGAATTATTCTAAATTATTTAAAAAAGTATGTTATTCGGCGAAATCTCGCTACTTAAATTCAAAAATTAAAAATAGTAGTAATGTAATTAAAATGACTTGGGATATTATTAATAGCGAAACTGGAAGGTCTTGCAACCGAAGTAGTGATTACAGCCTTGCTATTGATGACAGTATAATTAAATCAGATTCGCAAGTCGCCGCGGCATTTGAAAATTTCTTTGCAGAGATTCCCGTATCGACTAAAAAATCTCTAAATTCATCACCAACTGCTGCAGAAATTTTACTTAAAGAAAACGTTCCAGTTTGTGAATCCCAATTTTATTTCCAATATGTCACTTGTAATGATGTAATTAAAACTTTTAATACTTTAAATGTTAAAAAGACTGCAGATCTATGGGGTAATGCTGTTGACGTTGCTAGGTCAACAAACACCACGTTGGTAGGTAAACATTGTAGCACCTACTTTAGCAGTAATTTTTAATAATTGTATAGATTGTGGTGAGTTGCCTGATCTAATGAAATATAGTAAAATTATACCATTGTTTAAATCGGGTAGTACATCAGACCCTACTAATTATAGACCTATATCAGTGCTACCTACTTTTAGTAAAATTTTTGAGAAAATTATTTTAGATCAAATTCAAAGATATTTTAATAAACACAAATTATTACATAACAAACAGTTTGGCTTCACAAAGGGTCGTTCAACAACTGATGCTGGTGTTGAACTTTTGGGACACATTTATAATGCATGGGAAGATAAATGCGATGCGTTGGGCATTTTTTGTGATTTGTCTAACTTTTCTGTATTATTTTAAGAAATTCCCAAATCTGTAGAATATGACATTACAGATTTATGGCGGTATATCTAGAGCCCTTAATTCATTAATGTCTTTACTGAGGAATCTGCGAAACATGAATTTATCTGAAGAAATACTTTATACAAGGTACTGATCACCCTCGCCTTACTGTTCCGGCATCACTAAGAGTAAGACTTGTCTGTGATTATTAAAACAAGCCAGGTCGTATTATGGAGAGCACATTAGATTAAATGGATGTTATCGTATTGAGGTTTCTAATGATAGCGGAACCAGTATTTTGGAAGGTTCACTTTTTCAAAATGATTGCTTTGATTAAGGGCCCGAATCCAAAGCAGGCATATAGTGGACAGACTTTGTTTATATTTTAATAAGAAATAATGCCACTGAAAGAGCAGCCATATATAGCCATACTGCTGTAATTGTATCGTAGGCCGCAGGACTGTAGGATGCTGTGCCCACGCTATGTCTGTTGTCTGGTATCTTAGGTGGGCACGGCATCAATCCAATATAGTTCCTCCAGCACAGTTTTTAGACGGTGTGTTATTGGTATATGGTGCTGATGACAGTACAGAATATATTTTTTTTTCTTTAAGTCAAGGTATACTAGCAATTGATGTGTCATTACTGGTGATATTGTTGACCTCTCCAGCTAAACTAAATATACTTTTCTTAGGAGTGTATCCAAGTTGTCTTGTTCTATTGTTAGTGCAACTCCGCCCATCCGAACTCATCTCGTTCAATCATCCTCTCGCTCGTCAGTCTGACGCCTTTACCGTTTGTCTATTGCCGCTTCATCAGCATCATTTCATTAGATTTTTTTAACTGTTAGTGGAAGTACAGAATTAACACTGGATGGATGAAATGGCGACAGGTCACCGAGACTATCTGCGACTCCCGCATTCCCCTTAAACATAAGGGGATGATTTATAAAACAATGGCCAGACCTGCTGTCTTGTATGGTTCAGAATGTTGGGCTACAAAAGGGATGAATGAAAAGCAATTTCATGCGGCTGAGATGAGAATGCTAAGAGCGATGTGTGGTGTTACGCGCATGGATAAAATTAGGAATGAGTATGTAAGAGGAAGTCTGAAAGTGGCACCGCTGACTGAAATGTTGTGTGGAAATCGATTGTCGTGGTATAGGCATGTGATGCGGAGGAATGTAGAAAATGTCGTGAGGAAAGTTTTGTGTGTGGATATTGTGGATGGCTATAAGAGTGGGGGAAGGCCAAAGAAACGATGGTAGGACTGTGTGAGGATATGGGTAAAAAGGGGATGACTACAGAGATGACGACTAATAGAGGAGTATGGAAGAAAAAGACATGTTGCGCCGACCCCAAATAAATTGGGATAAGGGCAGGAGAATGATGATGAGTGGTATTGTTAGTGATGGTGGTGGTGTTCGGGACAAATGATAAGCATTCATTAATGAATTTAAAAAATACAATAACTCCAAAATCTTTTGAGCTATCCATAAGATATTACAGTGGCAATTTTTACTGAATGAAATCTGTTTAAACTTAGAAGGTGACTATTATTCAAAAGTTTAAAATGAGTGAATAATTACTGTGTTAAAAAGTATGTACTTACCATTCAAAACTAATTGTAAGTGTATAGAATAAGTCTGTGCCTACGAAAAAATAAATTTTATAAAAAAATACTGTTATAATTCCAAATGGCGACTTATTTTCTTAACTGACAAGTACTAGAAGGTGTTCATACGAGTAACTATGATTCCATAAACTATTTATCAGTGTTCACTGTGGGCCACGGTTGTTCAAATAGGCATTGTCCTTTAGATGCTGAAAAATAACCACCATGATGAGTTGTATTTAGAGTGGCTTACATACAAGATGAAGATATTCAGACGCTCGTTAATTGTGGCTGACTTAGTAATTTAGAAGGCAATGTAGATTTTTAGAGGCAAATACTGCTATTAAAAAGAAGTCCGTTAAATTAGCACCCGATATTTAATAGTGTTCTATAGAACTGTCCCCAAACTGTGGTTCGTGATTTTGGCAGCGCAGTCGTATTTATTATTTTATTTTTATCTTTATTCTTCAAAATTAGGATCAGCCAAACCGTATGTCAGAATGTGTAAATAAATAGGTTGATCTTCTCTACTATTGTAAAATCTAAGCATTATGTCATCATAACAGACCGTACGGCAGTTTACAAAACCCCTTGAAGTGACCAAGATCCGCCTATTTCAACGGGGGGACAAATTCAATAACACCTAATATTTTAAAACATTTTCCTTTTAAACTGATTTTTTCGGGTAATTCATTTATACTAACTTTATCTGTCCTGTTCAAATCAAATGAGAGAGCTCGTAATTTGAATATGCCAGACATTTACATGACACACAAGTATTATTTTCATTCCCAATACAAATTGCATCTTCTAGATTGGAAAACCCAAAAATTCCGTGAGGCGCACTAACATTTGCACCACGGGTCGGCCCTCAGCCCTTACCTCTTCTTGATGATAGGACGCTCTGACGTCGGACATCCAGGAAGTGGCTCCCTGATGTATGCTGTTTGCTGATGACATTGTGCTGGTTGCCGAAAGCGGATTAGAGGTCCAGAGCAGATTGGAGACGTGGCGGCAAAGACTAGAGAGTGTTGGCGTGAAATTGAGCAGAACCAAAACAGAATATCTGTTATGCGATTTTGGCAGTCTCTCCAGTCCTATCCCTGTAGCTCTCAACGGAACGCCTATACCGATCTTCTCTGACTTTCGGTACCTCGGGTCGCTTGTTCAGGGGGATGGCGATATAGACCGAGACGTAACGCACAGGATCAACTCAGGATGGATGAAGTGGCGACAGGTCACTGGAACAACTTGCGACCGACGGATGCCCCTTAAGTTAAAAGGGAAAATCTGTAAGTCCGTGATTAGACCTGTCGTACTGTATGGATCAGAATGTTGGGCTGTGAAAAAGACGGATGGATAAAGATTGCATGTGGCGGAGATGAGAATGTTGAGATGGATGTGTGGAGTAACGAGAATGTATAAAGTGAGAAATGAGTACATTAGAGGTAGTTTAAAAGTGGCGCCAGTCACAGAAAAGTTGAAAGGGAACCGCTCATCTTGGTATGGTCATGTGAAGAGGAGGGATGAAACACATGTAACTAAAAGAGTTATGATTATAAATGTGGATGGTTGGAGAGGGAGAGGAAAACCAAAGAAAAGATGCATGGATTGTGTGAGGAGTGATATGAAAGAAAAGGTAGTTAGTGATAGCGTGACGGCTGACAGGACAGAATGGAAGAAAAAACGTGTTGCGCCGACCCCAAGTAACATGGGATAAGGGCAGGAAGATAATGATATAAAGAAAAACTAAACCCACAAACGTAATAATCATATAATAACTAACTATTTATAACCTAACTACATACATAATAATATATACAAAAACAGAATATACTTAGGCGTCGAAGTATTCCTCCACATCATTGTTATCTGGTGGTTGTGTTTTCCTTCTCCATTAAGTGGTTTTAATAAAATAAGTGTTTCAATGATATTAATTATTTATTCCTTCCATTATAGCTAATGGTCCCTCTTCGGCGGGAAATCACTGTCCAAAAAGACAGCTGGCTTGTCTGTCATAGACAACAACGGATTCATACATAAACAACCCCCTTTTACACAACAAAGTAAACTTAATTACTAAACTTAAAACGACAGCTGTCTTGACTACTAAACTTAAAACAAATAATAAACTTTACTTTTAACTACTATACCAAATCCGAACCATCCACGAAATCTCTAAATTTAGTGGGTTTCTTAATGCGACGTCCACTGCTGGTTACATTAACATCACTATTCACAGACTTGATACGAGATGCTTGTTCAGATGTATTCTGAGTATGGTCGACAAGCTGTACATTGGGTTCAGAGATACTCTTATTGCTTTCACTACTACTATCAACTAGCAAAATATCACGTTCATAAGGTAGCTTATTACTTTCATCAGTTGAGATATCCGGTATATAATAATAATAAATGTTTATTCACAAAAATTACAGATAGTAAGTACTTATTATATAAAACAGCTGTTGCTAAATCTGTACAAAACAAGTTTATAACCCTGCCTCTTGTACTAGGAAAAACCTGTATTTTAAGAGTGTTCGTCCAATTGATTCTTAAATGAATATGATTTAATACAACAAGTTAACTGTATTGAATTTATTCTAATACATCTGTTTTTATTTATTTATATGTTATATTATGTAAATACTGTGTATATGTATGTTAGGCATGTGAAGTGAGTGTGAGTTTATGAGGATATGAGTGCGTGGTTTTGAGTACTTGTAGTGTATGTTTGGGCTAACGGGTGCGTAATAAGAGCGTGATTGTGAGCAATAGTAGTGTAAGTTAGGTATGTGGTAGAAAGTGAGCAGTTGTATTGTTATTAGGAGATGAATGTGAGCAAAGACTCAGTGTAGGCATAGTCCTTTTGTAGTAGCCACTCTGTTATTATGGATTTCACTTTGTGTAAGTTTAATTTTATAATATTGAATTGTGTGTCAACTTTATGGTATATGTGTGTACCTAGTAAGTAACATTGATGTGTTGCGAAAGCGGATTTGTGTTGGGTTTTTGGAAGGAGATTTATTCCCTTATTACCTACTTACCTCTTCCTGTTGATTATGGATGCTCTGACGTCGGAAATACAGGAGGAGGCACCCTGGTGCATGCTGTTTGCCATTGTCCTGGTTGGTGAAGATGGACCTGAGATTCAGAGCAGATTGGAGAAATGGCAACAGAAGCTGGAGAAAGTTGGCTTGAAAATCAGCATAACCAAAACTGAATACATGTTCTGCAATTTCGGCGGTCTCTCCAGTTCTGAAGCTATAGCGCTAGATGGCGCGCTTCTCCCAGTCTGCTCCGATTTTCGGTATCTCGGTTCACTCGTTCAAAGCGATGGCGAAATAGATCGGACTGTTAAGCACAGAATTAAGACTGCATGGATGAAATGGCGGCAGGTCACCGGGACTATCTGCGACTCCCGCATTCCACTTAAAGTTAAGGGGAAGATTTATAAAACAATAGTCAGACGGAAGGCGGAGGCGGGACGCGTGAGGGAAGCTCAACGGAGTGCCCCTCACGGCCCCGGCCGCTACCACCGCAGGAGAGGTACTGGGCGTACTGGGCGTAGGACGTCGCGAGACGATCTCCGGCCACCGTAGACCCGGGCCTGCGGACGGCGAGCAGTGGGTAGCTCGCCGTCCGATCAGCACCAGGCCCGTGAGTCGACGGCGCGTAGTGTTCCACGCGCGCCTCAAAGAGATGTTTGTCAGCCACCACAGACGGGGCCCATCGTGGCCGGTGCCTGCATGACTGGGGGTAGCGGATAAATTCTGAAAATGAGTTACCGCACCCCTGCGCACTCAGGCAGGGAAGGAACAGGGGTGGGTTTTAGTCAGTAAGAGTCTGACACGCCCTTCCGCTCCACCCAGAGCGGGAGAAGTCATAGGATGATTCCCCCCCCCCCCTCCTCCCCCCCCCCCCCCCAAAAAAACCCACGAACTTAGGAGTATTAGAGGACTGTATGATAATTTCAATGATGCAATTGTATAGTTACTGGCTTAGCATTTATTTTCGGAAATCTTACAAGGATTTGAGAGAAGACGCGACGCGTACAGTAGTACGTGCTGTGACGATGGTCGTGGCAGAAAAGGGCCCCGGGCGCCGCTGATCGCCCTTTCTGGAGAGGTCGCTTCTTCGCCCCCGTCCCGCCGAGCCACCGCGTCCCCGCGTCTCGCCGAGTCCTCGCAACCCGCCGAGCCCCCGCGTCCCGCCGAGTCCTCGCAACCCGCCGAGCCCCCGCGTCCCGCCGAGCCACCGCGTCCCCGCGTCTCGCTGAGTTCTCGCAACCCGCCGAACCCCCGTGTCCCGCAGAGCCCCCGCGTCTCGCCGAGCCCCCGCGTCCCGCAGAGCTCCCGTGTCCCGCCGAGCCACCGCGTCCCCGCGTCTCGCCGAGTCCTCGCGACCCGCCGAGCCCCCGTGTCCCGCCGAGCCCCCGCGTCTCACCGGGCCCCCGCGTCCCCCGAGTCCCGCCGAGCCGCCGAGGCACCGCGTCCCCGCGTCCCGTCGAGTTGTGAGTTTGCACAGTAGCAGGTAGTAAATGGTGTATAGTAATTCATGTGCGTGAGGTGTATTTTGTTATATGAAATGTTTACGGCAGCATTTATTAGTAAATAACATTGACATTACATGGTAAAACACATAAAAAATAAAAGATAAGGGTGTACAATAAAACCTACTCACTATAAAATAATAAAAAACATCAAAAAAGGCTTACGTACCAACTTAAATAACTACTTAAAACAAAGCTGTTATATACACTGCTTAGACTTAAATTTACTAAATATTTTTGTCCGAAAGTTACAGGATCACAGATTTTTTATCAATTTCCAAATCTAAGTAGGTATCCATAGTAGGTACAATAATGAGGGCTTTCGTTCGGGTTTTAGTTAGATAGCGCTGCTATGTGACTGGAGCCTGTATGAAACTCCTCGCCTTGCCTGTGATTGTTTTACCTACCTACTAACATTAGATATTGTTACTAACAAATAATGGACTCTGTCTGAACAAATAAATTATTATTATTATTATAAATCATGGCCCAGCTTCGATCAATAATAGTACTAGATTCCTGATAAGCGCTTCAAAAACGGCCCGAAAAATAAGTATTTTGTGGTCTTATTTCAAATTACTATGGTCCAATCATCGCCAATATTAAGACGTCCAAAATGTCGCATTGAGCGTTCAAAAACTGTGTAAATAACCACCGTAACACTAAGGTTTTGGAAGGAATAGGTTTTGGAAGGAATATCTTTTTTCGGTATGTTTAAATCATTAAGTGTTTTTCATAAAATAAAAACAGATTTAAATTGTAAATATAATTCAATTAGCTAATATTACAATTATTTGGCCAATGTTTAACGCACCAACTATTGTACCAAACATCGACTGTTCTTGAACAGGGAATGCATGGAGTAGTGTTGTTATTTTATAATATTATTTTTGTTTGTAGATTTCCTAGTGACCCATTTCGCTGTGCTGAATGGGTATCTATTGTCGCGAAAGACATTGACATATGCATTAAAACCGAACGTGTTACACGCAACTGTCTTCGCATAAGTGTTGGCAAATCAATGCAAAAAGTATGATAAAAACTTTTGTAACACACGTACTTCGTACTTAGTGTTAATTATGAATACAGCCTTTCAAGTAGTATATCCCAAGATCATCTATATGGTAATAGTCCCGCCAGACGCTACGAGATGGCGCTGTACAGATACGTCACGATCCTGAATCGCGGTGTTAAGATTCTCCGCGAATTAGTGACCCACGACAGATTAATTATAGCTCCTCGACGCTAGATGGAGCTGTGCAATAACGTCATGATCCTGTATCGCGGTGTTAAGATTCTCCGAACTTAATGACCCCCTAAGGAAATTGTAAATCTAAGCAAGCTATTTCTCCTGCTATCAGCGAGACGCATCCCCGGGATCTCGTCCTACTTGGAAAGGTCACGTAGAACACCCATGAATGTTTGGTGGAGTAGCCGAGCCATTGTAACTTTTTGGTTTAGAGGACTACGTCCCTAGCCTTCGTCCGAGCGGACTTGGCTGTGTGGGACTGCGCCTAAATTTTATAAAGTTTTAAAGTTAAAGTATTGTTTGTAAACACTGTATAATCCTGCTGCAAAAATATACGTCTCAAGTCATCATTGAGTTTTCTTCACTTCTGTGACGACATCGACCAACCCTCCTACACTTTATAATTATGTGTAAATAATTGAATTTGAAAAAGATGTGTTTTCTGTGGGAAACGAACATAACCATAAAATAAGCTTAAATAAACTCATTAAAGAAAAATTCATTGATGTAAGATTACATTATATTTGTAAAAAAGAAACCGCTCAAATAAAAATAACTTCTAAAAGCAGAAATTAAACATAACTGCATCATTATTTTAAATACTTTTGTATAATATAAATAATACGTCGTAGACACGTTTCTTGATTCCCTTTATTTTTTTATTACCTATGTAAATGAAGCACTTTTAGTCTTCATTTAAGTAATTTAAATTGCCGGCGTATTGCCTCAGTAATATTATACTATTATCTAGGGTGGCAGCACTATTCAATATGTCGCATAAAATAATTGTCTCTGTCTTGGTACAATAAAACGTAATCGTGGTTTTTTATTAAAGAATTAATCCCCATTCAGATTGTAAATTTGAAGCAATAGCTTTTAATGTTTATTCTCTTAACAGGTTAGTATTTAATAATAATAAGTAGTACTTAAGTGTAAAAGTGACTTGTGTTTGCAAAAAATCATTTGTGATGATCCTTCAGGCCCTGCGCGCGTCGAATGTCAACATCTGTCAAGCCCCGTTGACATTCGGCCATCGTGTAACTACAGTCTTTGTCAGGTTCCGAGTGTATAAACCTTGCCACAGGTCTAAAGACCTTGGGTAATAGTAATAATAGCGGTTTAAAACGCGTGAATCGGGTTTTAGGCAATTTTTTTGGTAAGATAAACGAAATTTCCTCCGTGGCGCACATGTTAGTGGTGCGCGAGACACTGAAATATTAAAAAATAAATTTCTCTTTACAGAGCAACACCTTTGGTGTTTTTGTTTCAATAAACAACATATTACACCTATTTGCTGTAATAGCGGCAATGTAAAATAGTATCTAATACTTTTTTGAATCGGTCAGAAATATTTGCCATCATACAAAACAAACCTAAAAAATATATAATCTGCAACTCTACGTCTTTCAATACTTACTGTGTTCTGAGTATTGAAATGTAATACCAAGAACTACGTCTAGTTCCACAATAGAATAAGCACGAAATTGTAAACAAAATGTTTTAACCTTATTATTTGAATTTAAGTTTCAGTTTAGAATAAATAGTTTTGTACTGATGACTTTTTATTTTCAAGCGACATTTTGAATTTATTGCATATAACCTTTTGCCGATGAAAGGACTTAAATAAATATATTTTTTATAAACTTTATGTTTAAACATTATGGTTTATAATAAACTGAAATTGTTAATATTATTAAACTTTTTTCTAAGAATTGTAGATGTTTACGTGTGTGTAAACGTAGCCACTTGAGCGACTTATTTTTGTTCCTGATTCTTAATCTATTACTATTATTGATAGCCCAGCCATGTTCTGATCTTCATCAACCATTTTCAATTTGCTCTTCTTCGATCTTTTAGCTGGAGGTATGCTGGTATCGTGCTCTTTTGTGCAATGCCTCTTTAACTCTGAATACTTTCTGAACCTGGACCCACAAATTAGGCAGTCTAGAATCACCTTCCTGACATTATGAACTATCCACTCGTGGTCCCACTTCTCCTTCAAACTGCTGGAGAATTGGCGGCAGAACCTGCAACTGTATTTTTTTCTCGTTTCCTTGGTATGGGAGCAGTTCAAGTGCTTATTCAGCATCGACTCGAAATGGAACACTTTGTCGCAATATGGACACTGAATCGGTCGTGTTTTGTTGTGGTACTCCATATGCTGAATTAACATCTTCTTGGAGCTGAACTTCCGTCGGCACATGTCACATTGGAAGTACGTGGCGCCATGGACTTTTTTGTGCTTACAAAAGTTGCTGGAGTCGCTAAAGGACTTGTCGCAAAGGGTACATTTGTAGATGGTGAGCTCCGCGTGCTCCCTCAAATGGGCTTTGTATTTATCAATTTTTGTAAATACCTTTTTCTGACAGATCTCGCATCGTATGTTGAGGATTCCGTACTTGTTCACTGGGATCTTGGCAAGCGTGCTCCTGATCACGTGCTCGATGAGATGCCTCTTGAGGTCGCCGATCCTGTCGAACTTTTTGAGACACACTTCGCAACTCTGGAAAAGTAATTTATTGCGTTAGTCTTGTCAGAAACTCGGAACAGGTTTTTAAGTTGTAGACAAAGGTGATGATAGGTCATACTTATACATAAGTTACTCTGCCTGGCCAAATAATTATTTGGTACCTACAGCACTGCGGGCAGAGTCGACGCTACTAAGTAGGGAATAACAATGGACAGTTAAGATCATATTAAATCACATCAGGCCTTGTAAGTCCCCTGCTGAACGTTTGATATTAGATGGCGACAATGACCTGCCCGCTATCAAGTAAAATGGACCAACAACTAACTTATCAGTAGTGTGTCGGTAGTGTGTCAGTGGTGTCTCAATAGAATAGACATTGACATTTGGTATTCTACAAATTATTTATAGTCATTGACTTGCCATTGTAGTGCCATTGAACCACCACAATAAGACTATTGTAATAATTGGTAGTCTGGTCTACTATAATATGTCAATAGCATTTTGAAATTTTGCAGAATACCAAATTTGCAACAGTGGCAAAATAATGTCTGTTGTGTGTCGATAGTGTCGATGGCGTGTTGCTTAACTCAAAGTTACAAACTTGGGCCCCTGGTTTCGCAAACAGACAGGGCGGCCATGAATTTATATGCAAAAAGAAAGTGTTTGAAATGGATAAAATTGGAGTATTACAAAAACCTTCCTTGAAAAATATGCATTTCAATAACGAAATGAAAAAATTTCATAAATCGGATCAGTAATTTTTGAGAAAATCGCAGACATACAAACATGCGTACATGCATAATTACAAATACATACTGAAAGAAAACACTGGGAGATACTTCTTCAAACCAATTTATGGGTCTAACACAACTTTAGGAATGTGACTCGAGTCCTCCTTTGTCGTCTGTAGTTCAGCGTGGAAAGAAAAAAAGATAAGCGATAGAATAAAGATAAAAAATGATCTCTGGGTTGCCACGAATAAATAATGAAATCGATACTAAAATTAGTCGATTACTAGTTATGCTAACAATACATACGGGTCGTATACAGAACCTCCTTTATTTAAAGTTTGATGAAAAATAGTGACGAAAGTTAAGCATACCTTGTTAGACTGCCTCTGTTTCTTGTTCGTCTGTGAGTTAGTTTGAAATATATTGTTCGACACCACTTTCGCTATTACCGAGTCATGACTTTGTATATTATGTTCGTCTTCCTCTTGCATAATAATGTTCTGTTTCTCCGAAGGAACATGGAATTTCGATGTATGCGCATGTAACTCTTGCACCGTTCCAAAAGTCCTTGAACAGTAGCTGCAGGAGAATTGCCGAGAATGTATCTTACGGTGATTGCGTAAGGTGAATTTTGACGCGAACACTTTGTGACACTTGTTACATTCTAGTTCGGGGTCGCCATGTCCAAGGCAGTGTTGCACAAACTTTTCGTGGGTTTTCAAGTTTTTCCCGCATTCTGAACACATGTACTTAAGGTTTCTGGAGACGGAGAGCCGGTGACTGCTTATCACGTGCAGTTTGAAGGCAGATAGTTGGTCAAATATCTGTTTGCATATGTTGCACTGGTATTTCTTGGTGCGTGGATTGTGTGATAAGTAGTTCTCTGAAAAAAAATTTTAGCAAACTATATATAAACAAATTGTTTGAAATCCACTGGCTTTGGATGACTAGTAACTATTATGTTTGTCAGATGACAAAAAAACTTTTTTACAAAAAAAAAATAGAATCGACTTCCAAAAAAAAGTGCAAAATAACTTTAATTTCGGCAGTCGGTGGTTCTGGTTTTGTGTCTTCGTTTTATTGACACCGACTTCCAAAATTAAAGTTATTTTGCACAAGTTGTTTTTAAATGAAAAACTTTCAGTCAGGCAGTCGGTGTCAAAAAACGAAGACACAAAACCAGAAACACCGACTGCCGAAATTAAAGTTATTTTGCACTTTTTTTGGAAGTCGGTTCTATTTTTTTGTAAAAAAGTTTTTATTTTTCAATTTTTTGTTGTGGTTTCCCATTAAACTGTGTTAACAATTCCTCGACATAAGATCGCAGCAATCGCGGTTGTAAACGCAATTTTTGAAGAGTTCCGTTTTCTGTCTCCGAAACCCATCATCAGATCTATATGAAATTTAAATGGGACCATTTCGGAACAAACCCCTTTCGAACAAAAAAGAAAGAACTTTGCAAACCCATCAATATATGACGGAGTTATGCCCGAACATACATTAAAAAAAAAATACAAACATCCGAATTGATAACCTCCTTCGCTTTCAAGTCGGTTAAAAAGTAAAAAGGTTTTATTTTTACCTTGAAGAACAACAAGAGAGAGTGGAGAGTGGTTCTAATTTAGCTTGCAAGATTTGACCCGAACATACATAAGTATTTGTCGCAGCCATCTGGTTGAATCCGCCAGTCAATTGGACGCCTGGACCGTTTATTAAACGTCGGCATTCAATTAAATGACTGAAGGACAACCAGCCAAGTCGTTGAACGCAACGTTTAACCAGATGGCTGGATGTCGTCTAGTCATTTAGTTCAATTGGATATTGATGAGTTTGTGATATCACTGGATCATGATTATGTATGTACAAAAAGCAACGTTAGAATACAAGATGTTATTTTTTGAAAACCATAAAGCCCCGCGAAACGGGGCTCCGACTACGCCTTTTATGAATCACTAAATAATATTGACGTGAAACATTTATTGGCGCGGCTTGGCAGTAAAATCGACTCGAATGTCGTGACGAAAAACGTCTTGCCACGATGACCCCACTACGCCGCCGCTCTCGACTCCCTTCTCCCTATAAACATCTATGCGAAAGAAAGTAACACAACAACAATCACCACCAACAACAACCAACAACAAAAACAACAACAAAAAAACAACAACAACAACAAACACTACAACCAACAACAACAAAAACAACAACACAAAAAAACACCACACACAAAACAGATGTTTTTTTTTTTCTAAATTTGCTTAAGGGCCTACCTCCCCGTAAGTGGCGCCCTCATTGAATAAAAATTCATATCTTAGCATAGAAAATAAATATTAAAGAATCCTATGTTCCGTTTGTTACAAAAAAAAAAAAGTATTTTTAAGTTCATAAAACAGGATTCAAAGTGTTTCGTATCTAAAGTAGTAAGCAAAAGTGTCAAAAACGGCCGTTTTTGGTACTTTTGGTTACTACTTTGGATACGAAACATTTTGAAACCTGTTTTAACCACGTAAAAATACCTTATCCTCTTTGTGACAAACGGAACATAGGATTCTTTCATCTTTATTTTCTACGCTTTGCTACGATTTTTTATTCAATGAGGGCGCCACTTGGCGAGTATATACGCCTTAAACCTCGAAAACGGTGTGTCCTATCGCAAAATGTTGAAAAATTGCCCCCCTTAATAAACCCCCATCTTTCATAATTTTTCATTTAACTTGAAGTTTTGAATCACTTGGCTGAGTCTTGGTCAATCATCTTCATAGGGCTGACTTTCAACGCCAAGTTGTTAAACGTTGAGTGATCCTAGTTGAATTAACTATCTGCCTAGCTAATTAATTGAATACCGGCGTTTAATGAACGGCCTAGGCGTCCAATTGAATGGCGCAAGTTAAATATAAGCAAGACACATTTTGCCAATCAGCATACACTACACAAGCCTGCTTAGTTCCATTTGATGGTACTTAACAGCGGCGTGCACAGAAATTTCTGACAGGGCAAGCAAGACAAAGGGCAAAGGGTTCCGAAAAAAATTATATTTTTTTCAGGATTTTTTTGAAACTGACTCTCCTCCTTACAGGTTTTTTTCCGAGTAGCATTACCTTTTTAACCGACTTCAAAAAGAAGGAGGTAATCAATTCGGATGATTGTATTTTTTTTTATGTATGTTCGAGCATAACTCCGTCATCTATTGACGGATTTGCAAAATTCTTCTTTTGTTCGAAAGGAGTACGTTCCGAAATGATCCCATTTAAATTTCATGTAGATCTGATGATGGGTTTCGGAGACACACAACGGAACTCTTCAAAAAATTGACAGCAAATCAACCGCGATTGCTGCTATCGTATGTCTATGAATTGTTAACATAGTTTAATGGGGAACCACAACTAAAAAGTGAAAAATAAAAAACTTTTTTACAAAAAAATAAAACTGACTTCCAAAAAAAGTGCAAAATAACTTTAATTTCGAAAGTCGGTGTGCCTGGTTTTGTGTCTTCGTTTTTTGACACCATGTTTATTTTTTTGTAAAAAAGTTTATTTTTTAGTTAAATTCAACATGGGTACACACCTTTCCTTTGCAATCAATTTAACTTTTTCTCAAAAGATAACATCGAAAAAGAGGCACATTTTCATTTATTTAAACACACTTCGCCAGCACAGGTCTCACATGCATTATTTTCCATTTTTTACAGTAAACTTACAAAATAATTACACTAAATATTGATACACAGTCAATTACTTGCGCTATGAAAACAATATGCCGAAAAATACGGACGAATGAAAATGAATGACCATTTGGTCAATCCTACTATAAAAAGTAGACCCTGTGCAGTTAACAATAAGACGTGCCTTTACGGCATCTCTATTTGGACGGGTTGCAATGAAAGCGCGGCTTTTCTGCCTTGAACCACACGCACAGATTTCTACGCACACAGTCACACTTTTGCAGTGTACTACACGAGATGCGTTTAGTGAAGCGTAGTTATGCCTTTGTCCACCTGCTAGTCGTGGCGCTGCCTGCGCCTTGCGCGGTGACGGCGCGTCCGAATTAGTTCCAAAAAAAAGTAACAGATGGCGCGTAAACCACGTTATAAACATGCGAATAAGTTTATGATATTTATTGTGTTATAGTTATTTATTATTTAGAGGAAATTAGAAGGGCATGTGGGTGTGGGACTACAATGCAGAGCTTATTTTCATGTATGGAGTGCACGTCGCTGGTACTTAGTATTATTCAGTATCTAGCAGAAATGTCTTATAGAGAGAGAGGGTTAAGTAAAGAACAATGCTAGCAATCCCACACACTGAACTGTTCTGTTGTATCATCAATCAGTCTTCAATACTTTAAGTAGAAGTGTTTCTCTAGAGAGAGCAACTACTCAGAGGTGTAGTATATTGTGTTTATGCTACTCAAGAGGGCACAGACAGGATGTGTTTTGTTTCAATTTATTTTGGTAAGTGCGTGTTGTCACAGCAGTCGGCCTGTTCGCTTAACTAATAATTAACTAACTAATACTTACGTTGCGTGTCATTGCACTGTTCTTGCTCTTCGTCAACCTCCGTTTTAATCTCCATTAAAGGCAGATCATCTTCTAAATCTGAGTCAAACTGTTGTGCTGGCATATCTTCTATGTCTGAATAGATGTTGTTTAGATTTTCCAGTTCGAGCTCTGTAAGTAAACAAAATCAAAATCAAAAGTCATTTATTCAAACTAGGCTGAGAACCAGCACTTTTTGAACGTCAAAGTTCTACATAAAGACAGTCCCCCAAAAAACGCCCGCCCGTCACCACTTCCTAGTGTTTTAGCTGTGAAGAAGAAGTGGCCAACAAACTCCCCAGCAACACATCTGTCTGTTAAGTTTTAAGAACTTGAATCTATATAATTCTAAGCAACAATCTTAACGTTATGTAAAACAGAAAAATAAATATATGTCGTCTAAAATATAATCATAAAATTAAATAATCCGCCACTTGCCAGCTAGCACACTCAATCATGCCATTACACAAAAACAGTGAAAGTTAATTGTTCGTACATGTGGCAGTATAACTAGGAAAATTGACAAATAAGTATCAATATTGAATAAGATTTCAATACGGCATTAGTAAATCCTGAAATCTCTAGCTGTGTCAGACAGACTGACAAAGCAACACCATAAAGGTAGCTCGTATGCATTTTGGTATGAAAACCTAAAATTATATAAACATCTAAATAGCAAAATAATAAAAAATCTATGAGTGAGATAGACTTCATATATACAGTGGTGATCATATAATTAAGAACGATTTGAAGTTTCAGATTTTTAAATCTAAATCAGGTCATGTGTATATGCCACATGTATATAGAATAAAATCGCTAACTATTTTTGTTACAAAGATTATTTATTGTCTATAGTAACAAATTCAAATAGTAATGAAGCTGGACAAATAATTAAGAATGATTTATTAAAATGCTCGAGAGTTGTTTTATATGAAACTTAGATTAAATATATCACACTAAAGTGAAGGGCATAAAGAAAACAAGCAATTTAACACATTTTAAACAGCTTTTAATTACTGCTTTACACCGGCGGGGCATTGACTCCATCCATTTTTGTCATTTTTCAAGAGAGATAGAGTTCCATTCTTCTAAGAAAACGTCGTACAGCTGTCTTAAATTGCCACACTGTCGATTTGAAACCTTTTTCTTGACTTCGCACCAAAGATGCTCTATTGGGTTTATATCTGGGCTGTTAGCTGGCCAATCTAAGACAGAAACTGCACTGTGTTCCAAGCGCAATAGGTATTTACGTGCGAAAACACCATTGTAAGCGATGATGTGGTCGAAGATGGAGCACGCTTGCCTAGAAGTAGTAACCTATTCGCTCTTGACTTAAAGATTTCCAGGTTGTAGCTATCAGGAAACACAGACTCCGGCAGGGAATTCCACTCCCTAGCTGTACGCACAATGAATGTGCTCCTAAAACATTTTGTGCGTATGGATGGGATGTTCACCATGTACCGGTGGCACATCGCCGTACGTCTTGTGGTCCGTTTATGGAACGGGCTTAGCAGAATCAAATTATGCAATTCCGTCGCACACTCCCCAAAATGTAACCGATAGAAGACCGACAGGCTAGCAACTCGGCGTCTATGCTCAAGACTTTGGAGCTTCGACTTGACGAGCCTATCATTGCCGGTGACATCAAGCTGATATCTGGTAGATCCTTCCCATAGATGAGAGCAGTACTCCATACACGATCGAACTTGCGCTTGATAAAGTTTGAGCAGCTGTTCCGGCGTGAAGTACTGCCTCACCTTTGCTATGATTTCCAAGTGGACGTTACTGTGACACTATGAAGATCAAGATGATCGGTTATCGGCATGGTTACACCTCGGAAAGATGGAGTCGGGTGAAATTGGCTTCTTTTAGCGGAAAAAAGACATGCCTGGGCCTTAGCAGCATTGAACCAGATTGGCATCGCTCCATTCTGAGACAGCCTGTAAGGACAAGTTCAAGCGCCCAACCATAGCATCTCGTAGAGACCGGATCTGAGACCCACTAGCTCGTGCGTCGGACACGTATCTCTCGGCAACAGTGCTGTCGTCTGCACACCCAAAGGTACCGGGTTATAGCAGATCGTTAATATGCAGCAAAAACAATGTTGCCGAGAGCACCGACCACTGAGAAGTGAGAGAAGTGGTTCTAATTCAGCTTACAAGATTTGACCCGAACATACATAAGTATATTTCGCAGCCATCTGGTTGAATCCGCCACTCAATTGGACGCCTGGGATATTCATTAAACGCCGGCATTCAATTCAATGACTGAAGGACAACCAGCCAAGTCGTTGAACACAACGTTTAACCAGATGGCTGGATGTCGTCTAGTCATTTAGTTAAACTGGATATTGATGTGTTTGTGATACCACTGATCATGATTATGTGTGTACAAAAAGCAACGTTAGGATACAAGATGTTATTTTTTGGAACGAAGTTCCTTATCGCGCGTTGTGAAAGGGGGCTAGACGGAAAAAATTCTTACGAAAAGTCGAGACGACACTAATGAGGCTGTCCATCCAAAAAGATTGTGTTGGAAAAACAATCTAATAAAAACTTCTTGTATTTTTGGTGGGTAGGTACAAAGTTTGCAAGCAGATCAAGCATTATCTAACCAATTTCGTGTATTAAATCTAGCGGAGCTTGGAACGCTGAGCTGAGCTGAGCTCAGCTGAGCTGAGCTGAGCTTAGCTGATCTGAGCTGAGCTGCGATGAGATGACATGAGATGAGATGATGAAGTATAACTTCTTACGTGCGTGCGTGTGTGCGTAGTTAATAATAAAAAAAATATTATAAATTAAAAAAAATAAAATTATATTACAATTCCTTCACTAATTAATCGAAAGGAACTTCGTTCCATCCGGGTGTCCCTTGACACCTCTCAAGTTTTTTTCTTTAAACCATAGAGCCCCGCGAAACGGGGCTACGACTACGCCTTTTAAATAAATTGAATCACTAAATAATATTGACGTGAAACATTTATTGGCGCGGCTTGGCAGTAAAATCGACTCGAATGTCGTGACGAAAAACGACTTGCCACGATTAGCCCACTACGCCACCGCACAGTGTGTTATTTTGCCTTAGTTCGGACATGCTCGTTTTATGTGTATTTGGGAAAGCCTAAAATGAAACAAACCTCCTAACAAAACTAAGTTTAAGAGAAATATATAAAATCGAGAAAAATCCTTAAAAACCATAGAAACACAATATCTCGTTTTTTATTTTGATTTTTACACGAAATGTTTTAAGGTATGATAGAAATTCACTACCGGAACCATTTTTTTCTTGAAAACTTTAAAAATCTTGCTCAGACAAGTGAGATTTTTTTTTCTATGATTTAGAAAATATTTTTTTTTCGGCCATTCTCTTCACGGTCGCGTTTTTTGTTAAGCCTAAATATTAACCACTATAATAACTAACACCACAAAAAAAAATCAGTTGCAACAGGCCCAGGATTTCGGAAATATTGAATTTTGAAATTGTCGGTTAGGGTTGTCACTCAAACCTGTGTGCGATACTTACGAGTACTTCATGCGAATATTACTCATTGTGATTCATTATTTTTGACTCATGTAGGTATTAACAACTGTCGGTTTAAATTGTGGCGTGCATAGTTTACACAGTTTAAGTTGATATGAAAAAATAGTGCGAAAATTCAAAATCAAAATTAAATTATTTACGGTTGAATTTGATCACTACTTTTGTTTATGATCTATCTTCGATGAAAGGTATTATGTGGGATTGGGATGGGGTCCGCCCTCGTTAGGCAAATGCTAAAACCCAATTCCTTTACATAATATCTGGAGAAGCGGGGGTGAGGTGTCATGGAGCCGTCAAAGACCCATGGCACTGTTTTGCCTCAGCAGGCACTGACCCGTCCTGCTGGGGGATGTCCGTCTGGGCCCCGACCAGAGGACTTAATGCAAGGGGGGCTTAATGAGGGCGCCAACCTTCATGTTGGTCAGCGAGTGGCAATGATTACTGACGACCTAAGCCTGAATTCGGATCCGAAAATACTGACGAAACTGCAAATTTATAATGTTTTGGCTGAAAAGGCCCGACAATATGGGTCAAAACAAAGACCGGATGACCTAGAAACCAATGATCGGATAATGACTGTTTTAAATGCATTGTACCCAACAGGTATTCCAGACGATCTTGACGTTAATAATAAAAACCTTAGAGACAACATTTCCAAATTTATTTTTAAGTGTGAAAAACTTTATATTAGCAGCAAAAGAAATTTTAAACGCTTCAGTAAAAAGAATGATAAATGGCTTTCTACAATTTTCGATATTAAAATACCAACCAGAATAGAAAAATGTCCTATAGAATTAAACAAAACCTTTCCTTCCAATTATCTTTTAAGACCTCAAGAACCAGAACCATCAGATATGGGTTCTGTAAGCAATATGTTGTTTACAGAACCTATACCTGGAATTTCACATGAAGCTCCATCAACTTCTAATATATGTAGTAATCGCCAAGACGAATCAATACCCGGAACATCGAATAACAATCCATCTGCTGCGAATGAAATGAACTCTCGTCAAATGCGTCGTATTCGAAAAAGTTTCGAGGAGTCTCTTCAGGATCAGCCGCAGTCAAAAATAATTAAAATGATGTCGAAAATTGTAACAGACGAAATTCACGGAGAAAAACTTATTAAAAGCTCTGCTCAAGGATTAGAATTCGTTATCAACGAGTGCCTGAAAAGTCCAACTCGTCCTAAAAAAATTGCATCATCCATTAAAGCGAAAGCCGAACCCAAACCCTACACCCCTGATGAAGCCCTTTCTTTAGTCATTGATAGGAAACTAACTGTGGAAGATTACTGTATCATACAGAAAGATTTGAAAGACAGAGGTTTCTTAGCTTATCCTCCATACTATAAATTAAAAATAGCAAAGCAAATGTGTTATCCTGAAGAAGACATAGTTATTACTGAAAGAGAAGCAAGTGTCTCAGTTCATAGCTTATTACTACACACATTCCGCCGAATCATAAAATTTAATACCGAAAACATTTCAGAATATTGCAAACAAAAGCAAAATAACATTTTATATTGTAGATTTGAGGGTTCTTGGGGGTTTGATGGTAGTACAGGACAGGCTTTTTATAAACAGAAGTTTTTAGATGGTGATAACGAGAATGAAAATTGTTTATTTACAACAACGTATATCCCTTTACGATTAAAAACTAATGACGGCTTTGTGTTGTGGTCTAATCCAAGCCCACAATCGTACAGGTTTTGTCGTCCATTGAAGATTCAATATCGTAATGAGACAAAAGAACTTATCATTGAAGAAAAAAATCGGATACAGGCTGAAATAGATCAGTTAGCACCACTTTATGCGGAAATCGATAAAGGTCAAACTATAATTGCAGATCCTAAATTATATTTAACTGTTGTAGATGGCAAAGTATTTAACGTCATTACGGGGACCACTTCGCAATTACGTTGTGCTTGCTGTGGAGCTACAGCAACGGAGTTTAATAAGTTGGATGTTGTCATCAACAAACCCGTAAATCTAGAAGCCTTATGTCATGGAATAAGTCCCTTACATGCTTGGATTAGAATTTTTGAATTTTTACTGCATTTGGGGTACAAAAATGATCCAGCAGTCATGAAGTGGAGAGTTAGTAAAAAATCACCGGCTGCCTCAATTGTTGAGGAGCGGAAAAAAAATATACAAACTGCAATAAGAGACAAACTGTCACTTTTGGTTGATGTCGTTCGTCCAAATTCGGGGACAACCAATGATGGGAACACTGCACGAACAGCACTATCAGACCAACATCGAAAAACATTTGCAGATATCTTAGGCATAGAGACATGGTTGGTGGATGATCTGCATACTATTTTAGTAGTGCTGTCGAGTGGCTTAATAATAGATGCTGAAAAATTTGATGCCTTTTGTAAATCAGTAGCTAAAAAGTACGTGGAGAAATACAATTGGTTTTACATGTCTGTCACAATGCACAAAATATTAATTCATGGCCGTCAAATCATAGACGCTAGCCCGTTACCCATAGGTATGTTGTCTGAGCAAGCAGGCGAGTCAAGGAATAAATACTGGCGCTATGATCGACAACATCATACCCGGAAATTAGACAGGAAAACTACAATTTTAGATTTATTTCACCGTGCATTAGAGTCGTCCGATCCATATATATCCTCATTAACACTTAGTACGCGTAATAAACATAAAAAACCTTTACCCCTATCGAAATCAGTGCTTCAACTCCTATGCGTAACAACTGACAATGTTCACTACAATAATTTAGAATCTCAAGGTTTTGAAGAAAATATTACGCTGACGACTGACGAAATCATAATTGAATCCGACAGCGAGGAAATGTCATAAATAAGCGTTTACAACATGTTTAGCATAAATTGATTTAATCGATTGAACTAATCAATTTAAATATTTACTTTTTTGTGACAACCCTATTTCCATAGAAATTTAATAAAAACTTAGAAACTCAATATCTCCGAGATCCCGCTAGATACATATTTAGAATTTTCTCCAGTTGAAGGTACTTTACATAAGTATATTACGAAAACAAAAAAAAACGCGACCCGCAAATAGTTAATTTTATATATATTTTTTTTCGTTAATTGAAAAAATATTTTTTAATTCCGGTTCCTGTTACGTTAGAGCCTTGTAATTTTTACAATTTATACATTTTAAACCAACAATTAAGTGGTAGTTTGCAAGACACTGAAATTTTGCTTCATTAAAGAAATACAGACGAAAAACTTTTTCAAGAAGGTCAGTGACCTTTCACTAAAATATTTGTATCTCTTAAATGAAGTGAAATATAAAAACGGGGGTTTCTCAGAATGGTTTATTAAGGTTAAATCTATAAAGAAAAAAAATAAAACTGACATGTCCGCAACTAAGGCAAAATAACACACTGTGCGCCGCTCTCGACTCCCTTCTCCCTATAAACATCTATGCGAAAAAAAGTAACACAACAAAAATTACCACCAAAAACAACCAACAACAAAAACAACAACAAACAAACAACAACAACAAACAACAACAACCAACAACAAACACTACAACCATCATTCTCCTGCCCTTATCCCAATTTATTTGGGGTCGGCGCAACATCTCTTTTTCTTCAATACTCCTCTATTAGTCGTCATCTCTGTAGTCACCCCTTTTTTACCCATATCCTCTTTCACACAGTCCAACCATCGTTTCTTTGGCCTTCACCTACTCTTATAGCCATCCACATCCATACACAAGACTTTCCTCACGACATTTTCTTCATTCCTCCGCATCACATGCCCATACCACGACAACCGATTTCCACACAATTTTTCAGTCAGCGGTGCCACTTTCAGACTTCCTCTTATATACTCATTCCTAATTCTATCCATGCGCGTAACACCACACATCGCTCTTAGCATTCTCATCTCAGCTACATGCAATTGCTTTTCATTCATCCCTTTTGTGGCCCAACATTCTGAACCATACAAGACAGCAGGTCTGGCCATTGTTTTATAAATCTTCCCCTTAAGTTTTAGGGGCATGCGGGAGTCACAGATAGTCCCGGTGACCTGCCGCCATTTCATCCATCCAGTGTTAATTCTGTGCTTAACAGTCCGATCTATTTCGCCATCGCTTTGCACGAGTGAACCGAGATACCGAAAATCGGAGCAGACTGGGAGAAGCGCGCCATCTAGCACTACAGCTTCAGAACTGGAGAGACCGCCGAAATCGCAGAACATGTATTCAGTTTTGGTTCTGCTGATTTTCAAGCCAACTTTCTCCAGCTTCTGTTGCCACTTCTCCAATCTGCTCTGGATCTCAGGTCCATCTTCACCGACCAGAACAATGTCGTCGGCAAACAGCATGCACCAGGGTGCCTCTTCCTGTATTTCCGACGTAAGAGCGTCCATAATCAACAGGAAGAGGTAAGGACTTAAAGCCGACCCTTGATGCAAGCCTACAGCCACACTGAACTCATCGGTGTTGCCAGCAGCCGACCGGACGTAGGTACTAGATTGTCTGTACATAGCACGAATCAACTCAACATACTTCCCAGGCAAACCTTTCTCTTTCAAGGCCCACCACAACACATCCCGAGGTACCCTATCATACGCTTTCTCAAGATCAATGAACACCATGTGCAAGTTCTTGTGCACACGTCTGTACTTCTCGCACAATTGACGGAGAGCGAAGGTGGCGTCCATTGTCCCTCGACCTGGCATAAACCCAAACTGGTTCGGGGTAATCTCACTCTCCTCTCGCAATCTTTTCTCTATCACTTTCTCCCATACTTTCATAGTATGTGACATGAGCTTTATCCCTCGATAGTTGTTGCAGTCCTGTACATCCCCTTTATTCTTGAAGATGGGCACTAGCGAACTATTGCACCATTCTTGTGGGATCACTTCTTCATACAACAACTTATTGAAGAATAAAGTCAGCCACATACACCCATCCTCTTTTAAACACTTCCATACTTCTACTGGTATGTCATCAGGGCCCATGGCCTTTCCATTTTTCATACATTGAACTGCCTTTCTTACTTCATCCATGCTAATTTCTCTCACCAAACCCATATTTACTTGTACCTCTTTGAGCACACCATTCCATTCATTCTCTTCGTTCATCAACTTTTCAAAATAAACCTTCCATCGCTCTTTTATTTCGTCATCTTTCGACAAGACTTTACCGAGTTCATCCTTCATACATTTTATGTGCATTATATCCCTCGTTCTCCTTTCTCTTAATTTTGTAATCCGGTAGAGCTCCTTCTGGCCTCTAGGGCTGTCCAATAAATCATATAACTTTTCCTGCGCCTTAGCCCTGGAAACTGCAACCGCCTTTTTTGCCTTCCTCTTCCATTCTTTATAAATTTTCTTTTTCTCTTCTTTCAAATTATCATTTCCGGTTTCTACATTCTGCCATACTTTAAACGAAATTTTCTTTTCTTTTAGCATCTTTTGCACATCTTCATTCCACCACCATGTATCCTTTTCTATCATGCCTTTACCTTGCGATTCTCCAAACACATCTTTTGCTACTCGCCTTATACAATCCGCCATCTCTTTCCAACATTCATCCACAGATTTTCCTTCCATATCCTTCATGTCTAACATTTTATCTACCACTTGACTCTTAAACATACTTGCACACTCCTCATTTTCCATCATACGCCATCTGATTTTGGGTGGGGGCCGTTCTTTGTTCCTACTGGACGAGGCACTGACTGTTACGTCCATCATTATGAGCCTGTGTTGAGAGACTAAGCCTTCGCCTGGCAACACTTTACAGTTTTTGACTGCTTTGAGACTGTTTCGTTTCACCAAGAAAAAGTCAATTTGGGTCGCGTGCTGGCCACTTTTGTAAGTGATCAGGTGTTCGTCTTTCTTTTTGAACCAGGTGTTAGTTATTGCCAGGTCAAAAGCCGAAGCAGCTTGCAGCAATGTCTCGCCATCAGTGTTACGGTCTCCGTACCCCCAACCACCATGCACTCTCTCATAACCGTACTTCAGACTTCCTACATGCCCATTAAAATCACCCCCCACAAACACCTCTTCACTCTCCTGTACATTCATCATCACACAATCGAAGTCCTTCCAAAACTTCTCTTTTACACTATCCTCACATCCTGATTGGGGTGCATACGCACTAATAACATTTACTATCATACTCTCCACAACCACTTTAATAGCTATCACTCTATCACTTACTCTTTTAACATCCACCACACATTCTTTTAACTCACTATCCAAAACTATGCCCACACCATTCCGTTTGCCATCACTTCCACAGTAATAAAACTTATATCCTTCTCCTAATTCTCTTGCTTTTGCACCCTTCCATTTCGTTTCTTGCAAACACGCTATATTTATCCGTCGCCTTTTTAAAACACCTGCTAACTCTCTTCCTTTTCCAGTCATAGTACCTAAATTCCAGCTCGCACACCTCAATCTTAATTCTCTCACTCTCCGAGCTTGCGTCTTACGTCGCACCCGCCCGTTCTGGTGCGACAACCCTTGTCCATTTCCCACAGGAGCCGGGTGCTGCCCCTGCGCGTCGCTTGTGGGGTACGCCCTAGCCCTATCGCACATCATATTTTTCCAGACCATGTTGCAAAAAGGTTTTGGCAGAAGTTTTATAGCCGGCCGCCTGCCTGACGCCAACCCTCCTTGGGAATGCTGTTGTTGGTGGTTTACCCGCCACCGCACGGGTGGCCCATGGTGCTATAGTAGTATGCACTAGGTCTCAAGCTCCCTTAGTCGCCTCTTACGACACCCACGGGAAGTAATGGGGATTTTTTACTTGTTATACTCCTGAACTAAAAACCCTAATTAAATGGAACGTGGAATTTAAACATAATCGTAATTGGAGAAAACCAAAACGTCATCTATATATACGTATTTTTTGTTTCTGTTCAGTTTTTCAGAAAACGCTGTAGTAATTTCAATAAAATTTATATGGGACCACCTCGGGAGTATATTCTTTCGGATAAAAAAAGAATTTCGAAAATCGGTCCACAACTGACAGAGAAATCGGTGGACATACATAAAAAAAAAATATATACAGTCGAACATAGAACCTCGTCCTTTTTCGAAGTCGTTTAAATAAAAACAACCGAATTCCAATAATGAATATACACTAATTTAAAAATATGCTAGTATCTCGGTAATGATCGGTTACTGAAATTGAAATTTTTGAGAACACTTACCTTCTCTTTGCAATCAATTTAACTTTTTTCCCCAAAATATATTTTAATTTGTTTACACACTACGCCAGCACAGGTCTCACATGCATAATTTTCCATTTTTTTACAGCAAACTTACAAATTAATTACACTAAACATTGATACACAGTTACTTACTTGCGCTATGAAAACAATATGGCAAAAAATACAAAAGAATGAAAATGAATGATCGTTTGTTCAATCCTAAAAAAAAAATTAGACTGTGCAGATCTTTTTCATTTTATTTTATTGTTAATAGGCACGCGTTTGACCACTATCTCACCTGATGGTAAGCGATGTGTGGTCGAAGATGGAGCACGATTTAACAATGAACGCGCGGCTTTTCTGTCTTGAACCACACGCACAGATTTTTACGCACACAGTCACACTTTTGCAGTGTACTACACGAGATGCGTTTAGCGAAGCGTAGTTATGCCTTTGTCCACCTGCTAGTCGTGGCGCTGCCTGCGCCTTGCGCGTTGACGGCGCGTCCGAATTAGTTCCGACAAAATGTAATAGATGGCGCGTAAACCACGTTATAAACATGTTTATGATATTTTTTGTGTTATAGTTATTTATTATTTAGAGGAAATTAGAAGGGCATGTATGTTTGGGACTACAGGGTATGCAGAGCTTATTTGCATATATGGAGTGCACGCCGCTGGTACTTAGTATTATTCAGTATCTAGCAGAAATGTCTTATAGAAAGCGAGGGTTAAGTAAAGAACAATGCTAGCAATCCCACACACTGAACTGTTCTGTTGTATCAGCAATCAGTCTTCAATACTTTAAGTAGAAGTGTTTCTCTAGAGAGAGCAACTACTCAGAAGTGTAGCATATTGTTTATGCTACTCAAGAGGGCACAGACAGGATGTGTTTTGTTTCAATTTATTTTGGTAAGTGCGTGTTGTCTCAGCAGTCGGCCTGTTCGCTTAACTAATAATTAGCTAACTAATACTTACGTTGCATGTCACTGCACTGTTCTTGCTCTTCGTCAACCTCCGTTTTAATCTCCATTAAAGGCAGATCATCTTCTAAATCTGAGTCAGAGTGTTGTGCTGGCATATCTTCTATTTCTGAATAGATGTTGTTTAGATTTTCCAGTTCAAGTTCTGTAAGTAAACAAAAACAGTGAAAAGTTAATTGTTCGTACATGTGGCAGTATAACTAGGAAGACTGACAAATAAGTATCAGTATTGAATAAGATTTCAATTATATGGCATTAGTAGTTCCTGAAATCTCTAGCTGTGTGACTGACGAAGCAACACCATAAAGGTACCTCTTATGCATTTTAGTATGAAAACCTAAAATTAGATAAACATCTTACTAACAAAATAAACAATCTATAAGTGAGATAGACTTTATATATACAGTAGTGATCATATAATTAAGAACTTTGGATATATCATTTAAGTGACTTGTTATATTACGATCAATCACTTATTTTGATATTCGTGGTGGTCACAAACAAATATCATGTTTATATACAGGGTGTAAGGTACATGAACGCACATACGTGTTCCAGTGATTCAGTACATGATTCTGGACCCTCTAACGTTGGAATTTTTCGTCGACTTTTTCCTAATTTTTAAAAAAAAATCTGCGTTTTTTTTTACATTAAACTGTATAAAATCGTTATACCTACCTATCTCAATTAAATTTTTAATTAAAAAATAATTAGTTCGCTTTTTTCGCAAAAAAACGCAATGTAAATAAAATTACAACAAGCTCCCTGCTCAGCTGATTTCCTAAGTTAACCAGAGGTCATCGCAGGCCCTGTAGGTACGCAAGCAACATCGGCCAAAGACCGCCGACGTTTCTTTGTCGGCAAATGCTCACATAGACCTATGAATCTAACAGACGAGACACGTTAGGCATTTTAAGTGTCTACAAAAATTGATATCCCATTGACTACTTTTATTTGAACTTATTTTGATGGCAGGTTGTTTTTATAAACCTTCATCGAAATAAGTAAAGATCTAAAAAAAATGTGTTACAGTTTACTGATAACGACATAATTCTTAGATACATTTTTGTTATCAACAAAGTTAAATTAAGTAATACAATACAACAACGTTACTTACTCATTTCGTTAAAACCACATTCCTACATTTCGTATATCTACATCGAAATAATTATTGATTGAGTAGTAGGTACAACTTAATGCGATTGTACAGTCTATCAATTTTATTGATCTATGCGGTCTACGAGTTTGTCGGCACTTTCAAAAGCGTACATACGATAATAAATAAAATTTTATTTCTTTAGCATTTCGCCGACGACGAATTTTTGTTAGTTCCGTGTCATCGCAAACGGATGTGCAGTCGGTCGCGAATTTAGGTTGTTATCGTAATGTTATCAAAACCATAAGTTATTTTCTGTTTGTTAGTGTGTGTGTTTTTTGTTTTGCTTCTTGAGTGGTTTTGAAACAATAACTCAGTGCCCAGGAAAATGCTCATGCATGAAGCACGTAGGCGCCTCCCTCGTAAGGTGAGTTGGTTCATTAGTTAAGTACACGGTTTCTAACCGCGTCCCCGACAGAGGTGTTCGTGGTTGGCGAGCGGCAGAGCTGTACCTACCTACGAAATTTCCAAATTCAAAATCACCAAGGTCACTTCTGTAGGGACGTGATTGGCGACCGTGTAGCAGGCGCTTTATATCTACATTCCTGGAGCGCAATGTAGGTACTCACAAGCTTCTTTATTATTATCTATCCTAATCTTTATCTAACCTTATCTTCAGTATTCTTGAGGGATTAAAAATGTATGTGATATCAAAGTTGTCGTCATTAGAATAAACAGTTAAAGGTGCCACGGAACATTATACGCATTCGCAGTCGTTTTAAACGTTTTACGCACGTATGCGCTTATGTCTATAAGTATCTGATCTAGTTGTTTATCACATCGATCGTAAACATCGACGTAAATGTATTTTTATCACAAAGTAGAAAGTGTAGGTATTTAGGTACAAGCGCGTAGCGGCGTGACCACCTGTGTCTGTGTATAAGACGTGGTAGGTAACTAACTACGTACTACCACGTACTACGCTCTCGCGCGCGCCTACATTCATTGCGAAGCGTTGAGATCGCATTGTTTACAATACATTGCGTGCTTGAAAATGTCAATTTCTGCAATCGATCATTACCGAGATTAATAACATCATAATTTTGTTACTGACATTAGGTGTAACCTTTTCGCGAAGTTTGCGGTATCTTGTTCCTTACAGCCTGTATAGTATAGTAGTTTTTTTAATAATAAATAACAATTTTATTCATTCCAAAGCAAGACCCAATTTATAAATTACACAGTTTCCTTGGACTCCCTGAAAAACTAGTACAGGCAAATTCATTAAAGGTATTTATAAACATTAAAATACAATTTCAATTTACCAATACATCAATATTCAATAAGTGATCAACCTGTATAAGTTTATATGAACTTGTTCACTAATGAGCGCCATAATAAGCACGTTAATGAGCAGATACTCGCATGTGCGCATAACTTGTGCACTTGAGCAAATTATTCTTGTACCCACATTACTAATAGATGTTTACGTTTTTTGGCAAAAGTTATTACCCACATGTTATTTTACGCATATTATTTTTTAGTTGTCATTAGTTGTTAAGGTGGAAGCGCCAGGGTAGCCCGCGAAATTCAATTTTTTTTTTAGGTTTTGTGCAATTTGCAGGTCAGTGTCAGGTTGTATCTTGGTCAAAATTTGATTCGCGGCCGTAGCAAGTATGTATTCATAGAATTATAATCATTAAAATCATCAATACATCTCTCTAAATCAATCGACTTGAATATCGTGACGAAAAACGTCACGATATTCGAGTCGATTTATTTAAAAGACTTTAAAAAAAAAAACAACATCTTGCATCCTAAAATTGCCTTTTGTACACACATAATCATGATCAGTAGTATCACAAACTCATCAATATCCAATTTAACTAAATGACTAGATGACATCCAGCCATCTGGTTAAACGTTGCGTTCAACGACTTAGCTGGTTGTCCTTCAGATGATGTAATTCGAATAAAACTCAAAAAAAGACCTTTTTTTGAGTTGTATTCAACATGGGTACTGTTCAATGTTACCTTTGGACATTGAATCAGCACTCGGCCCGGCTGACGCGCGGCCAAGTTAAAATATGATTTGGTTGCACCTTACACGCATAGGACACTAAGATTTTGTGTAGTAGTGTGTGTTAAGAAAAAGTAGTATATAAGCTGTAACATATTGTAAATAAATCAGATTTGAATTTTATATTCTTGTCTCATTACCACTCACTGTGGCCAAGACACCTTTAGCCATCTCTGATCAGTCTCGTGAGTCTGCGGGATTGGCAGTGAGTGTAGGGTACACTCACTGCCAATCCACTCCCGAACCTGGAATTCAAGCCCACTATCCGTCTGTAACCTTAGGTCGCATGGTGCAGACATCCCGAATTTATCTATGTATTTATTTATCACATACTAGGTATATGATAGGTTAGGGCTATAGGGCTTATAGGTCTTATGGTCCTAGGGACTGTTAGGCTGGTAGGTCTGAGTAGGTCCTTTAACCTGTCGTGTATTCTAATGTGCAGTCACACCCTTAACACTTCTACGGCCGTACGTGACGTGTGCTAGGGTGGGCGTACATTTTGCCTTAGGTACGAGTAGTATACCCATTTTTTGAGAGTTTGCCTTCCCTTTGCAAGCAATTTAACTTTTTTCTCAAAAGATAACATCGAAATAGCGGCACATTTTAATTTATTTATACACACTTCGCCAGCACAGGTCTCTAAGGTATAATTTTTCGTTATTTTACAAAAACTTACAACATAATTACACTAAACATTGATAGGTACACAGCCAATTACTTGCGCTATGAAAACAATATGGTGAAAAATACGAACGAATGAAAATGAATGATCATTTGGTCAATCCTACTATAAAAAACAACCGACTTCCAAAAAAAAATACACTAAAAATTAAAAAATAACTTTAATTTCGGAAGTCGGTGTTTGTATTTTACTTCTTCGTTATTTGAAGTATATTATAGTATAGTATATTGGGAGTATATTCTTTCGGATAAAAAAATGACGGAGAAATCGGCGGACATACATAAAAAAAAAAACATACATACAGTCGAACATAGAACCTCCTCTTTTTCGAAAGCTGGTTAATAAGTAGACCCTGTGCAGTTAACAATAAGGCGTGCCTTTACGGCTTCTCAATTTGGACGGGTTGCAATGAAAGCGCGGCTTTTCTGTCTTGAAAGTGAAACACACGCACAGATTTTTACGCACACAGTCACACTTTTGCAGTGTACTACACGAGATGCGTTTAGCGAAGCGTAGTTGTGCCTTTGTCCACCTGCTAGTCGTAGCGCTGCATGCGCCTTGCGCGGTGACGGCGCGTCCGAATTAGTTCCGAAAAAATGTAATAGATGGCGCGTAAACTTATAAACATGCGAATAAGTTTATGATATTTATTGTGTTATAGTTATTTATTATTCAGATGAAAGTAGAAGGGCATATATGTATAGGACTACAGGGTATACAGAGCTTGATTTGGAGTGCACGCCGCTGGTACTTAGTATCATTCAGTACCTATCTAGCAGAAATGTCTTATACAGAGCGACGGTTAAGTAAAGAACAACGCTAGCAATCCCACACACAGAACTGTTCTGTTTTACTCGTATCAGCAATCAGTCTTCAATACCTTAAGTAGAAGTGTTTCTCCAGAGAGAGCAACTACTCAGAGGTGTAGCATATTGTTTATGCTACTCAAGAGGGCATAGACAGGATGTGTTTTGTTTCAATTTATTTTGGGTAAGTGTATGTTGTCAAACCAGTCGGCCTGTTTGCTTGACAAATAATTAACTAACTAACACTTACGTTGCGTGTCACTGGCTCTTCCTTTCCTCCACACTTCTTGCTCTTCGTCCACCTCCGTTTTGATCTCCATTAAAGGCAGATCATCTTCTAAATCTGAGTCAGACTGTTGTGCTGGCATATCTTCTATTTCTGAATAGATGTTGTTTAGATTTTCCAGTTCAAGTTCTGTAAGTAAACAAGAAAAGTGAAAAGTTAATTGCTCATACATGTGGCAGTATAACTAAGAAAACTGACAAATAAGAATCAATATTGAATAAGATTTCAATTCTATTGCATTAGTAGTTCCTGAAATCTCCAGCTGTGTCAGACAGACTGACGAAGCAACACCTTATAGGTAGCTCTTATGCATTTTGGTATGAAAACCTAAAATTATATAAACATCTAAATAGCAAAAAGAAAATCTATGAGTGAAATAGACCTTATCAATTATTATAGTTATGAGTAATTTAGTTTATTTCATTATCTACTTCACTGAAAAGAGAATTGTGGTAAAGCATAATAGTTTCTCATATTAAAACAATTTCTTTACATTTATTTTCAGGAATTATTTACTAGCTTATTTTTACAGCTTTTACCCTCTGTGGCCTGTGCCACAGGAACCATGCATTTACTGAGACAAAATGTACCCTCAGTGACCATCACAGAAGTTAAACAAATAATGGCACGGATTCTCTTGTTCAATATCTAAACTAAAATTAGAGAAAATGTTTCTTCTTTTAAATTAGTATTGATTGATCATTTAATTTCTTGTTCTTGAAAACATACCATCACTTTGATGTTCCACCTTTGGCTCAATGATATCTTCTGGTCTCTCACAAACAGCTGGTAACTCTTCCTGGATATCATCACTTTCTGTTTGATGTTGATCAACTACGCTCACATGCACCATACGTGATTGAATTAACCCATTAAAACATTCTAAGTGGTTTTGTTTTATTAACGGTTTTAGCTGTAAAAGATAACATTAGTATTAGATGTGTTATGGGCATTACATATTGAGACCCAGCTGTCACTTCTAGATCTTAGACAAGTGTTACTTAGATAACCAGTCTTGGCAAGAAGCGTTATAAGACTTTCGAAATTATAAGAGAATTATATCTATTGAAGAATACCTCACCTCATAATCCTCATTCATCATTTGAGCAAAAAGCTCTTCACTTTCCAGACATTTTCTCTGGAATCGGCAGCATTGCTTTAATTTAGTGCAGCAGAAGAAACAAGCAAGCATCGGTCTATTGTCTTTGGTTATAAACTGCAACAAAATTAGTCTGACATTATTATGTTCTTATGAATAATTTAATTTGCATCATTCAACTGTTCTATTCCAAGTCCAAGTGAAAGTCTGAACCTGACACTGCTGACTGTTATATGTGTGGAAATAATAGGTGAAATATGTGAGCATGTGATGCAGAGGAATGAAGAAAAGGTAGTGAGGGAAGTTAACAGTGAGAATGTGGATGGCTACGAGGGGAAAGGAAGACCAGAGAAACCATAGATAGACTGTGTAACAATAGAGATGTGTGGAAAAAGATGTTTTGCACCGATCTCAAATAAATTGAGAAAGGATCCTAACCAAACTAACAGAAGGTGGTCAGTTCTGCTTTCTGTATGCGTCTTCTCATACAGAAAAAGTGTTCATTCTTGCTAAACGTGGATTGGTGACTTATAGTCTCTATATAGTGCAAAACAAAGTCGCTTCTCGAGCTGTCTTTCTGTAAATACGCAAACTCCTCCTAAATTACGCACTGGATTTAGCTAAGGTTTTCACTTAAGAAAGAGTGATTAACGAGGAAAGTGTATGTACATAATTTGCACACGTGCCAAGCTGGAGTGGGATGCTAGTTCATTATAAGTTTAGATTATCTTACAATGTTTCTTTACTGATGTCAGTGGTTAGGTATGTACCATGTTTTTGTAAGAGCTGAGAGGGTCCTCTCATCAAAAAGTCTTTATACTAAGTATCAACTTACTGGATTATCAGTCAGCCTCTCATACAGTTCATGCAAGTTCTTGTTTACAACAACATACATGCGAACATTCTCCGCTAAACATATTCTACACATTGGCAGCTTCTCCATATTTATCTTAAGGAGTATCAGGTTTAGTTACTTATTTTAACTTAACAAAGAATATAGTCATTTAATTATATGTACTGAAACACACTCACACAAGTGTGAACCTGTGTGATTTCAAAAATAGATTTTTTTTTGTGTCTGTTGTCTGGTACTTGACAGTTAGATAGTGTTTTGTTTTAAAATAAAATGAAAAAATACAACAAAATTGATCAAGCCACAACACAAAGTTTACCAAAGTACTACAAACACAGCACTAATATGACTACAAAACTACAAACAAATACCACTTGTCCCACTTGACCACTTGACACTGACAGTTGACACCTGTGATCTGACAGTTCTACTTTTTTTTTTTCATTTTGATCCTTGTGAAACAGGCTAAGGTCAGAGACCGTGCTGCCTAATTATCTGTTACTTCGTAACTATTTCCCCAATGCAGATGTAACACAATCTAATGTTTTTGCAGTATTTGGCAACAAATGTATCGAATCAGCTATCTCGCCAAGTTTCAGTGAGGTAGTCAATACAACAACAAAATTCTTAGCTTCATTTTTTTTTTTTTTTATGTTTGATAGGCTCGCGTTTGACCATTATCTCACCTGCCGGTCGATTCTGTAAAAATCTCCCCGTGAAAATTTGAGCGAAGTGAGTGTCGAAGTGAGCTGTCAGTGTAACTAGGGATGGACGAAACATTAAATTTTCAATTTATCGATAATCGAGTTACCAAATTATTATTTAAATGCTGAATTTAATTAAATTTTTTCAAATTTATTAAAGAACTATGTGCATGCGTGTGTGTATGTGTCTAAACATTACCTATAACTATTAAAACATGAAAATAAACCATTTTACTTATTTGATTTTTTATTTATATTACTGGACTAGTGGTGGCCGTGGAAGGTCGTTGTCGCGTTTTAGGTGGACGAAACGCAACCGTTTTTCCGACGACGAAAATGGTTGCAGAAAACGGTAGTCGTCGCAACTGGTTTGAAGACGGCTTAAAAGGCGAAACTATCGTCGGTCGAGTTAAATAGTTGCAGTTTCTTATAACTACTCACACTATCTCAGTTATAATAGATGCCGAATGTAAGTATTTCATCATGAAATCATGACATTTGGCATCAATTCTAACTGAGAGAGATGTTTTGATGATATAAATGAATATAATTGTATAAATACATACTTGCTACGGCCGCGAATCAAATTCTGACCAAGATACAACCTGACACTGACCTGCAAATTGCAAAAAAGGTTAGAAAATTGGAGCCTGGAGCTTCCTTCTTAACGCGAATGCTCCGCTTATACCTACTGTATAGTACATTATGTGGTCAACTCACAAAGAAAGCAAAGAGAATTCAGAACAAGAAAATATAAAAATACATTGTTTGTTGTTAGATGGATTATTGCCAACTGATGATTTTTACTTTATACGATATTATAGGGCAAAACATGTAGGTACCTACTTATGCCATTTTACTAAACATCTTGTAGAACAGACATCAATTTGTACCTAATGCACTCGTGATTTAAAAATAAAATATTTTTAATTTAGACCGAAATGCAATCAATCCGTGACGCACGCAGCAATGTTTCTTGAAAAATCAATTGTCGTAAGTGCAACGTGCAACAGGTTCCAGAGTTGTTCATTCGCTACAATTTAAATATTGTAAACATTTTATCAATTCAATATGCTAGGGAGACTTAAGCGAGTGTGATCAACCTGATCGAGAGCGTCTGGCACACACAGATTAAAACTGAACCTCCCTACTTACTACATATTTTACGTCGTTAACCTAAAACCTAAAACCTGCGTAGTAACTTACGTAGTAATTGCCAATAATCAATTAGTAGGTAGGTACCTACTCATCCTCACGATCATACTTATTTAGAACAAATCTTGTTGACACAGACCACAATACCACACCACCGCATATTCAGTAGAGCTATTCTGTAAAATCTCACCGTGAAAACTTAGGTGAAGTGACCGTGAAGTGGGCTGTCAATCCATACAATCAAAGGTGGAATGACAGTTCACTTCACGCTCACTCCACTTAAGTTTTCACGGTGAGCTGTGAACAGAATCGACCGGCTGATGTTAAGCGATGATGCGGTCGAAGATGGAGCACGCTTGCCTAGAAGTAACCTATTCACTCTTGACTTAAAGACTCCCAGGTTGTATCTTACAGGAAACACAGACTTCGGTAGAGAATTCCACTCTCTAGCTGTACGTGCAATGAATGTTTTCTCAAAACGCTTTGTGCGTATGGATGGGATGTCCACCATGAACCGGTGGCACTTCGCCGTACGTCTTGTGGTCCTTAGATGAAACGGGCTTGGCGGAATCAAATCATGCAATTCATTTTACCGAGATCGCGCCTGTTTCAATAATTCCACGTATTGTATAGTTGCGTAGACACTTGAGACACAAAACTACCCCGATTTTAAATCACAATATCCACCAGGAATCAATTTGAACAAAACTTGAACGAAGTGAGTCTCTGACTTATAGTAATGTATTGAATACGAGAATTGTTCTAAACTTATAAAACTATCTGTAGTGATAATCTGTAAAATCTCACCATGAACACTTAGGTGAAGTGAACGTGAAGTGGGCTGTCAAACCATACAATGAAGGTGGAATGACAGTTTACTTCACGCTCACTCCACCTAAGTTTTAACGGTGAGCTGTTAACAGAATCGACCGGCAGTACTTATAAAAGGTGTGTGAGATCTCAGGGATTAAAGACTTCAATTTACATATAATTTGTATATATAGATTAAACTTGACGGATGTTAATGACTTTTTAAATTGTTTTGAAACACTTTATGATGGACCTAACAACTATGACGAACAAACCATAATTTTAGGTGATATAAATATTGACCGTATGTGTTCAATTCATTCTAGCCAAAATAGACTGAAAGACGCGCTATCGGCCCATGCCTTTTCTATTGAAATTAACTTTCCTACTAGGAATAGAATAGAATAAACATTTATTCGACACAAACACAACACAACAGCAACAAACAAAAGGTAATTAAAGGGTACAAGGGAATTCGTCTACTTGCCTAGACCACTTGTATAATAATATGTTACCAGGGTCAATTGTGACCTCCTGTTTACGGTTACACTCATTAGCAATCACTTTGCAATTCGCGGTGAATTTTTATGTAAGTACTGTCGAGTCACAAATGCCATGTTATCTCTCCACCACCCTTGGTTGACTGGTAGAGAATTGTGTTGCATGAAGTTTTAATAAATAAATGCCTGTAACACATATGGCGCGAATCTATATCAAAATGAATAAGGACAACTTTGCCGCATCGCTGGCCAACGTTGACTGAGAAGAGGTGGCGGCGCGGAGGCAGGGTGCAGACGACTTAGCTCGCTCGATCGTAATAACAATACAGAACAAGGTAGATGTTTGTTTTCCTATGAGGCGCGTAGCACAGAAAAGACTAAGATATCGTGGATCGATGAAGTTATATTAAACACTACGTGTTTGATGTTATAGGCATCATACATAAATACCCATACTTTCCATATTTAAGCGAGGTTGCATATCAACTTCTGGAAAATTACTCTAAGATGCTTAGAAATAAGAGGTCTAAGTATTATATACACCACTCATAAACGGCAAATAATCCAAATAAAAGTATGTGGCATGTAGCAAATGTGGAAGCTGGTAGGAAAAATCAATCAAGATAGAAGAAGAATCAACAGCAAGCAAATGGTAAGTCTTTTTCTATAAAATAGGAATTGGTAAAAATGGTCAATGCCAAATTCATCCATGCGTCTATATCATGTGGCGCTCCTCAAGCAGACCCAAACACAGCCCTGGATATGCTTCTGGAAGCGCGACCCGCAGCCAGTCAGTGTATTTTGCTACATCCTTTCTCGCCGATTAAGGTATACCGAATTATTACTAAACGGATCGCACGCAAACCATCAAAAGACTTTTGTGATACATCAGTGGAGCTATTGAATACAGCGGCTGCTTCGCTTGCGAATGTTCTGGCGGTGTTATTCAATAGGTGTTTGCGTAGTGGATGCTATCCCAGTGCATTTAAAAAAATCAAGGTGTCTCCGCTGTATAAGGGCAAAGGCAAGAAGAGTGATATAAACTATTATCGGCCAGTGTCTATCATTCTAGCAGTCGCCAAGGTCTTTGAAAACGGACTATGTGACCTGGTTTTCTTGAGAAGACTAACTGCCTCACCGACCGACAATATGCCTACATGAAGTGGCGATCAACAACTGCCCTTGCACGAGTGGTCATCCGCAATGTAATGAAGGCTCGGGAGGAAACCAGCAGGTAGCAGTGATCTTCTGTGACTTCTCAAAAGCTTTTGACGTTGCTGATCATGGTGTGCTGGCACTGAAGATGAGGCATCTTGGTGTAGAGGAAAAAGCCCAAGAGTTACTGCTTGACTTTTTGAAAGGCAGGTTGCAGGTGGTGATGGGCGATAGCGGAAAGGTTAGGTCAGACCCTTTTAACATCACTAAGAGCATACTACAAGGCTCCTCCCACTCTAACATCATGTTCAGTATTCTGCTCAATGACCTACCTGTCGCAATAAGTGAGGCTTATGTCTTTATGTACGCAGACAATGTGGATGCGGTCGTGTGCGTGCAGTCGATGGAAAGACTACAAGAAAGACTCATCACTTTGTGATGTGTAAAATTAACAACTGGTTCAAAATAAATGGCTTGTTACTCAACACAACCAAGACCCAATACATGCACATCAACATTTCCGGTCAAATGTGTACACCACACTGTCGCTTCGGGTAGGAAGCAGTGTGGTCGAACAGGTGCAGGTCACTACATTTCTCGGCTGTGAACTGGACAGCTCTCTCACCTGGGGGCCGCAGATTAATACAATGTGTGGCAAACTCGGATGAACGTGCTTCGCTCTGGAACGATTAGCGCAAACGCTCCCTCGTAAAATGTTGAGAGGGTGCTATTTCGCGTTGGTATACTCGGTTCTTCAGTATGGCGTTGAGTTCCGGGGCCGAGCTGCTGATTAGGAGCGAGCCTTCAGGATGCAGAAGCGTGCCGTGAGTGCCATTACGCGATCACAATGGGATGCCACCGCGAGACCACTTTTTAAATCGTTAAAAATGTTAACTGTTCCCGCTATGTGATATTGCAGGCGGCGGTATACGTTAGCCAACTTTTAAACGAATATAATAAATGCGGAAATAGACATAACTACTGTACTTGTGGTAGAAACAAATAAGCTGGCTACCCACACACCCTATCTAAATCTGGGAAGTTAATTCATGTTATGGGTCCATCGGTATACAACCGGCTACCGGATAATATTTTAAGCGCGACGTCTGACAATGTGTTCAAAGCTAAGCTTTAAAGGCTGGCTAACCGACCAGGCATTACATGATCTACTAGCAGTGCCCCGCGGTTTCACCCGCATAGACCGGGATAAATAGTAGCCTATGTGTTAATCCAGGGCATAGGCTACCTGTATACCATACCTAATCGCTCCAGCCGTTTGAGCGTGAAGAAGTAACAAATATACACACTCACAAACTTTCGCCTTTATAATATTAGTGTGATAAGAATGGTTTTATGCATGCACCTAATTGAAAATGAAAACTCCTTGCAAGAGTTTTTGGCGGGATTTTGTCGAGTGAAGTTCAGTGGCTGTTTTAATTATTCATTTATTGAATCCTAGTGGATATTGTGATGTAAAATTGGTGTGGTTTGTGTCTCAAGTGTCAACGCAAATGGATAATATGTGGAATCATTGAAACAGGCACGATCTCAGTAAAATGGAGCTGAGAATTTTATTGTAGTATTGACCTCAGCGAAGTTTGGTGAGAAGGCTGACTCGACACATTTGTTGCCAAATACTTCAAAAAAGATTAGAATGTGTTACAACTGCTAATGCAAAAAAGTAAAAATACATTACGTAGGACTAGGCAATATAGTCAAAAGACATATGGACAGAAGCCTTCCCTTAGGGGTAAATAAAAAAAAACAAAGTAAATAAAAAAGAATCGGTCAGTGTTATTAATTTATTATTATTGTATTTTCATTTTAATAATAAAACACTATTAATGTTAGTTGAAATAAGGAACTAAACCTGATACGTTTACAGTGTAAAAATGGAAAAACTGCCAGTGTGTAGAGTATGTTTAGCGGAGAATGTTCGCATGTATGTTGTTGTCAACAAGAACTTGCATGAACTGTACGAGAGGCTGACTGATAATCCAGTGAGTTGTTACATAATATAAAGAATTTAAAGTGAAAGGACCCTCTCAGGTCTAAGAAAAACATGTAGTGTACATGTACCTTGTCACTGACATCAGTGAAGGAACATAGTTTATGATAACATAGACTTGTAATGAACTAGCGACCCGCCCTGGCCTCGCATAGATGCAAATTAGATATACAAACTATTATCGTTAATCGCTCTTTCTGTTAGTGAAAACCGTAGCTAAAATCCGTTGCATTAGTCACCAATCCAACCAACCTGTCGGACAGTTTGGCTGTGCTCAAAGCCTTGGATAATAAACAAACTAACAGCAAGTTAATTTACGAATATCACCTTGCCCTGGAGAGTATTTCGATATCAAATCAAATCACCCTACAGTGGATCTCTAGGCAATGATGCAGCGGACGAGCTTGCGAAGAGGGGTTCCGAGATGGTAGTGTTAGGCCCGTGCCCACTCCTTCCCCTACCTTTTTCGCAATTGCGTACATGGATCCGCCAAAGAACTACGGAACTCCACAATAACAGATGGTCACGGGCAACAGACTGCAGGCAGTCGAGAATGGCCATGCCAAGCTTACACCCACGACTAACCAAAAAACTGCTCAGTCTCAGTAGAGCCAACCTTAGAATAATAATAGGGACAATCACGGGCCATTGCCTCTTGAATAAATATCTCTTCAACCTAGGCGCCACGGACAGCCCCCTCTGTAGAGGCTGCTTTGACGCTGAAGAATCAGTCACCCACGTCATCCTGGAATGCGTGTCCGTGGCTACCCAACCTGCACAAACCCTCGGAACAGTGAGATTGCTCCGCGAAGCCTGTGAAGCTTCCAGGCTGATTTTGTGCTTCTGGGCGTTAGGCTGGCTGTGTTAGCCAGGATCCACCACGCACAATGGACCAAATAAGAGTCTAAGTGCGGACAACGGAGTCCCTATACTATACTATAGTCACCAATCCGCCTTGAGCAAGAATGAACACACTTCTATACGAGAAGAGGTGTACGGAAATTAGTACTGACTACCTACTATTGGCTTGGATAGTGTCATCCTCTTGCACTGTCCCAAATATTCCACTTGTTTATATTAGTCATCATCATCCTCTGTCACACAGTCTATCTATGGTTTCTCTGGTCTCCCCTCCTCTCGTAGCCATCCACATTCACACTGTAAACTTTCCTCACTACCTTTTCTTCATTCCTCTGCATCACATGCTCACATATTTCACCTATTATTTCCACACATTTTTCAGACATCGGTGTCAGGTTCAGACTTCCACTTGGACTTGGAATAGAACAGTTGAATGATACAAATTAATTTATTCATAGACTAATTTTGTTTCAGTTTATAACCAAAGACAATAGACCAATGCTTGCTTGTTTCTTCTGCTGCACTAAACTAAAGCAATGCTGCCGATTCCAGAGAAAATGTCTGGAAGCTGAAGAGCTGTTTGCTCAGAAAATGAATGAGGATTATAAGGTTTGGTATTCTTCAACAGATATAATTCTCTTAACATCTAATTTCGAAAGTCTGCCAACACTTCTTGTCAAGACTGGTTATCTGACTAACACCTGTCTAAGATCCAGAAGTGACAGCTGGGACTAACAGCTTAACATGCGCCGCGAGGCACGGAGTGGTCTCAATTTGTAATGCCCATAACCCATCTAATACTAATTTTATCTTTTACAGCTAAATCCGTTAATAAGCCAAAACCGCTTAAAGTGTTTTAGTGGGTTAATTCAATCACGTATGGTGCATGTGAGTGTAGTTGATCAACGTCAAACAGAAAGTGATAATATCCAGGAAGAGTTACCTGCTGTTTATGAGAGACCAGAAGATATCATTGAGCCAAAGAAGGAACATCAAAGTGATGGTATGTTTTAAGAACAAGTAATTAAATGAACAATCAATACTAAGTTAAAAGAAGTACTTAACATTGTTTTTTCAACTTCAGTGGTGGTCACTGAGGGTCAATAGTACATTTTGTAGCAGTAAATGCATAGTTCCTGTGGGACAGACCACAGGTGCGAAGCTGTGGGAATATGCCAGTAAATAATGCCTGAAAATGTATTTATTTATTTAAGGACAACCAACAAAGCTTACACCAAAAATATATAATAATAATAATAATATTCCAGGACTATCACACAACGCCATCTAGTCCCAAGCTAAGCAGAGCTTGTGTTATGGGTACTAGACAACTGATAAACATACTTATATATTTCTAAATACATACATGTATATTATAGATAAATTACACCCAGACACAGAACAAATGATCGTGGTCATTACACAAACATTTGTCCTGGGTGGGAATCGAACCCACGACCTCCAGCATAGCAGTCAAGGTCACTAACCACTAGACCAACAGGCCAGTATATATATGTTAAAGTAGGTACTCATATTTTTACATTTCATAGTGTAGCCTTAATTAATGGCTGCCACGGCATGCATTAAACATAGGAGTAGACAATACAGTTACATAACAGATTTTACTTACTTAGATATATTGTTACATACATACAGTTTATTGTTATATAAATCTGACAAACAAATACTAATGAAAACTTACTAATAAGTGCTGCTTTTGTTTGATTGATAATCCAATCAATTTTGTTTGATGTTGCCAACCAACATAAATAGAAACAAATGCAAACATTTTCTAAATCAACATGTACGTGAAAAAGACAAAAGGAAGGACAGTATTCTTTTTTCACTTTTGTGATAGTGCCTCATGCAAGACAGACATGACTTTATGTAAAGAGTAAAATATATCAATATCTACACTGGGTGAGCGTGACAGGCAACTCAATTGAACCTGCATTCTGTTAATGGTGGAAAAATGACCCAGATTGGTTTGAAAAACCCTCAGCTCACAGCAACTGATAGCAAGACTTTCGAGCGCCTCTTCGCTTTTAGCCACGTAGGTACTTGTCGGATATGTTTGATATAATTTGGAAAATTCAGGTAATGTTTGTATATTTGAAGATGATCATGATGATGTTTGTTTAAAAAAAAGTTTAGTAATACTAATAACACCTTGAATTCATCTATACATATAATAAATCTGTAGAAAAGTCATTTTTGTACATTGAAGAAATTGAAACAAAAAATAGCCAGCGTGTGAAAAGATAAGTAACAGAACCCATTTCCATCATTTTTGAAATTTTTGTCTGTTTGTCTGTTTGTCTGTTTGTCTGTTTGTCTGTTTGTCTGTTTGTTTGTGCGCACATCACGTAAAATCTACGAATTCAATGCTGACAATGTTTATTTACAAAAATTATACGCAACTTGAGGATTAACTTAGTTTTTGTTTCATCGAAATCGGTTCACTCTATCAAAAGATATGATTAATTTAGTGAGTTCAAGAAGTAAAATATTACGTTACGCAATTAAGTATAGTACTTGCAACGACATCTTAAGACTAAAAATAGAACTAATGTTGATAGTTGAAATCTAAATCCGATAGATGGCGTTGTGCAAATTCTGAATCGCGGTGTTAAGATTTTCCGCGCGAGGATGACGTCCACCGTGTTTACTAGGCAAATTGGGTTTCGTTAGGTGTCTTAAAAGTTCTTGCGTGTGTCGTAAAAGTTCTTTGGTTGCTTGGTTTATCGATTTTCTAAATTGGTCGAAAAAAAAGTATTTGCTTATCTTATTGGTTTCGTTTGGTCAACTTTGGTCATTGGTTTGAAGTACGAAGTAAAGATTGTATTTGATTTACTTCGTAGTTTGAATCCAATAGTGCCAATCGTTATACAGTAAGTTAGTGTTGCCAATTCGTTGAGTCACGACCACGAACAGACGATACGTTGTCACACTAGACTGTTCGACGCACCGTTCTTTTAAGTTTGTAGGCTATTCAGTCATAAGTGTTGTTAGTTTTGTTTATTGCTTTAATTTTCCTTGAAAATGCCTCAAAGAAAAAAAACTAACCTTTCGCTGCGTAGCCGAAATGCGAAAAGGATGAGACTTTGTAGGTCTCAGGAATCGGAAGAAGATCGTGAAGCACGGTTATCTGCTAACCGAGAGCACATCGCTCTTTCACGTGAATCGGAAACGTTCACCGAAAGGGAGTCACGTTTAAGTTCACAAAGAACACGGACCGCGACTTTGCGGTCTCAAGAGAGTATCCAGGAACGCGAAGACCGGCTGTCTGCTGATCGGGAGCGCCACTCTCTCTCACGTGAGTCAGAGACATTCACAGAAAGGGAGTCGCGCTTAAGTTCGCAAAGAACTCGGACCACGACTTTGCGTTCTCAAGAGAATATCCAGGAACGCGAAGTTCGGCTGTCTGCTGATCGGGAGCGCCAGTCTCTCTCACGCGAGTCAGAGACTTTCACAGAAAGGGAGTCGCGCTTAAGTTCGCAAAGAACTCGGACCGCGACTTTGCGTTCTCAAGAGAATATCCAGGAACGCGAAGTTCGGCTGTCTGCTGATCGGGAGCGCCAGTCTCTCTCACGCGAGTCAGAGACTTTCACAGAAAGGGAGTCGCGCTTAAGTTCGCAAAGAACTCGGACCGCGACTTTGCGTTCTCAAGAGAGTATCGAGGAACGCCAAGCACGTTTGTCATCTGACCGAGAGCGACACGCTCTCTCGCGCGAGTCTGAATCTCTCTCCCAAAGAGAAGAACGATTACAAATAGCTAGACATAACTATGTAGGTGTACAAAGAAACAATGAAAGTTATCTTGCATCTGAAAGGGAAAGAATAGATGAACTAAGACGAGCAGAAACAGCAGAACAACGTCAATCTCGCCTAGAAATAGAACGAGCTCGATACCATATGAATAGAGAAACAAATAGCGGAGCTGATGAGTCCATGGAAAATGACGATGCAAATATTTTATTACCTTGGGACAATAGGGAAAAATCAGGGTTCACATATTCGTCTAGAATTAATTATGCTGGCTTTACTTTCGTGGGTGACATGAGAGAAATTTGTAATTTTTGTCATGCTTTGAAATGGAGGAAAGAGACAGATGGAATGTGCTGCTCAAATGGAAAAATTGTTCTTCCAAATTTCCAAGATCCACCACACTTACTTAAAAGTCTCCTGAATGGCGATCATCCCCAGTCGAACCGTTTTTTGGATAATATTCGTTTATATAACAGTGCTTTCCAAATGACTTCCTTTGGGGCAAAACAAATAACGGAAGGACCGTTCATGCCAACCTTCAAAGTACAAGGTCAAGTTTATCACCTTATTGGATCTTTGCTGCCAGAAAATGAACCCAAATTTCTCCAAATTTATTTTGTATCCGATTACACGCAACAGCTCAATGTTAGAAATCACAATTTTCCCCAGCTCAATGCTGAGCTTTTGGGTCAACTTCAAGAATTGCTGCATCACGTTAACCAGTACGTTCGTGAATTCAAAGCTGCATTGGAGTCAATTCCACAAGGCAGCAATGATTTCAAAATTGTTATAAGTGCCGATAGACGTCCTGTGGGTGAACACCGTGGAAGACACAATGCACCCGTCGCAGATGAAGTTGCAGTTGTTTTAGTCGACCAGGAGTGTGAGAGACGTGATATCGTGTTGCGTACACGCGACGATCGCCTTCAACGCATTTTGGAAACCCACCGAGCTTACGACGCCGTGCAATATCCACTAATTTATTGTCATGGTGAAGATGGGTACAATTTTGGGCTGTACCAAGTGAACCCTACTACGAGAGTCACTAATTATCAAAAAAAAATATCTGCTCAACAATACTATTCCTACCTTTTACAAATAAGGCAAAACAGTTTCGTATATTTGCAACGATTTCGTGGTTTGTTCAGCCAATTTATTGTGGACATGTACGCAAAAATAGAAACTGAACGTTTAGTGTATATTCGCACTAACCAGCGACGGTTACGCGCTGAAGAATACGTGCACTTGCGGGACGCCATGCAATCAGATAATAACGTCGAAAACTTGGGTCGATTGGTTATTTTGCCATCCAGTTTCACAGGCGGTCCGCGGTATATGCACGAACGAACGCAAGATGCTTTTTGTTACGTCCGTAAATACGGCCGGCCGGACCTTTTTATAACATTTACAACAAATCCAAAGTGGACGGAGATTTGCCAGGCACTTCTCACAGGACAGGCGTCATACGACAGACATGACATTATTGCTAGGATTTTTCATTTAAAACTCAAAGTCTTGATTAATCTACTTACAAAGGAGAAAGTTTTCGGTTCAACTCTTTGTTTTATGTATAGCGTCGAGTGGCAAAAGCGTGGTTTACCCCACGCGCACATTCTTCTGTGGCTGGAAGAAAAAATTCGTCCCGATGCTATAGACAGTGTCATAAGTGCAGAATTTCCGGACTATAATGCAGATCCGATTTTGCATGACATAGTAAAAACACATATGGTTCACGGGCCATGTGGCCTCTTAAACAGGGAATCACCGTGCATGAAAGATGGTCAATGCTCAAAAAAATACCCCAGAGCACTGAAAGAACTAACTATGACTGGGGAAAATGGGTATCCGCAATACCGGCGAAGATCACCGTCACAAGGTGGTTTCACAGCTACTGTCAGATTCCGTGGACAAGAAATAATTCTAAATAATAGTTGGGTGGTACCGTATTCTCCAGTTTTGTCAAACGCTTTTCAAGCACACATTAATGTTGAAATTTGTAATAGCGTCGAATCTATAAAATATATATGTAAATATGTTAATAAAGGTAGTGATCAAGCCATGATAGCACTAAGAAATAACAACCAATTTGATGAAGTGACAAGGTATCAATCTGGCCGATACATAAGCTCTTCGGAGGCAGTTTGGCGCATTTTGAGTTTCCCTATTCATGAAAGGTATCCGCCAGTCATCCATCTTGACGTGCACCTGGAAGGCGGGCAGCGAGTTTACTTTCAGCCAGAAAATGTGGCAGAAAGAATGAACAACCCAAGACAAACCACCTTGCTCGCATTCTTTCGCCTTTGCGAAAGAGACAATTTCGCTAAGTCTCTGTTGTACAATGAAGTGCCACATTATTATACTTATAACAAGCAGCAAGGTGTTTTTAATCGCAGGAGACGTGGAACTGCTGTAGAAGGCGAGTCCGGCATTTTTAAAGAACACGTGATTGGAAGAGTATACACGGTGCACCCAAATAATGCAGAGTGTTATTATTTACGCCTTCTTCTTCACACAGTGCGAGGACCTACTTCTTTTGCTGAGCTCCGCAAAGTGGACGATATAGAATATCCCACATTTCAAGCTGCTTGCCGCGCACGGCATTTATTAGATGGCGATCAGCATTGGGATGATGCTTTAGCCGAAGCATGCGTCAGTGATAGTCCACATCGTTTGCGCCATTTATTTGCATTTTTGGTGGCCTATCGGACGCTGGGCAGTTGTGGCAAAAATATAAAGACGCGTTTGCCGAAGATTTTTTGAGACAGCAAAATATAAATAGTGAAACTTCTGACCAAGTACGTGAAAGCTGCCATAATAGGGCTTTGCTGGCTATACAAGATATAGTTACAAGTATAGGAGGGAACCCCCTCAGTCAATACGGCTTGCCGACACCGACAGTTGGTGGGGAACGAATTAATAGGGAGTATACATCTGAAATAAATTACAACCCCGAAGAGTTAGCAGAAATATTGCGAAATGGCTGTTCAAATTTGACGACAGAACAACGTCAAATCTTTGATAGAGTATGCTGTAGTGTAGAACATTCATTAGGAGAAATGCTGTTTTTAGATGCACCTGGTGGAACAGGTAAAACTTTCCTCACTAAAGTTATCTTGGCTCAAATAAGGAGCCAAAACAAAATTGCCCTTGCCGTCGCTTCCTCAGGAATAGCTGCCACTTTATTACCAGGAGGAAAAACTGCACATACAACATTTAAAATACCAATCGACTTGGACCGCACAGAAAACCCTGTTTGCAACGTGTCTCGCAATAGTGATAAAGCAAGGGTTTTACGCGATTGCGCCCTTATCGTTTGGGACGAGTGTACGATGGCAAATCGTAAAGCTGTGGAAGCTGTAGATAGAACGTTGCGAGATATAAGACAAAATGACCGACCGATGGGAGGCTTAACGGTGCTATTCTGTGGAGACTTCAGGCAGACACTCCCTATAATACCCAGAGGAACGAGGGCCGATGAAATAGGTGCCTGTTTAAAGAGCTCTATTTTATGGCGTAGTGTCATATTAACTAATTTGAGCTTTAATATGCGAGCATATTTGGGAGGTGACGCAAACGCGCAGGTTTTCTCAAATTTACTACTTCAAATTGGTAACGGCACATACCCGACTCAAGAAGGAGGTAAAGTAACTTTAGTCGAAAGCCTGTGTTCTTCTGTTGCCTCACAGCAGGAACTCATTTCCTCTGTATACGGAGATCCATCAGAGATCTCGAACCATGACGCTGCTTGGCTATGCCAACGAGCTATTTTGGCACCTCGCAACGACCAAGCAGCAGCAATAAATTCTCAAATATTGGTACATGTTTCTGGAGAAAGTAGGGAATATTTATCTATTAACACGGTTTTAGAAGAAGGAGATGCCACCCACTATCCAGTAGAGTTTTTAGACTCTCTAAATACACCAGGTCTTCCAGCACACAAAATTTATTTAAAAGTCGGAGTACCAATCATTCTACTCAGAAATTTAAGCCCACCAAAACTATGCAATGGAACTCGGTTGAGAGTAACAAATCTCCAACGAAATGTCATCGAAGCCGAAATCTTAACAGGTTGCGGCTCCGGTGATGTTGTTTTCATTCCCAGGATACCCATTATCCCCAATAATTTTCCGTTTACTTTCAAACGTGTGCAATTTCCTGTAAGCCTCTGTTACGCTATGACTATTAATAAAGCCCAAGGCCAGACGTTATCCGTTGCGGGTGTAGACCTTACTTTTGATTGTTTTTCACACGGCCAACTCTATGTTTCTCTATCACGTGTTAGCAACCCAAACAACCTTTTTGTATATGCTCCGGGTAATTCCACCGCTAACATAGTATATAGAGAAGCATTAACAGTCGCGCGCGCGCAGCGATAGCTAGCGAGCGTGGTCCCGGTTACGCGATAAGAGCGTTTGCGTTAAAGAAAAAAAAAAAAATGTCGTCAACAGTGAAATGTGCTAGTTGTAATATCGTTATAAATGAGCTTTTGGCATATGTGCAGAATAAAATTTCGATTATAACTGAAGACAGTTTAATGAAGATTTGTTTGTCCTCGTTTAGTAGTGATCAAATTGATGAAGCAAAGACGTTGCTATTTGAATCTTTACCTGCTGATTACCGGAAAAAAGTGCGAAAAGGGCAAGGCAAAGAAAATCGGGACTTTATGGATATCATCAGTTTATTCAAGGTCGTAGACAGTGATGTGATGCCAGTGTTTGTAGCCCGCGATTTGGAGAAACTGCCTCCAATAACTTTCGATCATCTAGACGTGTCTAAACTGCTAAAAGACCTAATTTTGGTGCAATCTGAGATCAAGATTATCAAATCTTCTTATGTCACAATAACTCAATTGGAAGAAGAAGTAAAAAGCCAGTTGCAAAGTATGAGGCACTCTGTCCCCGCGTTTTCTATCGGAAATGTGAATGTTAAAAGAGGTGGTACGTGTGACTACCAAGGGCAAGATAGCGGACCCATGGGATTGTCACATCTCAATGACTCCTGTATACGTGCTTCAAACGACATATCAAAGTCTGATTCTTCACCAAATGAGAATTTGAATTATCGAAGTATAATTAGTATGAGCGATTCCATAGAGGGTAGTAAAGATATTCCGACAAACATAACATTGTCGGTAGATCGTGAGCGGCTGGACGTCAAAGGAGCGGGGCGCACGGGGACGTGTAGCGCTGCACGAGCGGTCGAGCAGGTCTGTGAGTCATCGCCGGCCGCTGATAACGATGTATGCGAACAGCTGATTGAATCAAACAGATATTCGTTTTCAAATGTGCTGATGCGTTCAAAGGTTAAAAAAGATGACAACGAACAAGGATGGACGTTAGTACAAAAACGTAGACCAATAAAGAATTACCGTTTAAAGGGAAAGATGGGTAATAGTACGGTAGAAACCGCATATAATTTTAGGGCGGCCGACCGAAAAATACCCATATTCATTACGAACGTACATAAAGGAACATCGGAATCTGATATATGCAAATATATTTATAGCAAAACTGGTGAAAATGTTACTTTAGAGAAAATTGTAATGAAGAAGCAAACTGACCATGACGCTTATAAGTTCTTTGTATCTGCGTCAAAATTACAGGTGTTCTTGGATGAGAAACTATGGCCGAGTGGTATTATTTTCAGACGCTTTGTACATTTCAAGAAGAGATTTTCGACCGAGACAGTAAAAGTTTCTGATGACGGTCAGTATAACATATTAAATGGCGAGTGATGTTTACAAATTTGCTACTTTTAATTGCAAGAGTGTCAAGCGCTCTGTAAATGGAATAAGTGAGCTGTGCAAAACATGTGACATGATAGCTCTTCAGGAGACATGGTTGCTGCCCAGTGATATTTCATACTTGAGCAGTATTGATGACGAGTTTAGCTGCACGGGGACCTCGGCGGTGGACATGTCGTCGGGCATGTTGCGAGGACGTCCTCACGGCGGTGTCGCAATACTTTGGCGGCAAAAAGTGTTTCCTAATGTGATAGTGGTGCAGTGCAATAATCCGCGTATATGTGCGATACGCGTAGTGTTGCCTGAGCGGTCTATACTAGTGGTGAATGTTTACATGCCTGTGGACGCTGCGGCGAATCTAGTCGAGTTTACGGACATCCTCGGGTCGGTAAGCGCTATCATAGACAGTTGTAACATAGATTGTGTATACATACTAGGTGATTTTAATGCGCACCCTACTGAACAATTTTATAATGAACTATCGTTATTTTGTGAGGACCAAGAGTGGTCTTGCATTGATGTGGAAATGTTGCAGGGCGTTTCTAATTCGTTTGATTGTTTCACATTTGTAAGCGAGGCTCACGGTTCGCAACGATGGCTTGATCACTGTATAGTCTCTAAAGCAGCTGTGCCGTCTGTGCGCAGAGTGTTTGTCAAGTATGACGTACTGTGGTCGGACCACTTTCCGTTGGTGATGGAGTGTAATCTGGGCATTGTCTCACCTAAGTTACTAGAATGTAAATTGACTGTAAATGATGCTATATGGGGAGAAAGAAGTTTAGATCAAGTAAATCAATACATGACTGAATGTCACAGACACTTAAGACTTCTTGACTTTCCTGAGGAGTTTATAAATTGTGCAGATTACACTTGTAATATTTTGCAGCATAGACAGGTCATTGATGGTTTGTATAACAATATTGTAAAAATATTAAGAGAGGCAGCACTTTGTAGCAAACGTAGTAAACATGTATGTAAGAAGAGGAAACCTATTGCAGGGTGGAACTTACATGTTGGCGATGCACACAGGGAAGCTAAGAAGAAATTTTATTTGTGGTGTTGGTATGGCAAACCAAATTCAGGGGCAATTTATAACGAGATGTGTGGGGCCAGGAAAATCTTTAAGAACCGACTGAGATGGTGTCAGAACCATGAAGAGCAGGTAAAAATGGATATCCTGGCCTCCCATCACTCAAAAAACGATTTTCGATCTTTTTGGAAAGCTACTAATAAACTAAATAACAAACCGGTTACTCCTGTGTGTATCGACGGCGTAAGCGATGCCGGTGAAATAGCGGATCTGTTTCGACAACATTTTACTGTAAATTCGCCATTGGGGTCCTCGCAGTCGGTGATTAGTGTTGTGAACGGTGAAAAGATAGGTTTTAGATGTACAACTAGAGAAGTGAAGTTCATAATCAAATCAATGACTAGAGGTAAATCTGCCGGCCATGATGGGTTGAGCATTGAACATCTGCAGCATGCTGGACCCCACTTACCGAGATTGTTGGCTATGCTGTTTAACCTTTGTCTAAGCCACTCATATCTGCCACAAGAAATGATTAAAACAATTATAATACCTATTGTTAAAAATAAAACAGCTGATCTATCAGATAGGAATAACTATAGACCTATCTCTCTTGCCACAGTTGTATCGAAGGTGTTTGACAGCGTGTTGAACTCACAGCTGACCAAACACATTAAACTTCACGACAATCAGTTCGGTTTCCGGGGCGGACTTTCCACTGAAAGTGCAGTTTTGTGTGTTAAACATGCTGTCAAATACTACACTAGACGTCAAACTGCAGTTCATGCATGCTTTCTTGATCTTTCGAGAGCGTTTGACCTGGTTTCCTATGATATTCTATGGAAAAAGTTGGAAAACACTAGTCTACCAATAGAACTCATCAACATCTGCAAGTACTGGTATGGAAATCAGGTCAATGGCGTGCGATGGTCGGGAACCATGTCGCAATCGTACAGGTTGGAGTGCGGGGTGAGGCAGGGGGGATTGTCCTCGCCAACCCTATTCAATCTGTATATGAACGATCTGATTGTGGCACTCAGTAGCACCCGGGTAGGTTGTCACATAGACGGAATTAATATAAACAACATAAGCTATGCTGATGACATGGTTCTACTGAGTGCATCGGTATGTGGCATTAAGAAGCTGCTTACCATCTGTGAAGCTTATGCCGAGCAACACAGATTAAAATATAATCCACTCAAAAGTGAAGTCATGGTCTTTGAGGCCAGAGGAAACAGTCCAGGTTACGTGTTTCCCAATATTACGCTTAATGGTACAGCTTTGCGTAGAGTGTCTAAATTTAAGTATTTAGGACATGTGCTGACCTCTGACCTCAAGGACAATGATGACATCGAGAGGGAACGGAGGGCGCTGGCAGTGCGAGCGAACATGATAGCTCGCAGGTTTGCACGTTGTTCGACAGAAGTCAAAATCACACTTTTTAGATCATATTGTACATCATTCTACACGTGCAGCCTGTGGGCCGACTATACTCAAAAGTCTTACAGTGCCCTCCGAGTTCAATTTAATAATGCATTCAGGGTGCTGATGGGGCTGCGGCGATTCTGTAGTGCATCAGGGATGTTTGCGGAACATCGTGTAGACTGCTTTTACGCTACGATGCGTAAAAGATGCGCATCCCTGGTGCGTAGAGTACGTGGCAGCGCCAACAGCATCCTTAGCATGATTGCTAGTCGGCTGGACTGCGATTACATCGGTCATTGCTGCGCCATTTGTCATGGAATGGCGAGGTAGTGATAGATGGGTTTACTGTCTTTTTTGTGTTTGGTTGTGGGTAATTTTAAGTATTATTAACACTAGTCTATAAGAACATTGTTACTAACAAAATGGACATCATCTCTGGTCTGAAATAAAAATTATATTATATTATTATTAACGTAATCAACTATACCAAAGTCAGGACTCTTATCTAAATCATCAAAAAGGTGATATACTCTTATCTAAACGACGTTGTTTTGTTCTCGACAACCACGCGAACGAAGTCGCGGGCACAGCTAGTTTTAATAATAAAGTAAAAAAAAAATTGCGACTGACCTTCAAAATCTCCAGAACCAGTGAATTCCCAGGTATGGTCTAGTTTCCAATAAACTAGTGGAAAAAAAATGTCCAAATAATGGGTAGAATATGTGGCTTTTGGCTTTGGAAACTGTTTTTACACCTGATATAATTTTAGGTTTCCAAAACAAAATTCATGAATGCTACCTTTATGGTGTTGCTTCGTTAGTCTGTCTGACACAGCTAGAGATTTCAGGAACTATTAATGCCATAGAATTGAAATCTTATTTAGTATTATTTGTCAGTTTTCCTAGTTATACTGCCATATGTATGAACAATTAACTCTTCACTGTTTTTGTTTACTTACAGAGCTCGAACTGGAAAATATAAACAACATCTATTCAAATATAGAAGATATGCCAGCACAACAGTCTGAGTCAAGCTCAGAAGATGATCTGCCTTTAATGGAGATTAACAAAATAGAAGTGGAAGAAGAGCAATTAATATGGAGGAAACAAAGAGACTGTGACACGCAACGTAAGTATCAGTTAGTTAATTATTAGTTAAGCGAACAGGCCGACTGCTGTGACAACACGCACTTACCAAAACATGAAACAAAACACATCCTGTCTGTGCCCTCTTGAGTAGCATAAACACAATATGCTACACCTCTGAGTAGTTGCTCTCTCTGCAGAGCACACTTCTACTGCCAAATGTCTCAAACACTTCTGCTTAAAGTATTGAAGACTGATTGCTGATGCAACAGAACAGTTCAGTGTGTGGGATTGCTAGCATTGTTCTTTACTTAACCCTCGCTCTCTATAAGTAATTTCTGCTAGATACTGAATAATACTAAGTACCTACTATCAAGTGGAACTAGGCAGACCTGTGTATGCTAATTGGGAAAATGTGCATGTAAGCAGAATAGTAATAGAAGTAATTTGAAAGTTATGAGTCCCGCAAGTTTCGTATTTTAACACTACTTTAGCGCTACTTTGGCGCAAATATCACACGGCGTATGAAATCTCAAAAACAAAATTCGTTCTTTATTTTGAACTAGCTGTTGCCCACGACTTCGTCCGCATCAAACTCGTAAAACCGCACCAATGGCAATTTCGTTTTTTTTTATATTATTTTATTTGCGCAGAACAGTAATTCTTTTTCTTTTCTTAAATAAAACTCAGTTACTCCTTTTGACGTCAGCTATCTGCCAGAGAAAGTCCCGTCAGAAACGGTTGAGCCGATTTGGAGATTAACCGGAACAAACAAACAGACATCATTCTTGCCCTTATCCCATGTTACTTGGAGATTTTCCTCTGCGAAGAGTAGAAAATCATCTCTTTGGGGCAAATAGTAAGCGCCTGTATGGGCGGACAACCTGACAGCCCGCAACATTGCAATACTGAGAAGACCACAGAGAGCAAATGGCCGCCAGGGTGTTATGAAGATACTGTACGATCTCCTTTTTGGCGGCGAACCTCTAGGCCGAATTACCACGCCGCCTGGGATCTTGACGCCAAAATAGTGTGTAGTGTAGTCTAGTGTCACTATATCGGTGGCGCCGGGACGCGCTGGAATCCCCACTCCAGCGCGTCCCGCTTTGTGCCCGCCTTGAGCCTTGCGCGCGAGCACCTAATGCCTCGTCATGTCGAGGTGTATAGGGCTGAGCTCCGCCAGACCTAGTGGTTTTTTTTTTGTGGGGTGGGAAATCATCCAATGACTTCTCCCGCTCTGGGCGGAGCGGAAGGGCGTGTCAGACTCTTACTAAACCCCACCCCTGTTCCTTCCTGCCCTTAGCGCCTCTGTTTCGAATTTATCCTCAACCCCCGGGCAGGCATCGGCCATGACGGGCCCCGTCCCTATTGCTGACAACTCTTTGAGGCGCACGTGGAACACTACGCGCCGGGCGCACACTACTACAACGGCGGTAAGAGCTGTTGTGAGGGAGTGGCTAGAGAAACGGCATGGCGCCCTTACTTTCCGGCTGACAGAGATGCTGTCTGGACATGTGTGCTTCGGTAAGTACATGTGCCGCATAGGCCGGGAACCGTAACCCGGTTGCCATCACTACAATTGCCTCGACGACACGGTGCAGCACTATGACCTCCTCTCACCTGCGGATATGGTACAGTCCATGGCCGGAAGCGAGAGCGCATGCGACGCCGTCGCCTCTTTTTGCGAGGAAGTGATCGCGAATGAGGCGGCGGAAAGAGACAGGGAGGATACAACCTCCCTTCTAATCCGTAGCAGACGCACCGGGCGCCGCAGGGCGCGGAACGGTCTCCGGCCGCCTTAGGGTAAGTCCTGCAGGCCTTGGCAACTTCGGGAGTTTGTTGCCTGAATAGTTAAAGACTTGAGACGGCGGCACGCCGTGTTCTATGTACGCCTCTTTCTAGAGGAATTGCGGCCGTATACAACCGCTGAGGGTGACAGAGTCCGCATGAATTTCTGCGGACCAGGAAATGCGCAAGTACTCTAGCACCCTGACCAAAGGCAGCAGCAGAACACCGTGTAGTTTTAGCTAGAAAAAGTCTGACAGACCCCTCCCCAGCCCTGAATGTTGAAGGACACCCATAAGGATTTCCACAAGATAAATAAGAGGGTACAAATCTTGGGTTGGGGGCTAGATGAACTACCGGTAGCTAGAGTCGGTATTAATTTATAACAGTCGATTCACTATCGTTAATGAATAGCTGCTACACCTGGACCACTTTTCTCATTGTCTCGATATCGATATCAATATCCTAGTCCCTCAGCAGTTACATTTGGTTTAGGTAGAAAAACTCCCAACTGAAACAGGTCGAGTATCACCAGAAACAATCTCTGCCCTAAATCAATAATAACGGAATCTAATAGAGGTTATGTAAATTGATTTCCGAAAGTACTCTTCTGCCAATTTCGCCTATTTTGTAGGGTGGGTAATCATCCAATGACATCTCCCGCTCCGGGTGGAGCAGGAGGGCGTGTCAGACTCTTACTGACTAAAACCCACCCCTGTTCTTCGTTCGGTAACTCTGTTACGAATTTATCCGCTACCCCTAGGCATTTCCAATTTCGCCTGATAATTGGACCTGTTCGTTAACCTTGCAACTGTACGTGGAGTTTTTAATGTAACATCCAACTGTTTTGCTTGCTCTATTGCCTCCAAAACTAATTGCTTAAATACAGGCTCAGCGTTTTGGCGTTTAGCCTATCAACTTCAACAGACCGTGAAAGTGTGACGTCACAAGTTTATTAGGGTTGTGGGCATGCCCATCGTGCCCGCAACGGTGGATCCGCGTTTGACAATAGACCGTGAAAATGTGACGTCAGAAGACTATTCAGGTTGTGGCCATGCCCATCGTGCCCACAACGGGGGATCCGCGCTTGCCTCTAATGTACTCATTTCTCACTTTATCCATTCTCGTTACTCCACACATCCATCTCAACATTCTCATCTCCGCCACATGCAATCTTTTTTCATCCGTCTTTTTCACAGCCCAACATTCTGAACCATACAGTACGACAGGTCTAATCACGGACTTATAGATTTTCTTCTTTAACTTAAGGGGCATCCGTCCCCAGAGGACACGGTGGAGCATACGGTGGAGGTCTGCCCCGCTTGGGCGGAGCACCGCCGTGTCCTCGTGGATGCGATAGGTGGCGGCGTCCTTTCGCGTCTGACCCTGGTTCAGGCCATGGTAGGGAGCGAGAAGGAACGGGAAGCAGTCTCCTCCTTCTGCGAAGCAGTGATGCTCGCGAAGGCGGAGGCGAGACGCGTGAGGGAAGCTCAACGGGGTGGCCCTCACGGCCCCGGCCGCTACCACCGCAGTAAAGTCAACTGGGCGTAAGACGTCGCGAGATGATCTCCGGCCACCGTAGACCCGGGCCTACGGACGGCGAGCAGTGGGTAGCTCGCCGTCCGATTAGCACCAGGCCCGTGAGTCGACGACACGTAGTTTTACACGCGCGCCTCAGAGAGCTGATTGTCAGCCACCACTGACGGGGCCCATCGTGGCAGGTGCCAGCATGCCTAGGGGTAGCGGATAAATTCTTAACATGAGTTACCGCACCCCTGGGCACTCAGGCAGGGAAGCAACAGGGGTGGGTTTTAGTCAGTAAGAATCTGACATGCCCTCCCGCTCCACCTAGAGCGGGAGATGTCATTGGATGATTTCCCACCATACAAAAAAAGAGGGGCCATCGTCGGTCGCAAGTTGTTCCAGTGACCTGTCGCCATTTCATTCATCCTGAGTTGATCCTGTGCGTTACGTCTCGGTCTATATCGCCATCCCCTCGAACAAGGGACCCGAGGTGCCGGAAGTCGAGGTATAGGCATATAGAGACCGCCGAAATCGCAGAACAGATATTCTGTTTTGGTTCTGCTCAATTTCAGGCCAACACTCTCCAGTCTTTGCCACCACGTCTCCAATCGGCTCTGGACTTCTCTGCCGCTTTCGGCAACCAGCACAATGTCATCAGCAAACAGCATACACCAGGGAGCCTCTTTCTGGATGTCCGACGTCAAAGCGTCCATTATCATCAGGAAGAGGTAAGGGCTGATGGCTAAGCTTTAGTTAATCTGCCGTGGAGTTGGGAGTCCATATTTTTTTCACAGAAAGATCATATTATTAGAAGCCTCCACATAAAGTTTTTAAGGCGAGGAAATTAATAGTTTACGAGAAGTAAAAAAAACAAAATAGTAGAAATCTAACAATATTTGACACTTTTAAACATTTTTTCTCGTCATTGAACGTTTCGTCTTTCGTAAGTTCCACGCACCAAAATGTTTTACTCCATTTAATGATGAAATAAATATGTGTAACTGGTGATCTACATAGTTTTTATGCTTTTTTCAATATATTACATATATTTCGCTTATTTAAATAAGTGCTATTAGATTAGCACATAACATCATTTACCGACTATTGGCGGTAAGTGAAACCAAACGTGAAACGACGCCATTTTTATTATTTATATTTAAGATTTTTTATTTCAAACGATGCCGCCCTGCACTAGCCGCGCTGTAGGCACTCTGTCTCGCTGAGACGGCATCTTTCAAACGAAACAGTAGGTGAACTTTGTCGAGCGCTCAGGCTCAGTGTTGCTTTTGATAAGTTTTTATTTTTATTTATAATCAAATATTTTCATTGGGGAAAAATAATTATCTCGTATCCATTAAATTATTACGTATATGTGTACGCAGTACGATACCAAGTAATACCCTTCAGGATCGGACTGGGTTTTTGTTACATGTTGTATAATCAAGTGTCCCTTCATACTTGACCATGTACTTTTAGTGTTGTTTCATACCTCAGAGGTCATGGCCTGCGGGCTTTGGTTTGGGATCTCCTATGGCGTGGGCTGCTTGGAATTCGCAGTTCTGTGGGTGGGGCAGTATTTGTCTGTGCCTCGTTTCTTCTTTTATTCCTTTATACTTAGGTACACCACTGTTCCTGTAATTTTACATAAACAAAATAAGCAATTATTTCTATGAATCCTAAATTATGTAATTTTAACCAATACGATTTAATTTTATTTATTTTGAATCAAACTAGGCACATATTTATAATTAAGTACAATGTCTTTGTGCAGTAACTAAATCTATTTTAATTTTACTTACCAGCTTTGTTGTTCCGTTGTGTGTTAAATCAACGGTTTTGTGATCTACACCGTTCTACACTTTCATAAACACTTTTTCCCAAAAACAATACTACTACACAATTTACGATTGTTATCTCATCATAACATTCACTAATCAATAATGTCATTGCGTAATGCCTGCTGAGTGCCGCCATGATGTGTATTTTTTATTATGTAACCCGTAATCAAAGACTACTATAGTATACTGGGTATAGACAGGCAACTCTGCCTTTTTTTTTAAATCACGAAGTGGATGAACGTAGCGCCATCTATGATCTAGTTAGGACAACGAATCCTCTGTGTATGTGTGTGTGTGTGTAGTGTACGTGTGTGTGTGTAGACTAATCCCTGTATACCTATACCTAGTATAGCTACTGTATTGTATATACGTACCTCGTCAAGTGGCGTTTAAAGGAAGACTTAAAGGAATTCGAATAGAAAATTAACAACTACATAATTGTATATTTAAGGTGGCATTACCCTGGCAGTGCGGCAGCACCCGCGAAAATCAAATATTCTTACGGTTTTTGCAATTTGCAGGTCAGTGTCAGATTGTATTTAGGTCAAAATTTGATTCGCGGCCGTAGCAAGTATTTATAGAATTATAATCATTAAAATCATCAATACAACTTTTTCAGTTAGAATTGATGATAAATGTAAGTATTTCATGAAATCATGACATTTGGCATCAATTCTAACTGAGAGAGTTGTATTGATGATTTTAATGATAACAGTTTTGTACTCGTAAATACGTACTTGCTACGGCTGTGAATCATATTTTGATCAACTTACTACCTGATACTGACCTGCAAATTGCAAAAAACGTAAGAAAATTTGAATCATTATTATCATTGGTTACAGAAATTGATATTTTTAAGCGCGCAATTGATTGCAAACAGCGAGATTTTAACGCGGCAGAATTGATGTCGCCAACATCGTGCGAGAGCGTCGCGTACCTATACTCGGAATTTTAATTCGATTCCAGATTTGACATTAGCTACTGTCATTTTGTGAAATAATGATACCACATATAATAGTGTAGTGATGAACACAAAAATCGATAAACAATCAGTGTGTGTGCCATCAGTGTGCCAATTAAAGACTAAATTATTGATTTTTATTTAAATAAATACATAATTATTCATAATAATTATTTATTAATTAGTAATCGCTGCTCTATTTTATAAAAAGTTAATATTTTTGTTTTTATATTAAAAACAAAACTTATAATAAAAGAGCCTAGATAGTTTTCAGTATTGGCAACCCGTGCGCGCTCGTGCAGCTAGAAAGTGACAGCGATAGCGATAGCGATGACGGCGACAATTTATAAAATAAATTATTACTATAATACATCTATCTGTTTTATTTGTCATGTTCCTTCATGATCACATTTTTTTATTTATTTCACACACAATTATAAAAGAAAAGTCTCAGATCGTTAATTAATCGTCAAAACTAAATTATCGGTTCAGAAATATTTAATTTCCTGATATACTTAGTTTACGAGAGTAAAATTATAAACGAGAAGAATCGATCTGGAAATATTCCATTTCCATATCGAATAATTTCGCAACGTGACTATTTAGTACTTGTCATAACGTTGCAACACTGAAATTGTCAAATCTGGAATCGAATTAAAATTCCGAGTATAGTACGTAGTTACCTACACGTTTTAAACACACAGTCACGGGCGTGAAGCCGCCCGCGACGCGTGCCGCCTCGCTCCGCTTGTATGAATGTAACTACAAGGTCGAACCAAAGTTAAAGACATCTTTGAAATCAGCTGCGAGAGCAGATACAGTCAAGTCAGTAATTTAAGCTCCATTTTATTACTAAAGTTGTGTGAATATTTTAAGAGCTCTAAGGTGCCTACTACCTACCTTGTTTGCTAATTAGCATTAATGCAACAACGATGTTAGCGCCGTCTACTGCGAAGGGAATGTAAACAAATGTATGTCTTTGTTTCTCCTAATGTAAATACACTTTCAAAGTAGGTACTTTGTCACTATAAAACATTAACGTTTTCTACAAATGAACACCTAAGTATTTAACGCACAACCAACAACAGTAAAAAAAACTTAACGGATTAATTAACAGATGAAAACAAAACATTTAATAACATTAGAAGACATTATAAGTATCCTAGCTTTTAATAAACATTATTATGAAGTACCTAGTATTTTGTGCGCCTTTGATGGCAGACTCAACAGTACTGACGAATATCATTTTAATGACGATGTCATTAATATCACATAAAATCATTTTTTATCACTCAGGACTAAGTTTATGGCTAATTCCCTTAAAATAACGATTCCGACAAGGGTTAGAAATAATAAAGAAGCTTGTAAGTAGCTACGTACATTGCGATCCAGTGATGTAGGTATAAATTGATGAACTTACCTACCTCAAACTCGCTCACCTCTAACCAAATAGGGTTCAAAGTGTCCGCCACCAACTCGCTCGCACGAGCTGCCGTGCGTATTCCCAGTCGTCGGTTCTGACGGACGACAGTCAGGATGCGGTCGGTTGTCCAAGATACGTTGGTAAGCTTATTTATTTATTTATTATTAAACTTAAAACACTATCTTTACAGGATGACCCCAATACAATAGTGGTTTCCAAACACCCAACCAATAAACAGAAAAATCAACTTAAGACTAATACTTAAAAATTTATAAAACAACTTATCATCTGAATCTGCACAAATACTTTATAATTATAAAATAAATATCAAACTAAACCTTTTTAATGTTTTAAAATCTTAACCTAAAATATTACATATAAAAAATCAGACCTAACACAGGATATTAATATTTAAATATAACTAACAAAATTCAACAAAACTCTTGCAAATTCACTCATATTGCATGAAAATAAGTCAATCCTCTCATGCACTTCATTTAGTACACATATTGTGCGGGAGAGGGGTGTTCTAGACATCAGTTTGGTCCTGGAATCAGGCACGGCCAGCAGTGGCGGTTTCCGCCGCCTCCACACGTACTTGTCTGGCACGCATAGCTTCAGGTGACGCAGCACACCCGGGTTATGTGCTACTCCACGCAGGAGCTTTAGTGCATACGCTGCGAGTGCAAATTCCCGGCGCACTCGGAGTTCGTTGTACCCCACCATACCCAGTACAAACAGTGTAGGATACATCAGCGGGTAAAATGGGTAAACCCCATAAAGTTTGAAATACAAGTGTCTTGTAAATTTATTCTGTACTCGTGCTCGAGTTATTACACGAGAATCTCGTGGATAACGAGCTTCTGGATATCTTTGGACATAGATACGCAGTGCCTGACGAGCGTTTCTACGTGTTTCTCCATAACACATAAGCATACTTTCGTATTCTTGGGCACTGTAAATATCATTAGGTCCAGAAGGCATCTTAAAAATCACACACACAAATAAAACACAGAAAGATTGTTTTGATAAATTTCCGATAAATGTAATTCGCAACGAGTAGCACACGTTCGCGATCAACGTCAACGAGGAACTGACAAAAATCTGTTAAAATCGGGGAAATGCAAAAGAAGTGTACTTTACCTATGTTTTCATCATTCCTTTGAATTCACCGCACAGTGCCTACAGTACAGAGTCTGCTTGGCGGAACCGCCCTTTGTCGGCAATTTGCGGCGCCTTTGAAAGCAACAAAGCGCATACCGTCTGCGATAGGTATTAGACATTGACCTCACAAATGAACTCTAGTGAAACAGCTGAGCGGGTAGTTTTCAAGTTTTGCGTTTTTTTACTGTCCAAAAATGAGTCTTATAACAACAGCCAAAAGTTATTATTTTACATTGTCAGTATTGTCAGTATATGCAGCTACTCAACGCTAGAGGGCGCTTAAACCAAATTATTCTATTTAGAACGCTAACGACTTTGAAATAGATGCCATATTCGCATGCACATGTTATCTCTTTTGCTACTCAGCTAGAGATGTAGACAAATATCAATATTTCCATATCGACGTTTATTTTTGTTGTGCGTCCGAATGTAATAATTATTGTTAACATCACTCAAATCTTTTGAGTTATGGAAACAGTTGACTGTCTTTGAACAGGTCTAAATGTTAAATAAAACGATTTTTTTTATGTGGGGTGGGAAATCTTCCAATGACATCTCCCGCTTTAGGGTGGAGCGGGAGGGCGTGTCAGACTCTTACTGAATAAAACCCACCCCTGTTCCTGCCCTGCCTGAGTGCCCAGGGGCGCGGTAACTCTGTTTCGTATTTATCCACAACCCGTGGGAACAGAGCTTTGATAAATCTCAACTCTGTATGTATTTAGAAATATATAAGTATGTTTATCAGTTGTCTAGTACCCATAACACAAGCTCTGCTTAGCTTGGGACTAGATGGCGTTGTGTGATAGTTGTGGAATATTATTATTATTATTATAACTCTTTTGTCCTACATTGTCATCACATAAGTTTGGTTAAGATCGATGAATAAATCGACTTAATATTGTTACACATCATTTTGACTTTAAAAGAGTAACCATGGAGTTTCTCACCCGTTGGTCTCCATAGCAAATCAACGGTTTGAAACGAGGCAACTAGAGTCTCGACTATTTATAATGGTTTACATGAATAACAATATATTCGATTAAATTACAAATTTCATAGTAATAAAAGACACTTACCTGATTTCTTAAAATCAGATTTTTGTACTTGTTTTTGGTGGGATATATCGGGGGTTCACATAACCAGTTTTTCTCCAAGTGATTGTGCTTGTAGATCTAGAATAATATTAAAAAATTGTATTGTATATTCAATTAGTTATAACAAAATAAATGCATTAATGAATATTATATCGTTAACAATTAATAGTATATGTACCTGGGATATGTAGAGTTGGCATTGCCGATTGAGACAGTCTACAAGATGAATATTTATAGTTTTCTTCAAAATGTCTATGCCATAGATAATATGATGATCCAATGTAGCAATTTCACCACCAATATTTAATATTCAAGTTTTAAAATTCTCTGCACATTTATCTGGATTCGGGAATCGGTGTAGAGGGACACCTGAAAGCATGAAACAATTAGGTGTGTAAATTAAATCAAGCACTGGAGTTTGAGACAAAGTACCTACATACAACATAAGTTTAATTACTTTCTAAACATATAAAAACATAAATTATTACAAAAAGAAATTGTGTTATGCTAATTTACTTTCTTTCTCATTACTTTCTTTTTTATTAGATACTGGCGCGGATTCTCTTGTTCAATAACTTAACTAAAATTAGAGAATTGCTATCTTTTACTAAAAGGCAGTGCGAGAAAAGGACGGCTATAGCTATGAACTAAGTTAGAGATGTCAAACTAGTTTACGCCTTGCGCTTTGCCGTGTTTTTAGACGACATGTTTTTACGTGTACCCTTAATTTGTATGGAAATATTAGTTCAAACTAAATTTGACAGCTCTAATTTACGTCCGTCTCTTTCTTGTTTTATTAGAGAGAAAAAGATAGCAATAGGCTAAATTAAGTTTAGTTTGTGCACAATAGAATCAACACCACTGTCATATAAGATTGAAAAGAACTTTGTCTCAAGTTAAGTAGAATGGAGTAAGTATATTTTATAAAATATACCAATTTTTACCAAAACAGTTGTACGTTTCCAAAACTCACATAATAATACTTCATGAGGTGATATATAATAGATAATTAGCTATTAGACCTATATGATACATGAAACAATTAATTTGTACTAAAACTAAAAGTCATACATGGTGTTTATAATAATCTGTCCACCACTGTACATAATTAACTTGGCATAATAACAGTAGGTAGTCCACTTGGGATATTGGCACAGAAAGCAATTTATATTCCATCTAATAAATTATCAAGAAGGATTTTTAGTATTTACATCATACAGACAGTTCTGTAAACCTCTGAATAGCCATGGAGAGATCAAATGAAAAGTTAAACTATGACATTGGGTCATAGGTTGTTAGCTGTTTTCCAGTGTGATAAAGTGGTTAAAGACAATTAGAATATAATTAAGAATAACAATCTAGGCAATTCATAGTGAACCTATTGACTTTGACCTACACGGTATATTTATCGTATTCTGCAGTTTTTACAATAGGGATATGGGGATTTGTGAAACAGTGATGATATACCCTGCAGGTTTGGCATGAGATGAAGGTAGAAAAACAAAATTAAAATTTGCTTACCGTCTTTCCTAACCAGAGCACACCCAGGTACACAGCAAGAATTTTGTGACATGGCCTATGTTTGCTGTTCGCTATTTGCAATTACAGGTCCCAACTTTATAGAGTGCTTAAGTTACGAGTCCACTACCCAGTAGGTATACTAAAGTAGTCTTTGGAGTCCACAGTAACTTCACAAGTTCTGGATTATATAACACTAATTGCAACGCGGCACAAGAGCAGTGGTGGCCCAGGGTTATTGGCCGGGACTTACAAGTTGTAGGTCGCGAGTTCAAACCCAGGCAGGCGCTTTACTTTGTGTAAATTATTTCATCACCACTGCTCTCAAAACGGTGAAGGAAAACATCGTGAGGAAACCGGCATGTCCTAGAACCAAAAATTCGAAGACATGTGACATCCACCAATCCGCATTGGGCCCGCGTGGTGGATTACGGCCTACACCCTCTCACAGAGAGGAGGCCTGTGCCCCAGCATTGGGGACATTAAAAGGCTGATGATGATGACAACAATCAACGTGGATTGCAGATGCACTAAACAAATACTATAGGAGTCTCTGATAGACAACGAGAAACAAAAGAGAACTATAATATTACAAAAAAAAAAAAAAAATGGCGCGAGCCAGTTACACTCCCACGCAGCCAATCATTTGCATTCAAGTGTGCTCATATAAAAACAACATTTTGCACGTTTTATAAACCATAATATAACTTCTGCGTCATTGTACTGATGATTAAACTTCATTATGCTCGAATTTATATATTTTTATGAATAACATGTATATGTGATCATCTGTATATGGATGTGACGCACGTTTTCCACCAGCTTTTTGTTTTTTTGTTGTTTCTCTGTTTTTTGCGTCATGTTTACCGTAAATAAACGTATTTTCTTTTTTCTATGATATTTTTGACTTTAATAATCTAATTAGAGTAAGGTTTTGCGTTTAATCTGTTATACATTGTATGTATATAGATTTATACTTATTTGTGTTTTCTCAGTTATCCTGCCACATGTGTGAACAATTAATTCTTCACTGTTTTTGTTCACTTACAGAGCTCGAACTAAAAAATCTAAATAGCAGCTATTCAGACATAGAAGATATGCCAGTACAACAGTCAGAATCTAGTTCAGGAGACGATCTACCTTTAATTGAGATTAAAGCGGAAGTGGAAGAAGATAAAAAAGAATCAAGGAAGAAACGAAGAACCAGTGACACGCAACGTAAGTAATAATTAGTTAATTATTAGTTAAGTGAACAGGCCGACTGGTGAACTGACGCCGAAACACCCTTTTTTCACCTTTTCTGGTGTTCATACCGTTGTGGGTCTTCCAATTGTCGGAACTGCTGTGGTACCAGTGGCTTATAATGCACGAACCCAACGTCTTATTGAACTGCCGTGAGGGACGTCTCCATGACGCGCAATGTTGAATTGACGCCGGAACGTCCTTAGTGTGACGAAACAGAATGCCATTTTCTAAAAACGTGCTAATGGTAAATCCACGATGCTCTTCCTATCCAGACCATTTAGCGTACTAAAATGGCACGTTCGCATGAACACAATTAGACCCCACCAAACGTCCTACCCTCCCAGCAGCCCGACCCATGCCCCTCCAAAACCGATGCATATCTTTTGCCCAACCCTGTATGTTCTGATGTAAGAAACCATTTACAAGTACCCCCATGTCCGGGCAGCGTTTTGTCCACAGAACAGAAAAAAACTTTTACTGATCTGTGGTTTGGTCCAAACCCAATCAATGTCCTTTTTTCGTTTTCTTGCTGACTACATTTCTGTCAAAAGCTATGAATCCAGTTAGCAATTACTCGAAAAGAGAATGAGTCTTAAAAACGTTAATGTAAGTTAAGCCGTGCGATACTTTTACAAAAAATAAAGATTTTGTTAAATCCTTTGATCATTTATTTATTATTTATTTATTTGTATAACAATTGCTTGCTGCACTTACAGTAAACACCAAAGCGCGCAGCAAGCCAACAATATAAATTTAACTAAAAAACTTCATGCAAACATTTAACATAAATTTACTGCTATACATAAATATGTCAACATCTGGCTCCTGAGCAATTAGGGCGTTCAGCAGATTGATCGCTTGGGTTGTGGGAGCATATCGCGCAGTATCGGTACTCACTGGTGGAGCCGCGAACAGGCAGCGCGAGGCACAGGCACGCGACTGCTTCAGCCGGTCAGGAGCAAACAAAGAACAGCGAGCTAGAGTAGTCGCGTCATCGATCTTATTATTGAGCAATAAGTAGTAGTGCATCAAAAGCGCACACTTGCGTCTTAATTCCAACGTGTTGATGCCTACCATTCCAGCAACAAACAGAGACGGATACAGATAGGGATAATACCCATATATTTTTTTATATAGGTAGCGAGCAAATTTTCGTTGAACCCGTTCTATCATGAGCTTATATTTTTGCTCATGTGGATCCCACACCAGCGCATTGTATTCGAGTTTGCTACGTACAAACGAATAATACAGAGTGAGTATGACATTCCTGTCTTTAAACCTACTTGCCTGTCTCATAACAAAACCAAGTGATTGGAAGGCCTTACAACAGATATTATTAATGTGCTGATTAAAGGTCATATTCACGTCTAAGGTCAGTCCAAGATCTTTTATTTCGTTAACGCGCTCCAGAGTGACACCTGATACGTGGTAGTTATGCTGAATAGGCGCACGCGAACGAGTAAAAGAAATAGTCTTGCACTTAGAAGTATTAAATTCTAAGTGATTGACTTCACTCCATTTTACCACCATATCGTTACGGTCGTCACCACATGACGTTAATATCATGTATGATATTAACGTCAGAGATGTTTTTTTTTTACAAAATAGAAACAACTCTATACATACTTGATTCGTTCACATTAGAGCTGAAAATTGTGAACGAATCAAGTCCTTATCATGTGATTCTACTTTGAATTTGATACTTACCAGATTTATAATCACAGGGTCGCCCATTGCGAAGATAACAAAACTACACATACGAGGAAGGAATCTAGAAGAAGTTAATACAGAAGAACAACAGAAAAAGAAACAAACCCAAGTTTGCCAGAACACTCGAAACTGTAAATTGAAACTTATTCCGGTATTTAAAGAACCTTTAACTTATATAAAACCTAGAGTTAATATTAGTATTACTAACACTGCTTTAGATTCAAATTGGCGTAATAATTATAGCAAAAAATATTTAAAGTTTAAAATATTGAACAAAGGTATTGGCAGTAATAATATTAACAGACATCGAAGATTTTGTGATATAGAAAATCGTCGTTTCAAATGTGATATATGTCAGCGTAGCTTTTATAAAAAACATCATTTAGCAGCACATATTCGTATGCACACGGGTGAAAAGCCTTTCAAATGTGATGTCTGTCAGAGATATTTCGGTACAAAGCAAAAATTAACATATCACATTCGTACGCACACTGGCGAAAAACCTTACAAATGTGATGTCTGTCAAAGTTGTTTTAGTCGAAAGGAGGTTTTAACACGACATATTCGCTCGCACACTGGCGAAAAACCTTTGAAATGTGATATCTGTCAGCGTTGCTTTGGGGAAAAGAATGATTTAATACGACATATTCGTCTGCACGCTCCTCGTGAAAAGTCTTTTAAATGTGATATCTGTGAGCGTAGTTTCAGGTACAATTTTGTTTTAACAAGGCATATGCGTATTCACACTGTTAAAAAACTTTTCAAATGTGATGTCTGTCAGAATTGTTTTCATCGAAAGGACGATTTAACACGACATATTCGTATACATGCTCCTTGTGAAAATTCTTTTAAATGTGATATGTGTCAGCGTAGTTTCAGGTACAATTATATTTTGACTAGGCACATTCGTACGCACACTGGCGAAAAACCTTTCTAATGTGATGTCTGTCAGAGATGTTTTAAAGAGTCACATTTGTACTGTTAGACCATGCTATCGTGGAGTGTTTTTAAATAAAGAACTTTTACTGATCTGAAACTTATTTGAGTACTTCAAAATTGGATTATAAAATACAACTTGGATTTAGAAAAAACCTTTTTTCAAAAAAATAGAACCGACTTCCAAAAATTTGAACAGACTTCTAAAAAAAAAAAAAAAAGTGCAAAATAACTAAACTTCGTTTTTGACAATCGGACAGTCGGTGTCAAAAAACGAAGAAACAAAACCAGAAACACCGTCTTCCGAAATTAAAGTTATTTTGCACTTTATTGTGTTTTTTTTAAGTTGGTTCTATTTAAAAAAGATTTTTTTTCTTTTTTTTACTTTGGATAGGCACGCGTTTGACCACTATCTCACGTGATGGTAAGCGATGATGTGATTGAAGATTGAGCACGCTTGCCTAGAAGTAACATATTCACTCTTAAAAACTTCCAGGTTGTAGTTATCGGAGGGAATTCCACTCCTTAGGTATACACACAATTAATGTGTTCTCAAAACATTTAGTGCGTGTGGGTGGGATGTCCACCATGTATCGGTGGCGCATCGCCGTACGTGTTGTGGTCCGATGACGGAACGGGCTTAGCGGAATTAAATTATTTAATTCCGTCGCACACTCGCCAAAATGCAACCGATAGAAAACCGACAGGCTAGCAACTCGGCGTCAATGCTTAAGACTTTGGAGCTCTTTTTAGCGGAATAAAGACACGCCAGTCTTAGCAGCATTGAGCTTGACCAGATTGGCATCGCCCCATTCAGAGACAGTGTATAAGGACAAGTTCAAGCGCTCGACCATAGCCACTCGGAGAGTCCGGATTTCAGATCCATCAGCTCGTGCGTTGGACACGTATCTCTCGGCAACAGTGCTGTTGTCTGCATACCCAAAGTTACCGGGTTTTAGCAGATCGTTAATATGCAGCAAAAACTATGTTGCCGAGAGCACCGACCCCTGAGGAACCCCGGCATGCCATCTATGACCACTCGTATAGAGCAATCCCTCAGGAAATCTGCAAGCCAATCACACAATCCGGCGGGCAGACTGAAGGAAGGAAGCTTGCCAATAAGGCTATCGTGCCAGACCCTGTCGAAGGCCTTCGAGATGTTAAGGGAGACCGCTAGTGCTTTTTTTTATTGTTGATAGGCACGCGTTTGACTATCTCACCCGATGGTAAGCGATGATGTGGTCGAAGATGGAGCGCGCTTGCTTAAAAGTAACCTATTCACTCTTGACTTACAGACTCCCGGCTTCCCCGTGTTTCTCTATGGCCTCACTCCAAATGTGAATGGTATGCTATTCACATATGGAGTGAGGCCCTATAGAAACAAAGAAGCTAGAAGATCCCCAGTTGACCAATTTTGGCGTAAGTCGTATTGTCGGTCACTAAGGATATCGTTAGCTTCTAGGCATGCCAGGAGCTTACCATTCAGTATGCATTCCATACTCTGTAAGAGTCTTTAACTAGCTGCCGAGATGTGTCTATAATTAGCTGGGTCAGCCCGACTACCCTTCTTGGGTACGGGCTGCACGTTAGCTTGCTTCCAAGCTTCCAATTTTTTAGTCTCAAACAAAAGGCGAAACGTTCGTGTCAAGATCGGAGACAACTCAGGCACACAATTCCTTAGTACACTTGGCGGTATCCCGTCGGGGCCACTAGCCTTGTTCACGTCTAGGTTACGCAGTACCCTAAGGACATCCTTTTGATGAATGCGAATGTCCGACATACTCGCCTCGCATCAAACAAGAGAATCAGGGGGCCTCGCGGCACCAGGATCTAGACTCGAAGATTCCTCAAACAAGTTTGCTTACTTCTCAGCGGAGTGGGCCAGCCACCCGTCGGGTTTCAGCAGTGAAGGCAGTGAGGGACGACAGAAGTTCGATTCAACCGACTTAGCCAGGGACCAAAACGCCTTACTACCTTAAGTATCTTTACTTGGCTCGCAAGGTTGTTGACATGTGGGATGTGGACTCAGCGATCATTGTGCCGATTGTCGTGTCAGCCAATGGTCTTATAGCCTTGAGCCTCGACTTGATTCAGAAGGCTGTACTTCTGGATACCTCCTTCCTCCTTTCCTCTCTCTGGAACCCTAACCGCCGGTAGCTTGAACCCTGTTCCCGATACCGGTGGGATCCTATTTTTTTATATTTTTAAATCTTTTTTTATTGAAATATAAAAATATAATTTAATATGTATAAACTAATGAATAAACGGAATAATAATAATATTTATTTTAATAAAACATAGTTAACGCTAGTGCTAGCTTTCGCATCTCTCGTCCATCATTGTCTGTGCAATGGTATGGGAAGAGCCACTCGTGATGGTGAGCGTTGAAGTCCCCCAGTAACACTAGCACAAGGGCAGAAGGGTACCTCTGCTGAGCCGCATCCGACGGGGAGACGTCGATAACAGATGTCGTCCCGGACACACACCCGCGCGTAGTTTAAAATTGTGCTCCAGGGTAAACCCTGGGTAACTCAGGTATGACACGTCCTACGGACATCTGATCTGCTTCTCCGAAAGGAACACGAGCGCTGGTTTCTCAGTCTCCAGGTGGTGGTGTACTGTGGCGAGATTTGAGTGCAGACCAAGTATGTTGGAGAGGTGCACTTTGTGGGAGAGGGAGTGCTGCCGCTGCCGCTGTTCAGCTTTTTTCAATTTTTGTTCCTTTGTACCATAATTTTATTATGAAGAGTGAATGAGGGAGAGAAGAAGGAAGTGAAATGAGGTTCAACGCTGCAAACCTTTAGGCATTCTTTGAGAGATGACTTGAACCCAAATTTTGACTCAATTCATCATCATTCTCCTGCCCTTATCCCAATTTATTTGGGGTCGGCGCAACATGCCTTTTTTTTTCTCTATTAGTCATTTTGACTCAGTTCATGTATGGATAAATAGCACACAGGCGTTGGTTGCAAACTGCGGTGTCATGTGTCGTGCGTTCAAACCTGGCCGTAGTCAGGATTGTCTTTTTGTGTTTCTAGTAATTTTATGAGATCATTTATCATCAATATGAATATAATACTTACGACATAGCATCGCAAAGACTAGTCGGAGACAGACGTGCGTCGCTTATGAGTGAATGTTCTCAATATACCATCATGTCAAAATTATAAATATTGATATTGTAACCAGTAATTAATTCGGAGAATCTGTTTTGGCTAGTGAATATCTTAAACAATAAAGTGGTGAGTTGCATTGCACTAGTCGGTTAACCCATTCGGAAATGTTATTTACCTTGTACTGTTATTTACTTTGTACTTTTTACCCGACTGTGCGACGCAGGGAGGGTAATGTGTTTATCAGCCTATGTATGTACGTTTGTTCCTTTGTGTCACTATAGAGACTAAATGCGAGGGCCGATTTTGATAATTCTTACCTCAATTGGTTTGTCGTAACCTTGCGAGTGTTACTAAAGACATGACAGTAAACAAAATACAATATGGCGACAACTAGACGCGATATTGTGAAAAATAATAAATTTAAGAGTCGACGAACTATATTAAGTGGGATATCAAAATAAAGGGTTCCAGGAGGCGATTCCAAAAATATAACTCGCTAAAATGTAGAAAAAAAACTTGAGAGGTGTCAAGGGACACCCGGATGAAACGAAGTTCCTTTCGATTAATTAGTGAAGGAATTGTAATATAATTTTTTTTTTTTTAATTTATAATATTTTTTTTATTATTAACTACGCACACACGCACGCACGTAAGAAGTTATACTTCATCATCTCATCTCATCTCATCGCAGCTCAGCTCAGATCAGCTAAGCTCAGCTCAGCTCAGCTTTGTACCTACCCACCAAAAATACAAGAAGTTTTTATTAGATTGTTTTTCCAACACAATCTTTTTGGATGGACAGCCTCATTAGTGTCGTCTCGCCTTTTCGTAAGAATTTTTTCCGTCTAGCCCCCTTTCACAACGCGCCATAAGGAAATTCGTTCCCAAAAAAAAACATACATACAGTCGAACATAGAACCTCCTCCTTTTTCGAAAGTCGGTTAAAAAGGGGGTGACTACAGAGATGACGACTAATAGAGGAGTATGGAAGAAAAATACATGTTGGGCCGACCCCAAATAAATTGGGATAAGGGCAGGAGAATGATGATACAAAATACTGTCACTTTTTTCCATTAGAATGTAGATGTCTGTGATGTTTCAGTTTAATGTTTTTGCAGTATTTGGCAGCAAATGAGTCGAGTCAACCTTCTCGCCAAGCTTCGCTGAGGTAGTCAATACTATGAAAAAATTCTCAGTTTTATTTTACCTAGATCGCGCCTGTTTCAATGATTCCACATATTGTCCAGTTGCGTAGACACTTGAGACACAAAACTACACCAATTTTACATCACAATATCCACTAGGAATCAATTTGCGAATAATTAAAACAGCCACTGAACTTCACACGAAAAAATACTGATCTTTATAGTTATATCATTTGTAAACATGGTGTTACAAAGCGTTTTGAAATCGACCAAGTTATATTGAAGACAAACTCCCAACTACACTGTCGCAGGATTACATTGAAACTCGGACGTCTGAACATTTCCAACTTCGATTTAACAGAAAAAATCAATATAATAGACAAAAGGCTAATTTTAAACTTATAATTATGAAGATGTAAAATCGTTTAGGAGGTTAGCTCTGAAATTACTAATCCGTTTAAAAAAAAATTCGATTCAACTTCGATTCAAACTCGATTCAAATTCGATTCAAGTTCGATTCACATCCGATTCAAATTCAATTGAAATTCGATTGAAATTCGATTGAAATTCGTTTGTAATTCGATTGAAATTCAATTGAAATTCGATTCAAATTCGATTCAAGTTCGATTCAAATTCAATTCAAATTCGATTCAATTTCGATTCAATTTCGATTCAATTTCGATTTAAATTCGATTTAAATTCGATTCAAATTCGATTAAAATTCGATTTAAATTCGATTCAAGTTCGATTTAATTTCAATTCAAATTCAATTCAAATTCGATTCAATTTCGATTTCAATTCGATTTAAATTCGATTCAATTTCGATTTAAATTCGATTCAAATTCGATTTAAGTTCGATTCAAATTCGATTCAAATTCAATTGAAATTCGATTCAAATTCGATTTAAGTTCGATTCAAATTCAATTCAAATTCGATTCAATTTTGATTCAATTTCGATTCAATTTCGATTTAAATTCGATTTAAATTCGATTCAAATTCGATTCAAGTTCGATTTAAGTTCGATTCAAATTCGATTCAAATTCGATTTAAATTCGATTTAAATTCGATTCAATTTCGATTTAAATTCGATTCAATTTCGTTTTAAATTCGATTCAAATTCGATTTAAATTCGATTCAAGTTCGATTTAATTTCGATTCAAATTCAATTCAAATTCGATTCAATTTCGATTTCAATTCGATTTAAATTCTATTCAATTTCGATTTAAATTCGATTCAAATTCGATTTAAGTTCGATTCAAATTCGATTTTAATTCATTTGAAATTCGATTCAAATTCGATTTAAGTTCGATTCAAATTCAATTCAAATTCGATTCAATTTTGATTCAATTTCGATTCAATTTCGATTTAAATTCGATTTAAATTCGATTCAAATTCGATTCAAGTTCGATTTAAGTTCGATTCAAATTCGATTCAAATTCGATTCAATTTCGATTCAATTTCGATTTAAATTCGATTTAAATTAGATTCAAATTCGATTTAAATTCGATTTAAATTCGATTCAAATTCGATTCAAATTCGATTTAAATTCGATTTAAATACGATTCAAATTCGATTCAAGTTCGATTTAAGTCGATTCAAATTCGATTCAATTTCGATTTAAATTCGATTCAAATTCGATTTAAGTTCGATTCAAATTCGATTTAAGTTCGATTCAAATTCGATTCAATTTCCATTCAATTTCGATTTAAATTCGATTCAAATTCGATTCAATTTCGATTTAAATTCGATTTAAATTCGTTTCAAATTCGATTGAAATTCGGTTTAAATTCGATTTAAATTCGATTGAAATTAGATTTAAGTTCGATTCAAATTCAATTCAAATTCGATTCAATTTCGATTCAATTTCGATTTAAATTCGATTCAAATTCAATTTAAATTCGATTTAAATTCGATTCAAATTCGATTCAAGTTCGATTTAATTTCGATTCAAATTCAATTCAATTTCGATTCAATTTCGATTTAAATTCGGTTTAAATTCGATTCAATTTCGATTCAATTTCGATTTAAATTCGATTCATATTCGATTCAAATTCGATTGAAGTTCGATTCAAATTCGATTCAAATTCAATTGAAATTCGATTGAAAGTCAAATTCGATTTAAGTTCGATTCAAATTCAATTCAAATTCGATTCAATTTAGATTCAATTTCGATTCAATTTCGATTCAATTTCGATTTAAAATTCGATTCAAATTCGATTCAAATTCAATTCAAATTCTATTCAAATTCAATTCCAATTCAATTCAAATTCAATTCAAATTCAATTCAAGTTCAATTCAAATCATTTATTTTAAATAAATCATTTACAGGCACTTTTGAATTGTCAATAAGTCGGTCAGTCAGAAAGATGAAGCTAATTGTACATTCCAAGGCGTAGATCTCTATGGAGAAGAACGTGCAAGAAACTCTATGGACTCTCTCTCTCTGTTGGCTCTATTTTTTTTTATAATTTTTTACAAAAATAACTAAAAAGTTCCAAACAAGTCACTTTTCAAGCAGTCTGATGCAGTTGGTGGCATGAAATCAATAATTGAACTAAAATAACAGCCACCAACTGCATCAGACTGCACTTTTAAGTTATTTTTTACAGTCGGGTTTTTTGTTAGCATGGTGAACAATGGATGCTATATTGATATAAACACATCAATGGTTGTATGACGGTTTTATATTGAAAACTACCCATTACTATCTCAACATAGGCAAAATCACTGAACATTCATTGATGGAGCCATAACTTTAAAATTTAAATGAATTGTTATAATTTTAATATGAGAATTCAGAATTATTATGACATTGTTTACACTAGACAAAAATTGACAATGTAACATGTTGTCTCTTGCCAACATAGGTATGTTTTTGTCAATACTCTGCCTAGCCTTTTACTAACCATGTTGAGATCGGCTTCTAGACAAAGTGTATGCATTTAGATACCAGTATTTTACATGAAGCAATTATTCAGCCAACCCAGCAACTGGGTAACACAATACTCCTTGGCAAGCTGGTGTCAGATTACCTGGCCCCTCATAACAACTGTCCAAGATCTACAAATGACATCCGGGACCAACAGCTTAACTTGCCTTTCGAGTTACAGAGGAATCTCGGTATGTTTAGTTGGTCACCCATCCATAGGCCAACCTCGGCAAGCACTGCTTAACCTTAGAGATTGACCCATGTGGCTATTATTACTTAGTTGTTAAAACATTAGTCGGTATTTACGTGTCACACCACTTGTTAAATTAAAACTAGTTTGATGTTTTGTTTCCGTTGATAATCTTTACAAACCAACTTCATAAAAAGTGCAACTCTGTGTGTATAAGCTTGGTTCATGTTGGCTACCATGTTTCAATAAAGCAATAATTTTGCTTAACACATGTTTATTTACAACCCATAATTTATTTTGAAAACACTAAACCTTGCACTAAGCGCAAGATAAGACTGTTTGAAAGCCTTAAAAGGAATGATATTGAATGCCAAATGTGACAAACACCTAATCAACAAGACTTTTGATGTTTCTATTTGGTGTAAGTGCACCCAACAACAAACATAGAAATCTGTCAGAAATTACTAATCTATTTGATTAGGTAGTGAGATTTATTTCAATATGAAAGTTTCCAAACACTGCATGCAAACTTTAATTTACTTGTCATAGAAGGTTCATAACATGTTAAAAATTATCCTACTATTATTACAAATGTGAAAGCCTGTGAGCATGTATGGATGTTTATTATTCAATTACATTAGAAAGGCTAAATGGATTAGGATGAAATTTGGCGCAGAGACAGATTATAGTCTGGAATAGCACATACGCTATAATTTAAAGTGGGGGAAGTATCAACTTCACGCAACAAGCCGCTGGCAGAAAATATTATTTGAATAATAACATTGAGCGTGGCGAGTTATTTTTATTTTATGAAGTAATTTATGTTGAGTTATTATTTTTACTTCTGCAAATTGTCAAGCAAAAGGCGACTCTAAACTTGACCTGCTTATGAATGGTTCTGTAGTAAATGGTTCAGTTTTAGTAACAACAAATAATTATAACAAAATACTCCCCGTATTGTCCTTGGAATCCGTCAATCAATTGTTTAACCTGTTTGTTTTCCTGGTATCAAATCTTTGATAATTTAGCTGCTTCGGTCATTCTGTGTTGTACTTGTAATTTGGGATGGGCAAACAATTTGCCCATCTCAAATTTTTACAGAAATATCCGACATCAATTGTTTATAATTGCAATTGGTATCGTATTACTCAGTAACTGGGTTATGGAGGTCAGATAGGCAGTCGCTCCATGTAAAATACTGGTATTCAGCTGCATCCGGTTAGACTGGAAGCCGACCCCAAGATAGTTGGGAAAAGGCTAGGCAGATGATGAATTGTTTATAATTGCAGCATATTACAATGACTTGATGATCTCTATGAGGTGTTTTTATGATAGTCACAGGTGTAACGAAGATGATAGCTTTGACTGCTGCATGTGTTCGTTTACATTCCGTCATTATTTTTTCCACATTCCAATTGTAATCATGTTACAGCATCTTGTCCGTCAGCCACATAGACGAGAATACAGCCAACTTCCAGGCTACTTGTGTCAGAATAGGGTTTTACGTGCGTTTTCATAGGTGGTCGACCGTGGACAGTTGCACGAAATTCTTTGGATGTCCGGCATTCATAGCATGGGCGGGAGTGGAATTGCATGGGTGCAATCCCACTTCTGATGTCGCAGCAGGACTACACAGATCACTCGTAGAAAGGTGCCTCAGGTACAATTTCTCATTTTTGGTAGGAGAGATGGTACAACTTCAATTAAACACAACACTTGACTGAAACTCATGGGTTTTATTTCATTTAAACCATGTACAGACAAGTGTCTGTGTAACTGTTGATCAATCTGAAGCTAACAAACTAAAACCACATATTATGTGGCCAGCCAGTTCCAAGGCATTGTTCTCTCAGAGAACAACTGACAGAAAATAAACTCTGGAGACATTCTTTTTGAAACGAATTATATTACAACACTTGTCGACTGCGAACGACGACGTAATTTTATTACTTGCTTATTAGTTTTTCAACCAAATCTATTAATTTGATTTACGAAACACAATCTATCACGATTCCTTTTTCTTTTTTTAGTCTACACACAACTACTGCAAGCGCACACTGTCTACCTCGCGCACACTGGCGCACAGCGCACACGCTTCCAATTAAAGTGGGCGGAAACACCCCATATTCCAATACATAATCTCCTTACTTATTTAGGAAAACTTACAAACAATACGAAAATACTTTTTAATTCATTATGTAATCAATAAACAATAGCTACTAATTACTAATGCTGAAACATTTCTTATAACTCAAGTTAAATTAGTAGCTTCATTACTTCTTCCAACATTTCCGGCAATTTAAGTAATTTAAACAAACAAAAAGTTTTCATTAGAACTTGTTGTCATAAATAGTCTTCTGAATTTATAGTTTGGTATATAATACTGAAACTGTTCACGTCGTTAGGTTGATTGTGCGTTGTAGATGTATTTTGGTGATTTTATTAAATAAAACGACACTACTGTTTCGAAGCTCTGTATTGAGGCAACTAATCTTAAAACGATCGAACATACCGCCCACCAAAAGGACCCTATGTCCTTTTACAAATACAATTCATTGGGATACATGACAAACTTATCGTTTTCTAACTTTTGCGACTTATTAAATATAGTACTTATAAGAAACGTTTTAAGTGAACTGTATGTAAAGAAAAAAACATGCATCGTATAGTATATAAATAAGTACTAATATATATATGTTTATCACACGATCTAATTTTATGGAAAGACAAGTATTATGAGCACGACACATCAAGTTAAGTAGTATACATGCAATGGCATGCAGGTGGCCAAGTACATATTGTTTTCTCGTTTAGCTACTTGCTAAATTACACGGAACGTATAAGTATACCTAGCTATACATTAGTAGATAATTAACAAATCAGTTTTCTACCTTGACAAACAATATGCTTTAACATTTACAGACATGAAGTTAAGTAAGAATGTAAACAAACTGTGTTTCAAATAGCTAAAACTTCATTGAGGTTCTTTGGGCAAGAATATTAACTTCGATAAAGCCCTCTTTAATTCACCTTGTCCTTTACACTGCACTGTAACCACTCTCACCAAATCATCTTTTCCAGGATGCAGCGTTTTGATTTTTCCTAGGAGCCATCTCGCGGGTGGCAGACCTTCCTCTTTGATGACTACAATGTCTCCCACGGTAGGTGCCTGTATAGCTGATTGCCACTTGGTCCGTTGTTGCAGAGTGTGCAGATATTCTGAATGCCATCTTCGCCAGAAGTCTTGCGTCATTTTCTGTACTAACTGCCATCTAGTTGATTTTTGATGTTTCATAGTCACAATCAGGAACACTAAGTAATGGCTCACCTATTAAAAAGTGACCAGGTGTGAGTGGTGACATCGTCTCAATAGTATTATCCAGCTGGCACAGTGGGCGGGAGTTTAGACATGCTTCTATTTGTGTTAGCAATGTCGCCATTTCTTCATAGGTAAGTGTTGTGTTTTTGCTAATCCTAGTCAACACACACGTCTGTCTTTTCACAGATTGTACTCCGGCTTCCCAGAGACCTCCACAGTTCGGCATTCGCGTCGGAATAAAATGCCACGTAGTTCCTTCGGTTGCTAAATATTCGGAAATTTCTTTAGTAATCCTGTTTTCACCTGCTTTGAAAAGTTCTTTGAGTTCTTTTGCTGCACCAATAAAATTAGTGCCGTTATCGCTGAACAGATGATGGCATAGACCTCGACGTGCGACAAATCTCCGAAATGCAGCCAGGAATGCTTGAGATGTTAAGTCTGTTACGGCTTCCAGGTGTATGGCACGGGTAGACATACACACAAACAGACAGATGTACCCTTTAGTAGCATGGTGCCCTCGCCCTTTCGATGTTCTTATTAACACTGGACCTGCATAGTCTACTCCACTGTTCAAAAAGGCTCGCTGTGGGGTCACCCTTACAGCTGGCAATTCACCCATTAACTGATTATTTACCTTGCCTTTATCAATAATGCAAACCTTACAATTTCTTATGCATTTTCTTACTGCTGATTTTAGGTGAATTATCCAGTAATTACTTCTTATGTATGTCATCATAACTTGTATACCACCGTGCAACGTTTGTTTGTGTGCTTCGTGAATCAACAATGTAGTGATATGTTGATTACTCGGTATTATTATGGGATGTTTGACTGTGTCTGGCAAATTAGCGTGTTGTAAGCGACCACCAACTCTCAGCAGATTGTTTTTATCTAAAAATGGTGTCAAGCCAATTAGTGAACTTGATTTTCTCACCTTACCATTTTTCTTAATGGATTCGATATCTCTTTCATAAATTGACTGCTGATAATATTTTATGCAAATTTGCAAAATGGTGTTCATTTCATTTGTAGTCAAATATCTTTCTTTGTTTTTATTGTTTAATAATCTTCGGCAATAAGCAAGTACCCTCTTCATTCTAGTTAAATTAGAAAATCTTTCCCAAATTGGTTTTTCTTCATTTTCTATTGTTGTAAAACATGTTGATTTTAATTCCATATCTGTCTCTGTATTTTCTGGTATTTTCATATGAACTTTATTTTCTGATAGCCATCCTGGCCCTTTCCACCACATCTTCTCTTTCTTCAGATCTGTAAGAAACATTCCTCTAGATGCTATATCCGCAGGATTCTCTTGTGATACAACATGATGCCACTGTATGTTGTTTGTATTGTCTTTGATTTCCACCACGCGATTTGCAACAAAGGTCTTCCATTTTTGAGGTTCACCATGAAGCCACGCCAGTACGATCGTTGAGTCTGTCCAACAGTAAGTTTGGTTATATGGAAATTTCATGGCTGATGTGACTTGTTTTAGAAGCCTTGACAACAATAATGCCAAGCCACAAAGCTCAAGACGAGGCAGAGATACTGTTTTTAGTGGTGCAACTTTGGTTCTAGAAGCAATTAGACTTATGTAGATTGTACCATCTTTTTGTTCTACTCTGCAGTATACAACGGCTGCATAGGCTCGAGTTGAAGCATCACTAAATCCATGCAGTTGAATTGCTTTAATATTGCTGCTATACGTGTGTAACCATCGGTTTAGAGAAATCTGGTTGACATTCTCGAAATCTTTTCTTATCTTCAACCAATCTGCGGTTAGTTCATCTGATAATGGTTGATCCCAGTGTGTACCAACTAGCCATAGTTTTTGAATGAACATTTTAGAGAGCACAATGCTCGGTGATATCCATCCTAACAGATCATATAGCTTTTGCACATCAGACAAAACACTTCTCTTGGTAATGATAGATGGGGGTGAATTGAGACTGATTTTGTAGAGGAATTGATCAGTGCCTAAATTCCATGTGATACCCAACGCCTTCACAGTACCTTCTAGGTTTATATCAAGTAAAATATTTGAAGAAATGTTGCTTGGATCCATCGACTTCATTAATTCGATGTTGTTTGATGACCACTTCGCCAACTCAAAACCTCCTCTACTTAACATAGCTTTGAGTTGATTACTAGCTTCTATGGCTTCTTCTATCGTGTCACAACCCGACATAACGTCATCGACATAAAAATCTGACAGTGTAATGTCAGCAGCTATTGGATAGCTATCTCGTTCTTCGTGTGCAAGTTGGATCAAGGTCTTCACTGCGAGATAAGGAGCTGAAGTAGTCCCAAAGGTAACGGTAAGTAATCTATAATCTTTTATTTCTTCATTGATATTATTTCTCCACAGTATTCTATGAAAATCAACATCTTCTTTATTTAACATTACCATTCTGTACATCTTTTTTATATCAGCAGCGAAACAGACAGCGTGCATTCTCCAGCGCATGATTATGCTACGTAAGTCTTCTTGGAGCACTGGACCAGGTAAGAGTTCATCATTTAATGATACGCCATTTGTTCCCTTACAGGATGCATCAAAAACTATGCGGGTTTTCGTGGTTTCTTTGTCTTCGCGCAGAACTGGATGGTGGGGTAAGTATACCGATTTTCTTGAATATATTTCTTTTTCAGGTACTTCTTCTATATGACCTAAGCTTTTGTAGTCATTTATAACCTTTTCATATTCATATTTTAACTTAGGCTGTTTATTAAATCTTTTTTCTAATTGTATTAATCTTGTTTTAGCAATTTCTCTTGTGTTTCCTTCTGTAGATTGAATACAATTTGTTTTAAACGGTAGTTTCACTATAAATCTTCCGTGTTCATTTCTTGTGTATGTTTTGACGTGACAACGTCTTATAAATTGGTTTGCCGGGTGACACTTCAAGAAACTGCGTTACGCTCCGCTCACGTTATGCGCTCACAATGAGAGTGAGTGAGAGGCACGCGTCCCTTCCACTCGGGCAACATTAAAATTATTTTACCACTCAAAGTCGTTGTCACGTAAAACTTTCGCCCGTATACCGACTTTACAGGCAACCAATTTTTTTTTGTTATAAATGTCTTCACATAGTTGTTCTTCCTTTGTATTATTTAGCCTTGTGGTTGTATCTATCTCCCAGAGTGTTTTCAACATGTTATCGACATCTATCTGGTGATGCATGACAAGAAATGAATGTTCATTTTGTGTTGTATTTATTTCTCCAAATAATATCCATCCTAGGGTTGTTTTTGTGCACATGGAGACCCTGGCGGACCCTTGATTAATTCTTGTTCGACTATTCGTACATATTCCTTAACACCAAGTAGCAGATCTATCGGGCCTGGCTTGTTATACTCTGGATCAGCAAGATCAAGACCCTTTAGGTGCTGCCAGTTGTGAACACTTATTGTTTCGTGTGGTATTCTCGTGGTCAGTTGCTTGGGCATGACGTAAGCTTCGACGTGCATGTTGAATTCTGGTTTCCTTCTCGATAATATGTTTAATTGAACCACGTGTTTAATTGGTGCTTGCATAGATCCCACACCTGTTACAGTGCCTTCAACTGATTTTCTTTGAAGATTCAATAATTGAGTTGCCTTTTCACTAATAAAACTAGCTTGCGAACCTTGATCTACGAGAACTCTTAACAGCGTCGCATTTTTCTCTTTTCCTTTTGCTTGAACTAGTGCAGTAGCTAATAATGCTCTTCCCGATACTCCAACACCAACATGAAGACTTGTTATAGCCTCCTGGTTGTCTTATTGTTGTTGAGATGTCGATGGTTGTATTGGTTCTGTGGGAGCCTTCGACGCCTCTGATTTGTGAAGCAAGGAATGGTGACGTCTCTTACATATACGGCAAGTAACTGGTACCTTGCATTTGTAAACTGACACAAATGACCCGGAAGCAGGCAGTTGAAACAAAGTTGTTTTTCTTTCACATAGTTGTTACGTTGAGTAACGTCCATTTTAATAAACTGCTTACAATGGCATAAGGTATGCTTTTCACTACAAAGTACACAGCTTTTATCTTTAACGACATTCACGGCATGGTACGATCGCTCTTTAATTGTGCGATCTTTATTTGTCACTGGTTGTATCATTTCCAAAGTTCTAAATTTCGATTCTAAAAATCCTTTTAACTCTTTCCATGAGGGCACTTCTTCGGACTTTTCCTTATAAGCAAAAGTTTCCCACTCTTTATGTGATTCTTGGTCCAACTTCTGAATCACCAGAAATATAATAATCGGATCCCAAGAATCGGTGTTAATTTTCAAGTTTTTGAGGTTATTTATGCACTCTGTCGTAGTATCTAATAATATCTTCACGCTGTTAGCTGTCTGTGCGGTGATTTTCTTTTGATAAAAAAGTCTTTTCAAAACAGAGAACACAATAACACGTTTGTTGCCAAATCTGCCTTTTAACAATTGCCATGCTTGATCGTAATTACTGTCCGTAACTTGAATATGCCGTAATATAATTTCAGCTTCACCGGTAACACTAGATTTTAGGTAACGTAGCTTTTGAACATCACTGATTGAAGTATTGTTGTGCACAAGTGATGTAAACATGTCCTGATACGTAGGCCACTCCTCGTAATTTCCAGAAAAGTTTGGCAGTTGAATCCGAGGTAGTTTAACGATTGAACATTGCCCTTGAAATACTGATGAGTTTGAAGTTTCCATTGATGCTGGCTGTTGTTTGCTCATCATATCTGTCAAGTCTGCTTGTAAGCAAAGGTACAGGTACATCTTCAACGATGAAAAAGTCTTCATTAAGAAAATAAGAGATTTCACCTCGTTTGTCTCTCGGAGTACACTGTGTCAACATCTCATGAGCTTGCTTAAAGGAACTCCAATACTCTTCAATGCACTTCACTCTAGCCCTTATATAACCATCTGTAAGACTCGCTTTAGGGCATTTTTTTAGGTTAACTTGCGTTTTTTGTATTAGTTTTGCCACGTCTTCTAGCGTATTTAAATATTTTTGTTGTTCCGCAGTTAAAGTAGCCATTTTAATGTTTTATTATGTTGTAAAGTACTTGTTAATCACCTGTGTTGTGAATTGTCAACCACACTCGTAGAAAAATTATATCTTCATAAAATCACTGCACAATTTTGCGTAAACAAGTCGTTTTCTTATCTCTGGAATGCGGCTGCCTTTTGTTCTCAGCTCGCTCGGTCCGACACCATTCACTAATGATCCACAGGTGTGCCGGTAATAGGTAAGTATGCGGCTCGATTTGCGACCATACGTTCACGTCGTTAGGTTGATTGTGCGTTGTAGATGTATTTTGGTGATTTTATTAAATAAAACGACACTACTATTTCGAAGCTCTGTGTTGAGGCAACTAATCTTAAAACGATCGAACAGAAACCTATTTAACTTTCGTATTAAATTATTATATGTGGGTATTGATCATGTAAATCTCACTCAGCCGACGCCATTTTTTAGAATTTGTAATCTAAGTCATAAACCAACTATACCCTTCGTCAAATGTGCAATTATTAAAATGACTAATAACCCAGAAGCTATAAAATAAATGGTCCCTATATATTTAAATTCTAGTTTATAAATAAAACATTGCAATTAGTTTAATATTTGATTTTCATAAAACTTATGAAAGGTTTGATTCCATCAAGACGCCAATAGATGGCGTTGAATTAGAATAGGAACTAACACTCACTGTCATAGTTGAATCTGTATCTCAATAGAGGGCAGAATTAACATTTTAATCTTAAATATTAATTAAAATAATTAGTAATGATGGTTATCTTAGCAGCCAGACGCTCTCGCGGTGACATGACGTATTGTATGAATTCCTCAAAGGAGCTTCACACTAAAATACATCTGAATGATCGAACCTCCTTAGAAGTGCTTTTGCTCAATACGTTTGTCTTACTTTGATACAAAACAGAAAATGAGACGAAAGATGTAGTTCTAATTTTCACCACGCGCACGTGGCGCTATTTGCAAATTCGTGCCATTTTCATATTAGAAACGTTTCAAAGCTTGTTGCGACTTTCCGACTGATATCTAAAAACTAAAGTTTGTTTCATTACCTAATTGTACTATTTCTCGCAAATGCGTTGAAAAACGTTGTAGGACACACGTGCGGAAATTGGTATATAATTTTATAAGGCTGGCTTCACAGCTGTTTGTGAGACCCGTACGGGCTCCCGGAACGGAGACATACGTGAGGAGCTTGAACATCGTTTCACAGCGACGCGTATTGGACCGTACGCGACCCGCTCCGCGTCGCTGTGAAACAATGTTATAGCGCCTCACGGAATTTTTGGGTTTTCCAATCTAGAAGATGCAATTTGTATTAGGAATGAAAATAATACCTGTGTGTCATGTAAATGTCTGGCAAATTCAAATTACGAACTCTCTAATTTGATCTCATTTGATTTGAACGGGACAGATAAAGTTAATTTAAATGAACTACCCGAAACAATCGTTTCAAAGGAAAATGTTAATATTAGGTGTTATTGAATTTGTCCGCGTTGAAACTGGCGGATCTTGGTCACTACAAGGGGCATGGTTTTGTTAACGGCTGCATGGTCTGTTATGATGATTTAATGCTTAGATTTTAATTTTTAAATAGTAGTGAAGATCAACCTTTTTAATTACACATTCTGACATACGGTTGTTTAATTTGAAGATTACAGATAAAAAAAAATTGGTTGCTTGTGAAGTCGGTATACGGGCGAAAGTTTTACGTGACAACGACTGAGTGGTAAAATAATTTTAATGTGAATATTCATTTATACTACTTTTTTGATTGAAAACTACCACAACATTGTGATTACTACAACATAACCTATTCACTTATGTCTTAGTCATTTATTTCATCATGTTATATTATCAGTCTGAAATTATTTACCTTTGCTGTTTGAATTGTTGCGATGGACGAAACTACCTTCACATTATCACTACACAATCGTTTTACAATTAACTGGCAACGTGTAAACTTGTATGCAGGCGCCTAAGCGAAATAGAAGCGCAAGACATGAACCGGTGTGTATGCCTATCTCTCTCACTCTCTCTCTCTCGCTCTGTCTCTCTCGCTCTTAGGCGGGCTAACTGTGCTCGAGTGGAAGGGACGCGTGCCTTTCACTTTTTATGTCTGTCTCTCTCGCTCTTAGGCGGGCTAACCATGCCCGAGTGGAAGGGACGCGTGCCTCTCACTCGCTCTCATTGTGAGCGCATAACGTGAGCGGAGCGTAACGCAGTTTCTTGAAGTGTCACCCGGCAAACCAATTTATAAGACGTTGTCACGTCAAAATATATATATTAAAAAATATGACTACGCTGCCAAAATCACGAACTACAGTTTGGGGACTGTTCTGTGGAACACCATTAAATATCTATGAGGTCCTCCGACTGCAGTTCGTGGTTTTGGCAGCGCAGTCGGGTTTTTTTTTTATTAATACATTTTAGTGACGTTTAACACTGGCTTCTTATAAGACTGTGAGCGTTATAGGTGATATTAATTTGAATATTTTAAGGCCTGATCCACAGACGGACCAATATCTAAACCTGTCTGCTGAGCATGGAATGCTACCTGCTCATCTCTTTCCTACAAGAGGGTTGAACTCTCTGGATCATGTTATTCTTAGAACTAAAGGAAAGGCGACTACTATAGTGCTAGACTCTATGTTCACGGATCACGCCCCAGTGATTTTCATTTGCGACCATAAATTGAAGGAACCTAATAAGACTTGGACATCTTTACGTATTGATCATGCTGCAATTGTAGCTGACCTCCAGCAAACTGACTTTTCACCAGTTCTTAGTGCTTCAGATGCAGAAGATGCTGCAACACAACTAATCGCGACCATTTCCTCGGTAATTAAAGTGAACACTCGTAGTGTAACAATTCCCAATAGAAAGAGAATTCTGAAACCATGGATCACTCCTGGTCTACTACGTTGCATTCGAACTCGTGACAAGATGTACTTAAAGACACGGAAAGATCCTGAAAACACTGTGCTGAGAATTAGTTTCACCCGTTACAAGACCTTTTGTAATAACCTGCTTCGAAAGGTGAAGACTTGTTATGAACGTGGGGAACTCCAGAAAGCTAGTGGGAATCCAAAAAAAACCTGGGACCTCCTCAAACAGTTCAGTAACATCAGCCAGAAACGATCACAGGCATCTAGTGAGTTACTCACTGTGTCACATGATCCAGCCTCTTCCGTGAACTAAGTGAACGAGTTTTTTGCTGGTGTGGGTAAGAAGTTAGCCTCTAAAATAATCGAGTTTGCAGGACAGAACAACAATCCCCAGAGTCCAACCGTTTCCAAAAAAGAGGGTCCACCCAATTCCATGGTACTCTACAGTACCGATGACACTGAAATTGAGTCCATATTCAATGGTCTCCGAAGTAACTGTGCAGTGGGATGGGATGGCATCCCGAGTAGTATTCTTAAGGCTGCCAAGTGTCAGCGGGCTTTTAAGCGCATGCTTGGAGAGGGGCCAGTTTCCACTCCGTTGGAAGACGGGGAAGCTGGTCCTCATCAAGAAGCCGGGGCGCCCCGCGGACTCTCCGTCCGCTTACCGGCCCATCGTTCTGCTCGACGAGGTGGGCAAGCTCTTTGAAAGAGTAATTGCAGACCGCCTCGTCGGGCAGCTGACGCGGGTGGGGCCGGATCTGGCGGAGAGCCAGTATGGCTTCCGCAGGGGGCGCTCTACGGTGGACGCCATCATGCGCGTACGAGCCCTCACGACGGGGGCTGCAGTAGCCCGGGGTAGGGTCGTCTTGGCGGTGTCTCTGGACATCGCCAATGCCTTCAACACCCTGCCCTGGAGTTGCATAGTGGAGGCACTCCGGTATCACCGGGTGCCGCACTACCTCCGTCGCGTAGTTGAGGCTTATTTGACGGACAGGGCCGTCATCTACCCCGGTCACCAGGGAGAATGGAACCGACAAGAGATGTCGTGCAGTGTTCCACAGGGATCGGTCCTTGGGCCGCCTCTGTGGAACATCGGGTACGACTGGGTGCTGCGCGCTGACCTCCCTAGCGCCGTCAGCGTAATATGCTACGCTGACGACACCCTGGTCCTGGCGCAGGGGTGGTCGCACGATGCGGCGGCCAACATTATGACACGCGGGGTTGCGATAATCGTGGACAGGATCCGGCAACTGGGACTCGAGGCATTGCACAAGTCCGAGGCCATGTGTTTTCATGGTCCTCGTAATGCGCCACCGGCGGGTTCCCAGATAACGGTAGGAGGGGTTCACATCGCCGTCGAGGGGACGATGAAGTACCTGGGACTCGTCCTCGACAGCCGGTGGAACTTCGTCGAGCATTTTCGACGTTTGGCTCCCAGACTGGACAGGGCCGGGGCTGCTTTGAGGCGGCTCATGCCCAATCTGGGGGGGCCAAACGCCTCCTGCCGGAGGCTCTACGCGGGGATCGTGCGGTCCATGGCCCTTTACGGAGCACCGGTGTGGGCGCGTTCGCTAAGGCAGCGGACTACTCGCCGTCTGAACGCGTCCCAAAGGGTCATGGCGATCAGAATGATCCGAGGATACCGTACGATCTCCTGCGAGGCGGCGAGCCTCCTTGCCGGATTATCGCCATGGGATCTGGAGGCAAAAATCCTCGCGAATCTCTATGAGGAGCGCGAGGAGGCGAAACGCCGGGGCGAAACTCCGCTGCCGCGACAACTCGCGGCTCGGCGGACAGAGCTCCGGCAGGATCTCATGGCGACATGGAGACAGCGATTGTCACAACCCCGCGCTGGGCACGACACCATTGCGGCGGTAGTGCCCCTCTTTGAGGCTTGGCTGGAGAGGCCCCACGGCGCCCTCACCTTCCGCCTGACGCAGGTCCTCACCGGACACGGCTGTTTCGGGAGGTTCCTGTTTCGGATCAAGCGGGAGGTGACGCCCGGGTGTTTCCATTGCACGGATCGCCCAGAGGACACGGTGGAGCATACGGTGAAGGTTTGCCCCGCTTGGGCAGAGCACCGCCGTATCCTCGTCGATGCGATAGGCGGCAGCGACCTCTCGCGCCCTGCCCTGGTTCAGGCCATAGTACGGAGCGAGAGGGAATGGGAAGCCGTCTCCTCCTTCTGCGAAGCAGTTATGCTCGCGAAGGCGGAGGCGGGACGCGTGAGAGAGCACCAACAACGGAGTCGCCCTCACGCCCTCAGCAGCAGCCGCCTCAGGAGACGCCTGGGACTTCCGGCGCCGCGAGACGATCTCCGGCCACCGTAGACCCGGGCCTGCGGACGGCGAGTAGTGGGTAACTCGCCGTCCGATCAGCACCAGGCCCGAGAGTCGACGGCGCGTAGTGTTCCACGCGCGCCTCAAAAAGTTGTCAGCAAGAGACGGCGCCCGTCATGGCCGATGCCTGCCCGGGGGTTGAGGATAAATTCGAAACAGAGTTACCTCGCCCCTGGGCACTCAAAGGCAGGAAGGAACCGGGGTGGGTTTTAGTCAGTAAGAGTCTGACACGCCCTCCCGCTCCACCCAGAGCGGGAGAAGTCATAGGATGATTTCCCACCCCACAAAAAAAAAAAAAAAAAGGCTGCCAAGTGTGTCCCACAATACCTGTCATAACCCGAGTTTGTAATCTTTCCTTGAGTACTGGCATATTTCCTAGGGCGCTTAAAAAAGCTATTGTTCATCCCATACATAAAAAAGGACCTAAAGATAATATGGATAATTACAGGCCCATATCTGTGCTTAGTTCTGTTTCAAAGATATTTGAAAAAGTGCTAAATATAAGGTTGCTCAGATTTCTTGAAAAAAATGATATCTTTGCAAAAAATCAATACGGATTTAGGCCGGGTAGGTCTACTGAGGATGCCATCATGGATCTTTTGAACTCTACTGTTCATAACATAGACCAAAGGATAAAAACAGTTGGAATCTTCGTGGACCTATCCAAAGCTTTCGACACGGTTTCGATGCCTAAACCATTATCCAAACTAGAGGTGGTTGGAATAAGAGGTATTGCTTTGGAAATTTTTAAGAGTTATCTCAGTGATCGCACACAGTGTGTCATTATTGACGGCCATGTTAGTAAGGATGAGAGGCTTAATTTTGGAGTCCCACAGGGCAGTGTCCTTGGACCAACTCTCTTTCTGGCCTATATTAAATGATCTTTGCAAGCTATCACTCCCTAAATGCAAAGTAATAACTTATGCTGATGATACTGCTCTGCTCGTCGAGGGTGGAGACTGGTCGGAGGTGAGTGCAAATGCTGAAGCAGCTCTCAGACACGTTATGAACTGGCTAGTCGGTAACTTATTAACCCTAAACGTTGAAAAAACTAAATTTATTACGTTTGGATCAAAGGCAACTTCAGTCCCCCGGCAACATTTTCGATCCGGGCTCATATGTTCCTATCCTAACCAGAAACGGAGCTGTGCCTGTTGTCAAATAGCTCGAACTCGGAGTTTTAGATATCTTGGCATAATAATTGACGAAGTCTTGAGTTGGCATGAGCAAATTACAGCTACAGTTGGCAGAATAAGAAAGATAATATCGAGGGTATAGTGCTAAACCCAATAAGTGACAAAAAATCAAAAAATCCTTTTTTGGGCCATCTCGATGCATTTTTTGCGCTCTTTTTAGTAGTGTAATCAAATAAACAGATTTCACAGTGTAAAGCAAAATTCTTGAGGTAATAACCCAATAAAGTGCCCATGTTTAGCCATTACAGAAAAACTAAAACACAATAAAGCGTGTTAACTTTCTAAATCCTTTTTTTATTTTAAGCTTAAAGCGCAAAAAAGGATTTATTTGTATTTAGTATTTGTAGTTTTCAATTACAATTACATCAAGGCTTACGGCAATAACCATTATTCATATTTATTGGGTTTGACCTTTACTTAAGTAAATAAGAAAACATACAAAATAAAAAAACTAAAAACAAATAAAAATAATTATCGGGTTTTACTGTTTAATTATATTGCGAAACAACAGTTTATATTTAGTTATTTGGTATCTGCTCACTTCCACAACCTACTTTCTTTAAATCTTGTTTGAGGAAGAACCCAATAAATCATGTTTCTGACTGCAATAATATAATCGTTCCTGAGTCTCCAAATATGGAAAATTGCGATAGTGAAGCTGATAAAGAATTCGTTATGTTAGTTCTTGAGAACTTTTTGGATAGAGTGTGGTTATCCGTCAAACCATTAACGCGACAAAAGAGAGCTGAACCTGAAGAGTGGAAGCGTAATATTAGTAAATTGAGGAAAGCTAAGGGGTTATCGTATACTACAAACGGTGTGTCACGATCGGCCAAAGTCCCAAAGCCCATTCAGTGTGATAAATGCTCATCTAAATGCACTGAAAAGTTTTCTTCCGAAGAACGAAATAATTTGTGCCGTAATTCTTACAATATGAACTTCATTTCTAAGAAATACTTCCTTCTTTCATGCCTAAAAATTCAGCCAGTAAAGACCAGGAAATTGCAGAAAACTTCCAATAAAAAAGATCCTTTGACCAGCAAAAAATTCTTTTTTGAAAGAACCATGAAAATATTCAAGTCTGCCTGAATTTTTTCAAAGCAACCTTATGTATTAGTGTAGATGTTATTACTGACGCTGTAAACAAAGCAGATTCATTCGGGGCTTATCATAGCGTTGATCAACGTGGAAAAAAAGAACCGCCTAATAAAACCAACCCGGAAGACATTGCATTTGTCCAGCAACATATAGAATCTTTTCCTGTGATGGAGTCTCACTACTGTCGTAAAGATAGCAAAAAGAAATATTTGGCTCCTGACGTAAAATCTATAAATAACATGTATAGATTTACCAAGAATTATGTAAAGACTCAGGTAAGGTAGCAGTTGCACCATTTAATTATCGCGACATATTTAATACTTAATACGTATTTTTTTTTTTTTTCACCCTAAAAAAGATCTATGCAATATTTGTTCAAAATACGAAAAGGCTGGGTCGAAAGAAGATTTTGAAGAAGAATACCAGGAGCATTTACAGCGTAAAAAATATGTCAAGCAGAAAAAGATGCTGACAAAGTTCGCGCTAATGCTGATGAGTCATTTATGTCTATTACTATGGATTTGCAAGCGGTATTGCAGATACCAAATGGAGGGGAAAGTATATTATACTACATGAGGAAATTAGTGTTGTATAATTTTACTAGTTATGAAGCAAAATTACCTAACAATGCATACTGCCTGTGTTGGAATGAATTAAATGGTAAAAAAGGTAGTTGTGAGATAGGTACGTGCCTCTATTACTTTTTGTCAAAGGAAATACCCCAATCCACTAAAGAAATCAGTATATTTTCTGATACTTGCAGTGGGCAAAACAGAAATCAATACATTTCAGCACTTTTACTCTGGGCTGTTCAAAAAATTTATCACTTAATGATAAATGAACAGAAATTTTTAGAGAGTGGACACACTCACATGGAAGTCGATTCTATGCATGCTGCTATTGAAGCAGTGTCTAAAAATAAAAGTATTAATAGCGTTAGTGAGTGGAAAAACATATTTACAGCCGCTAAAAAGAAGAGGGCGAAAACTATTACGAAAGATGAGGAAAGGCATACAAAAGAGATTAATAATTATAAAGTCAGAGAATTTAAGTTTAATGAGATGTTAGACTTGAAAAACCTTAGCGCTGCTATTATAAAAAACAAAAATAAAGATGACATGAAAGAAACTGTAAACTGGCTTAAAATAAAACGGATAAAATATGTTAAAGGAGACTTAAAAATATGTTTTAATTATGATATGTCTGAGAATTTTCGAAGCATTGATGTTGGTAAAATCACCATTAATACACCTAAAACCAGAGCTAAAAGAAATTCAAACCCGCCTTCGGTTAATTTGCAATTACCAAATGAAATAGAACATTTGTATTCCACTCAGTTACCGATAAGTCTTGCCAAAAAGAAAGATCTTATGAAAATGTGCGAAATAATTATTATTCCTGAGGAACTTCATGCGTGGGTACGTGAAAAAAGACGTACAGCCAACAACCAGGTTTTGAAAGTGACGAGGAGTAAAATGGGTTATGATTTATTTGTTTAATTTCTTACAATTAAATTGATAAAAGTACATAAACTGACTTATTTCTTTTGAGGTATAACCCAATAAGTCGGTACCCTGTGTAACTTATATTATTTTTATAAAAAAATGGACTATTTTAGGAACTTACTAATACCATTTTATATTTATTGAATGTATACGCTTTTACGAAAAATAGTCATTTTAATGATTTTATTTGAATTTAATAAGCATTTTTGTCCTTAAACCTTTAACATTGAATATCTGGAAAGTAACAAATTCACACTTATTGGGTTTTAGCACTATACCCTCGATATATGTTTTAAAAAAATTGAGTAGCATTGCTAACCTGCACACGCTAAAATCGGTGTACTTTGCTCTTGCCCAGTCTATTTTGGGATATTGTATCCCAGCTTGGGGTGGTTTGGCAAAAACTGCTATGCTACGCTTGGAAAGAGCTCAAAGATCAGTCTTAAAGGTTATGGTCTCTAAACCTATTCGATACCCTACTTTTGAGCTATACAAACTCTGTAATGTACTCGCGGTCCGACAACATTTTGTTAGGCAAGTCATCCTAAGGAAGCATGTGCAACTATCTTTTGACGTGCAACTCGCCAAAAACAAACGAAGGTCTGACAGAGTTTGCAAATCTTTGCCGCGGAAGACTGCACTGGCGGACCGACATTTTCTTCATTTAAGCTCACTGCTGTACAATAGGATAAATAAGGAAATAAATTTGTACCCTCTTTCACTACGAGAATGTAAAACTCAGATCACTACATACCTGCAAAATTGCACGTATGAGGAGACTGAGAATTTACTTAAGAGTCTGTCATAGTCCCCATTATTCCAAAGAAAGAACTGACAAAAGTAATACTCGTCTCTCTCACGCACACTCACTGACACACACTCACCTACATACATAAAATTCACTCTAAACCATCCCCACGCATTTCGCACCTACTCATTTTATTGACGCTTCGTGCTTCTATTCTATTCATTCTAATGTTATTCTATTTTGGATTTCAGTTTGATTAAATTAAATTTAATTCCGATTATTTTATTTTGCTTTGTTATGATTTTACTATTTTTATTTTTTTTTTACTTATTTTTGATTATTTTTGATATATTTCTGACTTTATTTTGAATTACCTCTGATTATTTTTGACTAATTTTTGGTTTATAATATGATTATTATTTTTTGATTTGATTTTATTTTGTTTTTAATTTTTATTATGTATTGGATAATTTTTGATTTTGTTCTTGTTTTGGATTTGACATTGGTTTGATTTTCGAACCTTTTAAGATAGAATCCTTTTATCATGTTAACTACGGTTGCGGGCGTTAATAACTGCGACACAGTGTTGCACTTCTGCAGTTGTTAACGTTACAATTGTTTTGTATACAATTGTGGTTTTAAATAAATAAATTAAAATAAATAAATGCATAGTAAATAAATGTTTAATTTTAAAACAATATGTAGGTAGGTACTCATCGGAGCTTTAAGGGACATTGGCAACTATCTGACCCGCTTTTAGAAAAGTTGCGGACAGTAATGAAATGTATATCAGTTGTTCACCTATTATAGGTACCTGCTTTAACACTGTAGTTTTTTTTCTCTCACATATGGGAATGCTGAGAAAATGAGGTAATTGTATTTTGGTTTATTTTCGCTATCCTTCACAAAATGTTATAAGTTACATTCAAATTAATTATTGCAAGTATTATTAACTGACTTAAAATAAAAACACTAAAAATTAAAAAACAACTTTAATTTCGGAAGTCGGTGTTTGTATTTTATTTCTTCGTTATTTGACACCGACTTCCGAAATTAATTTTTTATTTTTATTTTTTTATTCTTGATAGGCACGCTTGCCTAGAAGTAACCTATTCACTCTTGACTTAAAGACTCCTAAGTTGTAGCTATCAGGAAACACAGACTCCGGCAGGGAATTCCACTCCCTAGCTGTACGCAAAAATGTTTTTTATTTTTCACTTTTTAGTTGCTATACCCCAGAACTAAAACCCCCAATAACATGGAACGTGGAATTTAAACATAGTCGTAATCGGAGAACACCAAAACGTCATCTAGGTATACGTATTTTTCGTTTTTGTTCAGTTAAAAAGTGCTGAAGCAATTTCGATAAAATTTATGTGGTTTCACTTCGGGGTATATTCTATCGGATAAAAAAAGAATTTTGAAAATCGGTCTTCAATTGACGGAGAAATCGGTGAATATACATAAAAAAAACATATGCAGTCGAACATAGAACCTCCTCCTTTTTCGAAGTCGGTTAAAAAAGGAGGTTCTGTATTCGACCCGTTTCTGGTTTTATTTCTTCGTCATCGAACACAGACTTCCGAAATTAAAGTTATTTTGCACATTTTTTGTTTTTTGTGGAAGTCGGTTCTATTTCTTGTAAAAAAGTTTTTATTAATAATTTTAATATTAATTAGGCCCGGTCACAATAACACCAAAAAATGTTTTAATTCCTACCGGAAACGGGTACGGAAACTACGTACAAACGTTCGAAACGGCACACTTACACAGACGCGCGCATCGCCGCTACCCCTAAGCGATAGTCGCGGTGCGCGCAGTTGCGGCTACCGTGTCGAGACGAGTGGTCGTGAAATACGTTTATCTCCTGAGCCGCGGACCGTTTCACAATGCCACGAGCGTATTGCGCAGTTTACGGTTGTATGAACTCGGATTCTTTAAATCCGAGGCTTTCGTTTTTTAAACTCCCTGCTGATCTTGAAAGGTAATAATGATTTAATCATGAAAAATAAAGACCTTTTTTAAAATGTTAATGGTTTTTCATTTACATCACATGCATTTTCAGGTTGAAACGCGGTACGGTGCGCTGCCGCAGGGTTAACTAGCTATCGGCCGAGCGCCACGCATTTTAACTTCACTTTAACACCCTCGAAAACCATGAAAACGATATCCATGAAATAGAATTTGAAAATTTTTGCAGCCGCCATCTTGGATTTATATTTTGACCTCACCAACGGCTTTAACGCCCTCGATAACTATAAAAACGACACCCATGCCAAACAATTTGAAATTTTTCACAGGAGCCATCTTTTTTTTTTTCAAATTATATTTTGACCAAAGAAGAAAGTGGCATGGAATAACATGCACTAACGCATTTTTGCGTGAATATTTCTCCCAGTCAACTGCTTACCGCAAGTCGCGTTAAATAAGTTCGTTCCAATAAAACACTTCAAGGGGTTCAGACCTTTGTGGCATATGCGATCCGCCGCCATTTTGTTTTCTTTTTCAAAGTGCGTGGAAACTGAAGCATCTTCCATAGAAAAATGTTCGAACCTCTTTTCCATACATTAAGAGTGACAACCCTAACTCTCTAATGGAGCGTAGGTAATTATTTTAAGAAATAGGCTTAGTTTCCATACTGTCCATATTTATACTGTAGGTACCCCCTTCGTCGGTTAGATATTTCCACTGCCATTCATTTGCACTTTCTTGTCTCTGCATGTTCACAGATGATATTAATATTGGTCATACTCAGAAAAAGTGTACATTTCGAATATTTTCTTGTCACAAAATTTTGAACACGTATTAGGTATTTACTTTAATATGAAGTACATATTAAAGTAAATACCTAATACGTTTTCAAAATTGTGTGACGGGGACGATAATCATAACCTGAATTTGTGACGATGAAACTGAGTAGTTTCAAAGATATTAATCATTTAAATTTTCCCATACAAACGTACATTAAGATTGTGAGGTGACCATAAATTTTATATAAATAAGGATTTCTTTTTAATCGACTAATCGGCCGGTAGCAGCCACGCCGGCTTTGTATTTGATTTCCCGCAGTAAAAAGCATAAGTATGTGTTAATTCAAAATAATAATTGACTACCAGCGCTGCAAAAGAGAGCCCACTTGTATTTTGCGTTTAGTACATTTTGATTGAAACGCTGTATAAGTACAAATAAATAAATATATGACGGATTATATTAGGTCAACCATGGAAAACAGTAATCTGACGGTCTTGGCATTGCTCGATTTCAGTAATGCTTTTAATACTGTTGATTTCGATGTTTTGCTTGGAATTTTATGCTCTCTTAATATATCTCCATCGGTGATTGACTGGTTTCGTTGTTACCTGTTCGGTCGCCGGCAACGTATTTTCATCGGAGAGACCTTGTCTTCCTGGTGTAGTACCTCAGCCGGTGTACCACAGGGTGGCGTATTATCCCCTTTACTTTTCGCAGTTTTTATAAACTCAATCTCCCATGATCTAAGTTTTCTTCCTACCATCTTTATGCAGATGATTTACAAATTTACTCGCAAGCTCCGCTTGGAAATCTCTCTGAGGCAATCGTCACCATAAATCGTGATCTGGCCCTTATATGCGACTGGAGCAAAAGATTTGGACTCATGGTCAACCCCATAAAGACTCAGGTCGTTGTAGTTGGTAGTCCTAGGATGGTTTCACGGATAGACTGGACGAGTCTCCCCAAGTTTTTTTCGATAACTCTGTTATTCCCTTCTCTGAAAAAGTTAAAGACTTAGGGATATTCATTGACAAGACTTCTCTTGGACTGCCCAACTGCAGGAAGTTAGCCGCAACCTATTTGCATCTGCTGCATCATTGAGGAGACTGCGTAATTTTCTTCCGACTGCCACCAATATTGCGCTTGCACAATCGCTTCTTCTGCCCATCCTTGATTATGCTGCTGCCAGCTATCTTGACCTTACTCAAGAACAACTCGATAAACTTGAGCGGTTTCAAAATTTTTGTATAAGGTTCATATTCGGTTTGCGAAAGTATGACCATGTTTCCGAATTCCGTATGAAGCTCAAGTGGTTGCCAATTCGCCTTCGCCGGAATGCCCACATTCTTTTCCTTTTGTATAATATACTCTTTTCCCCTTTCACCCCTCTTTACCTCAAAAATCGTTTTCAGTTTCTTTGTGATTCCCACACGAAATGTCTCAGGTCATCAGATAACTTACGACTTAAAATGCCAATGCATTCCACGACTTTCTTGGATAAATCCTTGGCTGTCCAAGCTGCTCGTCTGTGGAATGCATTGCCTGACCCACTAAAACGCGCTCAATCGTTACCTGTGTTTAAAAGGCTGGTAAAGGAACACTACCTGTCACTGTGATTTGTTAAATAAGTATATCGAGAATTGTATTCTCAACATTTATTTCATATAGCAACTTTGCTCTTGACTGATTAATTATCTATGGTTGCTACTTACTTCCTTCCCTTTGAATTCATGTCTAGCATATATGCGTTTGTGATCAAATTAACTAATTATTATATATCTTAATTCATCATAACAATCTTTAGTTATTATCACCATAATTGTATTTGTTTGCCATATTGTGAAATATAGTATCTCAAATCGAACCACCGTTGTATACTTTGCTTCCCACTGCTGATACCATTAGGCAGTACGCTGCTACATGATTATCGTTGGTCGTCATTTATTTTTACTTTATATGTGTATATATATTGTATTTGTGTATATATTATACAGCATATGTATGTATATGTGTATCTGTTGTATTATATTGATTATTGGTATTGTCACACCAATGACAGCCCCATATCTTGTCCAGGCAATTATCCCCATTCTAGGTTGCCTGGAAGAGATCGTGGAAAGCGATAAGGCCGCCCATTGTGTTTGCTTTAGTTTTTAAGTTTCTTTAGATATGTATCATGCATGGTGTACAATAAAGAATATAATAAATAATAAATGTGATCTTATTTGCAGCAAACATTATTTTTTTTCATTTAAATACCTTCGAGTAATAATTATCCTGCCACAATATCTACCTATGTACAGACTGTTGTCAGAATTATCTGACCCACCCTAAAATCAAACGACTTTGGACCCTCTGCTCGTAACATTAAGGTTTATTTAATTTATATGAGCTTATCAGACAACTGCTCGAGGATTTGATGAACAAATACAATAATAATATAGACACGCAAATTTGATCTTTAAAACGTTAGAATTAGGTTATATTTTATAACTATTTGTTATAATTTGATAAGTGTAATAGCTTATTTTAATGATTGAGTTCAAGTAATTCTGGTCTCGTGGTCTGTGTGTAAGACTGAGAAAAACAAGGTTCGAGATCAAATCCTGCGACAAAGATATTGTTTTGCTTTCAATATAGAATTTATATTCCAAAACTATTTCTTGTATTATTGTAAAGAACTACAGACTATAAACTTTTTAAAATGATAATATTTTCACATAACTTGTAATAAGTGGGTAGTTGAAAAATAAATATTCGTATTCATTATAAAGAACTGTGAACTTAATTTTTTTTTAATTACCCTCCCGTTTACAAGATAAGTTATTAGGTGAAAATCATATTGGTCGTTCTTTAATATTGCAAGCAATATTGTAGAAATGAAAACAAATTAAAAAAGAAACTGATGTATAGGTGAACTGTGTTTTCGAACCCACATGCCGTTCGTCGTCAATCCAGCATCAAACCGCTAAGCCACAAGAACTTGTCAGGAATACGCGAAATTAAAGATTGGGTTGTAAAATTATGTAGTGTGACTTAAAAGCTTTTCAACTTTAATGTTAACGAGATAATGATTAAAATAGCTTAACAAAAACATATATAGTGCCGGTGGCTCCGACTATGTTGGGTGGGCTTACCTTAACGTTACGTGTTAAAGATCAAATTTGAGTGCCTGTGTTATTATTGTATTTTTGTTCATCGAGTCCTCGTGCACTTGTGTGATAAGCTCATATAAATTAAATAAACCTTAATGTTACAGGCAGAGGGTCCAAAGTCGTTTGATTTTAGGGTGGGTCAGGTAATGTTGACAACAGTCTGTACTTACCATGAAAAACACCGATACCTACCTACTAAATAGAGTAGGTATCTGCACGTAAATAATCAATAACAATAAAAAATGACCGCTACCCTTCCTCACTTCTAGACTTTTATCTTCCATCGATTTAAATACCTACAGTTGTTCGTATTAGTATCATCAATATAAACCATCTTGAACTCAGGCTTTTTTTTTTTTTGGTGGGTTGGGAAATCATCCAATGAATTCTCCCGCTCTGGGTGTAGCGGGAGGGCGTGTCAGACTCTTACTTGTTAAGTTATGAGGAACGTTAATCAAACCACAAGCTCCAGTAATGACTGCCTGCTTTAATGTTCTCTTTTTACCCGCCACCAACATTAACAAAGTACCCACATATGAATCTCATCACATCTTACTCCCTTAACTAAATTATTAAAAAAAAAAAAAAAAAAATGTGTACCTGCACATGTAAATTCCTTTTACTTTTAACAAAAAATAAATTTGGTAGGTATAGGTACATGAATAGATATTTAATTCTTAAACTAACACATGTTAATTAACTACCTAATTTAGAATCTAACTTTAATAAACATTCATAATATCTATTCTAAAAATATCAATACCACATTGCCGTTGAAATTATACATAATTATGAAAACCCACCCCTGTTCCTTCCCTGCCTGAGTGCCCAGGGGTGCGGTAACTCAATTTCAGAATTTATCCGCTACCCCTGGGCATGCAGACACCGGCCACGATGGGCCCCGTCAGTGGTGGCTGACACTAATCTCTTTGAGGTGCTCGTGGAACACTACGCGCCGTCGACTCACGGGCCTGGTGCTGATCGGACGGCGAGCTACCCACTGCTCGCCGTCCGCAGGCCCGGGTATCTTGAACTCAGGCTGGCTGGACATTAAGTTTTCATTGATTTCTCGAAAACCCTTACATGTGACGCCATAAATCAAACGTTACTACTGTCACCAATTGCGTCACTAAATGTTAGTAAAGGAACCATATTCGAAAACGTTTCCGTTATTGCGATTCGGAAGTGCCAGCCAGAACTTTTATACGTAAATTCAAGATGGCTGGACAAAGAATTTTGCATTTTTCTACTAAACCGCTGTACGTATCACAAAACTTTTAGCTCGATGCCTGTCACAAAGAAGAATGGCCAATTTTCTATAGGAGCTGGACTCGGCTTTTATTTTTCATGTCCCAAAACTTTTAAGCATAAGCATGCCTTTGTTAATGTTTATATGGCATACTAATATAAAAAGTATATTAATTTGGAAATTTATGAGCATTTACTTACTTTATCTTACTTATGTGTTTTAATGAAATAATAAACATTTTAAACTTGCAATTTTTTAGTTTTATTTCTATACAAACTGCCCGTTTAAAAAGACAATACCCTACGTCGTCTATTAAAGAAATGTAAAAAAGTGTAATAAAAAAACTTTTTAACAAAAAAATTAACCGACGAAAAAGAACTAAAAAGCAAAAAATAAATAAACCTTTTAAAGTCTTGAGTAATGAGCATATTTACCTACATAAAATATCAAATTTTATATAAACTAATAATGAGTCGGCGCCAAACAACAATCTGATTATTAAATATCTAAATTTTATAAGTACTTACAAATGAAGAAGGCTGTAAGTAGGTAATTAATCATTTTAATAATTGGCGCCGACTCGAAATTAGTTTATATTGGTTTGTTTTTATGTCGTAAACACGGATAGTGTTTACGACATAAAAACAAACCGTTTGAAAATTATTTCTAAATAGCCACGATTTCTTATAATAACGTCAACAATACTTTTGAGGTAAGAATCTACAACTACCTTCTACCCGACTGCGGCGTAGCTTATGAGTCTAGTTAACGATAAGCGAGAAGGGTAATTAGCGATCTCGTTTCTATTTATTTCGATTTCTCTCAGAGAATTACCCAAAAAATAGGACTTGTAGCAAAGCGCATCAACTCTTTGTTAGTCCATCGATCATTCAATGAAAACTACACCTATTTTTCATTGCTCTAACTTGCACAACGTATAGTGTAGACAACAAAGCTGCTATAACATCACACGTGAAGTGGTTCTTGAAAGACTTCCAAGCCTTTTTTGTGGTTTGAATGAAAGAAATAGGCTTGACAGAAACACTTTTTATTCATCATCCTCTCTTATCACTACACCATCGAGGAATGCTGCTGGCGCTGATATTGTCGTAGTATATTGTCCATACTTGAGAAATCCAGAAATGTATTAAAAGCGTTAATAAAAGAAAGCGCATATTCCACTTGTTCAGCCGTAAATTTTTTTAAACTATTTTTTGAATTGAACAACATATATATGAAAAATACTCTTATTTTTTAAGGTCATAGAAAACACAAGAAATATCTCAATAAGTAGCCACAAAAAAAAGTTATCCAATTTTTTTGTTTTTCTAACTTTTTCTAAATTATTTAGAATAATAGTTTCAGAACGCACCTCTTGACGATTCATTTCGCGTTTGAAATGACTTGGTATTCAAAGACTGTAATTATTCACGTTTTTCTGTAAAGTTTTAACTGTAATTCTATTCAATTAGTTTAAAGGCATCAAATCAACGAATATGCTGATATTATGTATTGGATTCTTGTCATAAAAAATAATTATGTTGGTGTAAAGTAGTTTTGTTCAAATGCGTACAACGGAACGTCATTTGTCATCGACAAGTTACTTAATCTGTCTGTGGTCATCGTTCATCGACCCGCGCCATTGATTGACACCCGTCAATGAAATTATATTCTCTTTGCCGGCAATCATTCGTATTCGCATCCTATTCGATTTACTTGTTGTGAATTGTGATAAGCACTTGTGCTATTTTGGTTTTCCTTCTGTTGTATTGACCTTGGCATTGTTTTACGGACTGATAACTACCACTTGTGACGATTGTTCTGTGCTTTTGATTTCTGGACACCGATTTTGTTTCTTGGATATTTGTGAGAGAAATCATGCAGACGCCACAACTAGCCCTGCGATTGCTATGTGTTAATTGTAACATACGCATTGATACACTTCGCCGCCATCTCGTTTTTGATCTTGATACGAGAGTAATTTGTAAGATCTACGAGAGGAATTCTTCAATAATAGTACGTATTTATACCTACTCATTTTAGTACATATACCAACATAAACCATCACACAATCATACATCATATAACAACTCTAATTTTTATTTTAGATCACTGAAGAAGACTACATATGTAATGCCTGTAAACAATTGGCAATGCAGCATGTCAACTCCGAATTAAGTAATGAACCTGGTGCCTCATCTGCCCGTGGCCACATGGATATTCGTAAAGAAATTATGTGTGATGGACAATTGAGATGAATTTGCTGTTATGTCTCATTACCGTCATGGCAACAATCATATGACAAAAGAAGAGTATACATTAGATATGTTACAATACTCTACGTAAGTCGGATTCTGCGAGTTAGTTGCAGCCGGTCAAAATACCCATTTGTATTTGAAGTGTAAATTTGGTACAGAAGACCAACCTTAAGTACCTACATAAGCAGACTGCAAGTAAATATTGGCGCAAACACCTTGAAATCTACAGAGTACTTATCACAGTTACGATATGAACGAAATCATGAAGGACAGCGAGTTGAAAGACGTCTAGGACCTTGGAATTCTAAAGCCTTTTCTGGACTGAGCTTTTTATGATAGTAACATAGCGTACGATAGTGATAATACTGTTGTTTTGGGACCGATGAACATCGAATGCAAGTGGTGTAAAACTCTCAAGTACAAAGATGAGCCTGTGGGAATGTGCTGCGATTCAGGAAAGGCCTTTGCAAAAGCTTTCAGATCTTCTTTACTGTTTGATAAAAAACCCCAAGCATGATTAATTTACGGCTGGCATACGGTGTTATAACAGTTTTTTTTCAAATGAACTCATTTGGAGCTAAAAATGGATGGTTTTATGCCTACATTCAAAGTGCAGGGCCAGGTGTATCATTTGGTTGGAAGTTTGTTTTCGCCACCCCAGAATGAACCACAGTTCTTACACATATATTTTGTTGGAGAGGAGGATAGAGAAGTTCAATTGAGATGCAAAAACTTTCTTTATGTAAAACCTGGCTTGGTAAGGAAATAACAAGAAATACTAGATACTCATAATGTATACGTAAGAGAGTTAAAGCTAGGACCAAGAGCCTGGACAAAGTATCTGCTACGCCAAATACATTTAAAGTTGTTATAAATGCTGAAACAAAGCCTAAAAATGGCCACAGTGGACGGTATAATCAACCTACGACAAAAGATGTTGCTGTAGTTATTATTGGACAGCAATTTTATAAGCGGGATATTGTAGTTGAAAGCCATGATAACACATTACCTAATAAGTGTAATCCATCGCTCATACGATATATATATATCGTATGAGCGATAGCATTTAGTGTTGGCATTTGGTTGGGCCAACAATAAATGCTAATAGAAAATATTGTTTACGAAGAAATACTGCGGTAGGTGTGTAGTATTTCGATTTCGTTGTAAAAAGATAATACCCCCGTGTACCTTTCACTAGATCAACGGCCGAGCTTCGTTTTCACAAAATATATCAAAATGTTTTCTTATTTTCATGTTTATTTAACCTTTAAATAATAAAAATACTACCTACACTATAATCAAGATTGTTATATTTTATAAGTATTCAAACATTTGAACATAATAAATAATGGGTGAAAGTGGAAATGGTGTTTCCATCATAAGTAGTAGGACGTCGAATGATCGACTGGTACTAAAAACGCCAAAGCAGTAAACTGCATACTGCAGTTGGTATAAGGTAAAAATATAACGATCACTAAATATATTTAACTTGATATCCGCTTATATTTTTACGGAAGTCGTGTTTATTTGAAATTTTTTTTTATTTGTAAGTGACATTCAGCCAAAGAGGAATCATCAAATAATCCATATGGAACTATTTTATACATTTTGTGCACAGTTATCATTAATTTAGTATTATACGATCTATATGTACCGTAAGTCTAATTAAAATAATATATGCTTGTCAATACTAATTCAAATTAATTATTTTTTAAATAGAAAACGTATCTAGGCTGTATGAACCACATGTCCTTTGCTTTAGTGACAGTTTGACTACTGTCAGCAGTACTCTGCTCATGTCAAATAAACACGACCTCCATTTAAATATAAGCGGATATCAAGTGAAATATATTTAGTGATCGTTATATTTTTACCCTAGTTAAACAAACTTAAGAATTATTTCATTATACCTATTTTATTGTAAATAGAATTAAGAACTATTAGTAGTGTATGTCCGTTTCAGGCATTTTTTGTGCATTCCCCTTTGAGGAGCATCGACAGTCGTACGCTGAGTCATCGACTATGGGATGATATAAGCACCACGCTGAATGCTATGGGTGGGTGAACCAAAACGACAAAACAAAAACTAAGGCAATAAGTAAGTTTTCATTAATTGATTTACTAAGTACTAGCTGCTGCCAGCGGCTTCGCCTGTGTTACAATATTGTTATTCATGTAAACTATTGTGATTCCAAACATACTCAATTATTATGTAATTATTATCTGTTTAATATTATATACTCAACTATTGAGATTAATTAATGATTTTACTAAATGATTTTTAAAACAAACTTATTTTTCTGTAAGGCAAACACTGATTTGAATCAACTGTCACTTGTGAGTCATACTTGTTTTGTTAACGTTATAATATTTAACAGATCAGACTTTACAACAATTTTGTAGTCAAATCTATCTCATGCCTCGATAGATGGCGTTGGCCGATTTAAATTCGCGCTATGGTTTCGTTACCACGCGAAGTATAAGAGACCTCGGAAATATGAAATAAATGTCTTCGTTCTGAGTACGTGGTGTGGTTTTATTGCTATAAAAATACTCCCGACTCGTCGATAAACAGGGCTAAAGAGATCTTCGATGATCATAAGGTCCTACGATCCGGAACGGTTTTTGAGAAAAAGCTAAAAACGCCCTCTGGTGTCGGAGTTGAGAGTTAAGAAGCAGTTAGACGGTCGAATTGGTGCAAGTTTGGAGCCGATCGGAGCGTGGTCGACGAAGCTGAGCTGAACGGAGCGTGGTCGACGAAGCTGAGCTGAGCGGAGCGTGGTCAACGAAGCTGAGCTGAGCGGAACGTGGTCGACGAAGCTGAGCTAAGCGGAGCGTGGTCAACGAAGCTGAGCGGAGCGAGGTCAGCGGAGCTAAGTGCAGCGTTTAAGGAAAGTGATTTTAAAGTGATCAAAGTGCAACTTAAAAACTGTGAGTACATTTGTTTAATTAACAGTTTCCTAGTGTTAGAAACTTGTAAAATTTAAAGTTACTGAAATTTGGGACTTAGAATAATTCGTCAAAAAGTGAAGATACCTCGAATCTATGCCCGATTTCACCTAGAATTGAATTAAAGTTCAAACACTTAGAAAAATTACGACATTCCAACACTTAGTGAAATTCCAAACTGACACTTACGGAATTAGACATCAAATTATTTGCTTTTAACAAGTATCCTTAGTTGGAATCATGGAAGCTAAGTTAAGGCTGTTGGAAGATATTAAAAGTCGTATTCAGAAAGGGTTTGTTAACTTTAAAAAATCTCCAAAAGACAGAATAAATCAAGCATATGTAGACTCCCGTTTGGAAATACTAGATAAACAGTTTGAAGATTTCACAAGAAAACATGAAGAGCTTTTGGTCAACTATACAGAAAGTGAATTGAGTACAACCAGTTACATCAAAAATGATGTGTTTGAAGAGGTTACAGACACTTTTATAAATTATAAAGTAGAATTAAAAAATGCTTTATCAAAATTTCAGTCTTGTAAAATGAGTGATGTCTCACCAGACCATAGCCAACCGAAAATGATGTCAGTTGCTAAATTGCCCAAAATAACAATTCCTGTTTTTAGTGGTAAATATCATGAATGGTCAACGTTTAGGGATTTGTTTTCGTCACTAATTGATAGTAATCAATCGCTTGATGATGTACAACGTTTACATTATTTAAGATCTCAATTGTCAGGTGAAGCATCACAACTCATAAAGCACATACCTATCACGCATGCAAATTATAATAAAAAACTTTTTAACAAAAAAATTAACCGACGAAAAAGAACTAAAAAGCAAAAAATAAATAAACCTTTTAAGTCTTGAGTAATGAGCTTATTTACCTACATAAAATATCAAATTTTATATAAACTAATTTTGAGTCGGCGCCAAACAACAATCTGATTATTAAATATCTAAATTTTATAAGTACTGGGTGGCGCAAAAGTAAAGACCCTATTTGGTTCAGCTATAACATTTTTTCTAAATTAGAAAACTAGATTTAGATTTTTTTAAATGTATATTTGTGCCATTAAATTTCGTACCATTAGGATTTAAAGATGATGTCTTTTAAATGGTGACCTCCAGAGTTGATACACATTTGAGCCCTATTTATGACATTTTGCATAACTTGCCGTAACACTTCCTGCGATATGTTCGTTATTTCTTGACGAATGTTTTCTTTTAGAGCTGCGAGAGTCTGTGGCTTGTTCACATACACCCGAGATTTCAAAAAACCCCAAAGAAAGAAGTCTGGACTGGTCAGATCGGGTGATCTTGCAGGCCAAGGCAAATCGCCAAAACGAGAGATAACTCGGCCTGGAAAAGCGTCCCTCACTAAGTCCATAGTGTCGCGCGCTGTGTGTGCCGTAGCGCCGTCTTGTTGAAACCAGATGTGCTCCAGCCCCAATTCGTCCAAACTGGGTATCAAAAACTCACGTAACATGGTTCTGTAGCGTTCTCCAGTGACAGTAATCGCATTGCCTCCAGCGTCTTCGAAAAAATAGGGTCCGATCACTCTGTCAACACAGATGCCACACCATACAGTAACTTTTAGTGGGTGTAGAGGTGTTTCTTGAATAATGCGCGGATTATCAGTGCCCCAGAACCGAGTATTCTGCTTATTGACATGCCCTGAGAGATGGAAATGCGCTTCGTCACTCATAACCAATTTTGAAGGAAAATCATCCTCTTCAAGGTTGAGGTTTATGACGCGCTGGCAGTAATCTAGACGAGCTCGGTGGTCAGCAGGCAGCAGCTGATGAGTCATTTGAGTTTTATACGGGAACATCTTTAAGTCTTTCACCAAAATACGCTGCAGGGTCCGTCTGGAAATGCCCAATTGCGTGGCACGTCGCCTCGTTGATGTTTCTGGACACTCTTCCACATCTTCGCGCACAGCATCGATATTTTCAGCTGAACGGCCTGTTCTTGGTCTCCCAGACTTAGGTCTATCCAATGTTGAGCCAGTTGCTTCAAGGCGTGTGGCAAAGCGTCGAATTGTGCGACCAATCGGTGCCGGACGGTGGGGAAATCGTCGACGAAATTCACGTTGTGTTCTTATCACTGATGAATTATTCCGTAAGAACATTGACACAATTATTCCACGTTCTTGGGGAGTAAAACGGTCCATGTTTATTTTCAGTGTATTTTACATTTGTTCACTACACAATTTTCAACAACAGAATGACAGAAAATGTCATATAAAAAAAAAAAAGGTATTTTCTTTAGTGCCACTACTTTTGCGCCACCCAGTACTTACAAATGAAGAGGGCTGTAAGTAGGTAATTAATCATTTTATTAATTGGCGCCGACTCAAAATTAGTTTATATAAAATTTGATATTTTATGTAGGTAAATAAGCTCATTACTCAAGACTTAAAAGGTTTATTTATTTTTTGCTTTTTAGTTCTTTTTCGTCGCACATACGAGTATTGGCATAGAAAACCTGGCCATAAGTCGAATATTCAAAGTTTGGCTTAGCTCAATGCAAACATCACTTTCTGACAGCTAAATAACCTGTTCATAATATACTGCAACCCCCGCGCCCCTATCCCTTCACCACGCGGCACACGGTAGTCGGAACTCAGTCGTCGTCCAGTACGGTCCATTGTTTTCTCGATAACCTTATTTTTTGTGCTCCTAACATTTGCTGTTTTAGTCATTTTGTTAATAGTTGGTGAGATAAACACGACGAATATGGAAGTTCAAGGTATGTAACAACATAAATAATATCATAGACTCACAAATGTTTTTTTTTTAATTTCGCAAAGGATACTAAAATAATCTTTTTTTCTTTAAAAAAAACAATTCAGAAGAGGTTTTGTATGTGTTCCGAGCATTTCCGAGTTATGATCTATTATTTTAAATAAAGTTTAGACTTTCCTAAAGAGAATTATGAAAGAAAATATTCCACTTTGTTCCGCCATTTTGTTTAGCACACATTCAAACAAAATGGAGAATTAATTTAAAACAAGATTATTTACAGTAAATTCTCTTTTTATTTTTAGATTCCATTGTGAATTTCAAGATTAAGTCAAATAAGCAATTATACTTACTATAATTACCATAAGTCTTTTGCTCCCTGACGCAGAAAATACACCAATAGAAAGCAGCGACGAAGAACACAAAACAACAGCAACAGATGAAAACGATGAATCTGATTTTGATGATTGATTTTTTTGTTTTATTATAATAAACGTTTGAAAACTATCTTAATTTATTTATTTCATAGTTTCCACGTCACAAATGTCACGAAATAATATTGGCCAGGTTTTTAGTACAAATACTCCTATGTGCGTCGGTTAATTTTTTTGTTAAAAAGTTTTTTATATCATGATTTTTTGTGGCTCGCATCATCTTTAAACACTCTGAGGCTAATTTATAATTCTTCATCATTCCTCTTGCCACTGAGCTGATGATATAACAATCCTTCCATGAAGTTCCCAGGATATTGACCAGTTGAGGTTACCTCCAATATTGTAAAGACGTCTTTTCGTCAAAGCATATTAAGTGGTATTTGTCACTAAAACCAGTTTTTATATCTGACTTCTATTGTTTAGGAAAGGTATGGTTTCCATCATCAGCTCAGTTTCATGATGTGATGGTTCCTAAATGCAAATACCTGATTCAGTTATGAAAAGTAAACAGAAACAATATTCGTGCCCAATTTTCGAGGTTCTCTCTCAATTTTTTCAGGATCCCATGAGCAAATCCTGATATCCTTGATATGGGACAATCCTTGAGGTATACCCTATCTAAGAAAAAAAGAATCATCAAAATCGGTTCATAAATAACGGAGTGAGGGCCGAACATACATACAGAAACGCTAAACGTGCCCACAATTTTCGAGGTTTTCTCTCAACTTTGTCAGGATTTCACTGTCAGATCCTGATTTCCTTAACATGGGACCACCCTTGAGGTGTACCCTATCTAACAAAAAAAGAATAATCAAAATCGGTTCATAAATGACGGAGTGAGGGCTGAACATACACAAAAAAAAAAAAAAAAAAAACATATATACGGTCGAATTGAGAACCTCTTCCTTTTTTTTCGTCGGTTAAAAAATGCTGGACTCTGTTATATAACCGTTATAATAATAAGAGATTTTTAGCCAATTGTATTCTCAGGCGCTTACTAAACCAAAAACAAATGACGGCTGAGTCATCTATTGCTCTCAAGGAGCTTTTAGATACCACAACCGATTGCTTACATGAATTGTCAAATCTAGGGGTGCAAGTGAACGCTTGGGATATCATTGTTATTTATTTGATTAGCTCCAAGTTGGACGTTGTGACTCGGAAGCAGTGGGAATTGCAGGTAAGTCAATCTTGCGAGGAACTGCCCACCTTTAATGATTTTCGGGACTTTTTGGATAAACGTTTTCGGGCTTTTGAATTTGTAGAACCTCAAAGTAACAAGTATAAAGGTAGTACTAAATCCTTACACGTAGTTTCAAAAACATCCAGTCCACATTGTTCTGAGGAGCATCTCTTGTGTTATTGTAAGAAGTTTGCTCAGGAGACCGTCGATCGGCGTCGTCAAATAGTTAAATCTCATGGTTTGTGTTTCAATTGCCTTCGCTCAAGTCATCTTAATATTAACTGTCGAGTAAATACCAAATGTAAAACATGCAATGGAAAGCATCATACTCTCTTGCATCTAAAAAAGGATTCAGAAGTAGAGGCGAGCTCTTCTGCGTCTCCGGTGAAAAAAGAAACGCCACAGAACGAGACCACGGCTGAACCTCATGTTACAACCCATTTCGCAAAAAGTATCCATAGTCAAGTCATACTGGCTACAGCCGTTATTAAGGCTAGATCTAAAAATGGGTATCCACAAGTTTTGAGAGCCCTGTTAGATCAGGGTTCACAAGCTTCTTTTGTTACGGAATCTGCGGTTCAGTTATTGAAGTTGAAAAAGATAGCGGTTAAAACGTCTATCTCAGGCATAGGGGGAGGTCAGAGTGATCTAACGTCAAAATTTATGGTTAGAGTTAACATTCAGTCGTTACGGGATCCAGACTTCACCCTTCAAGTAAAAGCTTATGTGCTGAGTAAGGTGACTTCGATTTTACCTGAAAGGAAATTTGCATTGGTGGATTGGCCAGAGCTTAAAAGTATTGATCATTTGGCTGATCCAAATTTCAATAAGCCTAATAAAATCGACATTTTGTTAGGATCGGGAGCCTATACTAAAGTCTTAAAAGAAGGCTTAATTAAGGACCCTAAGGGTAAAACAATGGCTCAAGATACTTACCTTGGCTGGATCATATCGGGAGAAGTTAGCGATGAAGATGGAGTGATGTCTTGTCACAATGTAATTCTAAGCATGCACGCTAAGGTCGAAGAAAATGAAATTCTAAAAAGGTTTTGGGAACTAGAGGCAGAGCCAACATGCTCTGAAAAGTCAATTCTTAGCCCTGAAGAGCAAGCATGTGAAGATTACTCTGCTGCTACCACATGTAGGGATATCGATGGTCGCTACATTGTAAAACTGCCTTTTCGATCCAGTAAAACGCCTTCCAACACAAAGGAAATAGCGATAAAAAGATTATACAGTCTTGAACGGAAGCTAGCAAAAAATAGCGAGCTTAGAGAACAATATACATCGGTAATAAAGGAATATTTATCACTAGGTCATATGGAAGAGATTTCCAATGAAAAAGACAAGAACGAAGTTGGCGCTGTGTACTTACCGCATCATGCTGTAATCCGCGAAGACAAGTCGACCACTAAATTAAGAGTGGTATTTGATGCGTCATTCAAGGGATCCGATGGTGTTTCCTTAAATGACACTTTAATGGTAGGACCACTCTTGCAGGCTGATTTACGTCATACTGTTATGCGGTGGCGACAACATCCAGTATGCTTGGCAGCCGATATCATAAAAATGTATCGCCAAGTTAAAGTAGCTGATGATCACGTGGACTTTCAAAGGATTTTGTGGCGAGATGATGTCAATTCTGATATAAAAGAATACAGGCTTTTGAGAGTTACATTTGGAACATCTAGTGCACCTTACCTGGCAGTTAAGGCTTTACAGCAAACCGCTAGCGATGAAGGTCAATCGTATCCATGCGCTGCTAGCAGGGTCAGGACAGACTTTTATATGGATGACCTAATGACAGGTTGCCAGACTGATGAAGAAGCTGTAAAAATCTATCATGAGTTTAATGAACTATTGAAAAAAACAGGTTTTACTTTGCAAAAATGGACAAGTAACCGAGAAGAGTTGCTAAAACAGATAAGGCTGGATACTGGAAGAGATCTGGAAATAAAAGAAGATGAAACCACTAGAATTTTAGGACTTACCTGGAATCGCAATTCCGATGAATTCCATTATACTGTAAACTTACCCTTTTCAACACCTTCGCCGTTGCCACCGTCTGTATCGGAAACTAAAAGAAAAGTTATATCAGAGATATCACGTTTATATGATCCGCTAGGTTGGATTGCACCATGCATTATCACCGCTAAAATCTTCATCCAAAAACTATGGATCGCTGGCTTGGATTGGGATGAGCAACTCTCTGAGGATCTTCTAACAGAGTGGCAGTCTTATCGTAGTGGGTTGCACACACTCAACAAATTCAGAATGCCTAGGTGGCTGAGACGAAAAAGCGATGATCAAACGGTTGAACTGCATGGTTTCTCTGATGCGTCAAGCTTAGCATACGCCGCGGTTGTTTACGTCAGAGTCATCGATGCTGTAGGTCGAGTCCACTGTAATCTTGTAACTGCAAAAACGAAGGTAGCTCCAATTAAACAAATTTCTATACCACGACTGGAACTATGTGGCGCAGTTTTAGTTACCAAATTACTTTTAGAAGTGGCTCGTGTTTTGAATGTTCAAAAATCCAACTTACATGTTTGGTCAGATTCAACGGTCGTGCTGGCTTGGTTGAGCGACCACCCGAGTCGATGGAAAACCTTCGTCGCAAACCGGACCTCTGAAATCCTTACTTCCCTTGATTCTACTCAATGTCATTACGTCGATACGAAAAACAATCCAGCTGACATTGCGTCGAGGGGTACAACAGCAACATCTTTGTTAGACGACTCGCTTTGGAAACATGGGCCGTTGTGGTTGCTTGCGGATACTATAGAATACTGCAGACCTAAAGCAATAATGACTAAATTAGAACTAAAATCTGTCAAGGTTCATGCAGCACAGATAGACGATCACCCGATTGAACTAATGTGGTCCAGATTTTCATCGTTCCGAAGGTTGATCAGGACTCTCACCTATTGCAGACGTTTTCTGAAAATAAAGACAGCCAGAGAATCAAGTACAAACTTGCCACCTTACCTTTCAGCTTCTGAGATTGCGGACACCATGCATTGCTGTCTCAAGCAAAGTCAAAGGGTTTGGTTTGAGACAGAAATAAAGGCAATACAAGCCGGAAGAGACGTCAGCAAAAGCAGCGGTTTGACTTCTTTGAATCCTTACTTGGATGGCACGGACTTGATGAGAGTAGGGGGTAGGATCCAAAATGCGCAACTTAGTGATGATATGAAACATCCCATAATAGTTCCTCATCAATCACATTTGACAAGATTACTCATTTCAGATGCTCATGAGCGGGTACTGCATGGCGGACCCCAATTAACACTTAATTTTCTTCGGTCAAAATATTGGGTTGTTCGTGGAAAGAATTTGATCAAAGCTCATATCCGCGAATGCGTACCGTGTATTCGTCATGCAGCCGTAACAAGAAACCAATTGATGGGTCAGTTACCATCATGCAGAGTGACTCCAAGCAAACCTTTTCTCCATTCAGGTGTCGACTACGCGGGACCGATTCAATTAAGAACAGCAAAGGGTCGTGGACATAAGTCCTACAAAGGCTACGTATGTCTGTTCGTATGCATGGCGACCCGCGCTGTGCATATAGATGCGGTCTCAGATCTGACCTCTCAAGGCTTTATTGCTACATTTAAACGTTTTGTGGCTACACGGGGTCATTTTAGTCACCTGCAGAGCGACAATGGCACCAACTTTGTAGGGGCGTCAAAGGAGCTTAAAGCAATGTTTCGCGATGAATGTGCATCGCTTCCCCGAGAAATAGCTTCTATATTGGCTAATAACGGAACCGAATGACATTTCATCCCGCCTCATTCTCCTAACTTTGGAGGTCTATGGGAGGCTGGGATCAAAAGCGTAAAGCATCACCTCAAACGGGTGATTGGTGAATCGACATTGACTTTTGAGGAGCTGAGTACCGTCTTATCTCAAATAGAAGCGTGTCTGAATTCTAGACCTATTTCACAGTCTAGTGTGAACTCGTCAGATCCAAACCCACTGACGCCAGGACATTTCTTGGTCGGTCAGCCACTGGTAACAGTACCAGATTACGATTATGAGCACGCGACAGTCAGTAGCTTAAGACGTTGGCAATTGACACAAAGGATGATTCAATCTTTTTGGAAACGTTGGTCTCAGGAGTATTTAACTATGTTTTTCCAACGACACAAGTGGGCTGAACGTACACACGATCCGAAGGTTGGTGATGTTGTCCTCGTAAAAGAAGACAATTTACCACCTGCTAAGTGGTTATACGGGAAGGTAGTTGAACTACACCCTGGCAAGGACAATTTAGTGCCCTTCGGTGTAAGGACTCCCGAGTCTAACGCCCAACTTCTAAGCTATGCGTTTTACCTGTCAACGATAAATGAATTAGAACATGTGTATTTTTTTTGTTACAATGTACCTATTGTTTTTTTGCTATGGTATATATACAGTCCACTTAGATAGATACTTATTTTAGAAATGTAAAAGTAAGCACGTAAAATTATGTTATATTTAAAAAAAAAAACCTGAACAACTTCTTTTTACGGTATTTATGTTAATATAATATGAACATGGTGGTCTCCGAACACCAAGGATCGTAGTACAACGCTGAAGTTATCCATACATTTAGTCTTGATTATGTCATGGTGGGCGGCTTAAAAGGACTAGGTCCTTGGTGGGCGGCATGTTAACGTTATAATATTTAACAGATCAGACTTTACAACAATTTTGTAGTCAAATCTATCTCATGCCTCGATAGATGGCGTTGGCCGATTTAAATTCGCGCTATGGTTTCGTTACCACGCGAATTATAAGAGACCTCGGAAATATGAAATAAATGTCTTCGTTCTGAGTACGTGGTGTGGTTTTATTGCTATAAAAATACTCCCGACTCGTCGATAAACAGGGCTAAAGAGATCTTCGATGATCATGTTTGTTAACGGGTATGAAAGAGCGGAGCAACAGTGAGGCGGCTGAGTTGCTCTTCGGCTTTCAAGGCGTTAACATCTAAGGTATGTTATTATTCTGACCATTGTTGATGATGTATATTTATATAATATTTATGAACTATGTAAAGTAACGTTATTATGATGATTGGTAACGTAACGTTGTGTTAGTTATTCCTTTTGTGTCAATTAAATGACCAGTCTCTACGCCAGCTTATATAAAATATAGGTAGGTTACTTGGGATCCATCCATTTATAATAGTAACGCCGATTGTTAGACTTCGAGTCACTAGATGACTAGACGGTTGTTTGAAATATGCCCACCAGTAAATACCACACCACTCAAACAATACTGCTGCCTATCCTTTCGATAAGTACAAGCATGATTTTTGTGTTTTAAATAACAATCACAAATCTACTCGACGTCTCTGACCACGTCTTAGAGATTTTTTTTTTTGGCGGGTTGGTAAATCATCAAACGACATCTCCCGCTGTGGGTTGAGCGGGAAGGCGTGTCAGACTCTTACTGACTAAAACCCACCCCTGTTCCTTCCCTGCCTGGACTGAGTGCCCAGGGGAGCGGTAACGCTGTTACGAATTTATCCGCTACGTACGTGTACGTGTGGTGGTGATTATTTTCATAATCATCGAAAAGAAAGTCTTTTTAATTGAGATAGTATGATATTATGATAGTATTAGGTCCCCACCTATGAAATCAGCGTTTTGTATGCAGAATTTTAAAGAAGTTGCATTTTTCATACTAAAATTTTCTTCATTTATTTAACATCTATAAACACTAATGTTTTGAAAATTTTATGCAATAATGTTTAAAAACTAAGATAACGTAAAGTAATAAAGTCTATAACGGTCATTATTCGATATGATATCAAGCAATGAATATTTTAATTCATTGAAGTGACGAGGTTCTCTATTTGTGAGAAAGAAACGCCAATTTCATATGTAAGGACCCAATATTTTACCTCTTTTACTGAGACTATATTTTAAAGAATACTTTTGGCTAATTGTTTTCTTTGAATTTTATAGGTATGTAAAATATGTAAATGAGACAGATACCTATTTATACCTGGACATTTGAGACCCTAAGTAAGTGGAATACCTCCTTAAGTGAGACGAATTTGCAGGTCCCCAAACATCCCAGTTGTCCAGGTTTCACTGTAATAATCACAAGATCACTGGGTAGGTAGGTATTATTTTATAAGGTAAAAACCAACATTATATTATTATTTTTCGTAATTTACAACTTACCTACCTTACCACTGCCCGGGGGTGGAGGATAAATTCGAAAGAGTTACCTCGCCCCTGGGCACTCGAGGGTTTTAGTCAGTAAGAGTCTGACACACCCTTCCGCTCCACCCTAGAGCGGAAGAAGTCATAGGATGATTTCCCAACCCCCAAAAAAAAAAAAAAAAACCTACCTTACCAAGTAGGCTGTTAACAAAACAACACAGTTTGAAATTTGCACCAAAATGCCATACGCACACACATCACTCACATTCTAGTGTTGTTTTCATAAATTAAGCAATGGTCACCACCGTTTCTAACGTTTTATACTTTTGAATCATAATACCTATTTGTTAATTAAAGTAACATAATGGTTTAAATTATAATGATTCAACTATAATTACTTGTTTTGTGTTTATTTATTACATGCACCTAAGTAACTACTTCCCCAGTAAGATTTCCTTTTTTTTCACTTTACTCAATATTTTATTTTTAACTTCGTCGCCAAATGTAGTATCCACGCAATGTGTATAATAATAGTACTGTACTTGGCATGCCAACGCACAACCGCACAGGCCAGCAGTCCGAACTCAACTGCCATCCCGTCGTGGGGACGTCGCTGCGTTCCCTTGCGGGAACGCAGCGGGCGGCTTCAGGGCTAAGCCCTCTTATCCGCGGGTTCTGTAGGCGCCCGCAAAAACGGGCGCTTCACTGGAGCGCCTAACTTGGCTTGAAGAATGTGGGCGACTGACTACGAGAACCTCCTAGGCTAGCGCCGTGTTGTAACGTCTGCCGAGATTCTCATAGCAATCGCCCTGTGTTTTGCTATGTGTAATGCCGCAGGCTCGCGGGGGTAATCGCGGCAGCTAGGCGGTCTACCACCACCGGGTAACACCCACAGTTCCCTGTGAGAGGCCCAGCGGATGGCGCCAGCGACTGAGCTGCCGGCTTACAGCAAGCCCACGGCATGAGGTGTGGCCCCCGCCCGTCCCGCAAGATCGCGGTCTGGGCCGCAGGGCCGTCGGCGTGTGTGTGGACGGTATTGTGTGAGTAACACCGCCCATGTGAGCACTGTTGTACCTGGGCTAGCCGCGTCCATCAGTGCGTGAGTTCACATGCGTGAGGAGTCGTGCGTGTCTGCATGCGTTCCGCGGCGTGCCTATATTAACTTAGCACACGCCGCGTCACAGTGTATGTACTGTGGTGAGTGTCACTGTATGAGTAGGTCGCGTGTAGGTGTAAGCGACCTACTCGGGTGTCAGAAGCAGGAGAAGCGCCCGGACGACGCTTTTTATGACCTTCTGTATGATATGTGGCTCACCTCCCTGCGTCAGGGCTCTTGCAGCCTCATTAACAGGTCGGTGGCCTTGGCCTCCATGGTGGTGCCTTCCAGCTTTTTGCGCTGCAATCTGCGCTGCGCTGTGATGTCGGCGACAGCCACGGCTGGGGCTGCGGTCATCTTCTTGGCCCATGCTTGGGCGGGTTGTGTGGCTCTGGGTCCGGGCGCCTGAGTGGTGTCATCTTGGTTGGCGGGGGGGCGGCGGCGGGGGTTGCTTTCCCTTCCTACTGCCGCGCTTCCGTTGTCTCCTTTTGCTGCTCTTGCTGCTTACGGGGGCGGCTCCTCTGGTTTTTGGCTCGTTAGCCACCGCCATCAGGGTGGTGCCTTGGGCCTCGTACTCCTCTACTTGTGCGGCCTGGGTCCTGACGTTGTTGGCCGGCCGGGCTGCTATGCTTGAGGTGCAGGCGACTGTGCCCGCACGCTTGTTAATGGCCTCCCTCCTGAAGGCCGGGCACTCGCGGTGGGCCGCCCGCAGTTGGCACATGTTGCCGGCTCCGTGCGGGGCCGGGGGCACTCGCGCGCAGGGTGCCCCTGTCCGCATCGCACACAAGCGAGCGGGCGGTGGCACTGATGGGAGGAGTGCCGGAATTGTTGGCAGCGGTGGCATTGTGCTAGCCCCCGCTTCCCCCTCCATGCCTCCACTCGGACTCCCCGCATCATTAGAAAGGTGTTGGTTTCGTAGATGCGCCTCACGTCCTTCTGGAAGTTGAGGACCGCGTGGAAAAAGCAGCCCGGGCGACCCTGACGACGCCTGATGCTCCGCACGTATTCAGGGTCGTAGTTCAGACTCTTGAGCTCCTCCATTATGGCCTCCGGGGCGGTGTCTACTGGTAGCCCTCGTATGGCCACCTTAAACTTCTTCTCCGCTGGCAGCGAGTACGAAAACCAGGACAGGCCGGTTTCTTTCTCCAGCCCGCACAGGTATCGCTGGACCACCCGATACTCCCCCTCGTCCCTGGGCAGGAAACGAATCCCCGCCTGGTACGGGCGAGCAGTCGGCGGGCGGCCCAGGAGGTCGCGCAGGGCCTTGAAATGTACCTGCCAGTCCGGCAGTCTCTCCACCACCAGCGGAGGGTAGCGTGGCTTCTTGTTTGCGGTGTGCGGGCCCGGTGCGGCGGCGTCCGATCTGACGCGGGCGGGTGACCCGCTGCGTTTGCTACGGACTGCGGGGTGCGTTGCTGGGGGCGCCTCTTCGCCTACTCCAGGGCGTCCTCGTCGTCCGAGTTCTAGGTCTTCTCTGGGGGCGCGGGTAGCTACGCCCCTGGTCGTCGGTCTCGTCGTTGGAGTCTATCTCCGATGGCGACATGTCCGACTCTTGCGGAGAGAAACATGCCGACATCGTGGCAGGGGACTCTTTGGCAGCGCTCCTCGGTGGTGGCGGGGACTGCATGGCCGATGGTGGTGATGGCCGTGCGTGGGCGGCGAAACGCGGCGCGAACGCGAGCGCGCTCACGGGCGCTCTATGCGCGGCGGCAGGGGCGCGCACTTCGGGCGTGGTAGGGGCGCGCGTTTCGGGCGCGGTAGGGGCGCGCGGCTGAAGGCGCGGATCGCGCGCGGAACGGTCATCGCTTCGTGCGTGGCGGCGCGATGCTCCGGTGCGGCGGAGGTGCATGGCTTAGGCGCAGTGCAGGCGGCAGGGTGCGCGGCGATGGGGCCTCCTGGTGACGAGGTGCTACGCGGCGGCCTCGGTGCTGGTTTGTCGGCGGTGGGCTTGGCGCGACGTGCGCCATCCCTTCCAGTCATGTTGATGGTGGTCTTCATTCTTCTAAGCTAACTCCCGCAACCGTTACGGTTTGAAAAAAATTTTCCAAACCGGGCGGCGGTTTGAGGGTACCTCAAAGTACCGTCGCAGGTACAGACCAAAGTCCGCACTGGCGACGATAAAATGGGGCACCGACGTAGGTAGTTCGTGCGTAATGTACCGACGAGGCGAGCAGTAGGCTACGAGCTTCATCGGCGAGCGAGTTAGAGCGAATCCAACTACCATCCCGACCATTTGGACCGGTATTTATAACCACCAACGGAAACGTATGCGCACAAGATAAGCCATAAGTATATCTACATACACTACACCTCGTCTACTTCGGGTGAGAATGCCATCATCGGGCTCGCCATGTTAGTTCCTGAAATAAGTAGTTGCGCTGAGCAGTTGATCGACCGGTCGCGGGGCTGTCCTTACCCATGGTTCTGTAGAAATTCAACTATAACTATATTTTTTTAAACTTTACCCCACACTTAGAATTTTTACTCCTGTATCGTGGGTGCGTTCACAAACATGTAAAGTCACGTACACAAGACACCCAGACCCCGAACCATACAAATATTTGTTCCGTGCGGGAATCAAACCCGCAACATGTAGCGCAGCAGCCGAACGCTCAATCACAGCGCCAACTGTATCGTCGAAATTAAAGAGTAACTAACATGGCATAACCTACGATTTTCGAAGAGCACCTACTTATACAAAAATAAAACAATTTTTTCTCATTTCATTGGTTTATTCATTCATTCAGTTTATTCCTTCCCTAAAATCACAGCACATACACACTATCTCGTTTAGTTTACTTTACAATTAGCAGGCGTAAGGCTTTGATCCACTGTCTCGCTCTTCTCTCTACAGTAGAAAGGCGTTGTACTTCTTTATTTTTACGTTGAAATGCATTTCATTGTTTGGTTTGGTAAAAAAGTATGGCATTTGACATTTCATTCTACGACAACGATTATGTGCCACTTATCGGATTAAATGCGCAATGCGCCTAGGTACTCATTAACGCAACGCAGGTACATATGGTACTTAATTAACTAGTGGTGAAGTTTCGTCCGAACAGTTTAAAAGGATTATTGCTGTAGTGTAACATGTAAACTTGCCGAATAAAGATTTTAAAAAGAAACTGGACTGTAATAACAATTTACCATCTGGTGTGGCGAGTTGCCGCCACTCTGCAAGTTGGGTGGGGTTGGTATCACGTCGCGTGTGTGTCTCGCTTTAATTTGTCAGACAGACGTGAGTGGCCGGCTTTACGCGAGCTATAGACAATTTAAAATGCAACAATCGACGTCACGTCAGTTTTGACGTCAGTGTGTGTGTCTAACGCCGCGAGGCACAGCGCGCATCTCACCGCAGACTAAATTAATGTCTTAAATTAATATCGTCCCCGCAAATACGCTAAAATCCCGAGTAAATCCCGTAAACGTTGGGGATCCTCCGGGAATAATAAATAACCCATATTTACCGCGTCCGTTAACTACTGAACAAGAATAATCAGGAGTGTTGGTGTGAAGAGAACGAGTGGCCACTCGACAAGTCGACGTGCAACCATCGAGAACAGCCCGGAAAGTAAGGTACCACTTGTTTTGCAAATTGTGAGTAGGGCCACATTCGCCGACTGCTGCCGACCACTCCTAACTTGAAGTTATACAGACAAATATAGGCAATTTTGGGCCAGCATTCCCTCCAAGTGCTTGGTCGTACTTACTGTTCTACATCCGCAGAGTCCCACGGCTATTTACAAGCTTGGGCAACTCCATTAGATGGTCCTTTCGAGCCTGGATAGGCATCAGTAAAATTCAGTACAAATTAAGTACAAGTCATTACGGTAGGCACATAACTTTATTAGTGCCCCAAAATGGCGTCCCGCAAGCAAGAAGCTAAATTGGCTCAGCTTACCGCTAAAAAACAAATGATTTTCGAGCGAGTTAATCGCATATATAATGATTCCAGAAACATCTCGAACTATGATTCACGTTCAAATGAGACATTCTTAGCGCAGTCAGAAACAATTACTGAGCAATATAACAAATTTGAGGAAATAGTAGAACAAATGAATGAATTGCAATTCGAGATTGACCAAACCGCACCAGACTATTCGAGTCTATATTCTATTGAAGACTTATATTCTAATATTAAATATAAACGTAATCTCATACTTTCGAAAAACGAAACATCGGAACACAAAGTGGGTACTCGGATAAAATTACCGCCCATAGATTTGCCAACGTTCGATGGTAAAGCGGAAAATTGGCCCATATTTTATGAAATGTTTCGAAGTAATGTTCATTTAAATACCGATCTGGTTGACTCGCAGCGTGTCCAGTACTTGATCAGTAAGTTGACTCATGATGCCTTGAAGCTGACCGCGGGCATTGTTCCTACAGGTGATACATACAACGTTATGTGGAACAGTCTCGTTAAAAGGTATCAAGATAAGCGTAGTTTAGGGATTCATTATCTCAATAATATACTGGATATTAAACAATGCGCCGGAAATGCCGCGAGCCTCAATACTTTTGTGGAACGATATTCAGCGTCCGTCGCAGCCTTGAAGCAGTTAGACATTCCAGACTTACTGGATTTTGTTTTATTACACTGTGGTTTAATAATAATAATTTAATAATAATAATTTATTTATTTGAGTTCTTTTACAAAGTAATACATTTATAAACTTATAAATACTTAGAATTAGTAGTACAAAGTGCTTAACAGATTGGCTTAAATACCTAAATAAAAACTAGTTTAATTTACACATGTTTTAAATTACTGAAAAGTGCGTTGGTACTGACAGTATAATTTTTTTGGCGACATGCCTGAACTAGGTTAATAAAAACCTGTGTTTCAGGCCATCCCCAGACTAATCGAACATCTGATTATTGGTCCACTGTTAATTAATTATTGAAATAATACTATGCTACTTATTGTACTAAACACAAATTAAAAATAACCAATTTAATATCTATATAACTATTGAAGTAATTCTAACAGCTTTTCTGTGTCTGTGTAATCAAGTCCACCCAAATATTCGCTTATCTTTCGACTACAATGTTTGTAACCGGCACTATAAATATTAAGTATCCTATTGAGCTTATTATATAAATCGGGTCCTAAATAGACATAGAAACGGTTTACAAAAGCATGCCTAGTTTGAGGCTTTATGCAAACCAAATCTTTCCTTCTTCTGTCAGAAGGTACTGGCTTGTAGGCGAGTTCTACGTGCTGGTGTAAAATGATGTGCAATATAAATAATTGGCGTACTGTTAGCAAATCACATGCAATGTAAAGCTGGTGTGTAGGGAATCTAAAAGGCCTAAAGGTGGCCACCTTTAGAATCGCTCTTTGAGCGCGTTCTAGAGGGAGTAAAATTGATTTCGCAGCACCGCCCCATGAAGTTATGCAGTATGTAAGAACAGATTGGCACAAAGCCAAATATACCTGTTTAATTAATTTAAAGTCAGCAATGTGACGTAAATTTTTAAAGATATATATTAATTTACGAACTCGAGTACATTGCAAATCAATGTGTTTACGGAAATTTAGATTTGTGTCAAGTGTAACACCTAAGTATTTCATATGATCGGCTTTAGCTAGAGTAGGACACGAACAAGCAGCGTCAGCGTCTGTCGTACAGTTGTGAGCATAAATGGTAAGATTATTAAGTAGAATATTAGTGTGTCTCATTCTAAACAGAATATGTTTGGTTTTATCTGCATTTAATGTTAGTAGATTCATACTAAGCCAATTTGATACTATGTTAAAGCCACTCTGAGCGTTTTTATAGACCTCTCGTGATTTAGCCTTAAACAACAGGGCTGTGTCATCTGCGTATGACATTATGATACCATCTGGTAATTTCAGGTTGCACAGTTCATTTATATAAATTAAAAACAATGTTGGTCCCAAAATACTTCCTTGTGGAATGCCGTAGCAGCTGTTTTTAAGTTCTGAACTTTTATACTGACCGATTTTTACACACTGATAACGATTTTTAAGATAATCAGAAAAAAGTAGGAGTTGTGTTCCTCTTATTCCAAGTGTTTCAAGCTTGTGCAATAGTTTAGAGCAAGAAATTGTGTCGAAAGCCTTGGCAAGATCCAGGAAAATTCCCATGCAATGCAAACCATTATCCAGATTAGTAGTAATATAATTTGTCATTTTGAGTACTGCTTGGCAGGTTGACCTTTTTGGTCTAAAACCAAATTGACTATTTGATAGTAATTTGTTGTCCTCAAGATATTTTATTAACCTATTATTTATAATTCTTTCCAAAATTTTTGAGAGGCCCGTTAAGACTGAAATGGGTCTGTAGTTATTAACGCAGTACTTGTCTCCAGATTTGAATACAGGCGTCACCAATGCTTTTTTAAGTAGACTAGGAAAAACTCCATTTGACAGACATAGCTGTAAGATATGTGTTAAAGGATGAACAAGTAGGTATTTAAATTTCTTAAGGATCCTATTTGGTATATCATCCCACCCGACAGCGCATTCATCTTTTAACCCGGAAATTATTCCTAAAACTCCTTAACGTCGGTATCTAATAAAACAAAGGAATTAACTGGATTTACAGTTACACTAGTCTGGTTTTGGCAAGGGTGAGTTCTAGTTGCAGGCGTTTTTTCAGCCAAATTTTTACCAACGTTGACAAAAAAATTATTTACTTTATCTGCTGCGACAGATGGGCTAATACCTGTTGATAGTAAATCAAGTGGAGGTTTGGAGTTTTTTGCCCTAAAAGTATTTGTTCTTATGAATTTCCAGACAAGTTTACTATTTTTTCCTGCTGATTGCAGCTCATATTTATCATGCTGTATTTTAATTTTCTTCAGAAGGTTATTACAGAAGTTCCTGTACCTTTTATACGTTATGCTAAGAACCTCGTTGTCAGGTGCGAGTTTAGATTTTAAGTGCAATTTGTCCCTGTGTCTTATACAACGGACGAGACCTGGTGTAATCCAGGGTTTGACAGTACTATATTTCCTAGGCATTTTAGTAGTGAATGTGTTTTTAATTATTGCATGTTGCAGTGAGCTTATGAAGTAGTTTAGGGAAGTATTAGCGTCGCATGAGTTGTAAACTGGGTCAAAATTTATGCTGCGTATGTCATTTTCAAGTTTTGCCATATTGACTTTAGTATAGCTGCGCATGCAGTTTTTTCTAGGTAAAGATATTTGTAATGTTAGTAAAATTGCATTATGATCAGTTAGTGAAGAATTAGTAATGAATGTTTTGGTTGGTGTTTTTGTTTTCAAAATAATGTGATCTAAGCATGACCCACTTTGATGCGTGGGGTAATGATAAGCTGGCAATAGTCCGTGATATGAGCAAATGTTTAGGTAATTATGTGCATGATTATCGATGTTCCCGGAAACAATGTTAATATTTATGTCACCTATTAGTATAATGTTTTTGAAATTACACAACTTTTGTAGAAGTGTGTCAAGAGAGTCTAAAAATCGGTCTATATCTTGAGAAGGAGGTCTGTATACAGCCATTACCACTATATCGGGGCTAATTTTAATGATCAAGCAATTACTATCCTGAACTATCGGTTCCTCTACGGTTGCTTTCAGATTTTTCTTGATATAAATGACTAAGCCGTCATTTTGATTGATGTGTCGATTGGTTTTGTGGGAATAATACCCATCCAGGGGCGGTAAATTGAGTGTCTGGTTGGACAACCAACATTCTGTCAGGACAATTATATCACAGCTTATGCCAAGATTCTGTAACAACACTTCGAAACCGTTCATATTTTTGTTTATGCTGCGAATATTTTGGGTGAGCAAAGTTAATGTTTTACCTACAGCGGGAATAAAACGTTTACAGTCTTCAACATTACAGATTTTAGTTTCAGACACAGAAAAGCTATCTAGGTCACAAAGCAAATTATCGATCATAATATAAGTAAAGTTACTATTTAAAAATGTAAAAATAAAATTGAACTCCTGTTTGCGTGCTTAAAAGGATATAAAATCTGTAGCGCTCTTAGGCGCCTACATAATCTATAGAATTAATATAGTTTTCCTCTGCGAACTTGCGTGCCGGGCAATTAGCATCACCTGTTTGATGGTCACATTTGCGCTTGAAGCGATTGCACGTCGCACATTTGGGGGGAGCGTTTTTATTGCTGCAATCCTTGAAGGAGTGACCAGTCTCTCCACAGTGGTTACAAGTTGTGCTAGTTTCTCGACAATACTTGGCAGCATGTCCAAATTGCTGACAATTGAAACACCTGGTGACTATCGTGAAATCTCTCACGGGGCAGGACGTCCAGTTGATGAAAATTCGCCCTTGGTCAATAAGAATTCTCCTGACATTAGCTGGTAATTCTATAATATAATTACAGGTACTCAGATTTTTCTTACCTGATTTATGGCTTAATTTTATTGTAGCTAAGAGGGACTCACGGGTTGTGTTCGGCAGCTTCTCAGAGAGGTTTTGCTCGAAAATACAATCAAATACCTCCTGTTCAGTTAGGGCTACGGGGACACCAATAATTGCAATCCTAGGACGGCGCTTTGTTGGTTCCTCAACGGTAAAGCCCGATGAAGCTAGTTTCTCCGACTTCCGTAATTTTTCTATGTCTGCTCTCTTGTCCGTGCTGATGATGACCCCTCCGTTTCTCACTTTTCTGACGCCTCGAACATGGAGTTTGAGTTCCTCGGGAGAGATGATTTTCTGGACGAGGGACTTAGTGTCGTCGCTGGTTTTAGATTTATCGCTAGGATAAATAGCAACGGAGCTTAAATTTGCAGGGCGGATGTAGTTGTCGGAGCCCTTCTTGACCATATTCGCGAAGGAAGTAGTTTCTACGGGCTTCATTTTACTTTCTAAGTCCTCTTTGAATTGCCGAAGTGAATTCGCAATGCTCTGCTGCTCTTGTAGGTGTTCAATAGTGGTGTACGCTTGAGTAGTTTTATGTGTCAAGGACTGATACATAACAGCCATCTGAGATGTCCCATTAGTCACCTTACGGCATAAATTGGTCACACGGATCTTCTGCTCGGAGTTCATTTTGCCCTCAGCTACTATACTACACACTTCGCTCAAGAAGCAGTCTATTGTGCTCATCCATTTCTGAATTTCCGACGTAGGTATCACTTCCGAGGGTAACCCATGTTCCGTGGGTGCTGGTGGAATTGGAGGCTTTTCTCGTTCAGTTGGCGTCGGTGGAGGACTACGTCGCAGCAATTGGCTACGGCCAAACGGGCTAGATCCTGAGCTAGCCATATCCACCACTGTAACACTAGTCTATAGGATGTAGTTCATTTCTAATGCAATGGATGCGTAGGTCAGTGTTTCTATCAACTCGCGACACACTTTCGTTTTAATGTTTACACTGCATATATAATTTCAATAACAATTTAGTGGTAATAATTTAATTATAACACATTATAAGCAGAACAAAAGGCACGTCCGCTTAGGCAAGCGATCGTATAGATCTCAAAGAAAGGTTGACGCGCAAACTGTCTTACAGTTTGAATCACGTGTGAGTGAAAAAGAATTACCTTCCTATGCGGAGTTTATAACATTCATGCAAGCATATGTTAAAGTGCTGCAGCGCTCATACGGTAATAATTTACAGACGGAACCGCGCGCTAAGTCTAGTTCAGTTAATCATCAAACAAAAAATAACACCGCTAAGTCGTTCGTATCGCGTAATGAACCGGTTTCGAATGGCAAATGTACGTTGTGCGATAAGGATGACGTACGACATCAGCTGTTCTATTGCCCGCAGTTTAAAAATATTAGAACACCGCTTGCACGTTTTGAATTTATAAAAGCAAAACGTGGCTGTATAAACTGTTTAAGTCTATCCCATTCTTTGGTTAAATGTAAGTCACGTAACGTTTGTAAAATTTGTAAGAAGAACCACCATTCTCTCTTACATTTCCGAGAAAAACATGAGTCATTATCGCCCGAGCCGCAAGCGCCTACTAAGGATACATCTGTTTCGCTCACTACAGCTGTTAAAACTGGGTCAACCATTTTGCTAGCGACCGCGCAGTTATATGCATACTATAGCGACATCAGAGATAAGGAGGTGGTTCGGTGCCTACTAGATAACGGATCGCAAAATAATTTAATTACTGTGGACTGTTGTAAACGTTTGAACTTACCCATAATTAAATTACGCAATTCATTTTTACAAGGTGTTGGAATGTCATCGAAACCAATACACGGTTTTATTCATCTCAACATAGAATCTCGGTTTGACCCTCATACGAAGTTTTCGATACAAGCGTTAGTTGTTGATTGTATTACAGATAGACTTCCCGCGAAATTAATTAGATTACATAACAATGATAACATGTCATACTTAAATAGCTTACCGCTCGCCGACTCGCTCTGGAATGTTCCGAGCGGAATAGATCTTGTGCTTGGAGCACAATTGTTCCCCTTTATTTACCTGGGAGACAGGGTCGATTCAGGTACCCGCGCGCCCCCTGCTGTACTGACTAGCTTCGGTTATGTACTTATGGGTGATATTGATTGTTGTAGTAGTGATGTGACACACATTGCATCTTCGTTTACCGCGCAGGCCGACATTGAAGTCGAGTCAAATTTACATAAGTTTTTTGAGCTAGAGGAAATTCCATCTCAACGTTTTATTAGTCCGGACGAATTAGAGTGTGAAAATAATTTTAATTCTTCAGTCTTATTTGAAGACGGCAGATATTTTGTCGATCTACCTTTTGCGCGCTCACCCAGCGAGCTAGGTAGCTCGCGCGGTTACGCCCATCGGCGCTTACTTGCTCTCGAGCGTAAGTTCACGTTAATGCCGACCCTACGCGAGAATTATAATAAAACTATCGCGGATTATATAACTCAGGGGTATTTAGCGGAAGTGCCCGACTCTGAATTGACAGAGGAGGGTTATTATATACCGCATCATGCCGTCATTAGACCGGACAAGGACAGCATTCGAGTGGTTTTGGACGCTAGCGCCAAAACTCACTCAGGGTTGTCGCTCAATGACATTTTGCATGTCGGACCTAATTTGCAAGCAGACTTGTTTTTGTTATTGCTTGATTTTCGTACATTCCCTGTCGCGATGACAGCGGATATAAAACAAATGTTCTTGCGTATCGGTGTAAGAGAGCACCACCGCAAATATTTACGAATCTTGTATCGTTTTAGCAAAGGTGAGACTAAAACCTAGTCCTTATTTAGCGATGCGCACACTGCGTAACTTGGCGTGTGAGCAAAGCGACCGCTTTCCTGAGGCTTCTAAATTGGTAGAAACTCAGTTTTACATGGACGACTACGTCTACTCTGTTTCGGACGAACAGACAGCTATGCGTCTATCCCGCGATTTAATTGATTTAATGAAGGTAGGTTCCTTTGACTTAGTCAAATGGGCTACCAATTCACCCGCTTTATTAGAGATTCTCCCAGAGTCTCACCGCTTACCAGTTAATTTTTCTGGCATGGATAATGATGTCCATAATTTCAAAATCCTTGGATTAACCTGGGAACCCGCTGATGATTATTTTTCTTTGACAACAATCGCCGTGGATGATAAATGCACGAAGCGCGCGATTCTATCGCTAGTTGCCCGCTTGTTCGACGTACTGGGCCTTGTAGGACCCGTTGTGCTGTACGCGAAGGTATTAATCAAGGAACTTTGGTTAGCTAAAGTAGGATGGGATGAGGTTCCACCGGAATCTATCACAAATCGGTTTGCCGCTTTTACGCGCGATTTTCCTTCACTCTCTTCTCTAAAGGTTCCTCGCCACATTGGCGTCTTTAGAGAAGCTGTAGTGAACATCGTAGCCTTTTGCGACGCCAGCTTTACTGGTTATGGCTGTTGTATTTATTTACACATTACCAACCCTACTGGTGATATCACTGTCCGACTCTTATGTGCAAAGTCCAAAGTCTCCCCCGCTAAAATAACAACGCTAGCGCGATTAGAACTTGTCGCCGCTTTACTTCTATCTAAACTTGTTCGCGTAGTCAAGGAAAAACTTTCCGCTCGTGTACCTATTACAGGTGTCCACGCTTTCTCGGACTCCACCATAGCTCTCTCGTGGATCCACTCATCTCCCTATAGATGGTCTATTTTTGTCAGCAACCGCATTGCTCAAATACAGGAAAACTTACCTGCCGCTTGTTTCCGTCACGTGTCCGGGAAAGAGAATCCTAGCGATTGTCTGTCTCGCGGCATGCTGCCGTCGGATTTAATAAGACACTCGTTGTGGTGGAACGGCCCCACATGGCTCCATCAGCCCATGAGCGAGTGGCCTTTAAAGTTCGCTCCTGCTCAATGTGAAACATTGCCGGAGTTTAAATCAAAGGTTTTTCTTGTAGAAACTTCGAATACTGAACCGCGTATTTTAGATACTATAGCTGACCGTGTTTGCTCATGGAATAAATTGTTACGTGTATTTATGTACATTCTTAAATTTACAAACAGACTACATAGTCATAGTTCTGTTGAAAACATTCAAACCGCCGAGAATTTCATTGTTCGATTAGTTCAAAGTTTACATTTTGCGAGCGATTTAAATTTAATTAAAGCAGGTGAACTTCCAGCTAAGAAGTTGCGCTGTTTATCTGTCTTCATTGATAGCTTCGGAATCTTACGTATTGGGGGCAGATTGTCTAAATCTGACTTACCGTATGAAGCCAAGCATCCCGCGCTTTTACCTAAACGCGACCGCGTAGTCGATCTAATTATCGATCACTATCACAATACGTACTGGCGTACGGGCCCAGGGTTATTGATGTCCATTATAAGGCAGCGGTTTTGGATATTGGATGGCCGAACGGTTATACGTTCTCGTTGTCGGAAATGTAATACTTGTTTCCGTCTAAATCCTAAGCATCCAGTACCCAAAATGGCAGAACTTCCTGGATACCGCGTCCGTGATGCTAAAGCCTTTGTACACACCGGTGTAGATTTCGCCGGGCCGCTTGCTTATATACCTATTCGACGTAGAGGTCAACGTTCGCAGAAACTTTACTTATGTTTGTTCGTATGCATGGTGACTAAAGCCATACATATCGAGCTTGTTTCGGATCTCACATCTGAGGCTTTCCTATCCGCATTTAAGAGATTCATTTCTCGCCGCGGTCCAGTGTCTGTTATGTACTCAGACAATGGTACCAATTTTGTTGGCGCTAAGGCGCAATTGGATGATATTTATTCTTTTTTATTAAATTCTACTGTTCAAACGGATATTAAAAATGAGCTTCTTAAATCACGCATCGAGTGGACAAGAATACCGCCGCGAGCTCCACACTTCGGAGGTATTTGGGAGTCGAATATTAAGAGTGTTAAAACTCACTTGTTTAGAGTCGTAGGTAAACAACTTCTCACTTACGAGGAACTCTCGACCGTATTGGTGCAAATTGAGTGCCTTTTGAACTCTCGACCACTTGGTGTCATTTCGTCAGACCCACATCCGGAGGTACTCACGCCCGCGCATTTTTTAATGTCCAGTCCACTCACGTATTTGCCTTCTTCTGAATTGGCAGAAGAAAACATAAACCTAAACAACCGCAAAAGGCTCTTGGATCAACTTGTGTTATCCTACTGGAATAAATGGCGAATTGAGTACTTGCACACGCTGCAAGTTCGCCAGAAGTGGTGCACTCCCGATCGCCCTATAGAGATAGATACTGTCGTTCTCTTGGGTCAAGATAACGTACCTCCATTGACTTGGCCATTAGGTATCATAGAGGAAGTTTTTCCGGGATCGGATGGTGTAATTCGAGTCGCTTCAATAAAAACCGCGTCAGGCACGTATAAACGTCCTGTCACTAAGTTGTATCCTTTGCCAACTCAATAGATTATTATTACTACGTAATTTAGTTTAATTTAGTTTAGGGTTCATATTATACGTTCCAATGGTACGCCATTACATAGTTGTAATTTAGTTTATTCGACTTACCATGGTCAAGTCGAACCGCAATTCATTCTTAGGACACTGATAATTATTTTTCCCGAGCATTATATCAATGCGATGGTGTTTCGGACTGCTGCTTGGATTTCTCTCAAAGCTCTTCAACAAGTTAATGCTTACATATCATCACCGCTTCTTGAACCTCACTCTCTCCGCATAGATTAGCAGCTTTTGAAAGCTCCTGGACCTTTCAAGGCGGGGAGCATGGTGTGGCGAGTTGCCGCCACTCTGCAAGTTGGGTGGGGTTGGTATCACGTCGCGTGTGTGTCTCGCTTTAATTTGTCAGACAGACGTGAGTGGCCGGCTTTACGCGAGCTATAGACAATTTAAAATGCAACAATCGACGTCACGTCAGTTTTGACGTCAGTGTGTGTGTCTAACGCCGCGAGGCACAGCGCGCATCTCACCGCAGACTAAATTAATGTCTTAAATTAATATCGTCCCCGCAAATACGCTAAAATCCCGAGTAAATCCCGTAAACGTTGGGGATCCTCCGGGAATAATAAATAACCCATATTTACCGCGTCCGTTAACTACTGAACAAGAATAATCAGGAGTGTTGGTGTGAAGAGAACGAGTGGCCACTCGACAAGTCGACGTGCAACCATCGAGAACAGCCCGGAAAGTAAGGTACCACTTGTTTTGCAAATTGTGAGTAGGGCCACATTCGCCGACTGCTGCCGACCACTCCTAACTTGAAGTTATACAGACAAATATAGGCAATTTTGGGCCAGCATTCCCTCCAAGTGCTTGGTCGTACTTACTGTTCTACATCCGCAGAGTCCCACGGCTATTTACACGCTTGGGCAACTCCACCATCTCAAAGAAATGTTAAATAGAATAAAATTATACATACACTAGCTTCTGCGAGCGGCTTCGCCCGCGTGAGTCAAAAATTATTCCAAGGGAACATATTATTCCAAATTTCATACAGATCCGTTCAGCCGTTTGGGCAAGATTAAATAACAAACACACTTAAACTTTTATATCCTTACTTAGTCATTCAATAAAACAATATGATACACATGAACTTATGAACGTGCTGATAGTGGACTGCTTTCTGTTAGAAAGTTATACATTTTAAATACCGTTCTAAAAAACATATGAATCTACTATATGATCAAAATACAGTAACAAGAAGAAGGAAAGATCTCATAGCACAGGTACCACCAACTAAAACAAAATTTGCTGCCATTCAGTACAATAAACTATCATGTCAACTTTATAATAGGATAATTAAAAAGATATATATACACAACAAACAATTACACGAAAGTAAAAAAAAATCTATAAAATTGGATAAAGACACTAAATTACGCAGACACTGAGGCTCTATTCCAACACGCTAAATAAAATACGCATATGTACACACACACACCATTACACCACAATTACACACATATGCACACACGCACACAAACATACGTATTATTTCTAAGGTACTAAATAAATTGTATATTGCTGTGGAGGAGCGGAGTCTCCTAACACAGGCATTACTTGCTTAAAAGGAGGGTCCAATCACCAACTAATGTCAAAAATTTGGTTCAGAAATAAAGATTTTGTATTTGTTTATTTATTTATTTAGTTAAGGTTCGCCCACAGCACATACATATACATACAAAATAGTTACATCATACGGTAATATTCTAATACATATGCCAATTACAGGTAAACACAGCATTGACAACAAAGACGCCAGATTACCGCTTAGTTGCTAACTTAAGTCTAGGTATACAATTGAATAAGAAAAGAAAAAAATAAGTTCTTTCATTTATGGCTAAAATTATCTTTTGTAGTTTCATTCAAAAATCATAAACATAAACTTATACAATAAACCAATGTCCAAATAAATACTTTTCAAAATAAAAAATCAATTCAAAATTAAACTTACTTTAAATCATAGATATCAGACGATGTTTACATTACCCTACAGGACTCCGGGAAACGGGGAATTGATTAAGACACTTAATCAATTCCCCGTTTGACTAAAACTGAATTATTGCACTGACAAATATCACACATAAGGTTTTTCTCTAGTATGTGTACGAATATTATAGTATTTTTGAATAACATTTGAAAGATGTTTACCCCATTGTGACAACGTCGGCTATATTTTGCTACATCAGACTTAGATATACTACTGTGCCGACATGTATCACACTAGTTAGATATTTGAACAGTGTGTTAGTCGAGTATGTCTAGTTAAATTACTTTTCTCACCAAAACAACGCTGACAGATATCACATTTAAAAGCCTTGTCACTCGTGTGTATATGAATGTTTTGTTAAATTAATCTTTTGAATAAATCTACGCTGACACACATTTGAAAGGCTTTTCACACGTGTGCGTACGAATATGACTAATTAACACGCATTTCTGACTAAAACATCTCTGACAGACATCACATTTAAAAAGTTTTTCGCGTGTGCGTACGAATGTGGCGTGTTAAATGTTGCTTACGATTAAAACATCTCTGACAGACATCACATTTGAAAGGCTTGTCACCTGTGTGCGTACGAATGTGACTCATTTAAACGCCTTTCTGACTAAAGCATCTCTGACAGACATCACATTTGAAAGGTTTTTCGCCAGTGTGCGTACGAATGTGGCGTATTAAATGATACCTACTTACTATTAAAACATCTCTGACAGACATTACATTTGAAGGGCTTTTCACCCGTGTGCGTACGAATGTGGTAAGTTAAATGTTGCTTACTATTAAAACATCTCTGACAGATATGACTTTTGCCTGCCCGGGGGTTGAGGATAAATTCGAAACAGAGTTACCTCGCCCCTGGGCACTCAAAGGCAGGAAGGAACAGGGGTGGGTTTTAGTCAGTAAGAGTCTGACACGCCCTCCCGCTCCACCCAGAGCGGGAGAAGTCATAGAATGATTTCCCACCCCACAAAAAAAAAAAGGTCACATTTGAAAGGCTTTTCACCCATGTGTATTCGGATGGTCAGTAAGAGTCTGACACGCCCTCCCGCTCCACCCAGAGCGGGAGAAGTCATAGAATGATTTCCCACCCCACAAAAAAAAAAAAAGGTCACATTTGAAAGGCTTTTCACCCATGTGTATTCGGATGTTTTGTAAAATTAATATTTTGGTTAAATCTACGCTGATAGACATCTTATTTGAAGGGCTTTCCACCCGTGTGCGTACGAATGTGGTAAGTTAAATGTTGCTTACTATTAAAACATCTCTGACAGATATGACATTTGAAAGGCTTTTCACCCGTGTGCGTACGAATGTGGTAAGTTAAATGTTGCTTACTATTAAAACATCTCTGACAGATATGACATTTGAAAGGCTTTTCACCCGTGTGCGTACGAATGTGAATCATTAAAGCACCTTTCTGACTAAAACATCTGTGACAGACATCACATTTGAAAGGTTTTCCGCCAGTGTGGGTACGAATGTGATCTGTTAAATATCGCTTAATATTAAAAGATCTCTGACAGACATCACATTTGAAAGGTTTTTCACCCGTGTGCGTACGAATGTGAATCATTAAAGTACCTTTCTGAATAAAACATCTCTGACAGACATCACATTTGAAAGGTTTTTCGCCAGTGTGCGTACGAATGTGCCGTGTTAATTCTTGCTTCCTATTAAAACATCTCTGACAGACATCACATTTGAAAGGTTTTTCGCCAGTGTGCGTACGAATGTGCCGTGTTAATTCTTGCTTCCTATTAAAACATCTCTCACAGACATCACATTTGAAAGGTTTTTCGCCAGTGTGCATACGAATGTGCCGCGTTAATTCTTGCTTCCTATTATAACATCTCTGACAGACATCACATTTGAAAGGTTTTTCGCCAGTGTGTATACGAACATGTTCAGTTAAATTAATCTTTTGGTTAAATCTACGCTCACAGACATCACATTTGAAGAGCTTTTCACCCGTGTGCGTACGAATGTGGTAAGTTAAATGTTGCTTACTATTAAAACATCTCTGACAGATATGACATTTGAAAGGCTTTTCACCCGTGTGCGTACGAATGTGAATCATTAAAACACCTTTCTGACTAAAACATCTGTGACAGACATCACATTTGAAAGGTTTTTCGCCAGTGTGCGTACGAATGTGGCGTATTAAATGTTGCTTACTATTGAAACATCTCTGACAGACATCACATACAAAAGGCTTTTCACCCGTGTGCCCACGAATATGTCTTGCTAAATTCATTTTTCTATTAAAGCTACGCTGACATATATCACATTTAAAACAATTTCCTATATCACAAACTCTTCGATGTCTGTTTATAATATTACTACCAATACCTTTGTTCAATATTTTAAACTTTAAATATTTCTTGATATTATTATTACGGCAATTTGAGTCTAAAGCAGTGTTAGTAATACTAATATTAACTCTAGGTTTTGTATAAGTTAAAGGTTCTTTGAATACCGGAATAAGTTTCGACGTACAGTATTCAGTGTTATGGATAACTTTCGTGTCTCCTTGTTTCTTTTGCTGTTGTTCTTCTGTATTTAATTCTTCTTGATTCCTTCCTTGTATGTGTAGTTTTGTTATATTCGCAATTGGCGACCCTGTGATAATAAATCTGGTAAGTATCAAAGGAGAATGACAACCAATAGGCCCCTAATTTTTGGTGCCGTGTCAAGACTATTTACTTCTCAAGTCGTATTTTTTCATGTTCAAGTATTTTTTATCAACTAATACCCTAGCATTGCAAAACATAAATTATGTTTATTTTATTGAATTTATGTCAGTTCCGCCATTAAAACTTAACCTGATTGTTGCCAGACGACAGACTATGTCAATTAAATAATTGTAATCGATTGAAAATATCGATATTTTACGAATCTGCCGATCAAAATAACCGGAGAGGCTACAATACCTTTTCTCCGTAATATAGCTAACAGTCTCATGTAACTGATTAGGCGCGAAGAAGACGACGAGCGAGCTCTTATCACGAAAATAAAAGTAGTAAATATAAAAAAAACGAAAACACGAAGGAATTATAATCTGAGGGAGTGTATATTCTACCTACAGACATAATTATAATATTATGACTATGAGATTCTACCGGCGTTAGCTCTGCGATGCAAGAAGGTAAAGTACGATCCTGAAATGATGTGGAGGTCCTTTGTCCGATAGCGAAGAACTAGGGCATAAACAGACGCTCCTGTTGCCCTTCCAATTGTCTGAGCCTTTAGACAAAATACTTTTCTGTTAACGTTAACGCTAACGCTTCGTGCAAAATATATGGCTAAGTCATTATTATATTATATAATGACTTTGCCCCCCCCCCCCGCAAAAAAGGGGGGTCTACTCTGAAATGACACATCCGAATGTTCGAAACCGATCGAAACACGACCGAAGTTTGCATTGTTGTCCTACTACAAACAAAGTTCGGGTTGATTCAATCCCGTCGGCACCATAGTCAATATTCGGAAGAGTGGCGGATCGAATGCAATGTAGCGCTAGAGTTGAAGGTTTTACCAACAATTTTTATCAGTCATTAAATTAATTGCAATATGACTTAACTGTTGAATTACGGAGCAGAATTATTTTTTATAACAATAAAATTGTTTTTTTTTATGCTGTGTATTTATCTACGAATATTCGTGATATTTCTCAAAAAGAACAATGTATTTGTTGGCGGCAGCCTGACATACAGGTTGCCTTTGCCGACTATCAAAATAATAAAAAGTCAAAGGATGACAATTGAACATGGTCAGAGAACATACTGCTTAGTCATCAGTATTGTATTTTTTTTTTCCATGCAGATGTAACACATTCTATGTTTTTTGCAGTATTTGGCAACAAATTTGTCGAGTCAGCCTTCTCGGTAAACTTCGCTGAGGTAGTCAATACTACAATAAAATTCTCAGCTCGATTTTACCGAGATCGCGCCTGTTTCAATGATTCCACATATTGTATGGACACTTGAGAACAAAACCACACCAGTTTTACATTACAATATCCACTAGTAATTAATATGCGAATAATAAAAACAGCCACTGAATTACACTCGAGAAATTCCCGCCAAAAACCATCTGACAATTAAACAAATAACAAAAAAAAAAACAAAATATCGATGCCTGAGTGAGTTTTTTTATGGTTTAAATTAGTAGAGATGACGAGCTAGAAGTCTTCTACAAGGATCTACAGACTGCGATGCAAAATACTAGTAAAAATACAATTATTATGGGAGACTTCAATGCGAAGATTGGAAAATCAAGCATCGAAGACGCAAAGGTGATGGGTCCCTGGGGACACGGACAAAGAAACGACAGAGGTAAAAAACTACTAGTATATTGTTTGGAAAACCAGTTTTATATTGCCCATTCATACTTTAAGAAGAACAATAAACAGAAATGGACCTGGATCTCGCCAAGTGGAAATGTACGAATTGAAATCGATTTTATTTTAGTCAGAAACATAAAAGAAGTTACAAACGTATAAGTAATGAACACAACATTCTCTACAGACCACAGACCAGTAAGAACAAGTTTCTTGCAGCAACCAAATAAAACCAAATCTCGTAAACACTATAGAAATAAAACAAATAACCTAAGCCTTTTGGAACAAGAGTCATTAAATACATAATTACAGAAGACATAAAGGAGTGTATATATAATACAACAAATTAATTCTAATGATCAAAGAAGCAAATAGTAAATTACCCAGAGAAACGATTAAGAACGAGATGATTATTACTCCGTACGTAGAGAAACTCAGAAATAAAAGAAATATATTGAAAAATAAAAAAAAATAAAACGCGATCAGAACGAAATCAGCTGCACGCATAATATAAACAGATTAATAAACATATTTATCGAAAATGGAAAGCCTACCGGTATAGTATTATAGAAGAACTGAAAAAGAGATTATCAATTAAAAGAGCACATAATATACTTAACAGAGATAAACCCTGGATAATGTCATTAAAAAATAAAAATAAAACGTGTCAGACAGAGGACAGTTACTTGATACGGCTACAGAATTTTACAATGAGCTCTTTCAAAACGACAACCTATCCTATAACATATATGTGAGAGGTTTGCGTCAGTGTCCCTTCATTCCTGTTAGTGAAACAAGACACGCTATTCATCAGCTTAAAACAACAAAAAGCCCAGGTTACGATGGTATTACTAACGACATTTTAAAAGCCATCATAGACGCCCTTACGCCTGTATTAACTAGGCTCTTAAATAACATACTAGAAAAACAAAAATTACCGCAAGAGTGGGGCACATCGATTATAACCCTCTTGTACAAAAAAGGGGATCCTCTGAGCCTTGAAAACTACAGATCAGTCAGTCTTCTACAAACTATATATAAAGTTTTTGCAACAGTTCTGTTGAGAAGTTTCTAATCTACTAGACAGCAATCAACCCAGAGAATAGGCTGGCTTCCATCGGGATTATTCAACAATCGACCACATATTCACAACCTCTTAGGCCCGGCGGACAAACCCGGGTTGTCTAATTGAAGCCCGACGAAAACCCGGGTTGACAGCCGATTATTTTTTTTTTCACTTAAATATTTTTTTATTTTGTCAAACTCACAGGTGAGTTTCAGTGCCTAACACAGCTTATCGAAAAGTACATACAAATACTTCGAGAAATATATAAGAATAGCAAGGCGATCGTCAGGTTGGAAAGCAAGGTGGAGCCATTTGACATAAAAAGAGGAGTGAAACAAGGTGTCCCTATTTCCCCAAACTTGTTTACCGCTCTGTTGGAACACATTTTTAGAAAATTGAATTGGGAAAATTTAAGTGTGAATATACGAGTAAATGGCGAGTACCTCAATAATCTACGTTTTGCTGACGACATAGTACTTGTTGCAGAAAATCATAAAGACTTGGTATTGTGTCGATTGTAGTCACAGCCTAATATTAGCGGGTCTGTACCGGCCTTTAACTGGCAAGTAAGAATGTTGGAGAGTCGATAGATTATTTTAGAAAAGTAAATGTCACATTTTGTTTTATGTCAGAGATAGAAGTTTAGCCCTCGGAAGTGGGCACACATGTATTTCTATTTAAAAATCAATATAGAGTATATAACGCCCTCAGCTCGATTCCTTATCGACCCGTAGCGAGTATCCTTTCGTACAATCCTCTCGCAGTCGCCAAGTTACGTGACATCCCCCGGAGCTACGAAGAACGTCCCAGGATACCTGCAGGCCGTACTGGTGCATTGGGGTCCTACAGTATTCATGCTTACCACTCTGGATATAGAGAGCAGAAAGTGTGGGTTACAAATAAACACTCAGAAAACCTTTGCAATGACAAATAGTGAAAAACTACAAATTACAACGGAATTCCACACAATAAGCTTACGTAGATGAATATGTATACCTGGGTAAAAATATATCATTCAATAATCCCACAATTGGCGAAGTTGAACGTCGAATAAAGAAAGCATGGAGTAAATATTGGTCTCTGAAAGACATTTTCGAGTCTAAACTTCACGTACAACTTTAGAGGAAAGCAATGGACTCAATTGTTCTTCCAACTCTATTATATGGAGGCCAAACTTGGACTTTAACGAAAGCTATCGCACAAAAAATTAACGTGTTCCAGAGAGCTACTGAAAGAAGCATGCTGAACATCACAAGAAAGGAAAGAAAGAGAAACACTGACATAAGAAATGTAACGAAAGTAGTAGACGCAGTTGAACTTGTGTGTAAGCTAAAATGGAGATGGGCTGGACATGTGGCAAGAATCACCGACAGTCAATGGAGTGTGAGGATCCCGCACTGGTACCCGCGATATCGCTCAGATAGAGACCAGCGCAGACAGAGCTGGACCAGCTTGGACCCGTCAAGCCAAAGATAGAGGCCTATGCACAAAAATGGGTACCTCACTGTATAATAGATAAATGAATAAGACATTAGTATCAATAATGGATTATATAAATTATAAGTCGATGTTATTAAATTCAACTCAAATTCCATATTTATTACACTTATTTATATGAATAAATCAATAATATGGTATATTTTAGAATTCAACTGAATCAGATTATAGATTATATAATATTCATTAATGATTAGGAATTAATAACAACAATTTGATTTTATTTGATTTGATTTTTGATTATATATTATTTGTATTTAATTGTACTTTTAATTTAATTTGTATGATTTAATTCAATTCGATTTATTTGTATTATTTTTTCCGACATTATATTTTGATCTCAATGATTTAATTTAATTTCAATGTGTAATTTAGTTTGATTATATACCCGTCAGCTACCGTAAGGCCCTTACGGACCGCGAACCCAGAATACGGACCACTTCCCGTAAGGCCCTTTCGGACCGCGGGTGGCACGCGGTCTTTCAACCTCTATGATTACATAACGAAACGTCATATTCCTGTGGAAATTTTTACACACTCGGAGCGTGATAGTATCGTACTTTTACAAACATTTCCATAGAGAAATACTGTTTTGAAAAATTTTAAAAAATGTTTTTATTTGCATGTTTATGTTTGTCAACGGCGGACGACAATTTGTTGATATTGTGTGTTTTAATTAGTTTCGTGTTTGTTTATGTGATATGTTGTGTTTATATATTCATTACTATGTTGTTATTACGTCATTATAACATCGTTTTAGATAAATATTTTGAAAAATGATTACGTTATGACATTTCTTGTCAAGGTCAAACGGTTTTGTTTACATTGTTATTGTGAGGGTGAATGATGTGACTTTCTGTGTGTTTGAACACAGTGTGAAGGTATTTATTTATTGTTAGGTAGTAATTACATAGTATTAGAAAAAAAACGCATCACAAAACGCAACGCAAACGCAGTAACGTAATTTGAAAAAGCCGTTACTTGGTTTGGTTTTCGTGATATGAAGTTTGAGAATGAATAATAGGAAAATATTGTATCGGACTCTACAAAAAAAACATTGTTATTAAACTACTTGTATATTCATAGTATAACATGCAAAATTTCGTGTAAATTGATACAGTGGTTTTATCAGAAATGAACCTAATACGTGAACAAATACTATTCCCGCCAAATCGTTAATAACAGCATTTGATTAGAATTCAACTCTCGTAACACAAGTATTGTTTACATTTTATGATAAGGTCTGTTTATTCAACAACCCAATAAAAAAAACTTCAAGTGCCTAGCACCAATAGAAGCGTCAGCGAACCGTTTTATGTAAACAAAGTCATAAACATGTCAATGGCGGGAAAATAGCGCGGGTATGCCAGATGTGCGAGTTTCGCGCGCGCCGGTCGCAGACGGGTTAATGTAGTTACAAAATATTTTTAACTATTTTGTGTCTCCATGAAGACCTAGTATTGTGAACAGGCAACTAGATTTTCGATTAATGACAATCCTGTTGGAAATAAATACCTAGTCTTGTCTTTCTGTGCTTTTATTAATGAACCCGGATGGGGTTAACACCGCTTTCATAGTTTTCATACACAGTAAATAGTTAGTGATCATCTTGACTTTAAAGCTTAACCTATATATAAATATTTACATATTATATTAGTATCTAACATCAGAAGTCGGATAGTTCTCTGGCACATAATAGATATTAAGGAATTTCATTTTTGTTATTTTCATGAACAATGTTGGAGATATAGCTGTTTTTCTGAATGCCTTTTGAGACGATGAGTCGCCGAGTCCACAAGATGATATCGTGATGCTGCAATACCGCCCCAGACAATAGAACTACAAGTTGCATAAGCTTGCGGATCTAGAAGCTGTACGAGCATTGGGACTGTATCTTCAAACTGTTGTCAAAGCATCGGAAGTATTTCCTCGAAAAACAAGCCGACGACGGCTGTAGCACAAAGTAGCAAAAGTCGCTAAGGCATTCAAAGGCATTGTTTTTATTTGTTTTTCATATTAAAATATGATTTATCTTGGGGATGAAAATGGTGTCGATTCTCTTATTCAATAACTTAACTAAAATCAGGGAATCGTTACCTTTTACTAAAAGGCAGTGCGAGAAAAGGACGGCTATAGCTATGAACTAAGTCAGAGATGTCAAACTAGTTTATGCCTTACGCTTCGCCGTGTTTTTAATCGACATGTTTTTACGTGTACCCTTAATTTGTATGGGAATATTAGTTCAACTAAATTTGACAGCTTTAATTTACGCCTGTCTCTTTCTTGTTTTATTAGAGAGAAAAAGATAGGAATAGCCTAAATTAAGTTTAGTTTGTGCACAACAGAATCCGCACCAATGTCTGTTTATACAGCGTGTAACGGAAAGGTGTGGTCATATTTAGAAGAATCTTATAACTAGTCGATACCTATGGTCAGAATTAAAGATTTGTTTATTATTACGGCATTATTGAATTTTCTTTTCTTTCGATAATAACATCGACATTTCGTCTAGTCGGTAATACGAACAACCCTAAAACTAAACAGCTGATTAGGACGTTGAACTCAAGACTCCTTCTGTCTCGCTTACTAGGCCTATCTTTCCTTTTCTTTGTGAACGCCCAAATTCCTTCTGCCTGGCTTTACAAACTTCTGTTTCCCTGTTAGATTATTTGAATGGTTCCGTACTAAAATAAAACTATTTTAGCAAAGCATAATCAGGCTTAACCCTATTGCTGAGACATAGGCCTCCTTTCTGTGAGAGGGTGTGGGCCGTAATCCACCACGCGGGCCCAATGCGGGTTGGCGGAATCAAGATAATTTCAATGGAAATCTACAAAAAATACTAGGATATCAGGTACTGGAAGAGGAATTTAAAAAAGTCTTAAAAAGCGTAAAGGAAGGAACCTTAAATTGTGTCACATAAGTACACATCGACATTAGATTCATGTGTGCGTGCGATTTGAATTGGGTGGTTCTGTATCATTTAATTTAATTCATTCAAATAATCTCTGAGACCCTTAACCACTACACTTCTGCAATATTTTATTGACTTAATTGATTGCGCGTGCACGGTGCTCATAGATTTTTTCTCAGTATAAAAAACTTCAAAAAAAAAAGAAACCCGACAGTTAATTTTTCTTGCGGTAACTAAAATCGCAGAGTTCTAATCAATTAATTGTATCTCGTTTCGAAAAATTTTACTTAAAGAACTAAGGCAACAGAGACAGTGAAAAGAATTGATAAAAATATTGACTTAAATCACAACGGGGTACCGTTATGATTTAAGTAACCGTCAAACCACCGAAAGCCACGCCCACTACCAGATGTAAACTTAAGATGTGTACACACTGATAAAAACATTGTCGTAGGTTCGAAAATGGGTCAAATCAACTGAATTTTCTTAATAAGTCACTAACGAACTTAACTATTAGTTATATTTTTTTTTTGGGGTGGGTGGGAACTCATCCAATGACTTCTCCCGCTCTGGGTGGAGCGGGAGGGCGTGTCAGACTCTTACTGACTAACCCCCCACCCCTGTTCCTTCCCTGCCTGAGTGCATAGGGGTGCGGTAACTCATTTTCAGAATTTATCCGCTACCCCTAGGCATGCAGGCACCGGCCACGATGGGCCCCGTCAGTGGTGGCTGACTACATCTCTTTGAGGGGCGCGTGGAACACTACGCGCCGTCGACTCACGGGTCTGGTGCTGATCGGACGGCGAGCTACCCACTGCTCGCCGTCCGCAGACCCGGGTCTACGGTGGCCGGAAATCGTCTCGCGAAGGAGAAGACTGAGACTGCCTCCCATTCCCTCTACTGCCTCCCATTCCCTCTTACTATTAGTCACTTAACGATGTTTTTCATATGGTCATAAAATTAATGTTTTCATCACGTGTTTCAGAAATTGTTTCAGTTTCTGTTTAATTTTGTATTGGTTAAAAATGGTTTATTAAGCCTTAAAGTATCTTTTATTATAAGCTTTTATTTAGTTTCACCTGTCCCGTTGTCGGTCTGTATTCAAATCTTGCAAGCTAAATAAGACCCACTTCCCGATGTCCGATTGGACTCGGTGTACTTAAGCTTTTAAGAAATAGGTACGTACCTACACGCCAAATACTTACCAGATATTTTAACTTTTTAGTTAATTGTCCCAGATAAAAGCTTGTTTTTTTTTAAAAACAAAATTCTTTAAAATTATTTTTAATAATACTCATGTGAGTTTTATGCATAGATGTTACATAAAATGGACTTTAACAATAACTATTGATTAATGAATCAATAAAACATTTTACAAAATGTTTTTAAAATTAATGTAACATTCTTAGGATCCAGTAGGTACTTATTTCTTCGTTTAGAACACATGCATTACCAGGGCCACAGGATAGTAGTAACTACCCCTAGGCGGTATCTTTGACGCATTTTGTATGTGCTAAAGCGCGCGCGCCGCGGCGTGCGGTTTACGCTCACACTCGTCTTGTCGGCGAACTTCAAAGAAAATTTACCAAAAAAGTACAAAAATTCAAAATAAATTAGGTAATGAAAATTCAGTTGCCATCTAGCCTTTGACAAATTCGGTCAATTTGTTAGTGCAATATCTTACTTTCGCGTTCGTGTGTGAGAATGAGTTTAAGCAATAGGGAGCATTACGAAATGATTCTGTGCATCGGTGCAGCTCATGGCAGCCTTCGAAGGGCTCGACGGCTGTATGCAGAACGTTCCGTTGATGGCAGGCCCGTGAAACAACGTCGGGTACTTCCTACCTTGGAATGCTTCCGGAAAATAGCGCTGCGGCTGCAACACACCGGCGGCTCGTTTCACGGAAACCGCCATGAAGGCCGGCCGATTGCGCGTGATCCCAGAATTGAAGAAGTCACCTTGAACCATGTTGCGCACAACCCCAGGACTAGCACGCGCAGGGCAGGTGGTGTTTTAGGTGTTCCACACATGCTAGTGTGGCGTGTGCTCAATGAAGATTGTCAACACCCGTACCACTTCAGGCCCACGCAAGGACTTTTTCATGTGGGGTTACATCAAGGGCGTGGCATATTCAGATGTATGCGATACACGTGAGGTAATGCAGTCACGCATTGTTGCCGCATTTGCCACTGTAACTCCACAAAAGCTACAAAATGTGACTGCAATCTGCATCAGTGCTTCGGCGGGCAAACTCGTGCATTGAACAGGAAGGAAGACATTTTGAGCCGCTGCGACCCTAATACGTTCACAAAATACGGACCGATCATCGGAATCAGTGATGTAAAATCAGTGCATGATAAGTATTTATTAGTTTGAAATACCTACCTATTAGATCTTTCGGGGTGTCCGTGTGTTGCAATAGTAACTTTTGTAAGCCATTTTTCAATTAAATAAAAATATATAAAAAGTTTTAGTCGTTTAAAACGGTACAAATATTGGTGTTCTTATCAAAATTTTGATCATAAATTACGTTTATTTTTAAAACCTTAGCTGTGGCCCTATTAAACTTGGGTAGTATAATAAAGACCACAGATTTTTATTGTATTTACATATAACAGTGCCTAACGTTAATTGTCACTCGGCCATCTAGTTCCTTTTATTTCATCAATAAATTATAGAAAAAAATCGTGGACTTTATCTCTAATTTACACACATCAACACTGTCTAGGGATATTTTGGATTTACTCAATTTACTCAAAATGTATTAAAAATAGCATACAACATGTATATATTTTTATAAAGCCCATTTATCAGACTACACTCCAGAATAAAAGAAAACAATGTTTTTTTGCGTAAACAAATTTTTATTCAAATAAAGAAAAAACATGAAATAATGGTAAAACTAACAACGAATGTGTTTCTCAAGAAAAATTTACAAATAAGGAAAAAAAAATTGTTTTTAACAGTTCTGTGAAAAATCAGTAGTCAGTAAAACCACCCATGACGTTAATAACGGTCCTGCAACGGTTTTTCATGCTTTGGATTAAGTTATCCAAGTCTTGCTGCGGTATATTGTCCCAGGTCCGGCTAAGATGCAAAAAAAGTTGCTCTTCCGTCGCAACGTTTGCAGGGAAATTCCTCAAAGCCCTTCTTTGGAGCATGTCCCACGCGTGTTCTATGGGGTTTAGGTCAGGCGATTCAGCGGGCCAGCCTAAGACCGATACGTCGTGCTCCTGCAACCAGCTCGTCACCACTCTCGCTGTGTGCGGACGGGCGTTATCGTGCATGAGCGTGAATTCTTGGCCCATTTGTAGTCGATAGGGGTAGATTATTGGTACTAGCACCTCGTTACGGTATTTTTCAGCCGTCATGGTGTTTCTGATCCAAACGAGGTCTGTTTTTCCACCAACACGAATTCCCGCCCAAACCATAATTGTCCCGCCGTGGTATGAATGGACTTCCTGAGGATGTTGCAGACGGCTCTCACGACCAGGAACTCGCCAGACACGCACTCTACGTGTATCGGGATGGAAACCGAAGCGGGACTCATCGGTAAACAGCACTACAGACCGCTGGTTTTCTTCCCAGAGCAAATGTTCACGAGCCCACTCTAGTCGTCGTCCACGATTTCCTCGGCGTAGTGCTGGAGTACGAAGCGGTCTGCGAGCATGAAGGTTAGCTTCATACAGCCTTCTCCTCACAGTTTGGTCACTCACAAGCAACTGGTGCTCTGACTGGAGCCTCTGAACCAACTGCATGGCCGTAACATTTGGTTGTCTTCTCGCGGCAACTTGCAAAAATCGGTCTTGTCGTTGAGTGGTTATGCGCTTCCCGCCTGGGTGTCTTTCAGCCACTTTACCAGTAGCACGATAACGTGACCTTAACCTTGATATCACGTTTTGTCTTGTTCCAAACTCCTCAGCAATACTCCGTTGAGTAGCCCCAGCTTGGAGCATGCCTACTGCCCTTAACATTTCTTCTCTAGTTAAATGGCGCCGCTGCATGATGCACACAATAACATTAATTCGGAATTAACCGATAACTTGTTATAAAACTTAAATTGGACACAAAAAAATAGCCACAAACTACTGTAGGTAAATGAAACCTTCGGACTTCGCTACCATTATGCCGCGTAAATCTTTTGTTTTTAATGTATTTTTTCAAATTCAAATTTAGAATCGTTCAAAAAGGCTTACAAAATAAACTTTCTTCAAAAGAATTTAAAAGTGGCCAGTATTTTTTGAGTTTAAGAACTTTATACAAAATATCCCTAGACGGTGTTGATGTGTGTATTTGCTAGAAACGTGACATCTCCACACGATTTATTTAATAGATGTAAAATGGTAACACTTTGCTAAGGCTGTTTCACCGTAATTTGAAATACCAAGAGTATTTAACACATAGTAAGATTTTGTAAGATTTTTAGTGTAAAATAGTAATAATAATAATATGGAGCTTCACGGACGCTTTTACCGGGTTCTACATGGACCCGATGTAGATCTATTAGCGTCCGTATCCTGGCTGCGCTTTGGTGACCTATTCGGGGAAACCGAAGGTTTTGTCTGTGCGATTATGGACGAAGTTATGATGACGAATAACTACCGGAAATATATTGTGAAGGACAGTACGGTTGACATCTGTCGGGCATGCCACCGGCCCGGGGAATCAATCCGACACATTATTTCTGGTTGTTCTCGTCTTGCTAACGGAGACTATTTGCATAGACACAACCTTGTAGCCAGGATTATCCACCAGCAACTTGCTCTTAAATACAATCTGGTGGAATCTGAAGTACCGTACTATAGGTATGAGCCCGAACCAGTTCTCGAAAATGGCAATATCACGTTGTATTGGGATCGATCTATCATCACTGATAGGACTATTGTTGCCAATAAGCCTGACATAGTGGTGATAGATCGACAAGAGCGTCGCACAATGATTGTTGACATAGCTGTCCCTCATGACGAGAACCTCGTGAAGGCTGAGAAAAAAAATACCTGACTGCCAGCCGAAATTCTTTGTTACGGTGGTCTCGATTCTTTGTATGAGATGAGGCAACTGTACGCTACTATTATTTATTTAAAAAACGATGTATAAGTAAACACGCTAAACAAAAGCAGGGTAATGCCTTAGGCATTTTCTACCAGTCTACCATAAAGTGGTGCAGAGATAACACACGAACAATATGGCAGGTGAAATAGTCTATTAAAGTATTATCTGTGGCAATAATATTGTCAGATTGGCCGAACGAATTATGGAAAGTTCAGCAGGTCCATAAATACTACGAGTACCAATTTAAGTTTCTTAATACTGAGAATTTTATGTAACTGACTGTGACTGGAAACAAAATTAGCGCTGAGGCTTTGCACATGGTCTTATATACAATGTCCAAAAATACGAATTTATGATCTTTAGGGCCGCCGGTGGTTGCCCTGAGTATTCACAAAATGTTACCCTTAATGGCTTGTGCATAAACCGTGTCACAAAATTTAAATACCTAGGGCATATAATTACCGAGGGTCTTGATGATGATTTGGACATTGAGAGGGAGCGCAGGGCTTTGGCGGTCAGAGGTAACATGCTGGCCCGCAGATTTTCCCGCTGCTCTGATCAAGTAAAAATAACGTTGTTTAAAGCTTATTGTCAAAGCTTTTATACGGGAAATCTGTGGGTCAAGCACACCAAAAGATCGCTGGATGTCCTGCGCGTCCAGTATAACAATATCTTCAGGATGATGTTGGGGCTGCCTCGCTTCTGTAGTGCATCGGGGATGTTCGCGCTGTATCGAACTGATGGCTTTCGTTTCCCTGATCTGCAGAATGCGTGGCAGCTGCAACGGAATTCTGAAGACTGTAGCAGATAGGATCTCTTCTCCGACATGGGTGACTTTTATTAAGCGGGTAATTTGAATGTTTTTATTTTTGTGCTATTTTATTTTAATTTGAATGTATTTTTATTTTATTTATTTTGAATGATTTTATTTTTATTTTTTAACCTATTTTAAATTTTAATGTTTTAATGAATTTTAAATTTTATCTTATTTGGAATCCTGATTTCAATGTTATTTTTAATTGATGATGCTACTTTATTAATTTATTTGGTTTTGTGTTAATTTATAATTTTTTAATACCGAGTTTAATTGCACTATATGGATCTTGTTATCTGAATTAAAGGATATTTATTTTTATTTATTTATGAGATTCTGCGTGTGTCTGTGCCTCTGGCTGGGCCTGTGCCTGTGCCTGTGGCTGTGGCTGTGGCTCTGGCTGTGCCTGTGACTGTGCCTGTGGCTGTGCCTGTGGCTGTGCCTGTGGCTGTGCCTGTGGCTGTGCCTGTGGCTGTGCCTGTGGCTGTGCCTGTGGCTATGCCTGTGGCTGTGGCTATGCCTGTGGCTGTGCCTGTGCCTCTGGCTGTGCCTGTGGCTGTGCCTGTGCCTGTGCGTGTGGCTGTGCCTGTGGCTGTGCCTCTGGCTGTCCCTGTGCCTGTGGCTGTGCCAATAATAATATTATACAATTTTAAAACAAGTAATTGTGTGCCAGAAATGTGAAATCTAAATTTATAAAGATAGAATATCTTTAAACTTTTCGTGTAATTTAAGCATAAATCATGAAATAAATGTTTTATGATTATAATAAAATTAATTAATAAAAATAAAATTGTATTTTAGTAATTAATTAGTAAAATATATTTAGATTTACTAATTAATTAAATAAGAAATAATGTACTTCGAGAACGAAGTACATATCAGAATGGCCGTAATAGATAATCCTAATTATAGGTATTGTTATTGTTGATAAAATAGTAATGATTGGCATAACCTCAAACTTGTAACATGTATGTAATACCCAATTTACAATACCTCTTTCAATATTTTAGTATGTCTGAAAAATAAAATAGTTATAATACGAGTATTAAGGAATAATGTAGCAAAACAGAAAATATTCCAAACGGATCCACCTTTTAGTTCGTTGTATTTTGGATGACGGTAGATAGAAACGTCAGTTGTTTGTTCACGACGATAAAAGGGGGAGCTCCGAGTGGCAGAGACCAGGATCAGCCAGTTGCCACAGTGAGCAGACGTGCCCGCACGCTGCTCCTCCGCTCGGGCCGCTCACTCTCGTCGGTTCTCCCTGTGTGCTGTCGTGGGTGCTGGTTTCGACTGGCACTTGCGGGAGTGCGCAGGGGTAGCCACCCCGTCGCTGCCCACGCCTCCGCCCCAGCAAGAGGGGCCCGCCGACGTCACCTGCGACTGCGCGCGTTTCGCCGGCGCCGTCGTCGAGCCGGCAGCCGGCCGTCCCGGTCCGTCCTCCGGCCTTTCGCCCCGTGCCTACGCAGGCGTTGGCGAGTCGGCCGCGCGCCCCGGACCCCACCGCCGCTGTGTTGCCTGCTAGGCCCGCCCGCACGGAGCCCGGAGCAGCCACATCTTGCCCTAACATAGGGCCCTACCGCGCCAGTGTAGCGCGGCTCGGCCCCCGTGCCGAGCGCGACTGCACCTGTGCCGCACTTGCGCACCACTACGCCCCTGGTCACGGGGGCCATGTCTGAATAGCCTGTTATTCTGATGTCTAAGCAATATTAATTTAAAATTTCATCAAAATCTGTTCAGTAGTTTTTGCGTGAAAGAGTAACAAACATACATCCTTACAAACTTTCAGATTTATAATATTAGTAGGATTATGTAGAATGTTTTTTTATCTATGTAATTAATATTCCTGTTATTATATTTATACTAATTGATATTATTTAGCATTTATTATGATAGCTATTATAGTACGGAAAAGTACAGTTTTATGTTTCAAAAATACCTTTGTCGATTACGTTTCCGGGGTAATAGAGGCACTATATCCTGGCCAAGTTCTTTGAATTGTGATCGGCTGAGTCTGTAATTAGCTACAAACTCAAGTTCGGACACTAAATTAGTATTAAAGGAGTCACGAAGTCGTCTGCGATTCCCTCTGCGCTTCAAACGCTCTTCTCGGAGCCTCTTCGGCCAAAAACATACGTAATGCCATTTCGCTAGAATTTAAAGTATGACACATTCACTTTAACACTTCACACAAATATAAAACTGAAGATAATCTTAATGATTCATTAAATTCGATACTTCCGATACTCAAAAGTTAGCTATTTGGCTGTCGTGAATTTTGACACTAATTTCACAATTTAACTCTTGTCAAACTCAAATTATCGGTCGGACTTTTCTCGTTCAGAGGGTTTTAGGTTGAGCGATACTTCGTATAAAATCACTTCGGAGTAGACCCCCTGATCCAACTATCGGAACGCAGCTTCTGTGCTGTGTAGAACCAAATCTAAGGGTGTGTCCAGATCTGGCGAATGCGCCGCGAATGACCGAGCATTTCATGCAGTACATGCGGCACAGAGTACATACATGCGGCACAGAGTACATACATGCGGCACAGAGTACATACATGCGGCACAGAGTACATACATGCGGCACAGAGTACATACATGAGGCACAGAGTACATACATGCGGCACAGAGTACATACATGCGGCACAGAGTACATACATGCGGCACAGAGTACATACATGCGGCACAGAGTACATACATGCGGCACAGAGTACATACATGCGGCACAGAGTACATACATGCGGCACAGACTACATACATGCGGCACAGAGTACATACATGCGGCACAGAGTACATACATGCGGCACAGAGTACATACATGCGGCACAGAGTACATACATGCGGCACAGACTACATACATGCGGCACAGAGTACATACATGCGGCACAGAGTACATACATGCGGCACAGAGTACATACATGCGGCACAGAGTACATACATGCGGCACAGACTACATACATGCGGCACAGAGTACATACATGCGGCACAGAGTACATACATGCGGCACAGAGTACATACATGCGGCACAGACTACATACATGCGGCACAGAGTACATACATGCGGCGCGAGGGGTGCGCGCGCGGTACACGCACAGTTCGCGCAACAGGCGCACAAACGTCATGCAAACTTTTTTTTTTTAAATAAAATGACATCTCCCGCTCTGGGTGGAGCGGGAGGGTGTGTCAGACTCTTACTGACTAAAACACACCCGTGTTCCTTCCCTGCCCTGAGTGCCCAGAGGCGCTAACTCTTGTTTCGAATTAACTCTCTGTTTCGAAGAAACCACTGGGCAGGCATCGACCATGACGGGCCCCGTCATCTATTGCTGACAGCTCTTTGAGGCGCGCGTGGTACTCTACGCGCCGTCGACTCCCGGGCCTGATCCTGATCGGACGGCGAGCTACCCACTACTCGCCGTCCGCAGGCCTTCGTCTACGGTGGTCGGAGATTGTCTCGCAACGTCCGATGCCCCAGGCGTCTCCTGCGGAGGCTGCTGCTGAGGGCGTGAGGGCAGCCCTGTTGTTGAGCCTCTATCACCCGTTCTGCCTCCTACTTCGCGAGCATTACTGCTTCGTAGAAGGAGGAGACTGTTTCCCATTCCCTCTCGCTCCGTACCATGGCCTGGACCAGGGCCGGGTGCGAAAGGTCGCTGCCACCGATTGCCTCCACGAGGACACGGCGGGGCTCCACGCTAGTGGGGCAGATCTCCACCCAATGCTCCACCGTGTCCTCTGGGCTATCCTCACAGGAACCTCCCGAAACTTCCGTGTCAGGTGAGGACTTACGTCAGGCGGAAGGTGAGGACGCCGTGGCGCCTCTACAGCCACTCTGATCAGTCAATCGGAAGAGCAACCGGAGAATCCGTTTCCGCTAGTAATCACACTTTAATTAAACTAACATTATTTTAAATAATTATTATTATAACAAATCGATTTGGTAAATCGATTACTTACAAAATATTTAACATGGTCACACCAAGACATCCATCAGAACCAATCTGTCAAATCAATGCGTCAATCAAATTGTTTCGTGCCCACAGAGTACTAATATTCCTCCGTATTTGCTTCTGTTCGTTACAATTTGAAGCTGTCGAAATGAGCGTTTACGTTCGTTCAGTGGATTTGTTTTGAGATATTGGACTCCTGTTTTAATGATAAGTGATCAAATTGACTCTATTTTAGTTTTAAGTGAGCCTTGAACTCTTGTTTTACTCCTGAAAAATGTCTAAATCTAGTAGACGTCTGGTAAACCGCCCTGTCTCTCGCCGGTGTGTTAATTGCTCCCTAAGTTTGGCACCTAATCTTCGTATACGTCAAATCGAAGAATAAATTAGATGAACCAATGCTTACCCTTCTGAGATCCTGGGTAACGCCTACACCAGTAAGTTTACAATGTGTCATTTACATGATTTAGAGGAACATTTAGGATGCCTATGTTTGTTCAATCAGGGGGTCATCGTCAATTGTAAATCTCTATTATTTTCGCTGTAACAGAAATGAACAGCCAGCAAAACAGATAAGTATCCTGGTAGCTAACTTCCGATTAGTTTTAAACAATGTTATTATAAGTGTGCTGTGAGGCTTGCGTCATATTTTTGTAAGTTGATCTGTTAGAAAACCTTAAGCATTGCAATAAGCACACGAATAAATGCTTGTATTATCTCCTTAGGAACTTATTGTTTTTTTTTCTTTTCAGCTATCCTCTGATGACATCCTGTGTGTTGAATGTTTTGTATTATTACAAAACCGGACATCATCAATCACAACTCTATCTCTTGTTTCCCCTGCTCTTGGACACCTCAACATATGTTTTGAATGTGGCATGTCAATTAGAAGTCGCAGAACTCACAGGGTTAGTCAAGACTGTCCTCAAAGGGAAGTTATGCTGAGATGAACTCCAGTTCATCACGTAAGTATTTCAATCTTACTCGTAGCAGAATTACTATGATTGAAAAAATTTAACAAAAATAAATAATATAAATATAATATTATCTTATTAACTGTAATTACTACAACCTTGTTTTCATTTCGTCCAATGCTATAATAAATTAAGTATAATAGTACTGTCTACATTTTGTTTCATTGTGTGGTCACACTACTCTCGTCTATTTGCATAGAATTAAAAAAAACATATTATCTCAGCTAAAAGGGAAGAAATACATAATTTTATATACCTATTATTTAGTAGAAACTTTGTACTAAAAGTTAAGTACACTAGACTTTCTGTTATGCCTCTCGTCTAGCAGCTAGTACATGCACATATGTCAGTGGAGGTGAGGATTGAGGGACCAGTTTTAATAACCGCTATCTTCTAATTGTGTCGATATTTTTCTTCCATTTCATTTTACAAAATCTTTTACTAAAACTATATGTAGAAAAAGAAAGATTTTATTTATTAGATTCGGTAATATTCACTAAAATATTTATCAGTATAGTCGTTATATATTTTTTTATCTTTGATGCTCTGTGGTCTGTTTTTACTAAATATCTTTACAAATTCTTTACTAAATATCCGTAGTCACAATACCTTAATTTTTCAGATACTTTCCGAGATCTGGCTGATGGTCTGTGAGGACTGAGGGACCGCTCTTTAGGGGCTGTAGTTTTTAATATATTTGACTACAAACTCCCAGATTTGTTCTACAATTGTTTTAAGTCTACTACTAAATCCTACGATTTTTTTTTTGCGAAATACCAGTGTGGTCCCCCAGTTCACACACACATAATGTGCTCATTGACCAACAAATTGCACATTGCCTGAGTAGGCAGGGTCTTCCCTGCCTACTCAGGCAACGTGCTATTTAGTTAGCATCTACCCAGATGGGATTTTTAATCTAAATACATACTCTAAGTATTAAGATTAATAAGAGCGGACACATGTGAGTGAAGCCAGTCAATTTTGTAAATCCCATCTGGGTAGATGCAAACTTTGGCATCTTAGGTCAGAAAATTAGCAGTGCAATGAGACTGTTTCAGGGGTTTTGACTCATTGAAGCCTCAGTGTATCGCCGTGGTTTGTAGTGGGCAGAATGGCACCAAATTAATAATAAAAGGGCTACAAACCACGGGTTATGGCAGAGGTTAGCCGTCCACGGCCAACTGCCTCATCGCCCTTATCCCCCCCGCAGAGTAGAGAATTCTGGTTGGTTAAAGTTGGGTAGGTTTCGAATTAACTATCCATCGTCGATCGTTTCTATTCTTAGGGGCATAGCTCATGTGGCGCGTGTACACTCAGTCCACAGACGGCATGTGGGAACCGGGCGCTGCTGGCTGGTTGAAGTTCCATATTTGGATAGATAATTCAAATAATTTAGAATAGTTTAATTAAAACGATGATTTTTGTTTAAGCTTGAGTTTAGCTCGGACCGTACAAGTTGGCGCATGTATTTTTCTAAATCAAGAATAATCAATATAATTCGGAGTCCGTTCCCTCCTCATCTTGTTTTACTTGTAACACTATACTCATAACCAGTCACTCTTATACACGACACTCTCGCATGCCAGCGAGTGAGACAGTTCCCCAAGGCTACAACAGCACCCCTGGAGCCCTGCAGGCTCCACAGTACTTAGTATAATTCAGTATCTAGCAGAAATTACTTATAGAGAGCGAGGGTTAAGTAAAGAACAACGCCAGCAATCCCACAAACAGAACTGTTCTCTTGTATCAGCAATCAGTCTTCGATACTTTAAGCAGAAGTGTTTGAGACATTTGGCAGTAGGAGTGTGCTCTCCAGAGAGAGCAACTACTCAGAGGTGTAGCATATTGTGTTTATGCTACTCAAGAGGGCACAGACAGGATGTGTTTTGTTTCATGTTTTGGTAAGTGCATGTTGTCACAGCAGTCGGCCTGTTCGCTTAACTAATAATTAACTAACTAATACTTACGTTGCCTGTCACTGGCTCTTCGTTTCCTCGATACTTCTTGCTTTTCTTTCACTTCTATTTTTTTAATCTCCATTAAAGGCAGATCATCTTCTGAGCTTGACTCAGACTGTTGTGCTGGCATATCTTCTATGTCTGAATAGACGTTTTTTTGATTTTCCAGTTCGAGCTCTGTAAGTAAACAAAAACAGTGAAAACTTAATAGTTCATACAAGTTTTTTTTTGTGAGGTGGGAAATCATTCAATGACATCTCCTGCTTTGGGTGCGGGAGGGCGTGTCAGACTCTTACTGACTAAAACCCACCCCTGTTCCTTTCCTGCCCTGAGTGCCCAGGGGCGAGGTAACCCTGTTTCGAATTTATCCTCAACCCCTGGGCAGAGTTCATACATGTGGCAGTATAATTAGGAAAACTGAAAAATAAGTATCAATATTGAATAAGACTTCAATTCCACGACATTAGTAGTTCCTGAAATCTCCAGCTGTGTCAGACACACTGACGAAGCAACACCTTATAGGTAGCTTTTATGCATTGTGGTATGGAAACTTAAAATCATATAAAACATCTAAATAGCTAAATTTATTAAATATTTAGTATTTCACTATCTACTGCACTGAAAAGATAATTGTAGTAAAGCTATAGATAATAGTTTCTCATATTAAAAGAACTTCTTTACATTTATTTTAGAGCTTGCTGGTAAGTCTAGATATCAGTTGCTTTGAGCTAAGTGCTTTAAAACCAATCTGGGTCATTTGTTCACCATTAACAGAATGCAGGTTCAATTAAGTCACCTGAGAAGAATATTGTAATTTATTTTGTCTTTTTTACTTACTAAAAAAAAATTAAGATTTAGAAAAGGTTGGTTTTTTTTTTCTTCTTCTGTTGGTTGGCACAACGTCGAACAGAATTGATTGGATTAATCAAACAAAACCAGCACTAATTAGCAAGTTTTCATTTTGTATTTGTATGTCAAATTTATGTAACAACAAACTGTATCTATTTGATTATGCTAACCCTATGGTTAGCATAATCAAATAGATACACACAAAGAAAAAAAAAATAAGAAAAATTATAGAAAAGAATATGTTCACTTTCCGCAGCTCAAAAAGAGCCTATAAAGAACTATCTACTCACAAAAACTGGATATAAAGTCTGAACACACGACACGTTTTGACGACACGGTTGGCGCAGTGGTTAAGCGTTCGGCTGCTGCGCTGCGTGTCGGGGGTTCGATCCCCGCACGGAACAAATATTTGTATGACCTACAGATAGTTGTTTCGGGTCTGGGTGTCTTGTGTATGTGAGTATACATGTTTGTGAACGCACCCACGATACAGGAGTGAATTCCTAGTGTGGGGCAACGTTTAAAAAAAAAAAAAACAGTGAAAAGGGCGAAACCAAAGATAGAGTAGGTATAATAGAATGTGCAACGGCTTTTTACTCTTCTCTTTATGAAAAACCACCACATGCTAAGACACAAGATAATGAAAAAGATAATAGTAATATAACTGGAGAAGATATAGCAGAAACAACATTAGACCCAATAACAGAAAGAGAAATAATGACCCAAATCAAACGACTAAAACCCGAGAACAGCCCAAGCGAGGATAAGATGACAAACGAAGCCCTGAAAATCGGAGCGCCACTACTGGCTGCATATCTAGCAGAATTCTTCAACTTAGTACTGGAAAATGAGCAAGTACCATCGCAATGGAGTAAATCAAACATAATAATATTGTATAAAAAAGGGAACCCGCTAGATATCGGCAACTACGGGCCTATCAGCTTGCTATCAACAATATACAGTATGGATTCGACATATGGTCAATAAATGAAATCACGAGTTATACTCGTCCACAGAAGTATAACAAAATTTATTATTAAATTAAAATTCAAAAAATTAAGAAACTTAAATTTTCAAACAAAATAAATATCAAATAAATTCAGTAAAAGTCAAACACTCTGTTTAGAGAACGTGGGTACAATACCTACTTACCTAGAGTACAGAATGGCAACAGCTCAAATGCAGACGAGACGGCACCGGCGCGGCGTGGCGCGGCGCGGTGCGGTGCGGCGTTTTTATTGTAATTTCACAATAGTATTTATAAATTATTTACTAAGTTTATTTGTACTACTACTTAGGTATTTCTTTTGTGATAAATGATAACTGAACTGACCGAAATAAACTAAATCATAGCAAAAAACCGTCTTAAATTCTTAAATGTTCAAAATGTCCACCACGTTTTACAATACACAAGTTACATCGCCGACCAATGTTTTCCCGCACCCTGCTCAATAGATTTCGATCTGGATCCGAGGCCATGGCTTTTAATTTGTCAAACGCGGCAACAATACGACTGCGTAGTTCATCTTCGCTTTCGGAGGCTTGCGAGTAAACTTCATTTTTAATAAATCCCCATAAAAAGAAGTCGAGAGGAGTGAGGTCGGGTGACCGCGCTGGCCACCTGTGGGGGCCGTACCGCCCAATCCATTGTTCGCCGAACATGGTGTTAAGCTGCTCTCTTGCGCGGAGAACAGAGTGTGGAGGAGCCCCGTCTAACTGGAACCATACCCGAGAGTTCGCTGCCAAGGTTAATTCGTCTAAATAATCGGATATTGGGCCTCTTAGAAGGTCTAGGAACTTCTGCGCATTCAGGTTTCCATCGATAAAAATTGGGCCAATTATTTGATTTCCGTGAATGCCCGCCCAAACATTAACACTAAAGCGGTATTGATGAGCTGATTCCCTAAATAAGTGAGGATTGGTGTGGCTCCAGTGACGCAAGATTTGTCGGTTCCACATGCCGTTTCGAGTAAACGTGCTTTCATCTGTCCAAAACACATTTGACAAGAAATCTTGGTCTTGGGCAATTTTTTCTAATACCCATTATAATAATAATAATAATAATAGTTTATTTGGAACAAACATCAGGATACATATTTACAAAAGGAAACGAAGATAGCTACAAAAGTTAAAACTGTGGCGCAGCTATCAACGCCCAGGACAAAAGTATGGTTCATTTATTCCAGACTAGTTATTAGAGAGAAAGAAATTTATATAAAAAAAAAAAAGAATAAAGGTACTAACTATTGTGTGTGTGTGTGTGTGTGTGTTAGTGTGTGCGTGTGTGTGTGTGTGTGAGTGAGTGAGGGTGTGTGTGAGCGAGGGTGTGTGTTTGTGTATTGTGGGGAATGCTAGTATTTAGCGTGAGCGGGGGCAGGTGGTGTTTATGTAATAATATTGATGTTACAGTAATGTAAGCGTTATGTTAACACAAGTTTTTCTGTAGCTTCGTAGGAGTAGGATTTTAGCAATTCTGACAGTTTTTTTCTAACTAAGATTCTTGTTAGGGGATAGATTTTAATGTTTCTATTTATGTTATTGTAGATTTTAGGGCTAAAGTAGTTAAAGTGGCGTCTTACTAATGCCAATCTGGAGAAAGGTACCTGGCAAACTGTGTCGGAACGTCGCTTTTTAGAGAAGTATTGTGGGTCGTACTTCGTGAGGTCGTGCTTCTTGATAACAGTTTGAAGTATAAATAACTGTCTAACTGTGAGGACGTTACAGAGCGAAAAAAGTTCCGACGTTGGGAATCTGGCAGGTTTCTTGGCCAATACTTTTAGCACTGCTCTTTGTGCTCTCTCCAAGCGCAGAATAATAGTCTTGTGTGTACATCCCCATACTGTAATGCAGTAACCAAGGACTGACTGGACGAGTGCGAGGTAGATCAATATAAGGCATGGGAAGTCGGCAACCGCCCTGAGCTTTTTGAACACGTATATAAGTCTTCTAACACGGACCACCACAGAGTCAACCTGTTTTTTCCACGTTAGGCAATTGTCCAATGTGATTCCAAGATATTTAATGTTGTCGGAGCGCTCTATATGGGCACAGTTGCAGGATATGGTGCCCACAGTATGAGAACAAACATGGATTTTGATCTGAAATGACGTTGGTGGTTGTGTAAGAATTCCTGGTGTGAAGGGGATGAACTTTGGCAGTAAAACTCTCTAATCGGCTTATCACGGGGCAGCAGCGACTGCACCTTTGGCAGTTTAAAAGGACGTAGTTTGTCTCTTTTCAATACTTTATGTACTGTTCTATGGGCCACTCTAAACATACGCCCAGCTGGTCTCAGGCTGCAGGTTGGGTTGCGATCGAAGTGGTCTAAGATTCTTCGTTCCAAAGACGAAGTAACGTGACGCGGGGCAACTCCTTCATTTGTGTTGGGCACAATGTTTTGATTTTCCCTCACTCTCTGGACAGCTCTGATGATGGTCCGAACACTAGTAGGGCAGGCGCGACTTGCGCTGTATCTCTCACGATAAGTACGCAGAGTTAATGCCGCGTTTTGGAGGCATTCGCCATAAAGTAAAATCATGTCAGTATACTCTGCAGCACTATAAAAACGCTGTTGTCGCGGCATAATACTGTTTAAAAAACAAGCAACACACAAAAGTTAATTAGCTAGTGTCTATTTCACCATAGAAAAATAAATAAGCACAAATTAAATTAAAAACACGATTTACACATACACACACGTAGGTACTTAGTATCTATTTCACTGCAATAAAAAGAAAAACTCTTAAAACCTTAAAATACACGACAACACGCGTAAACTAAGTAGGTATCAAATCTGCGAAAGGCGCACGCACGCACCATCCCGGAAGGCAAACAGCGTACTGAGTACTGAGAAAGGTAAACTAACTAGTAACTACTTCCGAAAAAATAAGTAAGTAATAAATAGGGTCGACAGCGCAGTTATCGACTTATCGTTTATCGATACTTTTCTACATTAACTTACCTAAAAAAGACAAAATACTTAACAAGATTTTTTTTTCTACTTATAATATTTTATTATTACGAATATTATTAACAAATTATTTACAGGATAAATTTATTAAAAAATGAAATAAATTTTCAGTTTGCTTTATTCGAACAAAACCGTTTAGTGTGAAACTTCCTGACTAGCAAACAACAATTGCTACTGTACCTACTCGTACGTATTTTTAATAGGATGCTTCATATCCGTGTACAACCAGTGTTAGTTAATTGCTATTATTTACTTCTACCTTAATTTATCTCTAAATCTACTTGATTATAATTTTTAATTAGAACACATTTAAGATCTGTTATTATAATAATTAACACATTATGTCCACTCCCTAGTATTTAAAGCGAAACACTTTTTTGCAAACATCTTCAAAACGTAATGTGAATCAGCTGACTGTAGATAAAAAGGTGTCCTTCCCTACACAAGGCGCGCGCGCAACGCCCGTCCGCTACCCCTTTGCCTTTGCCGATGTGCCGCGGCGCCGCCGCGCCGCCCGCCACCGCAATGCTTTTGAGATCGCCGCGCGCAGACGTGTGGGCGCCGTTTCGTGAGCCGACAAAAGATACCGCTACCGATGTACACCCGCGAGAAATATTGGCGCACATCAGTGGTAGGTTAGTAAACAAAATTTCGGCCGTGACAAGTTCACAAGTCAAGGACGTATTAACTTTTACAAAAGAAAGTAAGTACTCCAGTCTGGGAGAAGGGCTTAATGCCTGTAATCCACCACGTGAACCTTAGTAAAAGACTGACAGATTGTCAGACTTTTACTAACACCCTAGAGAAGGAGAAGTCATAAAAAACCTACATGTAACATCTACTAAATTAGTGCGAATTAGTAGATGTCACATGTAGGTTTTGTTTTGAGGTGGGAAATCATCTAATGACTTCTCCCGCTCAAGGGTGTTAGTAAAAGTCTGAAAGATTGTCAGACTTTTACTAAATAAAATCGAACCCGTGTTCCCTTCCTTGCCCTTATCGTTCCAGGGCCACGGGCTTCCTTTTCGGAAATTTATCCATGGCCGTAGAGGGCATCGACCCATCTGCTGGGCCCCTTCGGTGTGCAGATTTTCTTTGAGGCGCGCGTGGAACACTACGCACCGTCGACGACGTAAGCTCGGTCGAGCGGACGGCGAGCTACCCATTGCTCGTCGTCCGGAAGCCCAGGCCTACGGTGACCGGAGATCACTCTGCAATTCTCGACGCCCGCGGCGTCTCCTGTCGCAGCCGCTGGGGCGAGTGTGATGAAATACATTACAGAATGAAAGCACTTGCCTGGATTTGAATTCACGACCTTCAACTCATAAAGTGAGATCTTTCTTACTAGGCGCTTTCAATAAAAAAATACGTAAATTGAATTCCTGCCTGCCTTTAGGTGTACCTATTTTACATTTTAGGCAAATAAGTAGAATGCCTAAAAGAGCTTGAGCGATAGATTGCACAGAGTGGCAACGTCGCATTTCAAAGTTCAAGGATTTAAGGAACAAAGTATGTTAGATCATTGACCTAGTGCTGCAATTCTACAGAGTGTTCAAATTTACTGAAAATTAAAACTATTTTTTTTGTTTAAACTACTGGACCGATTTCGTTCATTTTTTGCACATCGTCAGTAAACTCTTAAACAAGCATGTGATTTCATTTATTGCCCATATGTCGAATCCATACTGTATAAAATCTTTTCATCAATCATCCTGAGAAGAATAGCACCAGACATTGACAAGAATCAGCCAATAGAACAAGCGGGCTTCCGGCCGCACTACTCAACAATAGACCAACACAATAGAACAAATAACAGAAAAATATAAAGAATTCAATAAACCACTTTACATAGGTTTTGTGGACTAGTCCAAAGCATTCGAAAGCATTGTACACCCATCTATATGGACTGCTGTAAGAAACAGTGATGTAGACAAAACATATGTTAATATCATAAAAAAACATCTATTCTAAGAGTGTTAGTGGAGTAAAAGTAGAAAGGAAGGTGTTCACAATTGGTAGAGGGGTAGGCAGGTAGAGAGACCCGCTGTCTCCAAAGCTATTCATAGCTGTACTTGAAAACATTTTCAAAAACATTAAGTGGGTAAATAAAGACATATGGATACTAAATGATAAATTAACACACCTAAGGTTTGCAGATGACATTGTTCTTTTGTGTGAATCTGCGGAAGATTTAGAAGCAATGCTACAAAGATTAAACTTTGAAAGCAAAAAAATCGGCCTACAAATGAACACTTCCAAAACTAAAATTATGTCAAACAGTCAAAAGAAAGAATCAAAGTAGAGGAAAAACCGATAGATTATACAAATGTATATGTGTACCTAGGTAAATTGGTGTCCTTTGATGCAAATAGCAACGAAAACGAAATAGACAGACGAATAAGTACAACTTGGAAGAAATACTGGGCCCAAAAAGAAATTCTAAAAGGAAACTATAGCCTTAGTATAAAAAGACTACAATGGATTCTTGCATTCTCCCAAGCTTAACATACGCTAGCCAGACATGGGTCTTCACTGAAAAAGTAAAAAACAAAATATCATCTTGTCAACATGCAAAACAAAGTATTCTAAAACTAAGTAAAACACAAAAAACGAGAAATGCAAACATCCGCAAGAAAACTAAATTAACAGATGCTCTTCATTTTAGTTTGAAATAGAAGTGGAACTGGGCAGGGCACTTTACAAGGTACAAAGATATGAGATGGACTTACCTAACAACTAAATGGCAGGGCCCAAAAGGCAAAAGAAATGTAGGAAGACAGAATAAAAGATGGGCCGATGATAATAATAAACACAGCAGGTAAAAGTTGGATGAATACGGCCAAAGACAGGGAAAGACGGAAAGGAATGGAGGAGGCTTTTTCCCATAGAGGGGCCACATCACAAAGAAATGGAAAGGAAATAATTATAATTAGAAGTATATAAAAATAGCTAATTGGAAAATAAAGCTATAATTAATTAAATAAATAAATAAAACTGTATCTATGTAACAAACTATCTCAGTAAGTAAAATCAGTTTTGTAACTGTATTTCCTACTCCTATGTTTAATTCATGCCCTGGCAGCCTTTAATTAAGGCTACACTATAAAATGTAAAACTTTGAGTACTTTAACATGTATTTTTGGTGTATGCTTTGTTGGTTAAATAGATAAATCAATTTTCAGGCATTATTTACTGGCTTATTCCCACAGCTTCCGTGTTACTTACTTAGATATCCACAGGAACCATGCATTTACTGCTACAAAATGAAGTATTAATTGACCCTCAGTGACCAACACTGAAGTTGAAAAAACAATGTTTCTTCTTTTAAAGTAGTATTGATTGATAATTTAATTACTTGATAAAAACATACCATCACTTTGATGTCCCTCCTTTGGCTCAATGACATCTTCTGGTCTCTCACAAACAGCTGGTAACTCTTCTTCAATATCATCAATTTCTGTTTGACATTCATCAACTATACTTACACGCACCATAGGTGATTGAATAAACCTATTGTAACATTCTAAGTGGTTTTGGTTTATTAATGGTTTTAGCTGTAAAAGATAACATTAGTATTAGATGGGTAATGGGCAGTGCCAGTTTTAGCACTATCAGTGACCTGGACAAGATTTCTACGGGGGCCCTTAATTGCAATTGAAACCCATACGAATGTTGCGATATTTGATATTTAAAACAAAACAGAAGTAACCACATTCTAATCAGGCAAAAAAGATTTCAGACTTACGAACACACACGAGTTTATCACACTATATATAACCATCTATATCTGATTCAGAGGTTTTGACGTGAATACGTCTTTAAAATTGCTTCCATAATGGGAGGCAATTCAAAAAACGAATGATAACAATGGGGGGATGCGGAGCTCAAAAAAAGCGCAGCATTTTTTCCACATTTCAGTGCATTTACCGAGATCCTTAAATATGTTGATTGTAGAAATTTACTAACAACATTAATTAAAAAATGTGTCATACTTACCAAACAACCAATTAAACTTCTTAGTTTAATTAGTTGTTTCTGCTCAAATCTTTTAACTGTTCGGCTAGAGTAGTAGCCTCATGAGATACTTGAACATCAGTTTTCTGTTTTGATATAAAGGGCCACCTGCGGCAACCATTCATATTCGGCTCCCTGGGCGGTCGCCCAACCGCACCCTACCCTAACGCCGCTATAATGGGCATTACATAATGGGACCCCTCAGTGACTCGGGGTGCATGTTAAGCTGTTGGACCCAGCTGTCACTTCAAGATCTTAGACAGGTGTTAGTCAGATAGCCAGTCTTGGCAAGAAGTGTTGTCAGACTTTCGAAATTAGATGTTAAGAGAATTATATCTGTTGAAGAATACCTCACCTCATAATCCTCATTTGTCATCTGAGCAAACAGCTCTTCAGCTTCCAGACATTTTCTCTGAAATCGGCAGAATTGCTTTAGTTTAGTGCAGCAGAAGAAACAAACAAGCATCGGTCTATTGTCTTTGGTTATAAACTGAAACAAAATTAGTCATAAATTAATTTATTTCATTCAAATGTTCTATTCCAAGTCCAAGTGGAAGTCTGAATGTAACACAGCTGCCTGATAAATGTGTGGAAATAATAGGTAAAATATGTGAGCATGAGATGCAGAGGAATGAAGAAAGGTAGTGATGAAAGATTACAGTGGAGGATGGCTACGAGAGGAGGGGAAGACCGGAGAAACCATAGATAGACTGTGTGACAGATGATGTGTGTGGAGAGGATGATGACAACCAATAACGAGTGGAATAAATTGAGTGCAAGAGGATGACACTATCCAAGACAATAGTACCTACTATCAACTAGGTCAGTATTATTTTCAGTAAGCCTCTCCTCATACAGAGAAAAAGTTAATTCTTGCTAAGGTGGATTGGTGTCTAATAAATTATAATCTCTATATATTACAAAATAGTCGGTTTCCACAGCTGTCTTTCTGTTAATCCGCGAACTCCTCCTAAATTACGCGACGGATTTATATACTGTTTTCACTATTATAAACTGCGATTAACGAGCAAGATTTGTCTTTATAATTTGCACACGTTCCAAGCAGGAGCGGGTCGCAAGATCATTATAAGTTTAGGAATATAGTGTAAGATTATACTATATTCCTTCACTGATATCAGAGATTATCCTAAGAGCTGAGAAGAACCCTCTCACCTAAAATTATTTCTATGTAGTATCAACTTACTGGATTATCTGTCAGCCTCTCATATAGTTCATGCAAGTTCTTGTTGACTACAACATACATGCGAACATTCTCCCCTAAACATACTCTACACATTGGCAGCTTTTCCATATTTTTCTCAAGCAATATCAATTTTAGTAATTTATTGCAACAATTACAACTATAAACAAATATTATTAAAATGAAATACAAATTCAATAAACACTCCACCAAAAAGAATATAATTTTACTCCCCAAGCCACCACAGTCCACAACACAGATTACTAATATCAAAGAGTATAATATTTTTGACGTAATTTTGACCGCTGGTGTTGCTATTTTAGGGTGTTTTAATAATGCGTTTTGTTAATGCAAATAATAAGTCGACGCGCAAATTATGTTTTTTTTTAATTCGCATTTTAACTAGTTATTTTATTTGTATATGTAGGCTACCCGAAAAAGTGACTCTACGCACGAGCCGAGCGAGCGTAGCGAGCGCTGCCGCGGCAGCAGCCGGCGAGTGCCGGCAACGACTAAATTATATAGAAAAAAATTGTGACTTGAGGCACCCCGGCTCAGATCATTTTGTGTTAGGTTACTACATTTTATTTTAAGTAGGCTACCCGGAAAAAGTGGTTGGGTTGGGTTAGGTTAGAACTGCGACCCTCTACGCACGAGCCGAGTGAGCGTGGCGAGCGGTGCCGCGGCAGCGGCCGGCGAGAGCCAGAAACGACAAATTTATATAGAAAAAAATTGTCTGGTTCAGCAAATATATTTTTTTAAAAAAGGAGGGGGGGCTGCCGCAACTTTTTCTTCATGGGGGAGCTTCTACACCTTCCTCTCTCACCCTTCCTCCCTTTAAATTGACAAAAAAAATTACGTAAACATAATCTCAAAATGCGAATTTTAAAAATTCATAAAAAGAAGGGGGCGTTTCTTCGCTTTTTCTTTCATAGGGGGGGGATCTATACCCTCCCCCCTCCCTCTTTCAACCCTTAATTCCACGTCAGATTAAGTAAAGTCGTACCCTGATAGGTACTTGCCAGTGAATTGAGTGATATCCTACCAAATAATTCCTCCCGCCGCCTGAACGACATTCTAAAAATTGAAAAGTGTTTTGTGCCGATTTTTGAATTTATTAAAAACAGTTGTGGAAGCGTGTAATGAAAAAAAAATAAAGTGAGTAAACTCTTACAAAAATTTAAATTAAGACTTTTCTACTATAGACTTGGCTTAAAGGTCTTGTAACCAAGCCAGTGGCATAGCCACAAAATTTTAAAAAAACGTTGTGGTGTGGTGGCTTGGCTCGTGGGAAACTGGGAAATTGAAAAAAGCGCGGGAAACTTCCAACTTGGCGGACGCGTTATTTTTGGAATTTTATTCAGAAAAAGTTTACAGTTATATATAAGATCAGTAATACATAGTAGTAGTTATATATAAGTATAGTAAGTAGTTAACATTTTGTTTTGTACATTCTTCGGTAGTGGTAAGTTATTTCTTTTCTTTTTAGTGTCTAAGGATGAAAGACCCGCCCGACCCGGGGGACTTTGTTCCCCCGGCCGGCGTTTTTGTCACAGTATCAAATAATGAATCCGGTATGGATACTGATGGGTCGTCTTCGGCTCGCAATTTAAAAAGAAGCCGCGTGCACGTCTGCAAGCATTGCAATAAACGTCGTCGTACCCGTAAAAACCACGGTTCCGAGTCTTCGGGTTGTAATTGTGTAGACTCACACTCTACTCAAGTTGTGGAATCTGCTCCTATTTTCCGTTAATAAGGTTTCCAATGCATTGCCTACTGATATTCCCGTTCCTTCCATAGTTAATCCCACTCAGATTGGTAGAAAAACCTACGAAAAAACGTACAGCGCGCCTTTTGTAATACATGTACAAAAAATAATAACTTCACCAGATGATGGTTCGACATTGCACCCAATCACATTTGGCAAGTTTTTGAAGCACAACGCCTTCCAAAATGTTATTAATGGCAGCGTCAAAAAAATCGGACGCAATAAAATTTCATTATCTTTTTCTAGTTTTCTGGACGCAAATTCTTTTATTTCTCATAATAGTCTTGAAAAATACAATTTTAAAGCTTTTATACCCACTTTTAATGTTACCAGAATGGGTTTAGTACGTGGTGTTCCTGCAGAATGGTCTCCAGAGGAAGTTATTGATAATATAACAGTACCAATTGGGTGCGGTCCAATTTTAAAAGTCAGACGCCTTAATTTTAAAACCATTGTTGATGGTTCAACCATTTGGAAACCATCCCAATCTATAGTTGTTACATTTGACAGGCAGGTCTTACCAAAAAGAATTTATATGTGCTATAATGCTTTACCTGTAGAGTTATATATTTTCCCTACCATACAGTGCTTCAATTGTTGTAGATTTGGTCATACTAAAATACAGTGCAGGTCTAAACCTCGTTGCTCTAAATGTGGCCAAGACCATACTGGGGACAGTTGTGATAGACAACAAGAAAATACTTCCTGCTGCCTTTGCTCTGGTTTACATTTTGCTATTAATAAATCTTGCCCAGAATTCTCTAGGCAAAAATTAATTAAAACTTACATGGCACAAAGTTCAGTATCATATGCTGAAGCAGCAAAAGTATATCCCCCTGTAACAAAATCATATGCTGATGCACTTTTATCTTCTCCCTCCAAAAACTTTGCAAATACTCCTTTAGTCTCTTCACCTAACAAAACACCTACTTCAAGTAGCTATAGAAAGACTGTCTTTCTCAAACCTCACCCCCCTCCTAAATCTGTACAAGGATATAATAAAGAGGCTCACAACGCCATCATTAAAGATCTCAATATTCCTCAACCATCCAATGGTTGTGCTTTTTCTAACAATCATAATAATGACATAAAAGACACAAATTTTTCTATAAATGATTTTCTTTCTGCTTTACATAATCTTCTCTCTCAGTTCAATATTTCACCGTCCAACGTAGCTTCATCTTTCAACGAATCTCAATCCATTCATAATGGACAACACATCCAAAATAATCCAGTGGAACTGCCGCAGTCTAATTAACAAAAAGAGTGATGTTATACATCTTTTAAACAAATATGAGCCATTTGCCGTTGCATTAGCAGAAACTTGGCTCAAACCTAATCATTTTTTTAAAATCAATAGTTATTTAACCATTAGAGAGGATAGATCTGATAGGTATGGTGGAGTAGCTATACTTATCAAGAATTCTATCCCTTTCTCTACTGTTACATTACCTCCTCACAGTGAAGAAATTTCAATTGTAGCTATTAAAGTGCATCATATTTGTCTTGTTTCTATGTATGTTCCTCACCCTTCGTCTTCTGTTCTGCAAGAGATGAATAATCTCTTTTCCTTTCTTCCAAAGCCATGTTTAATATTGGGGGACCTTAATTGCCATCACCAATCATGGGGTTCCTCGACTTCTACTTGTTATGGGAATGAATTATTAAATATAATAGACCTACATAATTTATGCATCTTGAACTCAGGAGCTGCCACGCGTCGTTGTGGTCCCAATCAAAACCAAAGTGCCGTTGACCTTTCTATATGTTCACCATGCTTAGCTTCTTCATTGACTTGGGATACTCTAACTTCTACTTTTGGTAGTGACCATTTCCCAATAGTCATATCTTATCCTCTTTCTAAACCAAAGGCACCATTAAGGAGATCAAATTTAAAACATAAACTACCTAATAGAAATGATAATGACTGGGACAAATTTAGAAACATTGTTGACAGAAAACTTTGCTCCTTGCCTGTTGTTTCTGACGGCAATGAAAATAGTTGTGCTGAAGCTTTAGCACACATATTAATTGCAGCGGCTGATGAAGTCTTTCCTATTAAAAATAACAATATGAGCACAATTCCTTCGCCTCCATGGTGGGACTCCGAGTGCACTGAAATGATTAAAAAACGTAAAGAAGCTGAATTAAATTATAACCTTAATATGTCTGATATTAATTTTGTAACCGTTACTAACATAACTAATGAAACTTCTAAAATATTTAAGAAGAAAAAATTTGAATCTTGGCGTAACTTTTGCTCATCAATTTCACCGAATACTCACGCTACGATTGTCTGGCGCAATATTCGTAAATTTAGGTCTATTTATAACAACCCTTCTCCTATTCCTGATTCTTTAGCCAGTGACTTTTTAGATAAATTGGCTCCTCCTTGGGTTCCAGAGGCTATTATCCTGTCTCCCATATCCAATAACCAAGACACTTCAGACACACATACGACGCTAGATCTTCCATTCTCTCTCACTGAATTAAAGGGTATTATTCGTAGAACTAAGGATTCTGCGCCAGGCATTGATGGCATCCCGTATTCCTTTTTTAACCGACGAAAAAAAGGAGGAGGTTCTCAATTCGACCGTATATATATATTTTTTTTTTTTTTTTGCTAATTTAGATGACAATGTCCTCAATTATTATTTAGATCTTTACTATTATGAATACAGGAAACGAAATTATATTCTCTTTGCAGGAAACATTCCTACTGAATGGAAACTTCAAATGGTGTTGCCATTCCTTAAACCAAATAAAATTCCATCCGCTGCTTCCTCGTACCGGCCTATAGTTTTGTCTTCTATTCTGATGAAATTAGCTGAACACCTAATTAAGAATCGCCTAGAATGGTATGTTGAAAGTAAGGGTCTTTTGGCGGAATCACAATATGGCTTTAGAAAAGGTAAAAGCACCACTGACTGCCTAAGTATTTTTTCAACCGATATTCGGTTATTCTTCTCTGAAAACCAATCCACTGTTGCAGTTTTCCTAGATATTAATGCAGCTTATGATAATGTCGTATTATCAGTTTTACAAAATAAATTAAAAGCTATAGAGGTTCCCTCGAATTTGATGAATTTCATTATTAACATCCTGACTGAACGCTCTGTTAACATGACAATAGGAGATCATGATGTCTCTCATCTTGTATGGAGAGGTCTCCCACAGGGTTCTGTGCTCAGTCCCCTTCTGTACAATATTTATACTTTTGATTTGGACTCTTCCTTAACTAATCATGTTAAGGTTCTTCAATACGCCGACGATTTAATATTATATTCTTCAAGTCAGTCTGTTGAACAAGCGAACTATGCTATTAATTCTGCTTTATCTACTTTAGAGTCATGGTTATATTTAAACGGTTTAGATTTATCCACGTCTAAAAGCGCGGCTGTTTTATTCACCAGAAAAAAAATTATTCCATTAGTAAACCTATTCTATAAGGGAATACTTATTCCAGTTAAAGATAAATTCAGAAATCTAGGTGTAATATTTGACTTTAAATTAAGCTGTGCTCCTCTTTGTGACTATATTGTTAATAAATGTGAAAATCACTTAAACATGCTCAGATGTCTCTCAGGTGTGTGGTGGGGTGCACATCCATTTTCTTTGAAACTAATTTACAACGCAATCATCAGAAGAACTCTGGATTATGGATTGTTCGTTCTAGAACCTGGTAGTGTTATGGCTTTCAAAAAATTGGATCGGATCCAGTCTAAAGCATTACGTATTATTTCGGGTGCCATGAAATCTAGTTCCATTAATGCACTACAAATCGAATGTTGGGAAGCTCCTTTAGGCCTTAGAAGACAATTCCTGTCTGACAAATATTTATTTCGGATTCTTCAGTTCTCAACTCACCCTCTCATTCCTTAACTGGAATCTTTAATGTTTCAAATTGAATCTTCAGATTACTGGTCCCATAAACGTGCTCCTTGTTTAGTTGAAAGCTACAAGAAATTCCTCTCACTTTCTTCGCCTATTCACCGTTCAAATAAACTTCCCCTATTTAACAATAGTTATGAGAGTTTGCTGTTCACTCCCAATATTAAATATAACTGTGTAAGTAAATCAGATCCCGATTGCCAATCATGCTTTAATATATTTCTGATTGAACATTCAGACTTTCACCATATTTTTACGGATGCTGCCAAACGTTCTCCGACGGGTTGTGTTGGGATTGGTACCTACCATACTCAATACAACATCGTGCAAAAAATAAAACTGCCTCCGGAGACTTCCGTTTTTACGGGAGAATGTTTTGGAATTCTAAAAGCTTTAGAATATGCACGTGTTTTTAGGCTCAAAAAAACTATAATTTTTACCGATTCACAGAGTGCTCTTCTAGCCATCAGTAAATCCCCTTTTGAACACAAATCACAGTCTCCTATAATTTATGTGATAAGAGAATTTGCGTTCAAAACCATCTCTGAGGGTAACACACTGCAATTTGCCTGGATTCCGGCCCATTCTGGAATCCATGGCAATGATGTAGCTGATGCACTCGCTGGTGATGCGGTGCAATGTGGAGACTTAGTTCCATATAAGAACTTTAGCTATGACCTCGAGACGCTGCCAAAGAATTTTCGTCGGGACACTTGGAAGGTGGCTTGGGATATCAGCAGCAAATCCAAGGGCCGTTACTTTTCTTTTATTCAACCAGAGATTCCAGAAAAACCGTGGTTTGGCAGGGCAAAGTTTGGCAAGGTTGAGACCTCCATTATGATACGGTTGAGACTGGGCCATGTTTGCTCTCCAGCCCATCTTGCCAAACTTCATATCATCGACGACCCCTATTGCTCGTGTGGCACAGACGTAGGTGACTTAGATCACATATTTTTCTCCTGTCCTTTACATGACTGTTCCTCCTTTCTCTGTGACCTCTTGTCCCTTCGTATTCCTTTTCCTACCTCAATACTTTCCATACTTTGTACAAATAGCTTCTCTGTGTATAAATGTATAGTCTCATTCATCACCTTAAATAATATTAAGCTATAATTTTCGTCATTGTATTTGCTCACTATTTTCATGTTATCACCATCCAAAAGAACTGATCCTATCTATCTATCCTTTCCTAAATTTATTTTTTCTAATACGGTTTCCCTACCTTTGATTTCTGTAAAATCAAGCTGACGTGACATTGGCTGAATGCACAAACCGTGCGAAACCAAAAGGGGAAAAAAAAAAAAAAAAAACTGGGAAATTATACAATTCTCTTTGGCTTGGGTTTTTGGCGGGATTTTCTCGAGTGCAGTTCAGTGGCTGTTTTAATTATTCGTTTATTGATTCCTAGTGGATATTGTGATGTAAAATTGGTGTAGTTTTGTGTCTCAAGTGTCTACGCGACTGGACAATATGTGGAATCATTGAAACAGGCGCGATCTCGGTAAAATAGAGCTGAGAATTTTATTGTAGTATTGACTACCTCAGGGAAGTTTGCCGAGAAGGCTGACTCGACACATTTGTTGCCAATTACTGCAAAAAACATTAGAATGTGTTACATCTGCATTCTAATGGAAAAAAAGTAAAAATACACTACTAAAGACGAGGCGGTATGGTTTATGACCTTAGCCTGCTCGAGAAAGGGCGAAGAAAAAAAAAAAAAAATCTCTTTGGCTTGTGGCAAAGACTAAGAGTATAATAATAATACGGGACGCTTGTGGAGTATTCATTGAATTTGTATTTCATTTTTGTAATATTTGTTGCAATAAATTACTAAACCTGATATTTCTTGAGAAAAATATGGAAAAGCTGCCAATGTGTAGAGTATGTTTAGGGGAGAATGTTCGCATGTATGTTGTAGTCAACAAGAACTTGCATGAACTATATGAGAGGCTGACAGATAATCCAGTAAGTTGATACTACATAGAAATAATTTTAGGTGAGAGGGTTCTTCTCAGCTCTTAGGATAATCTCTGATATCAGTGAAGGAATATAGTATAATCTTACACTATATTCCTAAACTTATAATGATCTTGCGACCCGCTCCTGCTTGAAACGTGTGCAAATTATAAATAATAATAATATAAGTCTTTATTTTTCAGATAACTAAGATCCAATGTGTTAGTAATTACAATAATGACTTACAGCTATTGTTAGTAAAATGCCACGATATTCACCAATATAATTTAATAGTCACAATAAACCACCATTTATTGTGACTATTAAATTATCACCTTCCTCACCATCTTTTTTAAAATTGGAGATGTAACATCCTCCCCTATTACTTTGAGGATGCTGTTGCTACTTTCTCGTACTCTGCTTAGTAGAGAAGCAGTTTTTTTGCGAATCACCTCATTAAAGCCATAGGTTCGATTCTGTACAAACATTTCCGAAGCACTACAAAAACGAGGCTTTCGCAACAGCATCCTAAAAATATTATTATACTGGACGCGCAGAGCGTCCATCGCTCTCTTGGCATAAGCAACCCACAGGTTTCCCGTGTAGATACTTTGGCAATATGCCTTAAAAAGGGTGATTTTGACATCTACACTACATCGGGCGAATCTGCGTGCCAGCATATTACCTCGGACCGATAGTGCCCTGCGCTCCCTTTCAATGTCTACATTGTCCTTAAGGTCGGCGGTGAGGAAGTGCCGAGGTACTTGAAAGAATCTACCTGATTTAGTTTCGAGCCACTTAACATAATGGCAGGTATATTTTCAGGGCATTTACCATCGGCCTTAAAGACCATGTATTTACATTTCATAACATTATATATTAATCCATGTCTAGCCGCATAAACCTCACAGCGTCTCAGTAACTCTCCTATAGATCGTGCAGTAGGGCCCAGCAGCACCATATCGTCTGCATAGCTTATGTTATTTACACTAACACCACCTACCCTGCATCCGACATGCATGCTGCTGAGCTCCACCAGTAAGTCATTTACATACAGGTTGAAGAGCCGTGGGGACGTCAACCCCCCCTGTCTCACACCGCACTCCAACCCGTATGAGTCTGAGAGTGTATTGGACCATTTGACATGGTTTATTTGGTTAGCATACCAGTACTTCAGGATGTGTACCACTTCCCTCGGCACGTTCCTGTCTCTCAGCTTTCTCCAAAGCGTATCGTAATGCACAAGGTCGAATGCCCTGGAGAGGTCAAGGAAGCAGGCGTAAACCGGCGTTTTCCTATCTGCGTAGTATTGAACAGTGTACTTAAGAATGAGGATGGCACTCTCTGTTGACAATCTGGGTTGGAAACCGAATTGTGAATCATGCAGGGTAATATACCTTTCCAAGTAAGTATCGAGTACACCATCCAACACCTTCGCAGCCGTGGTCGCCAGGGATATAGGTCGGTAATTTTCCCTGTCGGAGATGTCTCCAGTCCTGTTCTTAATTATAGGTACTACAATTGTTTTCATCATATCAGATGGTAAATATGAATGCCTAATGCACAGTGTGTAAAACATGGCCAGTACCCTCGGCAGGTGAAACCCCGCAAACTTAAAATGTTCAATACTGAGTCCATCGTGTCCGGGAGATTTGCCTCTGCTCATGTGTAGAATAGTCTCTTTTACTTTTTTGGCTGACAAATATATTTGTGACTCCTCTCCCCGACACGTCGACTCTTTATCGTTCGAGGACACAGATGTGCCAAGTGGCGACATTACTCTAAAATGTTCCATGAACATATTCGCGATGTCTCCTGGGTAGCTTTTTCCATCCACACTCACAGGGAGGCTAGGCCTCGCCTCCAACTTTCCCGTAGACTTCCAGAATTTAGCAAAGTTTTTTGAAGCTCTGTGTTGAGTTATAATGTCCATTTTAATCTGGGTTTGATTTTCCTGGCACCACTTTAAACGACTCTTAAAAATCTTACGTGATTCTCGCATTTTTTCATAGACGTTTCCAGAACTAGGTTTATTATGAAATATCCAATTTAGAAATTGAAGCCTAGCCTCACTGTGAGCGTCTTTAACGTGCCTGTTCCACCCACACAATCTTTTACGTTTTACAACGCTATCACTCATTGACTCACACGACTGCATAGCTGCGTCAGTCAAACTACCAATAATTCTACTATATAACTTGTCCAAGACATTTTTATGTTCAACCAGGCTACAGGAACCAGAGCCGCAATTCGAAAACTCCATTGGAAAATCTATTTCACGTAATTTGTCGTTGCAAATTTCATGATACTTATTTATTTGTGTTTCGTTTCTCACACCCCAGACAACTTGACTCCGCATTTTGTTTTCCAATTGCAGCTTCTGTTTAACCGCACCCAAGTCACAAATCATATAAAGTGGCAAGTGATCTGAAACAAACACATCTTCATTTACACCCACATCGACAATCGTTTGCCAAGCAGATAGGGAGACCACACAGTGGTCCAACCACCTCCTACACCCATGAGCATCACTTACAAAAGTATAACAATTACCACTTAATCCTATCTTAACTATATCTGCGCAGATCCAATCCTGATCATTGCAGAAATTCATCAATTCCTTATAAAATAGTTCATGTGGATGTGCATTAAAGTCACCCAACATAAAAATACTTTCTACATCCATGCTCGCTACAATAGCGCTAATTTCTCCTAATATCTCTGCAAAAATAGGTAAATTTTCTATTGCATTGGTGGGCATATAAACAGAGAAAATAATAATAGATCGACTTGTTGTACTGGCTCTAACAGCACATAAGCGACAACTCTCACAATCTATAACAGAAACTGATTTAAAAATGCCCTTCCTCCAGAGGATGGCCACTCCCCCATACGGTCTCCCGACCATTAAGCCCGCTGACGTATCAACGGCAGACTTACCTGTGTATTCAAACTTATTGTTAATAGATCCAAGGTATGAAACGTCATGGGGAAGCAGCCATGTCTCCTGTAAAGCCACCAAGTCCGACGTTTCACAGAGAAGTCGTACATCATCAACTGATCGCTTTATCGACTTACAATTAAAAGTAGTAAATTTGCTGTAATTTTTAGTACCCATAATTATGCATTTTTAACGTTCGGACTTGACGGCCCCTGTATAGGCACAGAACGCATAAAGCGTCTAAAAGTTATTCCATCAGGCCAAAAACTGTCATTCATAAATAATTCTAACTTCGCCTTTGGTACAAATATTTTAAAAGCGTTGTAACTCTTATTTATTTTCATATTTATTCTTTTAAGCGCAACAGTTAACTGCGTTTTATTTTTAATATAGCTTATAATATCTTCTTCACTAGTATTTATACTGACATTCGAGATATATAGCGGTATATCAATATCTGCCGCCCGGAATTTAACGTCCGATGTAGTAAACGCACAACCTTTTTGGCCAAGTAGTTTATAGCGTTTTCTATATGATTTACCACGCACTAACGTCCACTCAGAATCACCTATTGGTACCACTGGTTTACGACTTAGGCTCGAGACGAGTTCGCTCGCAAGGCCCGATGCTGGCGATAATTCATTTGCGTTTTTCTTAGACACACTCACTGTTACCTTCGCCAATCGTTGTACGTTGGTAGGGGACTCGTTCGGAGCGCGCTCGCAGGTATTCAATTTGCAAACCGGTTTGTTCGAAACCGCGGTGTCACTCGAAGCATCCACGCGCAGCACCGGTCGCGCTGTCTCGCTCGCACTTACACTGTCACTCAAACTGCGTCTCCTTCTACGACTGGTGTCCGAAACCGCAGTAGTCTTTTTCGCCTCCGTTTGCCTTTGTTTATCTGTCTCGTAATTTTGATTGCTAATAAAAGAGTCGAAACTACCCTCACTGTTATTTTTTACTGAGGAGTGACGAAACATTGCGGGGCGTTCATTGACCTCAGAATCAACTGGCCGTTGCACAGCTGTTTTTACAGGCACATAATGCAATCCAATGGGTCCACTGTCGAATAAGCTGTTTTGCAAACAGGCCCCTCTTTTTCTGTTTACATTAAAATTTCCATTTAGTGGTTCTACTATTGATGCATATTTCATGTTTTCTACCTCCATTTTAAGTGCATCAAAATTCTCCTTATTTACTGTTTTTTCTTCTAACGCACTAACCTTGTTTTGAAGTCTCATGATATCTTTTAAAAGTCTGGTCACATCCACATGGTCAAAAGATACCGGCGGAAGCTTGTCTAGTTCCTTTGCCACGAAAATTGGGAATAACTCAGCATCGGTACTTTTCATTAAACATATGATGTCGTCCAGGTCTCGGGATAGCTTTTTCTTCCCTTCTTTTCGACGTTTTGGCATCTTCTTTGACCCAGGTAGCGAGTCACATAATAAATTCTTCGCCTTCACTATATCTTTTTCTGAGAAAGATGAAGTGCATAGATGGTGGATGCTCTCTTCATCCATATAATCCAACACATGATACACAAAAGCTAACACTTCGTTTATTACTATATTGCAGTTCGTACACTTCACAACTGTCGAGGTCATTTTCCCCGCTCTGAGTCACTGTTTAGAGAATCACGGCACACGTCCGCACCACATCGCACGCGCACGGAGTGTCCTATAAAGACAAATCTTCCTCGTTAATCGCTCTTTATAATAGTGAAAACAGTATATAAATCCGTCACGTAATTTAGCAGGAGTTCGCGGAATAACAGAAAGACAGCTGTGGAAACCGACTGTTTTGTAATATGTGGAGATTATAATTTATAAGACACTAATCCACCTTAGCAAGAATTAACGCTTTCTCTGTATGAGGAGAGCCTTACAGAAAATAATACAAACCTAGTAGATACTATTGGCTTGGATAGTGTCATCCTCTTGCACTTTCCCAATTTATTCCACTCGTTATTGGTTGTCATCATCCTCTCTACACACATCATCTGTCACACAGTCTATGGTTTCTCCGGTCTTCCCTTCCTCTCGTAGCCATCCTCCACTGTAATCTTTCATCACTACCTTTCTTCATTCCTCTGCATCTCATGCTCACATATTTTACCTATTATTTCCACACATTTATCAGGCAGCTGTGTCACGTTCAGACTTCCACTTGGACTTGGAATAGAACATTTGAATGAAATAAATTAATTTATGACTAATTTTGTTTCAGTTTATAACTAAAGACAATAGACCGATGCTTGTTTGTTTCTTCTGCTGCACTAAACTAAAGCAATTCTGCCGATTCCAGAGAAAATGTCTGGAAGCTGAAGAGCTGTTTGCTCAGATGACAAATGAGGATTATGAGGTGAGGTATTCTTCAACAGATATAATTCTCTTAACATCTAATTTCGAAAGTCTGACAACACTTCTTGCCAAGACTGGTTATCTGACTAACACCTGTCTAAGATCTAGAAGTGACAGCTGGGGCCAACAGCTTAACATGCACCCCGAATCACTGAGGGGTCCCATTATGTAATGCCCATTATAGCGGCGTTAGGGTAGGGTGCGGTTGGGCGACCGCCCAGGGAGCCGAATATGAAGGGTTGCCGCAGGTGGCCCTTTATATCAAATCAGAAAACTGATGTTCAAGTATCTCATGGGGCTACTACTCTAGCCGAACAGTTAAAAGATTTGAGCAGAAACAAAGGATCTCGGTAAATGCACATTCTTCTAAAAAATACTGCGCTTTTTTAGAAGAATATATAAATTGTCATTTCAACTGTGAAGGAATTGGCTGAGGAACTAGAAATTGAACCTGTGTTTAGAGCCACTCCAAGAATTCGATTTGTTAAGCGTTAAGCTGGTGAAAAGAAAAGATTTGATTAAGTCAAGAGGTGAATAGGTTACTTCTAAGCAAGCGTGCTCCGCATCCCCCGATTGTTATAATTCGTTTTTTGAATTGCTATAGTGTGATAAACTCGTGTGTGTTCATAAGTCTGAAATCTTTTTTGCCTGATTAGAATGTGGTTACTTCTGTTTTGTTTTAAATATCAAATATCGCAACATTCGTATGGGTTTGAATTGCAATTAAGGGCCCCCGTAGAAATCTTGCCCAGGTTGCTGATAGTGCTAAAACCGGCACTGCCCATTACCCATGTAATACTAATGTTATCTTTTACAGCTAAAACCATTAATAAACCAAAACCACTTAGAGTGTTTTAATGGGTTTATTCAATCACCTATGGTGCATGTAAGTATAGTTGATGAATGTCAAACAGAAATTGATGATATTGAAGAAGAGTTACCAGCTGTTTGTGAGAGACCAGAAGATGTCATTGAGCCAAAGGAGGAACATCAAAGTGATGGTATGTTTTTATCAAGTAATTAAATTATCAATCAATACTACTTTAAAAGAAGAAACATTGTTTTTTCAACTTCAATGGTGGTCACTGAGGGTTAATTAATACTTCATTTTGAAGCAGTAAATGCATGGTTCCTGTGGATATCTAATTAAGTACCACATCTTCGCCCCTGTGTTACAGACCACAGGTGCGAAGCTGGGGGAATAAGCCAGTAAATAATGCCTGAAAATTTATTTATTTATTTAAGGACAACCAACAAAGCATACACCAAAAATACATGTTAAAGTACTCCAAGTTTTACTTTTTATAGTGTAGCCTTAATTAAAGGCTGCCAGGGCATGAATTAAACATAGGAGTTGGAAATACAGTTACAAAACAGATTTTACTTAGATAGTTTGTTACATAGATACAGTTTTATTTATTTATTTGATTAATTATAGCTTTATTTTCCACTTAGCAATTCTTACAAATATACCTCTAATTATAATTATTTCCTTTCCATTTCTTTGTTATGTGGCCCCTCTATGGGAAAAAGCCTCCTCCATTCCTTTCCGTCTTTCCCTGTCTTTGGCCGTATTCATCCAACTTTTACCTGCTGTGTTTATTATTATCAGGCCCATCTTTTCTTCTGTCTTCCTACATTTCTTTTGCCTTTTGGGCCTTGCCATTTAGTTGTTAGGTAAGTCCATCTCATATCTTTGTACCTTGAAAAATGCCCTGCCCAGTTCTACTTCTATTTCAAACTAAAAGGAAGAGCATCTGTTAATTTATTTTTCTTGCGGATGTTTGCATTTCTCGTTTTTTGTTTTTTACTTAGTTTTAGAATACTTCGTTTTGCATGTTGACAAGATGATATTTTGTTTTTTACTTTTTCAGTGAAGACCCATGTCTGGCTAGCGTGTGTTAAGCTTGTGAGAATGCGTATGCGGATGCATTGTAGTCTTTTTTATACCAAGGCTATAGTTTCCTTTTAGAATTTCTTTTTGGGCCCAGTATTTCTTCCAAGTTGTACTTATTCGTCTGTCTATTTCGTTTTCGTTGCTATTTGCATCAAAGGACACCAATTTACCTAGGTACACATATTCATTTGTATAATCTATCGGTTTTTCCTCTACTTTGATTGTTTTCTTTTGACTGTTTGACATAATTTTAGTTTTGGAAGCGTTCATGTGTAGGCCTATTTTTTTGCTTTCAAAGTTTAATCTTTGTAGCATTGCTTCTAAATCTGCCGCAGATAAAGAACAATGTTATCTGCAAACCTTAGGTTTGTTAATTTATCATTTAGTATCCATATGCCTTTATTTACCCACTTAATATTTTTGAAAATGTTTTCAAGTACAGCTATGAATAGCTTTGGAGACAGCGGGTCTCCCTGCCGCACCCCTCTACCAATTGTGAACTCCTTCCCTTGTCTTTCTAGTTTTACTCCACTAACACTCTTAGAATAGATGTATTTTTATGATATTAACTTAAGTTTTGTCTACATCATTGTTTCTTAGAGCAGTCCATATAGATGGGTGTACAATGCTTTCGAATGCTTTGGAATAGTCCACAAAAGCTATGTAAAGTGGTTTATTGAATTCTTTATATTTTTCTATTATTTGTTCTATTGTGTGAATGTGGCCTATTGTTGAGTAGTGCGGCCGGAAGCCCGCTTGTTCTATTGGCTGATTCTTGTCAATGTCTGGTGCTATTCTTCTTCTTTATATATTGTTGATAGCAAGCTGATAGGCCCGTAGTTGCCGATATCTAGCGTGTTCCCTTTTTTATACAATAGTATTATGTTTGATTTACTCCATTGCGATGGTACTTGCTCATTTTCCACTACTAAGTTGAAGAATTCTGCTAGATATGCAGCCAGTATTGGCGCTCCGATTTTCAGGGCTTTGTTTGTGATGTTATATTTGCCTGGGCTGTTCTCGGGTTTTAGTCGTTTGATTTGGGTCATTATTTCTCTTTCTGTTATTGGGTCTAATGGTGTTTCTGCTATATCTTCTCCAGTTATATTACTATTATCTTTTTCACTATCTTGTGTCTTAGCATGTGGTGGTTTTTCATAAAGAGAAGAGTAAAAAGCCGTTGCACATTCTATTATACCTTCTCTATCTTTGGTTTCGCCCTTTTCACTGTTCAGACTTTGTATCCAGTTTTTGTGAGTAGATAGTTCTTTATAGGCTCTTTTTGAGCTGCGGAAAGTGAACATATTCTTTTCTATAATTTCTCTTCTATGGTAAGCATAATGAAATAGATCATACAGTTTGTTGTTACATAAATCTGACATACAAATACAAATGAAAACTTGCTAATTAGTGCTGGTTTTGTTTGATTAATCCAATCAATTCTGTTCGACGTTGTGCCAACCAACAGAAGAAGAAAATAAAAGAAGCTTTTCTAAATCTTAATTTTTTTTTTAGTAAGTAAAGAAGACAAAAGAAATTACAATATTCTTCTCAGGTGACTCAATTGAACCTGCATTCTGTTAATGGTGGAAAAATGACCCAGATTGGTTTTAAAGCCCTTAGCTCAAAGCAACTGATATCTAGACTTACCAGCAAGCACCAAAATAAATGTAAAGAAGTTCTTTTAATATAAGAAACTATTATCTATAGCTTTATTACAATTATCTTTTCAGTGTAGTAGATAGTGAAATACTAAATATTTAATAAATTTTGCTATTTAGATGTTTTATATGATTTTAAGTTTCCATACCAAAATGCATAAAAGCTACCTATAAGGTGTTGCTTCGTCCGTCTGTCTGACACAGCTGGAGATTTCAGAAACTACTAATGTCGTGGAATTGAAGTCTTATTCAATATTGATACTTATTTGTCAGTTTTTCTATTTATACTGCCACATGTATGAACTGGGCAGAGGCCCAGGGGTTGAGGATAAATTCGAAACAGGGTTACTTCGCCCCTGGGCACTCAGGGCAGGAAAGGAACGCACCCAGAGCAGGAGATGTCATTGAATGAATTCCCACCTCACAAAAAAAAAAACATGTATGAACTATTAACTTTTCACTGTTTTTGTTTACCTTCAGAGCTCGAACTGGAAAATCAAAACAACATCTATCCAGACATAGAAGATATGCCAGCACAACAGTCTGAGTCAAGCTCAGAAGATGATCTGCCTTTAATGGAGTTTAATAAAATAGAAGTGGAAGAAGAGCAAGAAGTATCGAGGAAACGAAGAGTCAGTGACAGGCAACGTAAGTATTAGTTAGTTAATTATTAGTTAAGCGAACAGGCCGACTGCTGTGACAACACGCACTTACCAAAACATGAAACAAAACACATCCTGTCTGTGCCCTCTTGAGTAGCATAAACACAATATGCTACACCTCTGAGTAGTTGCTCTCTCTGGAGAGCACACTCCTACTGCTAAATGTCTCAAACACTTCTGCTTAAAGTATTGAACACTGATTGCTGATACAACAGAACAGTTCTGTGTGTGGGATTGCTAGCGTTGTTCTTTACGAAGAAAACGTGACGTGATATCAGATGTTTATTTTAGCAGCAGGATTGTACATGGTTTACTTAAACAACTTTAAAACTTTATATAAAAATAGGCGCAGTTCCACACAGCCAAGCCCGCTCGGACGAAGGCTGGGGACGTAGTCTTCTAAACCCAAAAAATATATACTAGCTCGGCTACTCCACCAAACTATCATGGGTGTTCTGCGTGATCTTTCCAATTAGGACGAGATCCGCGGATGCGACTCGCTGATAGCAGGAGAAATAGCTTGCTTTGACTCTCCGGGAAATCGCTGCTACCCCGTAAGGGGCGCGACGGACGTACTAGGATTGGCCTTTCGACGTGGGGTCGGTTGCCACCCGTTAATACGGGTGCTTCGTAGGGGTACCTAGTTAGCGGGGTGGAGGTTTTAGGGTGACTGCACAAGAACCTACCAAACCGGCGACTAGCGCCTGCCGAGGTTCTCGTAGCAATCACCCATGTGTATTGCTATGTGTAATGCTGTAGGCTCAAAACGTATGTTCACGGCAGCTAGGCGGTCAGTCACCGCCAGGTGAGACCTCCAGTTCCCTGGAGGAGGCCCAGCGGATGACGACCAGCACAAGGCCGCCGGCTTACGGTGAGCCCACAGCATTCAGTGATTGTCCCCCGTCCGCCCGGTTTCCAGAGCTAGCCGGTTGCCGTCCGGACCGCGGAGCCGTAGGTGTATGTGTGGGCGGTATTGAGTGTGTAACACCGCCCATGTATACATTGTACGAGTATGCGCGTAACAAGCCACGCATACAATGCGTGAGTTCATATGTATGTGGAGTCATGAGTGGTGGCTTATGTTACGCGACGTGCCTATATTAATGTTACGAGCTGGGTATGGGATAAATTATTTTACACCAATTAATTAACCAAATATTCTTTATTAACTCAACAACTTATTTACACAAACACTAAATCGCTAATAATCTCTATTCTCTTCGTAATCGCTTGTATTCGCTTCCGTTCGCATACGTAGTCGAAAACAGACTGACTCACTCGCCCGCCGTCCGGCCTATTTATACGGTCATGGAAGTTTCCAGAACATTGTCAAACTATCCTATACTGGAATATTCTAGAAACATCTATGAACTTCTATACAGTACCACAATGGAATGTTCTCGAACCTAGTGGAAACTTCTGGAAACTTCGACCACATTCTCGAACGTTCCAGAGTAATACGGTCGACGTAACACTGCCCCCTCCTTAGACATGCTCGTCCCGAGCATCATTAGTCCCGGACAATCTTAGGCGCACCTCGTGGACCCTTCTGTATTCGGTAGGTGACATCGTTGATCCTGGTCACGATTCGGTATGGTCCATCCCATTTTGCTTGCAATTTGGGAGACTTCCCTTTGCTGCGCACTGGGTTATGCAACCACACCAGTGAACCTTCGTCAAAACCTCTATGGTTTGCCTTCCGGTCGTATCGGGTCTTCATCTTATCAGACATTTGTTGGCCGGATTGTCTGATATGCTCATATACATCATTCAACTTGTTACGCAAGTCATTCGCATAATCGGTTACACTGCGTGGGGCATCAGGGGGGGTTCCGGTGATTAAATCTGCAGGCAACTGTAATTCCCTTCCAAAGTTCGCGAAGGCTGGTGTCACAGTCGTACTTTCGTGAACTGCACTACGGTAGGACAGAAGAAATGGCTGTATGTGCTTGTCCCAATCCCTTTGCCTGCTTTCCACAACTTTTGCCAGATATCTCTCCAACGTTTGGTTGAAACGTTCTACCATTCCATCAGATTGTGGATGGTACGAAGTGGTTCTGGTCTTGTGAGTACCCATCAGTCGACAAGTCTCCTGGAAAACTTGTGATTCAAAATTCCTCCCTTGGTCGCTGTGAATTTCCAAGGGTACTCCAAAACGACAGAAGACTTCCTGAACCAATTTATCTGCGACTGTTGTTGCTTCTTGGTTGGGAATGGCGAAGACTTCTGGCCACTTTGTGAAGTAATCCATGACAACCATGAAGTACTTGTTTCCGTTTTCACTTTCCGGAAATGGTCCTGCAACGTCTAGTGCTATCCATTCCCAGGGGGCTCCCACGTTGTATAATTGTAAAGCACCTCTGCTGCGTGTCTGGGGTCCTTTCACAGCCGCACAACTGGTACATTTGCGGCACCAGTCCTCAACATCCTCTCGACAGTGAATCCAGTAAAACCGCTCTCGTATCTTCAGTAGAGTTCTTTTTACCCCCATATGTCCTCCTGAACATCCATCATGGTAGACCCGTAAAACATCAGGTACTTTGGCTTTGGGGACAACAATTTGTAGATGACAGTTGTCTCCTCGAGCGTTTTCCCATTTACGGCACAAGACTTCATCCTGGATAACCAAGCTGTTCCATTGTGCCCAATAACTTTTCGTGATTGAACTCAACGCCGCAACATCACTCCACTTGGGTTTAGGAGCACCAGCTTTAATCCAGTCGAAGATCGGTTTAAGGTCCGGGTCATTTTGCTGAGCAAGCTGTAGGATTTTCTTCCATTCATTGTTGACATCCATTCTTAGCATCCTCACTCCGCTCATTCCCGGGTCGGACCTATCGTCCGTATCGCGCGCGCACACTATCACACAGTTGTCCTTCTTGGAGGCCACGTCGCTGGCAACACCATTCGCACCTGCATTCACTTTACTCTTCACTTGCACCACCGCACCGACCTTGACGACATCACTTGAACTAATACTTTCAGGGGCCTCCGCCACGGTCGTGCGCCATGTCGCGCCACTCGCGCTCCTCCACCGAACTGGCCGAGCCGCCCTTCTTTGCTGGGATTGATCTTCTCTCAGTATGCCTCGCTTTGGACAGCTTAACCGAAGATGACCCCTTTCTCCACAAATGTAACATCTAGGGCTATATCCTTGTGGACGATCGCGTACAGGTGATGCCACAACCTCCCTGATACGGTGTGTTCGATGGTCTTGCCTCACTGCCTCTACTTCCAAGGCATGGGCCAAGGCACCCTTCAGTGTCTCATGATGTCCAAGTCTTACAGCGGCTCTAACTTCCAAGTCACGTATTCCGTCGCTGAACGCCTGTACCAGATTTCCATTGATGAGTGCAGGGGCGGACTGGTATGCTTTCCGAACCAACTTTTCTACTTCCAAGGCCCACTGCTGTAGGTTCTCGGTACTACGTTGAACGCGATCCCTTAACTTAGCGCGAAATACGTGCTCCAAGTGAGCGTCGCCGTATCTGGACTCTAACGCTTCCAGCAGTTGTTCGTAGGTCACATCCTTGCCAAGAGCCTCAAGTATGGTTAGGGCCTGGTCTCGGAGTCCTAAGGTGAGCGCGGTCATAGCTGGCTCTTTGGTCCACCCATTCGCCTTCATAACGGCTTCAAATTGAATTTTGTAAGCCGACCATGAAGATGTTCCGTCGAATGGCGGCACCTTAAATCCACGTGCCGAAGGTGCAGCAACCACTGAAGGCACAACCCCGTCTCCAGCCCTAAGTTCACCTAAAGCCTTCTTCACCCCAGCAATCTGAACTTCAGCTTCTGAGATACGATTCTCATGCTGGTGAACCTGCTCCTTCATCACCTGGAGCTCCTTGCCAAGTGTTGAATGAAGGTCTTTTATGAGGAGCATCTGCTCTTCTTGGCGGCGAGCCTGCTCCTCTTTATCTTGTTGAAGCTTCTCTTCCATCCGACGGGCCTGTTCTTCTTGGCGGCGGGCCTGTTCTTCTTGGCGGCGGGCCTGCTCTTCTTGGCGGCGGGCCTGCTCCTCCAACAGCACCATTAGCGCAGACAAGTCTGGCACCGCTGGTGCCGAAGAAACTCCACATGGGCCAGCGACTGACTCTGTCGCAGGCTGAGCACCACCCGGCGTCTGTATCGGGGAATCTCCAAACTGCCTCTGATCCATGTCTTGCTGCCGTTGACTCCTTGTACGAATACCCTCCGTGTCGTCCTTTGGTAAAATTGGCATAATTTATCCCTCACTTCTGACACCAATTTGTTACGAGCTGGGTATGAGATAAATTATTTTACACCAATTAATTAACCAAATATTCTTTATTAACTCAACAACTTATTTACACAAACACTAAATCGCTAATAATCTCTATTCTCTTCGTAATCGCTTGTATTCGCTTCCGTTCGCATACGTAGTCGAAAACAGACTGACTCACTCGCCCGCCGTCCGGCCTATTTATACGGTCATGGAAGTTTCCAGAACATTGTCGAACTATCCTATACATCCTATATCTATGAACTTCTATACAGTACCACAATGGAATGTTCTCGAACCTAGTGGAAACTTCTGGAAACTTCGACCACATTCTCGAACGTTCCAGAGTAATACGGTCGACGTAACATTAACTTAGAACACGTCGCGCACAGCGTATGTACTGTTTAGAGAATTATTGTGCGAGTAGGTCGCGTGTAAGTGAAACGACTTACTCGGCGTCGACTGGCGGCTGGCTGCCGGCGGCGGTCCCGCCCTGGTACAGGGCCAGGATGGCCACCATGCCCTCCAGCACGGTGATGAGCGGGTCTTGGCCCCTCCTGATGGCCTTAATAAGGTCCAGCAGGAGGCCAGTGGCCTGCTGGTGGAGCTCCGGTTTCGGGATGGCGGCCACCGTGGCGCCTAGTGGCGCGCAGTGTGGACGCATGGCGTCAACTTGTAGGCAATCGGCATCGGTGTCGCCCTCTGGCACCCGTTGGTGCAAGCTTCGGTACATGGTCGGAACCTTTACCTTAGCGACGACCTCTGATACAGAGGCCGCCCCGGGTGGATTCCGACTCATGTGTTGGGGCTGCTGGACATCGGTGGATGGAGGGGGCTTCCCTCCACGGTTCTTCCTCCTTCTCCTCCTCTTCTTTGGAGGGGCTGCGTCTCGTCTGGTGGGCCCGTTTGCTGCCGCCATGAGGGTGGTGCTGCGGGCCTCGTGGACGTCTGTGGTGGTGGCCTGGGCCACGGCAGTAGCAGCCCGGGCAACTCTGCACGTCAGCGCCACCGTGCCCGCCCGCCTGTTCGTGAGTTCCCTGCGAAATACAGGGCACTCACGGTGCGACGCGGGGTGTGGCCCGCCGCAGTTGGCGCACGATGCCGGCTCCTTACGGGGCCGGGGGCACTCGCGTGCGACGTGCCCAGCCCCGCATCGCACACAAGCGAGCGGACGGTGGCACTGATGTGAAGAGTGCCGGAACTGCTGACAACGGTGGCATTGCGCGGGACCCCTCTTCCCTCGCCACCCCTCTATTGTGACGCCCCCCATCAGCAGTAGTGAGGTGACGTCGTATATACGCCGTACGTCGTGCTGGTGTTTCAGCACGGCGTGATGGATGCAGCCTGGGCGTCCTTGGCGGGCCTTTATGCTCCGCACGTATTGCGGCTCGAACCCCAGGCTGCGGAGCTCCTCTTCGATGGCTGCCGGGTCCGTGTCCGCCGGCAGCCCGCGGATGGCTATCTTAAACCCTTTCTCCGCTGGCAGTGAATAGGAAAACCAGACTAGGCCGGTTTCCTTCTCCAGGCCGCACAAGTACCTCTGGACCACCCGATTCTTCCCCTAACGTTGCCGGGGAGGAATCGAATGCCGCCCTGATAAGGGCGGGCAGTCGGCGGGCGGCCCAGAAGATCTCGCAAGGCCCTGAAGTGGACCTGCCAGTCTGGCAACTTCTCCACCATCAGCGGCGGGTACCGCGGCTTCTTCCCTGCAGGTGGTGCAGGCGCTGGTATCTGGCCCGGGATGCTGCCGCGCTGCGTGGCGGCCGTCGCGGGCGGAGTTCGCTGGGTGGCTGATGGCGGCGAGGTGCTTGCGACGGAAGCGAACGACGGCTGCTCAGCCTCGCTGCGCTCGCGCGGTGTGCGCCGCAGCTGGCGCCGCTTCGCCTCCTCCTCTTCCTCCTCTTCGTCCGGGCTCCTGGGTCTCCGCAATGGGCGAGTCGCGGGCGACCCGCGTTTCTTGCCGAATGTGGGACCCAGGATAAATCGGGCCAGGGACTCCGCTTCATTCTCACCCTCCGACGCCGACATGTCTGACCACTCGCTCTCGCGAGGGGAAAAACATGCCGACATCGCGGGGGAGTCTTGGGCGGAGCCCCTGGGTGGCGACGGTGATAGCGCGCCGCTGGTGGTTGCCACAACTTGCGGTATGAACGGCGGCGGCGGGCGTCGTGGTGGTGTTGGTGATGGGGCCGACGGGGGGGACGTCAGCTCGGCGTCAGGCAGCACGGGGGTAGCAGTGCGCGGGCGCGGTGCGGATGCGGGAGCGCTCGGCGCGGCGGCGGCAACGACGCGCTGTGCAGGCGCGGTAGGGTGAGCAGTCCGCGCAGCGATGCGCGGGGCCTGCGGTCTCACGTCGGGACGCGACGTGGGGTTGTGGGGCTCCTCTTTACGCGCCGGCCTAGCTGGTAGCGCGCAGTCGGCGCGGCGGCGAGTGCGTGTCGCGCCCGGGGCGCGCGGCCGACTCGTCGACGCGGCAGGCGCCGGTGCCTGCATAGGGACGGGGCGGAAGGCCGATGGGCGAACCGGTACGGCCGGCTGCCGGCTCAGCGACGGCGCCGGCGAAACGCGCGCAGTCGCAGGCGTCGTCGGCGGGCCGGTGGCGGCCGTTCTTGAGGTGGATGATGGTGCGGCCGATGATGCGCCGGGCGATGCTTCTCCTCTTGCTGGGGGCTGCTGCGTCCGGCCCGTCACCGGACGATCCGGTGGTGATGGAGACGGCCCGGCCCCCTGCCCCGAGGAGCGATGGGCACCGGACCTCCCCTTCGGTGGCATGTTTTGTTTTGACGAAGAAACAAGAATGTTTTAGTGGCAGAAACAGTATACTTGTTGCCTCCGCGACCGCAACGATGGGTTTTACCCCACTGGGCAGCGACGGGTCGGCTACCCCTGCGCACTCCCGCAAGCGCCGGCCGAAACCAGCACCTACGACAGCACACAGGGAGAACCGGTGGAGTGAGCGGACCGAGCGGAGGAGCAGCGTGCGGACACAACTGCTCAGCTTGGCAACAGGCTGATCCTTGCTTTGACTTACAATTCCCTTAGGGGGTCATTAGGTTACGGAGAATCTTAACACCGCGATCTAGAATCGTGACGTAGTCGTACAGCGCCATCTAGTGTCAAGGTGCCATAATTAATCTGTCGAGGGTCACTAATTCACGGAGAATCTTAACACCGCGATCCAGAATCGTGACGTATTCGTACAGCGCCATCTCGTAGCGTCCGGCGGGACTATTATGATATAGATGATCTAAGGATATACTACTTGACAGGCTGTGTTCATAATTAAAACTAAGTACGTGTGTTACAATCTCCCCCTCAGTCCTCGAAGACGTCCCGGCGAGAAGGACTGGATAATGGTTCGCTATCGTTTCTTAGGACGTCCTCGTCCTCGTGTGGCTCTTCAAGATGATCACTAACTATTTACTGTGTATGAAAACTATGAAAGTGGTGTTTAAGGATGGGGTTCATTAAGAAAAGCACAGAAAGACAAGACTAGGTATTTATTTCCAATAGGCTTGTCATTAATCGAAAATCTAGTTGCCTGTTCACAATACTAGGTCTTCATGGAGAAGAATGAGGCAAGAAACTCCATGGTAGCTCTATTTTATTATTATACCGACAAATCATAAATAATCGTTTATCACAATAAATCTAATTCTAGCTTCTTCTATTTTATCACTTGTGCCACATTACAACAATAATTTATATCTTGTCATTTAGAAACAATAACAATGGCAAGGCAAAGAGCATGATCAGGTATTCCTCAATACCATATAATATAAGTAGAAATAATGATAAAACATCAAATAAATTAAGTGAACCTTGGTAGTCGATCTTTCATAATATATGGGATTATAATTATAGCAAGAACTAGCTATTTATGTAAATAATTGTCCATGATCATTATTCTATTCAACATAACAATAGCAATCCAACACAATAACACATTAAAACAACAAATATTTAATAATAGTAATCAAAAATATAATAATAACAGCAATAAAATAACTTAACTTTCACCTGTAGGCCAGAGTTCCGTTCTGGTCGTTGTCTCGAACAAGAATGGTCTCTGCCACTCGGAGCTCCCCCTTCTATAGTCGTGAACAAACAACTTTGACGTTTCTATCTACCGTCATCCAAAATACAACGACATAAAAGGTGGATATCCGTTTGGAATTTTTTCTATGTTTAGCTACTATTCCTTAATATTTTAACTATTTTATTTTTCAGACATACTGAAATATTGTAAGAATTATTGTAAATTGGGTATTACATACATGTTACAAGTTTGAGGTTATGCCAAACATTACTATTTTATCAACAATAACAATACCTATAGTTAGGATAATCTATTACATGCATATAACATATTTCAATTCAATTCCAATTATGAGAGAAGAAACATATTTTGTAACTATTTTACTTACTCTAAATATGAATTTAAAAATTCCAAAACATAACATTATTTTTGAATTTTCAACATTTTCAATTATAATTTATATAAAAATATTTTGTAACTACATTAAATATAATCAAACTAAATTACACATTGAAATTAAATTAAATCACTGAGATCAAAATATAATGTCGGAAAAAATAAAACAAATAAATCGAATAGAATTAAATCATACAAATTAAATTAAAAGTACAATTAAATACAAATAAAATGTAATCAAAAATCAAATCAAATAAAATCAAATTGTTATTATTAATTCCTAATCATTAATGAATATTACATAATCTATAATCTGATTCAGTTGAATTCTAACATATACCATATTATTGATTTATTCATATAAATAAGTGTAATAAATATGGAATTTGAGTTGAATTTAATAACATCGACTTATAATCACTACATAGTATAAAATAAAGTCGCTTTCTCTGTCCCTATATCCCTATGTATGCTTAAATCTTTAACACTACGCAACGGATTTTGATGCGGTTTTTTTTAATAGATAGAGTGATTGAAGAGGAAGGTTTATATGTAAAATTTGTACCCGACCGAAGCTGGGGCGGGTCGCTAGTTATATATAATCCATTATTCATACTAATGTCTTATTCAATTATCTATTATACAATGAGGTACCCATTTTTTGGCATAGGCCTCTATCTTTGGCTTGACGGGTTCAAGCTGGTCCAGCTAGCTGAGCGATATCATCAACCCACCGGCGCGCCGGTAGACCACGTGGACGACCTCACCGCCGCGGCGGTGAGGTCGTCCACGTGGTCTCAGCGCGTCTCGCGGGTACCAGTGCGGGATCCTCTCACTCCATTGACTGTCAGTGATTCTTGCCACATGTCCAGCCCATCTCCATTTTAGCTTACACACAAGTTCAACTGCGTCTACTACTTTCGTTATATTTCTTATGTCGGTGTTTCTCTTTCTTTCCTTTCTTGTGATGTTCAGCATGCTTCTTTCAGTAGCTCTCTGGAACACGTTAATTTTTTGTGCGATAGCTTTCGTTAAAGTCCAGGTTTGGCCTCCATATAATAGAGTTGGAAGAACAATTGAGTCCATTGCTTTCCTCTTAAGTTGTACGTGAAGTTTAGACTTGAAAATGTCTTTCAGAGACCAATATTTACTCCATGCTTTCTTTATTCGACGTTTAACTTCGCCAATTGTGGGATTATTGAATGATATATTTTTACCCAGGTATACATATTCATCTACGTAAGCTATTGTGTGGAATTCCGTTGTAATTTGTAGTTTTTCACTATTTGTCATTGCAAAGGTTTTCTGAGTGTTTATTTGTAACCCACACTTCCTGCTCTCTATATCCAGAGTGGTAAGCATGAATACTGTATGACCCCAATGCACCAGTACGGCCTGCAGGTATCCTGGGACGTTCTTCCTAGCTCCGGGGGATGTCACGTAGCTTGGCGACTGCGAGAGGGCTGTACGAAAGGATACTCGCTACGGGCCGATAAGGAAACGAGTGAGGGCGTTATATACTCTATATTGATTTTTAAATAGAAATACATGTGTGCCCACTTCCGAGGGCTAAACTTCTATCTCTGACATAAAACAAAATGTGACACCTACTCTTCTAAAATAATCTATCGACTCTCCAACATTCTTACTTGCCAGTTAAAGGCCGGTACAGACCCGCTAATATAAGGCTGTGACTACAATCGACACAATACCAAGTCTTTATGATTTTCTGCAACAAGTACTATGTCGTCAGCAAAACGTAGATTATTGAGGTACTCGCCATTTATATTCACACTTATATTTTCCCTATTAAATTTTCTAAAAATGTGTTCCAACAGAGCGGTAAACAAGTTTGGGGAAATAGGGTCACCTTGTTTCACTCCTCTTTTTATGTCAAATGGCTCTCCCTTGCTTTCCAACCTGACGACCGCCTTGCTATTCTTATATATCTCTCGAAGCATTTGTATGTACTTGGTTTCTACTCCTTGTTCCTGCAGTGCCAACCATGACTAATAGAATCGAACGACTTGGAATAGTCCTAAGGTAGAGTTCCTTTCTATATTATATTATTTTTTCAACTGTAACTGGTTCAATATCAATAATCTTCTCCGTAACGAGAAAAAAACAAAGTGCATAAAGTTCACATTACCCAATGTAATACAAGTGAACACTAGTGTGTCAATAAAGGGTGAAGAGTTGAAACCCGAGGATTCCACAGTGTTCCTAGGTTTAACTTTAGATGCTCAGCTTCAGTGGAGCCCCCACATAGATAAACTGTCCAAAAAACTTAGCTCTGCAGCATACGCCGCAAGGAAAATTCGTGGTTCAACTGATTTACAGACAGCTCGTTTAGTATACTTTAGTTATTTTCATAGTGTGATGTCGTACGGCATTCTGTTGTGGGGAAATGCCGCCGATATTCAGACAATTTTTTTTACAGAAAAGGGCTATTCGTGCAATTTATAAATTAAGTCCTAGACACTCCCTCAGAGACAAATTTAAAGAGATTAATATTATGACTGTTCCCTCTCAAAAAATAGGTGGTTCGTTTAGATGCTGTTTAATCTATAATAAACTTCCTAGCCAAATTCAAGAACTTAGCATAAATAAATTTAAATCATTTATTAAACGTAAGCTATGCCAGAAAGCTTTTTACACAGTTAATGACTTTCTTGAGGACAAAAAGGCGTGGGATTGAGCTGCTTCAATGATATACATGAGCCATTGTTTTCTTATGTACTACTTATATAATAAACACTGATATTTTTTTTTTAATATTCGTTTTTGACATGAATACTTGTATAGTATTATATTATATTTTTATTTTTTTTTATTGACATTTTATTATTATTATTATTTCGTAAGTATATTTATTTTTACACATATTATTTAATACATTTTTAAATATTTTTAAAAGAAAACATATAAAAAACATTTAAAAATATAAAAATAGTAGTCCACCGGTATCGGGCGCAGGGTCCAAGCTACCGGAGGTTAGGGCTTCAGAGACAGGAACCTCCTCACAATGCGAGCCGTATCAAGGAGTACTGCCTTCTGAATCAGGCCCTTGATCCAACTGCGCAACGACAGCTTCGACAGGTGGTCGTCGAGGCTTTTGGCCATCAGGCCATTGGCGGTAACGACTATCGGCGCAATGACAACCGAGTCCACATTCCACATATCGACAACCTCGTGTGCCAAATCAAGATATTTAATTTGTTTCTCTTTCTCAGCATTCACGAGGTTCTCTTCATGTGGGATGGTGACATCGATTATCATTGTGCGGCGCGCTAATCGGTCTATCACCACTATATCCGGCTTATTGGCAACAATACTCCTGCTTTCTGTACGGTAATATTAACTCCGATTGTGGGTAAAAAAATGGGTTTTTGCGATTTTAAATGGAATAGAAAAAATATGACTTGTGTATTATTATTATTTTTTTGACTTGAATACTTTGTTAAGTATTATATTTATTTTTTGATTGACGTATTATTATTACTATTTTGTTTGACACGAATATTTACTTTGTAAAGTATTATATATATATATATTTTTTTATTACTTAATTGTTGTAAATGTGACGACTATGTGGGTTATTATTAATAATAATATAATAATAATAATATATAATATAATAATAATTTATTTGAAAAAAAAAAACCCTTAGACACTAATAACAGATTTGATAACAAGTATACGGTAGATATGGAGGTCACATTACTGGTAGGTATACATTGTAAAATAAATGAGGTTGGGTTTACAGTAATTATGGGGCAAATACAGAAGTTGAAAACTCTGGCTCTGAAACTAGGCAATGCCTGTATCTTCAGAGTCAGTGATTCCTCTAGATAGTTAAAATGAGTACAACAAGGACACAGTGTGGCGAGTAGTAGTGGGCAAGGGCAACTATTTGTAGGGTTTGTAGGGTTTACGTATTTGGGTAGTAAAGAATGTGGGTGTATGTGTGAGGTGATGGTGTGTGTGTGTGTGTATGCGAGTGTGTCTTCGTGTGAACTCTCTATATACTTATATGATTATATTTTATGATATACATATAAAGAGATTTTCTGTTTCGTCATAAGATAAATGCAGTAAGTAATTCGTCAATTTGTTTTTTACTTCAAATTTATTTAGGGAATAAATGGATAATAATTTATTTAATTTGTTATATAATTTCGAAGCAAGAAAGGAAAATTGCCGTCTCGCGAAACTTGTTTTGATTTGCTCTGTTCTACATATAGGTTTACCGGTGCGAAGGGTGATATTTTTGTCGAATGGAACGGAGCCGTGTTTCCTAAGAATAGTTCGCAAAATGAAGAGTTTTCTTACAGATAGGATATTGCATTCTGAAAATAGGTCAGATGTTGGATATCGACGTGGCTTTTGCATCATTACCTTTAGAACAGCCCTTTGGGCTCGTTCAATGCCTAACATTGCCGTCTTGTCAGTCCCACCCCATACTGGGATACAGTATGAGAGGATAGACTGGCATAGGGCGAGGTAAACATTTCTTAGGGTGTTATAATCTGCCGATTCCCGGAGGCTTTTGAAAATATAGAGAAGACGTCTAACTCGGGTTTTTAAAGACTCTAAGTGTGTATGCCAGTTCAATTTCTCATCCACATACACACCTAAATATTTTGTGTTTGTGACAAGAGTAAGAGGTGAACAAATACAAGCATGAGATGGGTCCAGACATACATGTGCCTTGATGACTGATTCTCGGGGTGAAGGCGCTGATCTCGGGTTAATACGGAAGGCAACTGCTTTTGTTAGCTATTATTATTATTTTCTCCTCCTTTTTACAGTAATTTTTAACGTTGTCTGACAGTTTGAGTACTTTTGCGGCCTACCCAAATGTCTTTTCTTTGGTATTGTTCGTCAAGTCATTGAGCTTCTTAGTGGTTTCTAAGTTGAGCTGTTCGACTATTGACAAATGCTTGCACTGACTGGACAGGTCCACTCAAATATGTTTGGTTCTTTCTTCAAAAGACCACTACAGACACTAAGCTGCATGGTCCTCATATAGAATAATGCGAATGCGAGAACTATGTATGTCGTTACATTCATGTAGATTTTATGATTGTCTGGCAGTTTGAGTATTTTTGCGGCCTACTCAAATGTCCTTACGTTGGCATTGTTCGTCGGTTCGTTGAGCTCCTTAAAGTTCTGAGTTGAGCTACGCGATGACTGACAAATGCTTGCACTGTCTGGACAGGTCCACTCGAATTTGAGTGTTGCTTTCTTCAAAAAGCTTATCCCAGACATAAACGTACATGGTTCTCATATGATTTAACCAGTACACATTGTATGGATTTGAACACTTTAAAAGAGACTTTGACCTCTGAGTTTGTTTCGGTGTTTCTTCTCAGGGTAGTCAGCTAGGAACCACCGGCCTCATCTAGCTTAAACTGACAAAAAACATTGACGTGTAAAAGTGTTCTTTGTGACCTATTTACTGAATAAACATCATTTATACTCCGTACATTTTTCGATAAGATGTGTTAGGCAATGAAACTCACCTGTGAGTTTGAAAAAAAAAAAAAAATTTAAGTGAAAAAAATAAATATCGGCTGTCAACCCGGGTTTTCGTCGGGCTTCAATTCGACAACCCGGGTTTGTCCGCCGGGCCTAAGAGGTTGTGAATATGTGGCGGAAGCCAGCCTGTTCTCTGGGTTGATTGCTGTCTAGTAGGTTAGAAACTCTTCTCAACAGAACTGTTGCAAAAACTTTATATATAGTTTGTAGAAGACTGATTGATCTGTAGTTTTCAAGGCTCAGAGGATCCCCTTTTTTGTACAAGAGGGTTATAAACTGATATTCCACACTCTTGCGGTAATTTTTGTTTTTCTAGTATGTTATTAAAGAGCCTAGTTAATACAGGCGTAAGGGCGTCTATGATGGCTTTTAAAATGTCGTTAGTAATACCATCGTCACCTGGGCTTTTTGTTGTTTTAAGCTGATGAATAGCGTGTCTTGTTTCACTCACCAGGAATGAAGGGACACTGACGCAAACCTCTCACATATATGTTATAGGATAGGTTGTCGTTTTGATAGAGCTCATTGTAAAATTCTGTAGCCGTATCAAGTAACTGTCCTCTGTCTGACACGTTTTGGTTTTTATGTTTCAATGACATTATCCAGGGTTTATCTCTGTTAAGTATATTATGTGCTCTTTTAATTGATGATCTCTTCATCAGTTCTTCTTCTATAATACTATACCGGTAGGCTTTCCATTTTCGATAAATATGTTTATTAATCAGTTTATATTATGCATTCAGCTGATTTCGTTCTGATCGCGTTTTATTTTCTTTATTTTTCAATAGTATAGAATAGATAGATTAGATTAGATTGATTTTATTAGTTAGATTTTGGTTTTTTTTTGTTGTTTGTTTCTTTTATTTCTAAGTTTCTCTACGTACGGAGTAATAATCATCTCGTTCTTAATCGTTTCTCTGGGTAATTTACTATTTGCTTCTTTGATCATTAGAATTAATTTGTTGTACGCTAATTCCAAGTCGTCAAACTCCATCTACTTTATGTCTTCTGTAATTATGTATTTAATGACTCTTGTACCAAAGGGCTTAGGTTATTTGTTTTATTTCTATAGTGTTTACGAGATTTGGTTTTATTTGGTTGCTGCAAGAAACTTGTTCTTACTGGTCTGTGGTCTGTAGAGAATGTTGTGTTAATTACTTATACGTTTGTAACTTCTTTTATGTTTCTGACTAAAATAAAATCGATTTCAATTCGTACATTTCCACTTGGCGAGATCCAGGTCCATTTCTGTTTATTGTTCTTCTTAAAGTATGAATTGGCAATATAAAACTGGTTTCCCAAACAATATACTAGTAGTTTTTTACCTCTGTCGTTTCGTTGTCCGTATCCCCAGGGACTTATCACCTTTGCGTCTTCGATGCTTGATTTTCCAATCTTCGCATTGAAGTCTCCCATAATAATTGTATTTTGACTAGTATTTTGCAGCGCAGTCTGTACATCCTTGTAGAAGACTTCTAGCTCGTCATCGGTTGATTTTTCCGTCGGGGCATAACATTGTATTAGGTGTGACTTTTTGTTATTCAGGTAAATACCTAATCAAATTACGCGGTCTAAAATGGTTTGTACGTCAATAATACTACATTTAAGTTCCTTCTTTATTATTAAGTCAACCCCATTTGTACCACTTTTCTCTCCATGGTATATCATAATATAGTCATCGTTTTCTTTAATTACTTTTCCTTCTTTCTTAATCTCTGACAAGCCTATAATATCCCACTTGAACTTAGTAAGGCTGTTTCTAAATTCTATGATTCTTGTCTCATTAACCAACGACCGAACGTTCCATGTACAAATGTTTGTATATTGCTGTATTTTTGAATGGTTGGAGGGTTTTGGTCTCTCATTCCGCGGGGGACCAGCCGTATTGGACGATTTTGTAGCGTTGTGTGGTGTGCGTAATACTTCAGGTGTGGAGAGGGCCGCTGTATTTCATGCCAGTGTCTTTATATAGTCTGTGATACGGTTGTTTCCTTTTTGCTTCTTGCTTGCTTGAGTTTCTGGGTTTCTAGAAGATGTTGTGGGCGAAAAAGAAGACGATGCTGCTCGTTTTTAGCCGGGCTTTCTAATTTTTCTGCTTATAATAGGTTTATTATTTTTATGAATGCTTCATTTCCTTTTTCTTGTCTCAATTGTTGCCGCAGCTTTTTACGTAATACCAGCATTTCTTTTGAAAAATCTTCAGGTTCCGTGTGCCATTTTTGTTTTATTTTTCAAAACGTCTACTTTTTTTGTTATGACGAAAAAGAGATCAGTATGGGTCTGATTTTGCTCCCATCTTGTTTTCTACCCAGTCTGTATCTATTTCATGTTTTCCTATGTTGACACTCAGGCTATGCAAAACATCTTTCAGTATGTTGTATAATTCTTTATGACTATTCTCACTTTCCTGGAAGCCATGAAGTATAATATTATTTTTCCTATTTACGTCTTCTAAGTAGGTACGTGATCTTTTTGTTCAATTTTTCCATTTCAGACTTAAGATGTTTATTTTCTTCCATTAAGGCCAGGATTCTCAGAATCGACCTATTTTTGGTTCAACATTAAGCAATCAAATATTCTCTGTTCAGAACTGATAAAAATATATGTTGTAGTTTAATAAACATTCTTGGTTATTCTACGATTCAAAACACGATATTTACAACTTAACTCGATTATAAAAAATCGCGAAAACAGCGAAATTGTTAATCGTTTTTCAAGTCGTACTTGAAGTAGACTCAACTTCAAGGTGTTGTAAAAATAGTAGATAGTAGGTGGTTAGTAGTAGTAGTATAGTAGTAGTAATGATGCCAAAAGTATTTCTAATAAGGATCTCTCCGGAGTTTCCACTTATTTAAATTATATTCGAGAATCAGACTAACCTTTTCAATGTACAAATTCAGATGTTGAGCTCCTCAAAACAGTTGAAAATAACGGTGACCGTTATCCACTATTTTTCTTGTTTTCTTCCGTATCTCGGGGAAATAACACTTGTTTGGCGTCTATGAAGCTTGAGTCACAATTTCATGCAGTTTTTGTTGTGATTTGTTCACTATTTACTTTTGCAAACGATAAAATAGCACAGAGTCAATGTCAACATGAGCACAGTAACTCGACCTCTCCCCTGGCAGAAGCTAGTACTTAATAAATCAATGAATGAAAACTTACTTTTTGCCTTAGTTTTTGATTCGTCGTTTTGGTTCACCCATAGCATTCAGCGTGGTGCTTATATCATCCCACAGTCGATTACTCAGCGTACGACCGTCGATGCTCCTCAAATTTCCTTTAGCCAAACCCTCATCAAGGAAATCAAGGAGAGCATCAATTTGAGCCGCTGTCGGTCTGGCCATTGGGACTTGATTGTTTGTTCATAACTTTCCAAACTTTCTAAACACAAACATGAGAAAACGATAAACCAAAGGGCTAATTTAAAAAAAAAAGATCTAACTAACAAAGAGTATTTCTAACTTACTAATTTAAACCATAAAAAAACTCACTCAGTAATAATAATAATAATAAGACTCTGTTCCACATACATGGCTCATGAGGGTGTTGGAGTTGTACAAAATAGATGCAACTCTGCGCACCTTCCTTGGGTCATGTATGGGGCAATGGAAGACGGTCCTTCGCTATCCAGGATGTCGACCAATCCAGGGGAACGATGAGCCTATATGGATTAAACGGGGAATATTTCAGGGCGACAGTTTGAGTCCTCTTTGGTTCTGCTTAGCTCTGAATCCTCTAAGCACATTGCTGGAGGATTCGGGGCTGGGCTATCGGTTGAGAAGAGGTGGTCAGGCCATATCTCACCTTCTTTACATGGATGACCTGAAACTCTTTGCCCCCAACAATTTGCGACTGATGGAGTTACTGAAGGTAACTGAAACTTTCAGTAACGCGATCAGGATGGAATTTGGTGTGGACAAATGTGCAGTCATGCATGTAAAGCGAGGGGGGATTATGGAATTCGAAGGGATTCAACTCTCGGATTCCATACACCTTAGATCCCTCTCCTCGACCGAAACATACAAATATTTGGGTATGTCGGCAGCGTTAGGCATTAACGTTACTGACATGAAACAATCGCTGAAGGAGCGCTTCTTTGGCCGCCTGAAAAAAGTATTGAACAGCCTTTTGTCGGGCGGGAATAAGGTGCGCGCCTTCAACGGTTGGGTCATGCCGGTTTTGATGTACTCTTTTGGCATACTCAAATGGACTCAGACCGAACTCGACGCCCTGGATAGGAAGGTCCGTACGCTGCTGACCGCAAACCGGATGCATCACCCACGATCATCGGTGATGAGACTGTACATCCCGCGGAAATGTGGAGGTCGAGGTTTTTTAAATGCGAAAACTCTCCACAACCGCGAGGTGTGCAGCCTCAGAGAATATTTTCTTGAAACCGACGTGGGTATGCACCGCGATGTGGTCGCAGTGGACAAGGGACTCACCCCGTTGTCCATGGCTAAAGAGAACTGGCGCAAACCTGTAATACTCACTACTGATGACCGCAAGGAGGTATGGAAAGGCAAGGAGCTTCACGGGCGCTTTTATCGGGCTCTTCATGGGCCTGATGTAGATTTCTTGGCGTCCGTGGCCTGGCTACGTTTCAGTGACCTCTTCGGGGAAACTGAAGGCTTTGTCTGTGCGATTATGGACGAAGTTATCTTGACGAATAACTACCGGAGGCATATCATGAAGGACGGGACGGTTGACGTGTGTCGGGCATGCCACCGTCCGGGTGAGTCCATCAGACATATTATCTCTGGTTGTTCTCGTCTTGCTAACAGCGAGTATTTGCACAGGCATAACCAAGTAGCCAGGATTATTCACCAGCAACTTGCTTTAAAATACAAACTTGTGGATTCTGAGGTACCGTATTACAAGTATGCGCCCGACCCAGTTCTCGAAAATGACCATGTCACGTTGTACTGGGATCGGTCTATCATCACTGACAGGACTATTGTTGCCAATAAGCCTGATATAGTGGTGATAGACCGATTAGCGCGCCGCACAATGATAATCGATGTCACCATTCCACATGACGAGAACCTCGTGAAAGCTGAGAAAGACAAACGAATCAAATATCTTGACTTAGCACACGAGGTTGTCGATATGTGGAATGTGGACTCGGCTGTCATTGTGCCGATAGTCGTTACCGCCAACGGCCTGATGGCCAAAAGCCTCGACGACCACCTGTCGAAGCTGTCGTTGCGCGGTTGGATCAAGGGCCTGATACAGAAGGCAGTACTCCTCGATACGGCTCGCATTGTGAGGAGGTTCCTGTCTCTGGAGCTCTAACCACCGGTAGCTTGGACCCTGCTCCCAATACCGGCGGACTACTATTTTTTTATATTTTTAAATGTTTTTTTTTAATTCTTAATTCTTAATTCTTTATTGTACACCAAATCTTAAGATAAAATAAAGTTATTACACAGTTCATGTACAAAGGCGAGCTTAACTCAAAGTTGAGTTTTCTCCCAGCAACCTCTCTCTTTTTCTGTTTTCTTTTAAAAATATTTAAAAATGTAAATTATATGTAAAAAAATAAATAAACGAAATAATAATAATAATACACGACCGTTCACTACAATAGACCCGATATCACTCTTCAAGATAAAGTCAATAAAGTCACTTACCTGATAGATATAGCAGTTCCTAACACACATAACTTACAAAAAACAATAAGTGAGAAAATCAGTAAATACGCTGAACTTAAAGAAGAGGTAACTAGAATTTGGAGACAAGAAAAAGTGTTCGTAGTACCTATTGTTATCTCCACTACAGGTGTTATACCCAATCATCTCCACAGTAGCCTCAAACAAATAGACCTTAAAGACTCAATTTACGTTACACTTCAGAAAGCAGCAATTCTAAACACCTGCAGAATAGTGAGGAAGTTCATGCAGATAGAAGAAAATGAAATTTTTCCTCATAACATCAATCCTACACCTTAGATTGTACTCAACTCACGCTAGCGTTAGCTCCACCCTCAGATACGGTGTAATATTTTGGGGCAACAGTACAGACAAGAAACGTGCTTTCATTGCTCAAAAACGTTGCATCAGAGCCATATGTAACTTACATGAAACTGATTCCTGTGAGCCATTTTTTTAAAAAATGAACCTATTAACACTACCATGTATCTACATATTTGAAAACGCAGTATTTGTCAAAAATAATACTGGATTATATGATTACTACACTCGTGCACGGCGTAAGGACAAATTGCGTACAGTAGCTAGCAATACTCATTTCATGTATGAAAGTATCTTTTGTACAGCTTCACGCATCTTTAATAATATTCCGGGGCCTATTAGAATAATTCCAGAAATAACAAAATTTAGAAATAATCTCCATGACCTGTTAGTAAACAAATGCTACTACTCTATAAAAGATTTCCTGTTAGACAAATCGCTGCTCCAATACAGCCACCCTCAGTCATGATGCGTTCGGTGGCCCACTGATGTGTACCTACCTAAATTATGATCTCTATTATATTTTATATGAAATTATAATAATTTGTAACAATAATTGTATTTAATTTAATTTAATAACGATGTATGTAAATATTGTATGCCCAATGGGCGGGACATAGTTGATCCTAATTCAATTATTTAAGACCAGTATTATGTACCTACCTATGATCCACAATAAAGATATTGATTGATTGATTGATTGATTGCTACATTGACTTGGCTTGGCCCGTTAATGTAGCTTAAAACTAGCCTAGAGCTAAGAAAAACTACACGTTTTCCCACAATAATAATAATAATGGACGACATTAAATTATACGCAAAAAATGAAAAAGACATGAAAAAATTAATACATATCATGACAGAATTTAGTAAAGACGTTGTTAACATGCAATTTGGACTAGACAAATGCAAAACAGTACACATAGTTAAAGGCAAAGTTAAACCTGGTGACTATGCAATTACCAATACTGACATAATTGCAGCATTGGAATCAACAGATTTATATAAATATTTAGAATATAGACAACTCACAGGACTCGATCACACCGCGATTTAACAAACATTGACCACTGAATACAAAAGGAGAGTGATCGCAGTATGTAAAACTCAACTCTCAGGCAAGCATTTACGAGGCAATAATAAAGGCACTAAACACTTACGCAATACCAATACTTACATATTCATTCGGAGTGATCAAATGGTCAAAAACTGATATCCAGCAAATAGAGAGAACAACACGCACCACACTTACTAAACACAATAACCTACACCCTAAATCTGCAATAGAAAGACTGACAATCAAACGGCAGCACGGAGGGAGAGGCCTAATAGACATTCATCACCTTTGGCAGAAACAAATTAGTAGATTAAAAACATTATTTTACACAAAATCTCAGACAAGTAACATACATAAAGCCATAGTCACAAACGATACTAACTACACCCCTTTAAACTTAAACGAAGAGAATACAACTCAGAATATTAATAATGACCCTCAAAAACAAAAGTTAGAAGACTGGAAAAAGAAAGTGCTGCACGGACGGCATCCCCATGATCTAGAACAGTCCCACATAGATACAATAGCTTCAAATAAATGGCTTAAAATTGGAAATTTAATCCCGGAAACCGAAGGGTGTATTATTGCAATTCAAGATCAAATCATAAATACTAAAAACTACAGGAAATACATAATCAAAGACCCCACAATAACGAATGATAAATGTCGCAAGTGTCACAGCCAATTAGAGACAATACAACACATTACAGGAGCATGCACAACTCTCACACAGACTGATTATAGTCACAGACACAATCAGGTAGCAAACATCATTCACCAACACCTAGCAATCAAACATAAACTCATACAACATCAAGATACAAACACTCCTTACTACAAATATGTTCCACAAACTATTCTAGAAAGCCCCACACACAAACTCTACTACGACCGCGCCATTCTAACTGATAGGACCATTCACTACAATATACCAGATATAACTCTCCAAGATAAAGTAAACAAAATCACATACCTGATAGATATTGCAGACCCCAACACGCATAATTTACAAAAGACCATAGCAGAGAAAATAAGCAAATATGCAGAACTTAAAGAACAAGTGACTAGAATTTGGAGGCAAGAAAAAGTATATGTCGTGCCCATAGTTGTCTCCACTACAGGGGTTATACCCAACCATCTCCACCATAGCCTCAAATTAATAGAACTGAAAGATTCAATTTACATAACACTCCAAAAAACTGCAATTTTGAATACTTGTAGAATAGTTAGAAAGTTCATGCAGATAGAGGAAAATTAAATTTCTCCTCAGAACATACACTCTACAGCTTAGTGTACTCACCACACGCTACATTGACTTGGCATTGCCCGTTAATGTAGCTAAAAAACTAGCCAAAGTGCTAAGAAACAGTCCATATTTTTTCCCAAATAATAATAATAATAAATGTTTATTTCAATAACTTAAGAATACGTTTACATTTGGTCTTCAGGGAATTTTCATTTAAGTAAGAAGTATACTTGTGTTAGGAAGTTCCGCTCTTCCAGTAGTTACAACTTGTAATTATAAGCTATTGAATAGACAGTTCATTACAGTAGGTATTAGAAATAAAAAAGTGACATAAATCAAAGATATAAAGTGGTTAAACATTATAATGATTAAACAATCACCGATATTTTGTTTTTTTTTTTTTGTTATTTGTTTAATTGTCAGATGGTTTTTGGCGGGATTTTCTCGAGTGTAATTCAGTGGCTGTTTTTATTATTCGCATATTAAGGGCGGGTGTTACTGTTTTGGTCCGTTTCAGAATTTGTTTTTGATAGGCAAATTATTACATTTAGAATCTGAAAAAAATATATACAGGGTGTAAGCATGAACGCAGATACGTGTTCCAGTGATTCAGTACATGATTCTGGACCCCCTAGCGTTGGAATTTTTCGTCGGCTTTTTCCTAATTTTTGAAAAAAAATTCTGCGTTGTTTTTACATTAAACTGTATAAAATCGTTATACCTATCTACCTCAATGACATTTTTAATTAAAAAATAATTAGTTCGCTTTTTTCGCAAAAAAACGCAATGTAAATAAAATTAAAAGAAGCTTCCTGCTCAGCTGATTTCTTAAGTTCACCGGAGGTCATCGCCAGTAGGTACCTACGCACGCAATACCGGCCAAAGACCGCCGCCGGCATTTCTTTGTCGGCACAATGCTCACACAGACCGCCAAATTTCCTTTGTCGGCAAATGCTCACACAGACCTATGAATCTAACAGACGCGACAAGTTAGGCATTATAAGTGTCTACAAAAATTGATATCCTATTGACTACTTTTATTTGAACTTATTTTGAGAGGTTATTTTTATAAACCTTCATCGAAATAAGTAAAGAAGATCTAAAAAAAATGTGTTACAATTTACTGATAACGACTTATTTCTTAGATACATTTTTGTTATCAACAAAGTTAAGTTAAGTAATACAATACAACAACGTTACTTACTCATTTCGTTAACACCACATTCTTACATTTCGTATACCTACATCAAAATAATTACTAAGTGAGTAGGTAGTAGGTACAACTTAATGCGATTGTACAGTCTATCAATTTCATTAATCTATGGTCTGTAAGCGTCGGCGGCATATTCAAAAGCGTACCTACACTAATAAATAAAATTTTATGTCTTTAGCATTTCATAGGTAATTCATTTTGGCATCGATTTCACCCGATCGTATTTTTTCATTAAATTTATCTAAAAAAATATCGATTATTCAAGTGATTTTCGATCCGCGCGTCGCTTGCCAGTGTCCCGCGGGACGTCACCGAGGTAAGACCTGTGCCAAATTTTTGCGCGCGCTGCTACGCAAATAATATTGTATATTTGAATAAAGAAATAAAATAACTTGTAAATAATTATTGTTTTATGTTATTTTGACCCGCACCGGATAGCTTCGTGGGCACTTCTGCTTGTTTTTTCTATTTCGTGGTACTTACGCTCGTTTCACGACTGTACGTTGTCGACGTGTGGGAGGTGGATACAGCAGTCATTGTGCCGATAGTCGTGACGGCCAATGGCTTAATAGCCAAGAGCCTCGACGAACACCTAAGGAGGCTCTCGTAGGGCAGCTTGATCAAGGGCTTGATCCAGAAGGCAGTAGTCCTGGACACGGCGCGCATAGTTAGGAGGTTCCTCTCTCAGGAGCCCTGACCACCGGTAGCTTGGACCCTATCCCGATACCGGTGGGATACTGTTTTTTTATATTTTTAAATGTTTTTATATTTTGATATTTTAATATTTAAAAATGTAAATTGTATGTATATATTATAAAATAAATGGAATAATAATAATATCAGTAGGTTCACTTTCAAAGAGAGATAAATAGGTTACTGTTTTTCTTTTCTTTATTGTTTTAGTTTAATATGAGTAAGTCCTGCTCCGATTTTTTTAAATACAATAAATTATTGTTTCAGTTCAAAAACTAATCGAAATAAAAAAGGCTTATTTGTTAAAAAAAAACCAGCTAAGTGCGTGTCGGGTCACGCGCATGGTAGGGTTCCGTAGCCGCCCGTTATAACATGCGGATTTAGAAGGGGGCTTTATGTTTATTACTGTGAACATATTAAGAGTTCGCGGTTTTATATTTTAATTAAAAACATAAAAAAAGAATTATTTTTCCAAAATTGTACATATTGTTTAGTAATTATTTTCTAAGAATTTTGTACGAAATTTAACAAGTAGAAATATTTTATAAGTTTGGTGACTACGAGTATTACTCTGAAACTAACAGAGCTAACTTAGCCGTGATAGTTTTACTTTTAATTCCGTTTTATATACTACTGCCGTGAATTTTATCACATATCCAAAAGCAACCATTTAGCTAGCAGGGGCAGGGGACACACTAGACTCTAACAAAAATTAGCAATTTAAGGCTTATTAATTTAACGTAAACGGATCCATGAATTGATACTCGTAAACGGTTTTTACAGACCTGTAATATTTTTAAATGGCCTATTCAACGATATCCCACACCATTAGATAGACGAGAAAAACAAAATAATCACTTTACGTGAGGTACTTTAATTATTTTTAGTGATTTTATTTTACGACTTTGTTGATGTGATTAATATTATACATATTCATCCATGCCCAATTATAGCTTTCTAGTACTAAGATTCTCTGAGCTAAGCTGCGGACGGATGGACAGACGGTCATGGCAAAACTATAAGGGTTCCTTGATGACTAAGAAACTCTAAACAGGACAGAAAAACGGTAATATCAAGACAACAAAGACAAGTACGTCTTTGTTTTCTTGGTAATCGTAATCCTCACTGAGATTAAATAGTAGTACCTACTACTAGCGTACAGAAAAATCACTCCCGGATAATAGTTTATTTATGTGGTTTTTTACTGTATATTTTTTTTTTAAACGTTGCCCACACTAGGAATTACTCCTGTATCGTGAGTGCGTTTACAAACATATAAACTCATATACACATGACACCCAGACCCGGAACAACTATCTGTAGGCCATACAAATATTTGTTCCGTGCGGGGATCGAACCCGCGACACGCAGCGCAGCAGCCGAAACGCTCAACCACTGCGCCAACCGTGCCGTCAAATAATTTAAATTTTATTTAAGATCAATGTTGTTGGTTGAAGCAAACGTTTTATTATTATACTTAGGCATAAAAATTTGCCAATCGCCCACTGTCTGCAAGACTGTAAATGCAGCGAAACTGAAACCTATTTCATTCTTGCAAACTGTTCACATTCCATTGGGTACATAACTTTTTTTTTTCTAAATTTGTTTTATTTTTAACTATCCCTATTTTTTTTGTCATAGCTAAGCAGAGCTACATCACAAACTTTATACAAAACTGAAAAGTGAAACTGTAATTTTATTATTTCATAATCGTTTAACTTACAGTATAAAATTAATTATTCTATTTTTTATCAACTTGAATAATTTGCCAATACCGTTGGAATACTGTTCAGTTTCGACTGTGGCGCACGAACACTCGGGGCATACGTAACTGCAGTTTCACGCGCGCAGGCCAAACCGACCCGAACTAATGCCGCACCGCGCGCGTGTCTTCGCACGTAAATACCTATTTCGCTTGGGACACCCGGCCTTAAGTACTATTTTTTTCTAAATTTTTATAGGGATAGTTAAAAATAAAACTATCCCTATTTTTTCGAGACAACTTTGGCATAGCTAAGCAGAGCTACATAACAAACTTTATACCAAACTGAAAGTGAATTTGTAACTTTATTATTTCATAATCGTTTAACTTACAGTATGAAATTAATTATTCTATTTTTTATCAACTTGAATAATTTGCCAATACCGTTGGACTACTGTTCAGTTTAGACTGTGGCGCACGAACACTCGGAGCAAACGTAACTGCAGTTTCACGCACGCGGGCCGAACCGACTGGAACTAATGCCGCGCCGCGCGCGTGTGTTGCGCACGTAAATACCTATTTCGCTTGGGACACTCGGCCTTAATTCCTAATGGATATTGTGATGTAAAACTGGTGTAGTTTTGTGTCTCAAGTGTCCATACAACTGGACAATATGTGGAATCATTGAAACAGGCGCGATCTCGGTAAAATCGAGCTGAGAATTTTATTGTCGTATTGACTACCTCAGCAAAGTTTACCGAGAAGGCTGACTCGAAAAATTTGTTGCCAAATACTGCAAAAAACATTAGAATGTGTTACATCTGCATGGAAAAAAAAATGAAAATACAATACTGATGACTAAGCAGTATGGTCTCTGACCTTAGCCTGTTCCAAAAGGAACAAAAAAATGTTTAATTGTCATCCTTTGACTTTTTATTATTTTGACAGCCGGCAAAGGCAACCTGTATGTCAGGCTGCCGCCTACAAATACATTGTTCTTTTTGAGAAATAGCACGAATATTCGTAGATAAATACACGGCATTAAAAAAAAAACAATTTCATTGTTATACAAAATAATTCTGCTTTGTAATTCAACAGTTCAATTATATTGCAATAAATTTAATATCTGATAAAAAGTGTCGGTAAAACCTTCAACTCTAGCGCTACATTTCATTCGGTCCGTCACTCTTCCGAATATTGACTATGGTGCCGACGGGATTGAATCAACCCGGACTTTGTTCGTAGAAGGACAACAATGCAAACTTCGGTCGTGTTTCGATCGGTTTCGAACATTCGGATGTATCATTTCAGAGTAGACCCACCCTTTTGGGGGGGGCGGGGGGAGGGGGGGGAGAAATCATCTAATGACTTCTCCCGCTCTGGGTGGAGCGGGAGGGCGTGTCAGACTCTTACTGACTAAAACCCGCCCCTGTTCCTTCCCTGCCTGAGTGCCCAGGGGTGCGGTAACTCATTTTCAGAATTTATCCGCTACCCCTAGGCATGCAGGCACCGGCCACGATGAGTTCCGTCAGTGGTGGCTGACAACATCTCTTTGAGGCGCGCCTGGAACACCACGCGCCGTCGACTCACGGTCCTGGTGCTGATCGGACGGCGAGCAGTGGGTAGCTCGCAGGCCCGGAGAGTAGACCCCCTGATTTGATCTTCCGACCGCTTCAGACATTTTGGCTGGAAACAGACGGTCCGCGAAAAAAGGGTGTTAGAAGGCAACACCGAAGCGTGTGTGCAGTTATCCGATTCGATAGTCTGATCAGTGCACGAAGCGTTAGACAGAGAACTGTCACGTGACTCACGCCCAATAATGTCTTTGCCATACATTTTGCACGAAGCGTTAGCGTTAATCTTAACAGAAAAAAAAATTGTCTAAAGGCGCCGACAATTGGAAGGGCAATCGGAGCGTCTGTTTACGCCCTAGTTCTTCGCTATCGGACAGAGGACCTCCACATTATTTCAGGATCGTACTTTACCTTCTTGCATCGCAGAGCTAAGGCCGGTAGAATCTCCTAGTCATAATATTATAATTATGTTTGTAGGTAGAATATACACTCCCTCAGATTATAATTCTTTCGTGTTCTCGTTTTTTTATATTTACTTCTTTTATTTTCTTGATAAGAGCCCGCTCGTCGTCTTCGCGCCTAATCAGTTACATGAGACTGTTAGCTAGATTACGCCCGGCGAAAAGGTATTGTAGCCTCTGTCCGGTAATTTTGATCGGCAGATTAGTAAAATATCGATATTTTCAATCAATTACAATTATTTAATTGACATAGTCTGTCGTCTGGCAACAATCAGGTTAAGTTTTAATGGCGGAACTGACTTAAATTCAATAAAATAAACATTTATTATGTTTTCCAATGCTAGACTTTTCTTATAGAAAAGTTTAAAAATACGACTTAAGAAGTAAATATTTGAGAAATAAATAGTCTCGACACGGCACCAAAAATTAGGGGCCTATTGGTTGTCATTCTCCTTTGATACTTACCAGATTTATAATCACAGGGTCGCCCATTGCGAAAATAACAAAACTACACATACAAGGAAGGAATCAAGAAGAATTAAATACTGAAGAACAACAGCAAAAGAAACAAAGAGACATGGAAGTTATCCATAACACTGAATACTGTACGTCGAAATTTATTCCGGTATTCAAAGAATCTTTAACTCATACCAAACATCACATTCGTACGCATACTGGCGAAAAACCTTTCAAATGTGATGTCTGTCACAGATGTTTTAGTAAGAAAAGTGATCTAATGATTCACATTCGTACGCACACGGGTGAAAAGCCTTTCAAATGTCATGTCTGTCAGAGATGTTATAATAATAAGGGATATTTAACTTACCACCTTCGTACGCACACGGGTGAAAAGCCCTTCAAGTGTGATGTCTGTCAGCGTAGATTTAACCAAAAGAATAATTTAACAAGACATATTCGTATACACATGGGTGAGAAGCCTTTCAAATGTGATGTCTGTCAGAAATGTTTTAATAGTAAGCAACATATATTACGTCACATTCGTACGCACACTGGCGAAAATTCTTTTAAATGTGATGTCTGTCAGAGATGTTTTAGTAGTAAGTTTCATTTAACAGAACACATTCGCACGCACACTGGTGAAAAACCTTTTAAATGTAATGTCTGTCAGAGATGTTTTAGTCAGAAAGGCGCTTTAATGAGTCACAGTCGTACGCACACTGGTGAAAAGCCCTTCAAATGTGATGTCTGTCTGCGTAGATTTAACCAAAAGATTTATTTAACAAAACATATTCGTACGCACACTGGCGAAAAACCTTTCAAATGTGATGTCTGTCAGAAATGTTTTAGTCAGAAAGGCGGTTTAACGATTCACATTCGTACGCACACAGGTGAAAAGCCTTTCAAATGTCATATCTGTCAGAGATGTTTTAATAGTAAGCAACATTTAACTTGCCATATTCGTACGCACATGGTTGATAATAGTAAGCAACATTTAAGAGCGTTAACGCCAAATCCGCGGCACCGAGTTTAGGTAAATGCAGTGCTCTTTCCACCCACACAGATAAGCGCGTGGTTGTGTGCGTAGAGTTGGTGTGCGCTCTGTCATTATAGTCAAACTAACCCATGTTGATCCGTTGAGTTATGTTTAATGATTATTATTTTACGGTCAGTTGATTTTTAATTACTATTCATATATTTATATTACTTACTACTTGCCTTGTGAAGTAAAAAGGTAATTTTGGATACTTTATACAGTACAGTAAGTAAGGACTAGGTAATCAGAAGAGAAAAGTTAGAAGTGGGACAATCGGCTACATATCAAGCTATACATTTCCAGTATAAGCCGATCTCGCATTGTATAAAATTTCCATGTCAACTCAACTCAACTCAACTCAGCTCAGCTAAGCTCAGCTCAGCTCATGAGCTCAGCTCAGCTCAGCTCAGCTCTATAGCAATAACAACAACTATAGCAAAAAGTGTCGTTACAACTTTTGTTCCTAATTTTTTCCGTCTAGCCCCCTTTCGCAACGCGCGCTATGGAACTTCGTTCCAAAAATAAAAACATACAAAACCTGGTCACATTATCTGACCTGGCGTCGATGACGTCACGTCGCGTCGGCTAACAGTACTGGCGCGCCGTGGCGAGCGCGGGGTTGAAAGGAGAACGGGGCGGGGAATGCGAGGTCTCGAGATAATGTGACCGGGTTGTACAAAATAACTTTACGTGTAAGAGAGGTAACCAAAAATATATTTTTTTCAAGTTTTTATTTTTTCCATATTGTCGGCGTGATTAATATGTCAAATTATAGCTTTCTAGTGAACCCGTAGTATGTAAGCTAAGACGCGGACAGACAGACAGACAGTCAGACGGACATAGGGAAACTATAATGGATTCCTTGTTTTACTACGGAACCCTAAAAACTGCTACTACCCTATAACTGCTTTAAAATTAAGTTGCAAGGTTTAAATCGAACAAACAAACATACATACAAACATTGCAAGTTAAATAAAAGCTTGTAAAAAATCTGGTATCAGATAATCGACGAAAGTATTTTTTCTTACAACTTTGATGTTGGTCGTAGTCAATTTTGATTTGGATTGGTTGGTTTATAGAAGGAAGTAAGCTATTAGACGAGGACTATAAATAGCAAATAAAAAATATTATTTTACGAACCTGTTAGCCCTTACTTTAGCTAAAAGCTCTCTATTCATTCTCTTTTTTTTTCTCGATAAACCTAGTTTTGTTTTTAGGTTTTTATTCCCCATGGTATCTGAAACAATATTTGTTGTTTTGAAAAATATTGTTGTCAGTCATATAAATAAAATTTAATATTTTACTTACCAAACCAAGATCGTTAGGTCGCACTATAAACTCACTCAACGCCAAGTGTCGGGCAAGGTCACGCGTAGAGCACCGAGCGATACGTCCACTCTCTGAAAGGCCTCGCGGCAGACTAAATTTTAAACATTTGCGCGTCGAGTTTTATAGTGGTTTTAAAATATTTATAGAAAAATAATTAATCTAATTTAGTTGAAATTTTAAATTGCCACATTCGTACACACACTGGCGAAAAACCTTTCAAATGTGATTTCTGTTAGAGATGTTTTAGTCAGAAAGGCGTTTTAATGAGTCACAGTCGTACGCACACTGGTGAAAAGCCCTTCAAATGTGATGTCTGTCTGCGTAGATTTAGCCAAAAGATTCATTTAACACAACATATTCGTATACACACTGGCAAACCTTTCAAATGTGATGTCTGTCAGAGATGTTTTTGTCAGAAAGGCGGTTTAATGAGTCACATTCGTACGCACATGGGTGACAAGCTTTTTAAATGTGATGTCTGTCAGAGATTTTTTAATAGTAAGCAACAATTAACACGCCACATTCGTACGCACACTGGCGACAACCTTTTAAATGTGACGTCTGTGAGAGATGTTTCAGTCGGAAAGGCGTGTTAATGAGTCACATTCGTACGCACACGTGTGAAAAGCCTTTCAAATGTGTGTCAGCGTAGATTTATTCAAAAGATTTAATTTAAAAAAACATTCGTATACACACGAGTGACAAGCCTTTTAAATGTTATATCTGTCAGCGTTGTTTTGGTGAGAAGAGTAATTTAACTAGACATACGACTAACACACTGTTCAAATACCTCACTAGTGTAATACATGTCGGCACAGTATTATATCTTAGTCTGATTTAGCAAAACATAGCCGACGTTGTCACAATGGGGTAAACATCTTTCAAATGTTATTCAAAAATACTACAATATTCGTACACATACTAGAGAAAAACCTTATAAGTGTGATATTTGTCAGTGCAGTAATTCAGTTTTAGTCAAACGGGGATTGATTAAGACACACACTAAAGGGAGAGACCTGTAGGGTAATTTTAATATCGTCTGATAACTATGATTTAAAGTTTAATATTGAATTTATTTTTTATTTTGAAAAGTATTTATTTGGACATTGGTTAATTGTATAAGTATATGTTAATGGGCAAACTCCTTTTCAGCTGAGTACGGGCTTGAGTGTGGGGTGAGACAGGGCGGGCTGTCCTCACCCGCGTTGTTTAATCTGTATATCAAACTGTTAAAACCTCTCAAGGACTCCACGAGACAGGATCGACCTAGTGTGGAGTCCACAAGTTAAAATATTATAAATTATGTCTCTTTTTATAGAAAATCAATTTTCACGGGTAATGTTATTGTATTATGTTTTATTTAAGGTATATTTTTTATATAAGGAAATGTAATCGATCCTTTTCTGGTAAAGAAATTATTACTATATGAATAATCTGATCGATGAGCTTAGCAGAACCGGAATCGGCTGTCATATTGATGGTGTATGCGCCACCATGACACCAGTATTTGCGTGTTACCTAGATTTATCAAAAGCATTTGACCTTGTTTCATATAATGTGATATGGGGTTAACTGCAGCATGAGACGGATGTGCCCCGGGAAGTGATAAATTTATTTAAATTTTGGTACGCTTGTCAACAAAACCGTGTCAGATAGGCAAACTCCTTTTCAGCTGAGTACAGGCTTGAGTGTGGGGTGAGGCAGGGCGGGCTGTACTCACCTACTCACCCGCCTTGTTTAATCTGTACATGAATAATCTGATCGATGAGCTTAGCAGAACCGGAATCGGCTGTCATATTGATTATACGCATTCATAATATAAGCTATGCAGACGGTATGGTTCTGCTGAGCCCTTCGATCAGAGCATTAAGAAAACTGAATAACGTGTGTGAATCGTACGCTGGGACCCATGGGCTCAAATATAATGCACCGAAGAGCGAATTCATGGTATTTAGGGCAGGCAGTAAATGCTATAGCACAACTCCACCAGTTATGCTGTGCGGCAGACCTCTAAAAAGAGTTGCTAAGTTTAAATATCTGGGTCATTGGGTCTCAGATGAAAGATAACGATGATGTAGAACTGGAGCGCAGATCGCTGGCTGTTCGATGTGGGATGTTGGCCCACAGGTTTGCACGTTGTACGGCTCAGGTTAAGGTGACGCTTTTCAAAGCCTACTGCCAATCCTTTTACACGCAGCCTGTGGGTGAACTTTACGCAGAGGGCATATAGTGGCCTGCGCACACAATATAACAACACGTTTCGGGTGTTGATGGGGCTGCGGCGTTTTTGTAGCGCGTCCGGCATGTTTGCCGACGCGGACGTTGATAGTTTTTCGGCCATAATGCGCTAAAGGTGCGCATCTCTGCTACGCCGTGTTCGCGCCAGCCCCAACACCATTCTTAGAACGTTGGCAGATAGGTGGGACTCTCCGATCTTTGGGCGGTGGATACGACTGCAAGCAGTCAAGTAGACATTCCCGTGATCGGTGAGCCTCACGCTTTGAATATATGTTACTAACACTAGTTTATAAGTTTATACTGTTACTAACAAGTATGGAAAAATTATTCTGAAATAAATTTTAATTATTATTATTGTATTATTAATGATTTTTGAATAAAACTACAAAAGATAATTTTTACCATAAATGTAAGTTCATGTGTATCATATTGTTTTATTGAATGACTAACAAAGGATATAAAAGTATAAGTGTGTTTGTTATTTAATCTTGCCCGAACGGCTAAACGGATCTGTATGAAATTCGGAATAATATGTTCCCTTGAAATTTTTTTTTTTTTTTATATTATTTTATTCTATTTAACATTACTTTGAGATGGTAAATTGTTATCACAGTCCAGTTCCTTTTAAAAAATCTTTATTCGGCAAGTTGACATGTTACACTAAAGCAATAATCCTTTTAAACTGTTCCGACGAAACTTCACCAAACAATGAAATCCATTTCAATGTAAAAATAAAAAAAGTGCAACACCTTTCTGCCATAGAGAGAAGAGCGAGACAGTGGATCAAAGCTTTACGCCTGCTAATTGTAAAGTAAACTAAACGAGATAGTGTGTATGTGCTGTTATTTTAGGAAAGGAATAAACTGAATGAATGAATAAACCAATGAAATGAGAAAACATTGTTTTATTTTTGTATAAGTAGGTGCTCTTCGAAAATCGTAGGTTATGCCATGTTAGTAATTGGTTTTATTACTCTTTAATTTCGACGATACAGTTGGCGCTGTGATTGAGCGTTCGGCTGCTGCGCTACATGTTGCGGGTTCGATTCCCGCACGGAACAAATATTTGTATGGTTCGGGGTCTGGGTGTCTTGTGTACGTGACTTTACATGTTTGTGAACGCACCCACGATACAGGAGTAAAAACTAAGTGTTTGATAAAGTTTAAAAAAATATAGTTATAGTTCGAATTTCTACAGAACCATGGGTAAGGACAGCCCCGCGACCGGTCGATCAACTGCTCAGCGCAGCTACTTATTTCAGGAACTAACATGGCGAGCCCGATGATGGCATTCTCACCCGGAGTAGACGAGGTGTAGTGTATGTAGATATACTTATGACTTATCGTGTGCGCATACGTTGCCTTTGGTGGTTATAAACGCCGGTCGGCGGTGGTGCGTTGACATGCCAAGTACAGTACTATTATTATACACATTGCGTGGATACTACATTTGGCGAGGAAGTTAAAAATAAAATATTAAGTAAAGTGAAAAAAAAAGGAATCTTACTGGTGAAGTAGCGAGATAGTTAATTTATACTACTTAGGTGCATGTAATAAATAAACACAAAACAAGTAATTATAGTTGAATCATTATAATTTAAACCATTATGTTACTTTAATTAACAAATAGGTATTATGATTCAAAAGTATAAAACGTTAGAAACGGTGGTGACCATTGCTTAATTTATGAAAACAACACTAGAATGTGAGTGATGTGTGTGCGTGTGGCATTTTGGTGCAAATTTCAAACTGTGTTGTTTTGTTAACAACTTACTTGGGGTCGGGCAACACGCAACCTAGGTAAGTTGTAAATTACGAAAAATAATAATTTAATCTTTCTCACAAATAGAGAACCTCGTCAATGAATTAAAATATTCATTAATTGCTTGATATTATATCGAATAATGACTGTTATAGACAACTGCCAATAGTAAAAAAAACCTTATTACTTATAGTTTAATAAACAAAAAAATACCTTAAAAATTACTCCTCTTTTTGTTAGTAGACATGACCACTACATTTAGTTTTGGCTAAGTTATAAACTTATTTTTGTTGCTTAATATAAGTGGCATACGTTATCTTAGTTTTTAAACATTGTTGCATAACATTTTTAAAACATTAGTGTTTATAGATATTGGTGTCGATTCGTGAAGAACTAAACTAAACGATCACTAAAATTTCTTATTTTTGGCTATGAGAATCTTAGAAGCTATTCTGTAAACAGAATTCTCTAAACTTAAAAACTATTGACACAACTATTTTCGAGTTTGACACTCGCTAAGTTGAATAAACCAAGAGTTATCGCATATTAAAATATTAAGAGTGAATGAAATTGAACGAAATGATCCAAAGTGAAAAAAAAAACGTGTTATTTATATTTAATTGTTTATCAATAATAATTTTAATGAAATACATAAAACATAATGACGGTGTAAAACCTTACTGTTATTTATATTTTAATAAATTAAGGTGAAAGCGCCAGGTAGCCCGCGAAATACAAAAGTTTCTTACGTTTTTTGCAATTTTCAGTTCAGTGTCAGGTTGTATCTTAAAAATATGATTTGCGGCCGTAGCAAGTATGTATTTATAGAATTATAAACATTACAATCACCAATACAACTCTCAGTTAGAATTGATGTCAAATGTAGTATTTCGAAATCATGACATTCGGCATCAATTCTAACTGAGAGAATTGTATTGATGATTTTAATGATTACAGTTCTGTAAATACGTACTTGCTACGGCCACGAATCATATTTTGAACTATACACCTGCAAATTGCAAAAAACGTTAGAAAATTTGAATTTCGCGGGCTACCCTGGCGCTTTCACCTTTAGATGCAATACCCTATGTTTGTTTTCAAGTTTTCATTATATGTGACCAATCTGATCCTGTTAGGAATGTGAACCGAGAACGGTTTAGAACTTCGACGAATTTTTTTCGGTTTTCAATAAGAAAAAGAACCTTAAACAAACTACAGCATTTATCAAAAATATTCAGGTAGCATGATTATCTTGCTTTCAGCGTAATAAACAGAGAGTACATTATAATATATAGAAAAGTTAGTGATCTCAAGAAAAAAAAAAAAACGGGTTTTCGTTCAGCAAGTTGAAAATCAGTATTCCGTCGCCATAGGAAAGCCCTATCAACGAAATTCTCATTATTTTTTTTTAAATATTTCTAAGGACGAACTACAAGCGAAGGTGGACGCCGGCGTCTGCGAACGGATATGCCAGTGTTAGCAATAATTTAATGTGTGGGCTTTTTATATAGTAATTATAAAAAAATATAAAATAATTCTCATTATTTCTCATAAGGACGTAAGACTAGGCAATATGGTCAAAAGACTACAGCATCCCTTCGGGGTAATTAAAACAAAAAAAAATCTCATGTCAGTCAGTTGGTTGTTTACAAACCAAGAGGTTTTTTGGCGGGATTTTATCGAGTGAAGTTCAAATGGCTGTTTTAATTATTCGTTTATTGATTCCTAATGGATATTGTGATGTAAAATTGGTGTAGTTTTGTGTCTCAAGTGTCTACGCGACTGGACAATATGTGGAATCATTGAAACAGGCGCGATCTCGGTAAAATAGAGCTGAGAATTTTATTGTAGTATTGACTACCTCAGTGAAGTTTGCCGAGAAGGCTGACTCGACACATTTGTTGCCAATTACTGCAAAAAACATAAGAATGTGTTACATCTGCATTCTAATGGAAAAAAAACAGTAAAAATACACTACTAAAGACGAGGCGGTATGGTTTATGACCTTAGCCTGCCCGAGAAAGGGCGAAGAAAAAAAAATAAATTACAAACCAAGAGGTTTTTTGGCGGGATTTTATCGAGTGAAGTTCAATGGCTGTTTTAATTATTCGTTTATTGATTTCTAGTGCATATTGTGATGTAAAATTGGTGTAGTTTTGTGTCTCAAGTGTCTACGCGACTGGACAATATGTGGAATCATTGAAACAGGCGCGATCTCGGTAAAATAGAGCTGAGAATTTTATTGTAGTATTGACTACCACAGTGAAGTTTGCCGAGAAGGCTGACTCGACACATTTGTTGCCAATTACTGCAAAAAACATTAGAATGTGTTACATCTGCATTCTAATGGAAAAAAAAAGTAAAAATACACTACTAAAGACGAGGCGGTATGGTTTATGACCTTAGCCTGCCCGAGAAAGGGCGAAGAAAAAAAAAAAAAATTACAAACCAAGAAAAAAAGCGCGGGAAATTCGTAACGAAAGGGCGCCTTTTTTAAAACAAATTTTCAAATAATTTATTTTATTAATTCATAAGCTTATTTGCTCGCTTTTCTCATGATGGGGAAGAAAGGGAATCCTAAGAAAAGAAAAAAAGAAGATAATTCGTCTTCTGCTCCACCATTGGTGTCCTCTGAAGACGACGGTGGAGTCTCAAGCTCTTCAGAGGAATCTGTACCGGTTGAAAAGGATAAGTATCGGGAGTTCCGGATTCCTGACTACATAAGGTCATATCCTGAAAACGGAGGCAATTTTGAATATGTTGTGTTTTTAGAAAGCATTGATTTAGTCCCGATCGGTGATAGAGACATGATGTCCCTATCAACCAACATTAAAAAATATAATAAAGGCGTAAAACAATTATTACGCATGAATCGATACAAAATTGGTGTAATTTTTGAACGTCCTGGATTAGCCAATGCAGCGTTGATGAATAGAAAATTCCTGGATAGTCATAAATTAAAAGCCAGTATTCCTGCAGCCGCTACGGAGAATACAGGTGTTATCATGCATGTTCCCATTGATCTCAGCAACGAACACATCTACAATGCAATAACCAGCACAAAGAATATAATTTCTATTAGAAGATTTATGCGTCGCACTATTTCAGAAGGGGGGGGTGTCCTTTTGAGGTATGGTCATATAGCTAAATTCTGTAAGAACTCACAAAGATGCTCCATATGTACAAAGGATCATAATTATAAAGAATGCCAAATACCTTCAACTGAGGCAACATGTTGCCACTGTCAAGGTAAACATGTAGCAATTTCGTCACAGTGCCCAGTCAAACAACAAAAAGTGGAATTTTCTTCCAAAATTAATAAAAAATCATATGCAGATTTATTTAATGAAAAGTCATTTCCATCTCTTTCAAAGTCTAGTCCTGCTAAACAATTACAGTCACTAATTGAAACAGAACCAATTTTAAATATTTTAATACAGACAATAGTAACATTAATTTCTCAAAATAAAAATAACGAAAAGAGTATTTGCACTCAAAGCATAAAAGATGTTCTATTATCAAAAATTCAGAATAATATAAATAAACCTTAATTTTATGGATCAGCTAAATATAGTTCAGTGGAATGCCCAGAGCATCAATAGTAACAAACATGCTTTTTCGTTTTTTTACATGAGTATAACACACACACAGCTTTATTGTGTGAGACTTGGCTCAAGCCCACATGAGATTCAGTATTAAAGGATATAATATAGTACTTTAAATGATGATTCCATACAAAATATAGCAATTCGTTTAAAATATGGCAATAGTAAAGAAATTTCACTAGTCAGTTTTTATAGTCCTGGAAATGCTCCATTTACTAAGTATAAGTTTGATAATTTAATTCGTAGTATTCCTGGTCCTCTCTTGGTGGGTGGAGATTTCAATGCACATCATTCGGCCTGGGGATGCAACAGTGTAAACATTCGCGGCCGAGAGGTGCTTGAAATCATTAATGACCATAATTTGGTTTTATTAAATGATGGAGAAATGACTACCGTAGGCTCTGATATGTGGCAAAGAAATGCACTTGATTTAACTGTAGTATCAACTTCAATATCATTGTCTTGTAACTGGTTTGTTCATGACGATCCGTTAGGTAGTTACCATTTGCCTGTAATTACAAGGTTACTTATTAATATCAATTATAATATCCCACATGATACAGAAACTTCAAATTTACCAAAACATTTTAATTTTAACTTGGTTGATTGGGTAATATATAAGAAGAGTGTTGATAGTTTGTTAGTCGATTTTAAAATTAATCAAGATAACCCACTACAGCCATATAATGACTTGATTAAGTTGTTAAATTTAGCTATTATTAAATCATTACCATCAACTTTAAGACCCGCTACATCTTTTGATACAACATTAGTAAACAATAATCGTAAAAAACGCATCCCATTACCATGGTGGAATTTGAAATGCACTAAAGCAGTAGAAGACTCTAGGAATGCCTATATAGAATTCAAATACAACCCTACATTAGAAAAATATATTGAGTTTAAAAAATTACAAGCTCTTAAAAAGTTAGTTTTAAAAAAAGAAAGATATTTAAGTTGGATTTCTCTATGTGAGTCATTTAATAGAACTACTCCATTATCTAGAATGTGGCAAATTTCAAAAAGATTTAATAAAACATTTACACCCTTAAGTAATAATATTTCTCCTTGGGTTTTCGATTTTCTTAAAAAATATACTCCAGATACAGTTGAGGGGCCATTTAAATCAATTCCTCATGAAGTAAAAGTTTCAGCACAATATGAATATTTAATTTATCCATTTTCTCTTCAGGAATTAAAATCTGCAATATCATCTAGACGTGATTCAGCTTTTGGCCTTGATGGAATACCATATAAAATGTTGAAGAATGTATCAATTAAGGCACTTTCTGATATACTAAGTGTTTTTAATTTACTCTGGCAGGAAATGATCATCCCTAATGAATGGAAAATAGACTGTCTCATTCCTGTACTTAAACCTAACAAAGTAAGACACAAAGCAGAATCATATAGACCAGTAGCATTAACATCATGCATGGGAAAAACCTTTGAACAATTAATTAAACAAAGACTAGAATTTTATATAGAAAGTAATAGCCTATTATCATCCAATCAATTTGGCTTTCGACGTGGTTGCTCCACTCGAGATAGCATTTCTCATTTGCAATTAGATATATATACGAGTAATTCTAATAAAATGGACAATCATTTTGTTGGTGTCTTCTTTGATGTAGTGGGTGCATTCAACATCAATCTGCACATTTTGTGTGGTGAACTTCGTGCCCTTGGTATTCCTGAAAAACTTATAATATGGATCTTTAACTTCTTACATGGTAGAGAGGTATATGTCAAAGTGAATAAACGTTTAATCGGGCCACGTTTTTCATACAAAGGGGTATGTCAAGGTGGCATCCTCAGTCCATTGATTTATCTTCTTTATTTACATAGATTAAACATTGTACTCGGTATTGAAGTGGCAAATTTGCAGTTTGCAGATGATTTGGTTATCTATGCTTCAGGTTCAGATATAAGTTCTGTTGAAAGTATTTTAAACATAGCTTTAACTCGGCTAAAGAACTATTTTCATTATCTAAACTTGGACATTAGTCCAGAAAAATCTAAAGTTATAGTGTTTGGAGAGTGTGAAACAGACCTACAATAATAGTGTTCTTCCAATAGTGAATGAAGTGAAGTTTCTGGGTATAATTTTTACAAGCAACCTCTCATGGACTAAGTATGTTGATTATCTGTTAGGTAGAGCAAATAAAGCATTTAATTTTGTAAAGTCACTGTCAATTGCAGCTGATCCTAAAATTTTGCTTATGTTATATAAATCCTTAGTCCGTAGTCATTTTGAATATGGATTTTTATGCTTTGGGTCTGATCAGAGATTGGTTCACAAATTGGAGATTCTTCAAAACCACAATCTTAGATGTGTAACTGGTGCAATGAAGACAACTCCAATTAATTCACTTTAAATTGAGTGTAACACTCCTCATATGAAAATAAGGTTCCAGTTTTTAAAATCCAAATACATTCTCAAACTTTTATCTTTCGAAAATCATCCTTTATTAAAGAAAATATTATTTTATCATAGAGTATACAGTCCCTCTAATTCCGTAAATGTCCCCTACATATTTCATGACTTTTCTAATCTAATCAGTATTGATGATCAATATCAAATTGAGAAATGTAAAGGCAGATGGCCATGTTACTTTGGTAATTATATTAGCAAATTCTGGCCCATGGACATTTACATTAATCGTGACCTACGGAGTAAAGAAGATGTATATCAGTTAATTGCAGAGTTCCCTGGGTATAGGCATATATTTACTGATGGATCCAAAAACAATAGAAATGTTTCGCTAGCAATTTATCTACCTCATCTTAGTGTTGGACATGCAGTTCGGTTACCTGGAGCCATGACTATATTTACAGCAGAATCTCTAGGCATTTTATCAGCTCTGCAGTATATACATGAAAAAAATCTTGGGCACACAACTTGGCTTATAGCGACTGACTGCATGAGTGTTCTCATGGCCTTGCAAAACCCGAAACTGGACGCCAATACTGGAAATATTTTATATGAGATTCGGACTTTATACGCTGATCTAGGTTCTAGAGGATATATGATAAGTTGAAGGCTCAATTACACCTTCCGATTTCAAGGGACCCAATTTAGGAAACAGGAAGGTGTAATAGCAGTTAGAATTGCTCGCTTCATACTTCCTAGTTAGATCGTTCCTAAATTGGGTCCCTTGAAATCGGAAGGTGTAATTGAGCCTTTAATATGGACACCCTCCCACATAGGAGTAGCAGGAAACGAAAACGCAGATTATCTTGCAAGAGTTACTAGTGACGTTGACATCCCAGCTGAGACGAGAAATGTTGCCATACCTAGTTCCGACCTGCTTACTAAATTAAATGAACAAAAGACCTTTATTTGGCATGAGAACTGGCAAGAAACACTAAGAACTAAAGGAAAATGGTATGCGAAAATAAATCCAGTCATTGGTTCTGCGCCTTGGTTCACTGGATGGATTTTTATGCTTTGGGTCTGATCAGAGATTGGTTCACAAATTGGAGATTCTTCAAAACCACAATCTTAGATGTGTAACTGGTGCAATGAAGACAACTCCAATTAATTCACTTTAAATTGAGTGTAACACTCCTCATATGAAAATAAGGTTCCAGTTTTTAAAATCCAAATACATTCTCAAACTTTTATCTTTCGAAAATCATCCTTTATTAAAGAAAATATTATTTTATCATAGAGTATACAGTCCCTCTAATTCCGTAAATGTCCCCTACATATTTCATGACTTTTCTAATCTAATCAGTATTGATGATCAATATCAAATTGAGAAATGTAAAGGCAGATGGCCATGTTACTTTGGTAATTATATTAGCAAATTCTGGCCCATGGACATTTACATTAATCGTGACCTACGGAGTAAAGAAGATGTATATCAGTTAATTGCAGAGTTCCCTGGGTATAGGCATATATTTACTGATGGATCCAAAAACAATAGAAATGTTTCGCTAGCAATTTATCTACCTCATCTTAGTGTTGGACATGCAGTTCGGTTACCTGGAGCCATGACTATATTTACAGCAGAATCTCTAGGCATTTTATCAGCTCTGCAGTATATACATGAAAAAAATCTTGGGCACACAACTTGGCTTATAGCGACTGACTGCATGAGTGTTCTCATGGCCTTGCAAAACCCGAAACTGGACGCCAATACTGGAAATATTTTATATGAGATTCGGACTTTATACGCTGATCTAGGTTCTAGAGGATATATGATAAGTTGAAGGCTCAATTACACCTTCCGATTTCAAGGGACCCAATTTAGGAAACAGGAAGGTGTAATAGCAGTTAGAATTGCTCGCTTCATACTTCCTAGTTAGATCGTTCCTAAATTGGGTCCCTTGAAATCGGAAGGTGTAATTGAGCCTTTAATATGGACACCCTCCCACATAGGAGTAGCAGGAAACGAAAACGCAGATTATCTTGCAAGAGTTACTAGTGACGTTGACATCCCAGCTGAGACGAGAAATGTTGCCATACCTAGTTCCGACCTGCTTACTAAATTAAATGAACAAAAGACCTTTATTTGGCATGAGAACTGGCAAGAAACACTAAGAACTAAAGGAAAATGGTATGCGAAAATAAATCCAGTCATTGGTTCTGCGCCTTGGTTCACTAAATCTGTTCTTCCAAAGAGCAGAAAATTTTATACTACTTTAAATCGTCTTTGACTTGGACATGGAAGATTCAACGCACATTTAGCCAGAATGAAAATTATAACATCGCCTGTTTGTGTCAATTGTGACTTAGGAAGTGATCAGACCCTTGATCATATAATTTTTGAATGCCCTGCTTATGACTTACAAAGAATTCTTCTAACTGATAAATTATTGGAAGTATATAAAACGCCAGCAAGCATCCCGCGCGACACCCAAGGTTTGCTGGAAAATCACAGTACATATTTATCACTGTATAAATGTATTGACAGCACTGGATGGGCAATTTGACCGTTCGGGGCGACATTAGAAGGATATGACCTTACTTCACAACATGTTTAAAACGATATTGACTATAATAATGAATACTGAAGACATGGCTCTGGTCTAACATAAAAAACAAGGTGTAATGTAAACTACTAAGGACGAGGCTGCGGCCTTATTGACTTTTGTACAAGAAGGATAAAACTGAAGACGAGGCTTCGGCCTTACTTACTTTTGAACAAGAAGGATTAAACTGAAGACGAGGCTTTGGCCTTACTTATAAACAAGAAAGATAATAAGCACTGAAGACGAGGCGGTATGGTCCAAGACCTTAGCCTGCCCATGAAGGGCGAAGGAAAAAAAAAAAATTACAAACCAAACAACAAAAAGCGCGGGAAACTTCCAACTTGGCGGACGCCTTATTTTTGGAATTTTATTCAGAATAAAGTTTACAGTTATTTAAGATCAGTAATACATAGTAGTAGTTATATATACGTTTATTAAGTAGTTAATATTTAGTTTTGTACATTCTTCGGTAGTGGTAAGTTATTTCTTTTCTTTTTAGTGTCTAAGGATGAAACACCCGCCCGACCCGGGGGACTTTGTTCACCCGGCCGGCGTTTTTGTCACAGTATCAAATAGTGAATCCGGTATGGATACTGATGGGGTCGTCTTCGGCTCGCAATTTAAAAAGAAGCCGCGAGCACGTCTGTAAGCATTGCAATAAACGTCGTCGTACCCGTAAAAACCACGGTTCCGAGTCTTCGGGTTGTAATTAATAATAATAATAATAAAACTTTATTGCAGACCATAACAGATCAGAGAATTGTGTAGACTCACACTCGACTCAAGTTGTGGAATCTGCTCCTATTCATTCCGTTAATAAGGTTTCCAATGCATTGCCTACTGATATTCCCGTTCCTTCCATGGTTAATCCCACTCAGATTGGTAGAAAAACCTACGAAAAAACGGACAGCGCGCCTTTTGTAATACATGTACAAAAAATAATAACTTCACCAGATGATGGTTCGACATTGCACCCAATCACATTTGGCAAGTTTTTGAAGCACAACGCCTTCCAAAATGTTATTAATGGCAGCGTCAAAAAAATTGGGTGCAATAAAATTTCATTATCTTTTTCTAGTTTTCTGGACGCAAATTCTTTTATTTCTCATAATAGTCTTGAAAAATACAATTTTAAAGCTTTTACACCCACTTTTAATGTTACCAGAATGGGCTTAGTACGTGGTGTTCCTGCAGAATGGTCTCCGGAGGAAGTTATTGATAATATAACAGTACCAATTGGGTGCGGTCCAATTTTAAAAGTCAGACGCCTTAATTTTAAAACCATTGTTGATGGTTCAACCATTTGGAAACCATCCCAATCTATAGTTGTTACATTTGACGGGCAGGTCTTACCAAAAAGAATTTTTATGTGCTATAATGCTTTACCTGTAGAGTTATATATTTTCCCTACCATACAGTGCTTCAATTGTTGTAGATTTGGTCAATAGGTCAATACTCCTTTAGTCTCTTCACCTAACAAAACACCTACTTCAAGTTGCTATAAAAAGACTGTCTTTCTCAAACCTCACCCCCCTCCTACATCTGTACAAGGATATAATAAAGAGGCTCACAACGCCATCATTAAAGATTTCAATATTCCTCAACCATCCAATGGTTGTGCTTTTTTTAACAATCATAATAATGACATAAAAGACGCAAATTTTTCTATAAATGATTTTCTTTCTGCTTTACATAATCTTCTCTCTCAGTTCAATATTTCACCGTCCAACGTAGCTTCATCTTTCAACGAATCTCAATCCATTCATAATGGACAACACATCCAAAATAATCCAGTGGAACTGCCGCAGTCTAATTAACAAAAAGAGTGATGTTATACATCTTTTAAACAAATATGAGCCATTTGCCATTGCCTTAGCAGAGACTTGGCTCAAACCTAATCATTTTTTTAAAATCAATAGTTATTTAACCATTAGAGAGGATAGATCTGATAGGTATGGTGGAGTAGCTATACTTATCAAGAATTCTATCCCTTTCTCTACTATTACATTACCTCCTCACAGTGAAGAAATTTCAATTGTAGCTATTAAAGTGCATCATATTTGTCTTGTTTCTATCTATGTTCCTCACCCTTCTTCTTCTGTTCTGCAAGAGATGAATAATCTCTTTTCCTTTCTTCCAAAGCCATGTTTAATATTGGGGGACCTTAATTGCCATCACCAATCATGGGGTTCCTCGACTTCTACTTGTTATGGGAATGAATTATTAAATATAATAGACCTACATAATTTATGCATCTTGAACTCAGGAGCTGCCACGCGTCGTTGTGGTCCCAATCAAAACCAAAGTGCCGTTGACCTTTCTATATGTTCACCATGCTTAGCTTCTTCATTGACTTGAGATACTCTAACTTCTACTTTTGGTAGTGACCATTTCCCAATAGTCATATCTTATCCTCTTTCTAAACCAAAGGCACCATTAAGGAGATCAAATTTAAAACATAAACTACCTAATAGAAATGATAATGACTGGAACAAATTTAGAAACATTGTTGACAGAAAACTTTGCTCCTTGCCTGTTGTTTCTGACGGCAATGAAAATAGTTGTGCTGAAGCTTTAGCACACATATTAATTGCAGCGGCGGATGAAGTCTTTCCTATTAAAAATAACAATATGAGCACAATTCCTTCGCCTCCATGGTGGGACTCCGAGTGCACTGAAATGATTAAAAAACGTAAAGAAGCTGAATTAAATTATAACCTTAATATGTCTGATATTAATTTTGTAACTGTTACTAACATAACTAATGAAACTTCTAAAATATTTAAGAAGAAAAAATTTGAATCTTGGCGTAACTTTTGCTCATCAATTTCACCGAATACTCACGCTACGATTGTCTGGCGCAATATTCGTAAATTTAGGTCTATTTATAACAACCCTTCTCCTATTCCTGATTCTTTAGCCAGTGACTTTTTAGATAAATTGGCTCCTCCTTGGGTTCCAGAGGCTATTATCCTGTCTCCCATATCCAATAACCAAGACACTTCAGTCACATACGACGCTGGATCTTCCATTCTCTCTCACTGAATTAAAGGGTATTATTCGTAGAACTAAGGATTCTGCGCCAGGCATTGATGGCATCCCGTATTCCTTTTTTGCTAATTTAGATGACAATGTCCTCAATTATTATTTAGATCTTATTAATACTATTATGAACACAGGAAACATTCCTACCACAGATGACTATATTGAAATTATATTCTCTTTGACTACCTATATTCCTACTGAATGGAAACGTCAAATGGTGTTGCCATTCCTTAAACCAAATAAAATTCCATCCGATGCTTCCTCGTACCGGCCTATAGTTTTGTCTTCTATTCTGATGAAATTAGCTGAACACCTAATTAAGAATCGCCTAGAATGGTATGTTGAAAGTAAGGGTCTTTTGGCGGAATCACAATATGGCTTCAGAAAAGGTAAAAGCACCACTGACTGCTTAAGTATTTTTTCAACCGATATTCGGTTATCCTTCTCTGAAAACCAATCCACTGTTGCAGTTTTCCTAGATATTAATGCAGCTTAATGATAATGTCGTATTATAAGTTTTACAAAATAAATTAAAAGCCCTAGAGGTTCCCTCGAATTCGATGAATTTCATTATTAACATCCTGACTGAACGCTCTGTTAACATGACAATAGGAGATCATGATGTCTCTCATCTTGTATGGAGAGGTCTCCCACAGGGTTCTGTGCTCAGTCCCCTTCTGTACAATATTTATACTTTTGATTTGGACTCTTCCTTAACTAATCATGTTAAGGTTCTTCAATACGCCAACGATTTATTATTATACAGAGTGGTGATGATAATACGACATTAAATTAAAGCTCGCATACCTCAAGACGTTCTCAGTCTACATACAAAAAATTATTTGAATATATCCAGTAGTTTAGTCACAGGAAATTATTTTTCATTTTTAACATTTGCTACATGATGTATCTGATAATAGGGAAACACTGTCAGGTGAACGACCCACATCGGTATAAAACATCAAAACATTAAAGTCACGTTGCTAACTCGCTACGAGGACATAAACACTTTCGCCAAATTAGTATTTTCATCTAATTTAGTGAAAATTATACCTTACTTCTGAGTAATAAGAGTCATAAAGCGTGTCATCAGAGTTGGATAAGAAAGGAACGAATGCGGAAATTGCAATGCACTCATAATATTAATAGAAAATTTAGTGTGTGCGAAAGAGATAAATTTAGTTCTTTTTGTTACTTCGCTTTCTTGAAGAAATTTGCTACAACAAATTTAGGTTAGTGTGTCGCCGGCCGCGATCCTGTGATCACGCGTCCTCGCTTTGTAGTGCAGCCGGAGGTACAGTGCCGCGTCTTTGATGTAGGTACTTCCCCGCCGCTCGTGTGTGTCGTGTTTTGTAAATTCATTTACGGCGGTATTAGTGCGAAATTGGACGCTTTATTTTGGTAACAGGACACGTAACGTTTTAATAGGTATTTAGTTAAACAGTGAGTGAATTGTGCGAAATTAGACGCTTAGTTTTTATTGTTTTCGTGTTTTTTTTTTAATAATCATGCCGCGCTACAATTACACAGCTTCGGAGTACACCGACATGATTTTAATTTATGGGGAGTGTCAAAGAAATGCCGCTTTGACTATACGGACATACCGAGAGAGGTTTGGTAACACTCGAGTTTGTCCGACCAACGGGCGCACCATTGTCCAAGCTGTCCAGAGGATGCGAGAAAATCGATCCTTAATCCCGCATGTGGATAGTGCTCTTCCACGTGTAAAAGTGACCCTTGAGGAACGAATTTTAAATTTTAATTTAAATGCTGAAAGTTTTTAGAACTCCTCAATGGACCTGTTTGCGAGTACATGGATGAGCTTTCGGTAACTGCGTACAGGCAGATGTGGTACTAATTAGACGGAGCACCAGCTCATTCAGTGGTGTCTGCTAGAGAGCGTTTGTCTCAAATGTTCGGACAGCAGTGGATTGGCCGTTATGGACCAACGCGTTGGCCAGCCAGGTCCCCCGACCTTACACCACTGGATTTTTTCTTGTGGGGTCATATCAAAAATGAAGTGTAGGTACTCAACAGCTGTTGATACTGTTGATGATTTAAAAGATAGAATAATCATATCTTTTAATAAATTAAAACACATGGCTGCGAATGGGGACCTTTTGTCAGACGTTAGAAATAACCTTTTACGACGGTGCGATTTGTGTATTCGAATTCATGGCGGCCATATTGAAAATCGAAAAATTTAGTGACTTTCATACCTACATCCTGATCGTGATTAATAATTTGATTAATAAATAACACGCGGTTGAGAGATGCCTGATTATTTGGTTAATAATCTGTGATTCAGTGTAATTTTACTGAGCATTAATCCATAATTAAAAGCCAAAAAATCAAGTCGCTACAGGACCGCGCGTTGTTGCCGCTCTTACGACAGGTTAGTGAACTCATATTTATAAATGGTGTTCTATTTCGTTTCTAGTTTTATGCCATTTAGTTTGTTTGAAATTTTTATTTTTTTATTTTCGATGTTAGGATTTTTTTGATAGCTTAAACTTATTCTTATGAACTAGTATTGTCCGTGTTTTCATTTATTGTCGTATTGTCTTCTCCACCCTGTATTCTTCAAGTCAATCTGTTAAACAAGCGAGCTATGCTATTAATTCTGCTTTATCTACTTTAGAGTCATGGTTATACAGCGTGGAGAAGACAATACGACAATAAATAAAAACACGGACAATACTAGTTTATACGAATAAGTTTAAGCTATCAAAAATATCCTAACATCGAAAATAAAAGAATAAAAATTTCAAACAAACTAAATGGCATAAAACTAGAAACGAAATAGAACACCATTTATAAATATGAGTTCACTAACCTGTCGTAAGCGCGGCAACAACGCGCGGTCCTGTAGCGACTTGATTTTTTGGCTTTTAATTATGGATTAATGCTCAGTAAAATTACACTAAATCACAGATTATTTAGCACAGAATCACAGCTATGAATGCCAGCCCAAACATTGGCAGCAAATCTGTACTGGTGCGAAGTCTCCCGTCCTAGACGCGGATTCACGCGGCTCCAGTAACGAATATTCTGTCTGTTCCATAAACCGTTCCTTGTAAATGTACTTTCATCAGTCCACATCACATTGTACAAGAAATCCGGATTCTCGAAATGTTTATTTTCAATCCAGGGACAGAAGTTTTCCCTAACTGGTTTGTCTCTAGGTAACAATGCATGCAATTTCTTCTATTTATACGGCTTCCGTTTGTCGCGTTTTAAAATTTAAGAATAGTTGTATGGTCAACACCTGACCTGCCCTTCGCGAACTACACGTTGGGTTGCGTTAAAAAAAAAACACGAAAAAAATAAAAACTAAGCGTCTAATTTCGCACAATTCACTCACTGTTTAACTAAATACCTATTAAAACGTTACGTGTCCTGTCACCAAAATAAAGCGTCCAATTTCGCACTAATACCGTCGTAAATGAATTTACAAAAAACACGAGCGGCGGGGAAGTACCTAGACATCAAAGGCGGGGCGAGTGGCGACGCGGCGCGAACGAAAGTTAGCGGCAGCTGCGGCACTGTACCTGAGGACGCGTGACTCGTCATAGGACCGCGGCGACACACTAACATAAATTTGTTGTAGCAAATTTCTTCAAGAAAGCGAACTAACAAACGAAACTAGATTTATCTCTTTCGCACACACTAAATTTTCTATTAATATTATGAGTGCATTGCAATTTCCTTCGCTTTATGACTCTTATTACTCAGAGTTAAGGTATAATTTTCACTAAATCAGATGAAAATACTAATTTGGCGAAAGTGTTTAAGTAGCGAGTTGGCAACGTGACTTTAATGTTTTGATGTTTATACCGATGTGGGTCGTTAACCTGACAGTATTTCCCTATTATCAGATCCATCATGTAGCAAATGTTAAAAATGAAAAATAATTTCCTGTGACTAAACTACTGGATATATTCAAATGATTTTTTGTATGTAGACTGAGAACGTCTTGAGGTATGCGAGGTTTAATTTAATGTCGTATTGTTATCACCACTCTGTATTTAAACGGTTTGGATTTATCCACGTCTAAAAGCGCGGCTGTTTTATTCACCAGAAAGAAAATTATTCCATTAGTAAACCTATTCTATAAGGGAATACTTATTCCAGTTAAAGATAAATTCAGATATCTGGGTGTAATATTTGACTTTAAATTAAGCTGTGCTCCTCATTGTGACTCTAATGTTAATAAATGTGAAAATCACTTAAACATGCTTAGATGTCTCTCAGGTGTGTGGTGGGGTGCACATCCATTTTCTTTGAAACTAATTTACAACGCAATCATCAGAAGCACTCTGGATTATGAATTGTTCGTTCTAGAACCTGGTAGTGTTATGGCTTTCAAAAAATTGGATCGGATCCAGTCTAAAGCATTACGTATTATTTCGGGTGCCATGAAATCTAGTCCCATTAATGCACTACAAATCGAATGTGGGGAAGCTCCTTTAGGCCTTAGAAGACAATTCCTGTCTGACTAATATTTATTCCGGATTCTTCAGTTCCCTCTCATTCCTAAACTGGAATCTTTAATGTTTTAAATTGAATCTTCAGATTACTGGTCCCATAAACGTGCTCCTTGTTTAGTTGAAAGCTACAAGAAATTCCTCTCACTTTCTTCGCCCATTCACCGTTCAAATAAACTTCCCCTATTTAACAATAGTTATGAGAGTTTACTGTTCACTCCCAATATTAAATATAACTGTGAGTAAATCATATCCCGATTGCCAATCATGCTTTAATATATTTCTGATTGAACATTCAGACTTTCACCATATTTTTACGGATGCTGCCAAACGTTCTCCGACGGGTTGTGTTGGGATTGGTACCTACCATACTCAATACAACATCGTGCAAAAAATAAAACTGCCTCCGGAGACTTCCGTTTTACGGGAGAATGTTTTGGAATTCTAAAAGCTTTAGAATATGCACGTGTTTTTAGGCTCAAAAAAACTATAATTTTTACCGATTCACAGAGTGCTCTTCTAGCCATCAGTAAATCCCCTTTTGAACACAAATCACAGTCTCCTATAATTTATGTGATAAGAGAATTTGCGTTCAAAACCATCTCTGAGGGTAACACTGTGCAATTTGCCTGGATTCCGGCCCACTCTGGAATCCATGGCAATGATGTAGCTGATGCACTCGCTGGTGATGCGGTGCAATGTGGAGACTTAGTTCCATATAAGAACTTTAGCTATGACCTCGAGACGCTGCCAAAGAATTTTCTTCGACACACTTGGAAGGTGGCTTGGGATATCAGCAGTAAATCCAAGGGCCGTTACTTTTCTTTTATTCAACCAGAGATTCCAGAAAAACCGTAGTTTGGCAGGGCAAAGTTTGGCAAGGTTGAGACCTCCATTATGATACGGTTGAGACTGGGCCATGTTTGCTCTCCAGCCCATCTTGCCAAACTTCATATCATCGACGACCCCTATTGCTCGTGTGGCACAGACGTAGGTGACTTAGATCACATATTTTTCTCCTGTCCTTTACATGACTGTTCCTCCTTTCTCTGTGACCTCTTGTCCCTTCGTATTCCTTTTCCTATCTCAATACTTTCCTTACTTTGTACAAATAGCTTCTCTGTGTATAAATGTATAGTCTCATTCATCACCTTAAATAATATTAAGCTATAATTTTCGTCATTGTATTTGCTCACTATTTTCATGTTATCACCATCCAAAAGAACTGATCCTATCTATCTATCCTTTCCTAAATTCCGTTCAATTTAATATTTTTTATATTATGGTTTCCCTACCTTTGATTTCTGTAAAATCAACCTGACGTGATATTGGCTGCCGGTCGATTCTGTTCACAGCTCACCGTGAAAACTTAGGTGAAGTGACCGTGAAGTGAGCTGTCAATCCATACAATCAAGGTGTAATGACAGTTCACTTCACGCTCACTACACCTAAGTTTTCACGGTGAGCAGTTAACAGAATCGACCATTTGAATGCATAAACCGTGCGAAGCCAAAAGGAAAAAGAAGAAGACTCGGATTTGACAAATGATAAAAATGGATATGAAAATAAATTTGATTTGGAGGAAAGACAAAATAACAACACTAAAAAACTATGATATAATACGAAAGACAAAATAACAAAAATACATTTTTTTTTTTATATAATACGAAAGACATTATTGTAAAACCAACGCAAGAAATTAAGGACGTAAGACTAGGCAGTATGGTCAAAAGACTTTCGCCTTCCCTTCGGGGTAAAAAAAAAAAAATTGTTGTAGTTTTGCACAGTCTAGCTAGCTACATATTAGTAATCTGTGATCTAATCTGTGTTTTGCACAAAGAGAATATAATTTCGTTTTGCAATAATTATATTCTGTTTGTTTGCAACAAATCAACAATAAGTGAACGTCTAGCATTAATCGAATATATCTTTCTTGAGAAAAATATGGAAAAGCTGCCAATGTGTAGAGTATGTTTAGCGGAGAATGTTCGCATGTATGTTGTTGTCAACAAGAACTTGCATGAACTTTATGAGAAGCTGACAGATAATCCAGTAAGTTGATGGTACTACACGTATATAGAATTATTAGTGAGAGGACCCTCTCAGCTCATAAGATAAGCACAGACATCTGTGAAGGAACATAGTGTAATCTTACACTATGTTCCTAAACTTTAAATAAGTAATGATCTTGCGACCCGCTCCGGCTTGGAACGTGTGAAAATTATATACACAATCCTTCCTCGTTCGGTCTTTCTATTAGTAAAAACTGTATATAAATCCGTCGCGTAATTTAGGAAGAGTTTGCGGATTAACAGAAAGACAGTTGCGGAAACCAACTGTTTTGTAATATGTAGAGATTATAATTAATTATAAGACACCAATCCACTTGAGCAAGAATGAACACTTTCTCTGTATGAGAAGAGTCGTACTGAAAGTAGTACAGACCACCTACTATTGGCTTGGTGTCATTCTCTTGCACTTTCCCTATTTATTCCTCTCGTCTATTTGTTGTCATCGTCCTCTCTACACACATCATCTGTCACACAGTCTATCTATGGTTTCTCTGGTCTCCCCTCCTCTCATAGCCATCCACATTCACACTGTAAACTTTCCTCACTACCTTTTCTTCATTCCTCTGCATCACATGCTCACATATTTCACCTATTATTTCCACACATGTAAAAATCAGCGGTGTCAGATTCGGACTTCCACTTGTACTTGGAATAGAACATTTGAATGATACAAATTAATTTATTCCTATGAACATATTAATATTACACTAATTTTGTTGCAGTTTATAACCAAAGACAATAGACCGATGCTTGCTTGTTTCTTCTGCTGCACTAAACTAAAGCAATGCTGCCAATTCCAGAGAAAATGTCTGGAAGCTGAAGAGCTGTTTGTTCAGATGATGAACGAGGATTATGAGGTGAGGTATTCTTCAACAGATATAATTCTTTTGACATCTAATTTAGAAAGTTGACAACACTTCTTGCCAAGACTGGTTATCTGACTAACACCTGGCTAAGATCTAGAAGTGACAGCTAGGACCAACAGCTTAACATGCCCCCCGATGCATGGAGGGGTCCCAATATGTAATGCCCATTACCCATCTAATACTAATGTTATCTTTTACAGCTAAAACCGTTAGTAAACCAAGACCACTTAGAGTGTTTTAATGGGCTTATCCAATCACCTGTGGTGCATGTGAGTATAGTTGATGAATGTCAAACAGAAAGTGATGATATTGAAGAAGAGTTAACAGCTGATTGTGAGAGACCAGAAGATGTCATTGAGCCAAAGGAGGAACATCAAAGTGATGGTAAGTTCTTAAGAACAAGTAATTAAATGATCAATCAATACTAATTTAGAAGTGTCTGGTCCGGGCAACTGCCCAATGGTTGATTTCGGACTGTTGTATATGTTCAAATCGCGCGGAGAACTCTGCTTGCGCGATGTAGAATTCTTGCTATTTTTAGTTCGTGTGCGGCGTCATAGATGTCGCTACATCTTCATGTAAGTGAAAAAGACAAAAAAACTGCAATAATCTTTTTTCACGTTTGTGATAATGCCCCATGCAAGACAGACTTGACTTTATGTAAAGAGTTAAGATATACCATCAGACCCGGGCCTGCGTACGGCGAGCAGAGGGTAGCTCGCCATCCGATCAGCACCAGGCCCGTGAGTCGACGGCGCGTAGTGTTCCACGAGCGCCTTAAAGAGATGTTGTGAGCCACCACTGATGGGGCCCATCGTTGTCGGTGCCTGCATGCCTAGGGGTAGCGGATAAATTCTGAAAATGAGTTACCGCACCCCTGGGCACTCAGGCAGGGAAGGAACAGGGGTGGGTTTTAGTCAGTAAGAGTCTGACACGCCCTCCCGCTCCACCCAGAGCGGGAGAAGTCATTGAATGATTTCCCAGCCCCCCAAAAAAAAAAAAAAAAGCGCAAAGCAACTGATATCTAGATTTACGAGCAAGCAACAAAATGCATGTAAAGAATTTCAGGAACTACTAATGTCATGGAATTGAAGTCTTATTCAATATTGATACTTATTTGTCAGTTTTCCTAGTTATACTGCCACATGTATGAACAATTATTTTTCACTGTTTTTGTTTACTTACAGAGCTTGAACTGGAAAATCTAAACAACATCTATCCAGACATAGAAGATATGCCAGCACAACAGTCTGAGTCAAGCTCAGAAGATGATCTGCCTTTAATGGAGATTAACAAAATAGAAGTGGATGAAGAGCAAGAAGTATCGAGGAAACGAAGAGCCAGTGACACGCAACGTAAGTGTTAGTTAGTTAATTATTAGTTAAGCGAACAGGCCGAGCTAAACTCAAGATTAAACAAAAATCATCGTTCTAAGTAAACTATTTTAATTATCGATCCAAATGGTTCCCACATGCTGTCTGTGGGCTGAGTGTTCACACGACCATGAGCTATGCCGGAAAAAAGTGAATACGCATAAAAAATAAAGTTTCTTTGGGAAAGTTGTTTGTAATCATGAGTACAATCACGTGTTTAAGTATCGGTCACTAATTACAAGTCACCCTATATAGTAACCACAGGGCTTTACATTTTCATAATCCCTACGTTCTAACATGAAACGGCTTTAATCTATTTATATGTACAATACCCCTATACACATTCTGACGACCTGGTATGTCCCTTTGTATACTTTATCGAATTTTAGGCTCTTATACATCGTTTGCTTAGGCGTGTAGAGTATAACAAATTGATTAGGAATAAAACTCATTGCTTTGGCCTTTTTATCGCACTATTACATATAATAGTTCTATTTAAGCTTAGAACATCAATACATCATAAATCAGATTATAAACAGTCATCATTCTCCTGCCCTTATCCCAATTTATTTGGGGTCGGCGCAACATGTCTTTTTCTTCCATACTCCTCCATTAGTCGTCATCTCTGTAGTCACCCCCTTTCTACCCATGTCCTCTTTCACACAGTCCAACCATCGTTTCTTTGGCCTTCCCCTACTCTTATAGCCATCCACATCCATACACAAGACTTTCCTCACGACATTTTCTTCATTGCTCCGCATCACATGCCCATACCACGACAACCGATTTCCACACAACTTTTCAGTCAGCGGTGCCACTTTCGGACTTCCTCTTATACAACGTTGATGTGACAGAGGGGCATTAAATTAAACTACGTATACTATACGTGTTTAGTATTAATTCGATACGGTATAAAAATAAAAATAATAATAAATGAGGTTTTTTTTTTTTCAAACAAACTAAATAGCTTACAATTCAGAGTAAAACGCAACCACCCTTTATACCATACTTTATACCCATTATCCTTGTTTGCATTGCCATCTTATAGCGAAAATATACTTGTGACTTGCGTGAGAACGGCAACAACGCGTCGTATCGTAGGTTATACTCAGATTTATCGTTTTAAGGTGCATGACCTCTGCGTATAGACATAATCAGCTGTTAGGAAAGATACATCGTATTCAAACGAGGCCAAAACTTAAAAAATCGTTTGTGACTAAACTACTGCTCCGATTTAATTGATTTTTGGTACAGAGCTTGAAAATAGTACCTAGTATAGGCAGTTTAAAGGAAAGCCCCTCTGTCGTATCAACTTTGTATACTCATTCCTAATTCTATCCATGCGCGTAACACCACACATCGCTCTTAGCATTCTCATCTCAGCCGCATGCAATTGCTTTTCAGATTATGAAGAGTAAAAAATACAAATAAGTATTTACTATACAGCGTCTAGATACAGCGTGGAGAAGACAATACGACAATAAATGAAAACACGGACAATACTAGTTTATAAGAATAAGTTTAAGCTATCAAAAATATCCTAACATCGAAAATAAAAAAATAAAATATTCAAACAAACTAAATGGCATAAAACTAGAAACGAAATAGAACACCACTTATAAATATGAGTTCACTAACCTGTCGTCAGAGCGGCAACAACGCGCGGTCATGTAGCGACTTGATTTTTTGGCTTTTAATTATGGATTAATGCTCAGTAAAATTACACTAAATCACAGATTATTTAGCGCAGAATCACAGCTATGAATGCCAGCCCAAACATTGGCACCAAATCTGTACTGGTGCGAAGTCTCCCGTCCTAGACGCGGATTCACGCGGCTCCAGTAACGAATATTCTGTCTGTTCCATAAACCGTTCCTTGTAAATGTACTTTCATCAGTCCACATCACATTGTACAAGAAATCCGAAATGGATTCTCGAAATGTTTATTTTCAATCCAGCGACAGAAGTTTTACCTAACTGGTTTGTCCCTAGGTAACAATGCATGCAATTTCTTGTATTTATACGGCTTCCGTTTGTCGCGCTTTAAAATTTAAGAATAGTTGTATGGTCAACACCTGAACTACACGTTGGGTTGCGTAAAAAAAAAACACGAAAACAATAAAAACTAAGCGTCTAATTTCGCACAATTCACTCACTGTTTAACTAAATACCTATTAAAACGTTACGTGTCCTGTCACCAAAATAAAGCGTCCAATTTCGCACTAATACCGTCGTAAATGAATTTACAAAAAACACGAGCGGCGGGGAAGTACCTAGACATCAAAGGCAGGCGAGGCGGCGCGAACGAAAGTTAGCGGCACTGTACCTGAGGACGCGTGACTCGTCACAGGACCGCGGCGACACACTAACATAAATTTGTTGTAGCAAATTTCTTCAAGAAAGCGAACTAACAAACGAAACTAGATTTACCTCTTTCGCACACACTAAATTTTCTATTAACATTATGAGTGCATTGCAATTTCCGCATTCGTCACTTTCTTATCCAACTCTGATGACACGCTTTATGACTCTTATTACTCAGAGTTAAGGTATAATTTTCACTAAATCAGATGAAAATACTAATTTGGCGAAAGTGTTTAAGTAGCGAGTTGGCAACGTGACTTTAATGTTTTGATGTTTATACCGATGTGGGTCGTTAACCTGACAGTGTTTCCCTATTATCAGATACATCATGTAGCAAATGTTAAAAATGAAAAATAATTTCCTGTGACTAAACTACTGGATATATTCAAATGATTTTTTGTATGTAGACTGAGAACGTCTTGAGGTATGCGAGGTTTAATTTAATGTCGTGTTGTCATCACCACTCTGTATACCCCCACTTAATCGAATAATCTAAGATCTATACGCGAGACATTGATTTAAAAAAAACCTATAATATTATTTAAATCCCATACCCTTAACACATCTTAAATGTGGTACACGTCCTAGGGATTTTGTCAAAATGTCAGCACTCATATCATGTGTTTGAATGTACTGTAAATCTTTAATATTGTTAGATAGAATCTCTCTAATGTAATAGTGTTTTGTATATATGTGCTTAGTCCTATTATGATAAATAGGATTTGATGCTAATTTTTGCGCCCCTTGACAGTCGTTATAAATAATAACTTGTCCTATCTTGCCACTAATTTCTTGCCAAAGTCTGCCGTAGACAACTTCTCTAGTTATCGCATTCAGCAATATATATTCAGCCTCAGTTGAAGAAAGTGCAACCGTGGGCTGTTTCTTTGACTCCCATGAAATTGGTCCTCCAGCCAGCTTCACAAAATAGCCTGTATACGAACGGTGCTCAATTGTGCAAATAGCCCAATCGGCATCAGCGTATGCAGTTAAATATTGACCAGTCTTCCTGTTGACAATGGAATAATCTATAGTACCTTTAAGATACTGAAGTACGCGTTTTGCTGCTGTCCAGTGCGTTTTGTCATAAGTCGTATTAAACTGACTCAAAAAACTGGCGGCAAACGCAATATCTGACCTAGTATTAAAAACGAGATACGTCAAGCAGCCAATCAAGTTCTGATTTCCCAGATCTTCTATACCAAAAAATTGTCTCAAGTCATGTTTGACTTTGTCATATGTCAAGTCATCTTTGTGCAACAAGATAATGTCATCCATGTAAACAGCCGGTATGACTAGTTCAGACGAACATACAACATATATACCCAGATGATTCTGAGGAGGTTCTACTGAAACTCAAACTTTTAAGAGTTTCATCGATATTTTTATTTCAAGCTCATGAAGCTTGCTTCAACCCATAGAGGGATTTCTTCAGAAGATAAAACTTTCCATCTTCTTGTGTAAATACAAGAGGCTGTTGCATGAACACTTCTTCGTCTAGATCGCCATTTAGAAATGCTTTATCCACGTTTAAATGCTAGCTTATATTCTCAGTTAGAATTGATGCAAATGTAAGTATTTCATGAAATACTTACATTTGTATCAATTCTAACTGAAAGAGTTGTATTGATGATTTAAATTCATAATTCATAATTCTTTATTGTACACCAAAAATATCACATAGTACTTAGTAGTTACACAATGCATGTACAAAGGCGAGCTTAACTCAATGTTGAGTTTTCTCCCAGCAAACCTTTGAGTGATAGAGAGAGATCACATTTGAGGGTAGGATCCAGTGCACAAAACATATATATATAAACCTACATAAATAATTCCAAATGTATATTATACCTACATACTAATAAATACAATATATACTAATATTATGTCAATTTGAAAGGAAGTGCTCTTTGATTTTCCTCTTGAAGACATCTAGAGAAGGACTGTCGCGTAGTGAGTGTGGGAGAGAGTTCCAGAGACGCACTGCAGTAACAGAAAAGGAGCCATTATAGCGGCTGGAAGTGTGACGCGGAGTACGAAGGAGAAGAGAATTGACAGTGCGACAGGGTTTACCCCTCGGGATGAAGTACTCAAACCGTTCACGAAGGTATTGAGGAGAAAAAGGATTGTGCAGGATAGTATAGAGAAGAGATAGGGTATGGGTATCTCGCCGACGCCGAATCGTCAGCCACCTCAATTTGGTCCGAAACTCCGACACATGGTCGTATTTGCGGAGGCCAAAAATGAAGCGGATGCACAAGTTCTGCAGTCGCTCGAGTTTATTTAGGAGTACCTCCGTAGCATCTAGAAAACAGACATCCGCATAGTCTATTAGCGGTAGGAGAAGAGATTGAGCAAGAGTGACCTTAGTGTGAAATGGTAAGAATTTTTGGAGACGTTTAAGAGACTGAAAAGAGTAGAAGACCCTCTTACTGACATCTGCAATATGTACTTCCCAAGAGAGGTTAGTGTCCATATGGACGCCTAGATTTTTAGCGGTTTTCGAGTACAATATGGGCACCGAATCATACACTACCGGCGGGAGAGACTGATGATCTAAAAGGCTGAGCATGTATCTGCCACCAATAATGAGCGCTTGCGACTTAGTTGGGTTCAGTAAGAGTCCAAAAGATTTAGCCCACTTGTTGATATTTTCAAGGTCATCATTGATGGCATCCACAGCCCCAGCGAGTTCACCTACTTTAAAGTGACGGTATAACTGCAAGTCGTCTGCATAGAGATGATAGTTAGAAGTTAGGACCTTAGTGATAGCGTTTATAAAAACTGAGAAAAGAAGAGGAGAGAGAACGCCACCCTGAGGTACACCCGCAGCCAAATCACACCATTCAGAGGAACCCTCATCAGACCGAACAGACTGCGAGCGACCCCGAAGATAAGATTTGAACCACTCAATCACCGGCGCAGAGACATTAAGGGAGGAAAGAATTCCTAAGAGGATGTCAAAGTCAACTGAGTTAAAGGCACTGCTGAAGTCCAGTAAAACCAACACTGTCAGACATTTGTTTTCCATAGCCAGTCTTATATCGTCAGTTATTTTGACCAGAGTTGTCACGGTGCTATGGCCAGGTCTGAAACCAGATTAGTAAGGACTCAGCAGGCCATTAGAGGACAGATAAAAAGACAGTTGCTTCTGAACAACGCTCTCGAGAACTTTGGAGAGGATTGGGAGAATGGATATTGGACGAAACTGGGATAGTGAGGAAGGATTTTGAACTTTAGGAAGCGGTAGGACGTGAGCCCTCTTCCACGCTGAAGGAAAGGAGTTATTGAAGAGGGAAAAATTTACAATGTGGGTGATGACAGGAACTATTTCACTCAAAATAGGTAGGAACATTTGGAGCTGTAGGCCATCGTCACCTACCGCCTTGGTGGATATGGATTGGAAACATTTCTTAATATCTAGCTCAGTAATTGGGTGGAAAGTGAAAGAAGTATTTGCTGGCAAAGGAAGATTGGAAAGATCATTAAGAGTCGAAGATTTAACATCGTTATCGAGTATAATTGGTGACGTAGAAAAGTGCGCATTAAGTGCATTGAGGTCCATTTTATCAAGAGAACTCTTGCTAGAGGCTTTGCCAATACCAAGAGTCTTTAAAAATTGCCATACTTGTGTTGGATTTAAGGTATCAATTGAGTTGTGAATGTGGCGCCTTTTCGCATTCCTACACAAACGACTGCAGCGATTTCGCATCTTCTTATAAAGGTCCCAGTTTTCCTCAGTGGGCCGCTTCCTGTATAGACGCTTGGCCTTATCACGCTTCGCCATCAGATTTTTTACATCAGGGGAAAGCCATGGTGCAGGAAGGTGTTTGACTCTCACCTTTTTAAGGGGAGCATGAGCATCATACAAATCCAACATAGTCCTGCTGAAAACTGACACCATAGAGTCCATATCCTCGCCGGTGAACACAGAAGACCAGTCAATCCCACCCGCATCAGCCCTCAAACGCTCCAAATCAACGTTTTTAAAACTACGAAGAAAGAGAAATTTGGCCTTGCGTTTAGGAGGTCGAATTTTATAGGAAAGGTAAATGAGGTCATGGTAGGAAAAAGGAGCAGGAAGCTGTCCATGTGTGGCTACTTTGTTAGGGTCAGAAACTAGAATTAGATCTAAAAGAGAAGGAGTACAGTGAGGGGCCCTATGAGTAGCATTTAGCGGAAGTAATTGCATATTGACAGAAGAGGCAAGTGATTGGAGTTTACGGCTGCGTGAATCTCCCTTGAGCAAACAAGTATTGAAGTCTCCGAGAATAAGTGTATGATCATACAGTGATGAAAGATTTTCTAATTTAGTTTCGAAGGAGGAAAAGTAGTCAATTTGGCAAGAGGGACTATAATAGAGAGACTATAAATGATTATAATTCTATAAATACGTACTTGCTACGGCCGCGATCGCTTCTCCTGGGTACGCAGCGCTGTTCCGAAGCCATTTCCATCTCGACGCTATCTTGGTCGCAGATATCAGCAGAAACAATCTATTTGAATAAAATTATCGTCTGTTTCGACGTCACGGCCACGATGTATCTCCAATGGAAGGTTCCATTTGAGATACATGGTTTCTATCACGAAGCTCTCCTTCCCGAAGACATCAACCGAAATATAATCTATATAAACCAAATTCTCGTTCGATTCGAAGTCGTGCTCGCCATGTGTTTCTTGTAATAAAAATAATTCCTGGTTCTCTGAAACATTATTTACAAGAATAATCGGAATGGCCTGACCCGCTTCTATGTTTTCGTCCATGTAATTTATTTCCACCTCATCATCAACTTGGCTGCTATCTCCGCAGCTCTGGTCATCATCGCCTAGGCCGCACTCTCCATAGCTTTCCTCATCATTGACTGGGCAGCCCTCATCGCAGCTCTGGTCATCATTGTCATCATTAACTTGACTTTGCGGGTGGTCCAGCGTTATACTAGAAAATAAAAGTGCATCACTATCTTCGTTCCTATTTCCCATCGTCCGTATTCCTCCCATATATTGGCGGTCTTCTCTTTCACATACAGAGACTTTACGGCCTGCTCTTTGCAAGCAAAGCATTTGCACGGGAATTAATTTGTTATTTTATCGCATACCGATTAAAATGTTATACTATCGTGGTACTCGTACGTTACGTATATCTATAACAATGTTGGGCTGCGCCCTAAAGATATACTCCCAAAATGAGTCCATAGTCTCTCTCTCGCCACCCGTTGGCTATGGCCGTCGACAGGAACTCATCAATAAACTCCTCAAGACACACTCGATTTGTGCCGGAGAAAAACATAATTTTTCACTTACATAAGTGGCACATGTAAAAAATAAAGAAAATCACTCAGCTTTTATACTCCGTTTATCGCACGTCGCAGCCTGCAGGGCTCCTGGGGTGCCGTTGTAGCCTTTTTTTTGTTTTGTGGGTGTGAAATCATCCAATGACTTCTCCCGCTCTAGGGTGGAGCGGAAGGGCGTGTCAGACTCTTACCGACTATAACCCACCCCTGTTTCTCCCTGCCTTGAATGCCCAGGGGCGAGGTAACTCTTTCGAATTTATCCTCAACCCCCGGGCAGGCATCGGCCATGACGGGCCCCGTCCTGTTTGCTGACAACTCTTTGAGGCGCGCGTGGAACACTACGCGCCGTCGACTCTCGGGCTTGGTGCTGATCGGACGGCGAGTTACCCACTACTTGCCGTCCGCAGGCCCGGGAATCGCCGTCCGCAAGCCCGGATGCCGTTGTAGCCTTGGGGAGCTGTCTCACTCGCTGACAAGCGATAGTTTCGTGTATAAGAGTGACAGGTTATGGGTATAGTGTTACAAGTAAAACTAGAGGAGGAGGGAACGTTATTCCGAATTATATTGATTACTAGCGACCCGCCCCGGCTTCGCACGGGTGCAATGCTGATACTAAATTAAAAAAAAATTATATAACCGCGGCCTCCGACGCGCTATTTATAGGCATGCCTCCCCGCACTGCCCCGTCCGACCGGTACCGCCCGCCGCAAACGCAAATTTTAAATTTGTAATATCTCCGAAAATATTTGTTTAATTTACATGCTGTAAGGAACCATATTGATCTATATTAATTGCACACTGTATTTAAGGTACTTAATTCGATAAGGATTAATGCCGTATTGCTTAAAATACCTTCGTAAATAAGCCATTTTTTCACGTAAAAAGTAAACAATAAAAATGGTTAATGTGGGTTATCCCTAAAATATAAACATATACCATCGCGGACTTTTTTGTAGACCTTTTTATGGTGTACAATACTGTAGTACATTAATTTGATCTAACTCGTAGGGTTTAGGCAGCGTTTTTGCTAAATTGCTAAATAAGCCCAAAAAATAGGTTAATTTACGACATCACGTTAGAAACCTCTAAAATTAGCAATGTTGCCTTAGTATATGATGCATGTATTATACATATAAACCTTCCTCTTGAATCACTCTATCTATTGAAAAAAACCGCATCAAAATCCGTTGCGTAGTTTTAAAGATTTAAGCGCACATAGGGATATAGGGACAGAAAAGGCGACTTTGTTTTATACTATGTAGTGATAGTGATGTAGTGATAGTGATAGTGATGCAAAATCACTTATTTATTTATTGCACTGATTCGTGTTTCCGTTACGTTGTCAGCCGTTTTGACGTTTGTTTTAGTCTGTGGTATTGTTTTCATTTGTCAGCGCTATCATGTATGTGTAGTTATGTAACCAGATGTATGTAAATATTTAATATTCGTTACTCATTTATTTATCTATTGATTATCTATTGATCATCTATTGAAAATCTATTGAAAATCTATTGAAAATCTATTGAAAACCTATTGAAAGTCTATTGAAAGCCTATTGAAAGTCTATTGAAAGTCTATTGAAAGTCTATTGAAAGTGTATTGAAAGTCTATTGAAAGTCTATTGAACGTCTATAGAAAGTCTATTGAAAGTCAATTGAAAGTCTATTGAAAGTCTATTGAAAATCTATTGAAAATCTATTGAAAGTCTATTGAAAGTCTATTGAAAGTCTATTGAAAATCTATTGAAAATCTATTGAAAGTCTATTGAGTCTATTGAAAATCTATTGAAATTCTATTGAAAGTCAATTGAAAGTCTATCGAAAGTCTATTGAAAGTCTATTGAAAATCTATTGAAAGTCTATTGAAAATCTATCGAAAGTCTATTGACAGTCCATCGAAAGACTATTAAAAGTCTATTGAAAATCTATTGAAAATCTATTGAAAGACTATCGAAAGTATATCGAAAGTCTATTGAAAGTCTATTGAAAGTCTATTGAAAGTCAATTGAAAGTCTATTGAAAATCTATTGAAAGTCTATTGAAAGTCTATTGAAAATCTATTGAAAGACTATCGAAAGTCTATTGAAAGTCTATTGAAAATCTATTGAAAGACTATCGAAAGTATATCGAAAGTCAATTGAAAGTCTATTGAAAATCTATTGAAAGTCTATTGAAAGTCTATTGAAAATCTATTGAAAGTCAATTGAAAGTCTATCGAAAGTCTATTGAAAGTCTATTGAAAATCTATTGAAAGTCTATTGAAAATCTATCGAAAGTCTATTAAAAGTCTATTGAAAATCTATTGAAAGTCAATTGAAAGTCTATTGAAAATCTATTGAAAGTCTATTGAAAGTGTATTGAAAGTCTATTGAAAGTCTATTGAAAGTCTATTGAAAGTCTATTGAACGTCTATAGAAAGTCTATTGAAAGTCAATTGAAAGTCTATTGAAAGTCTATTGAAAGTCTATTGAAAGTCTATTGAAAGTCTATTGAAAGTCTTTTGAAAGTCAATTGAAAGTCTATTGAAAGTCTATTGAAAATCTATTGAAAATCTATTGAAAGTCTATTGAAAGTCTATTAAAAGTCTATTGAAAGTCTATTGAAAATCTATTGAAAGTCTATTGAGTCTATTGAAAATCTATTGAAATTCTATTGAAAGTCAATTGAAAGTCTATCGAAAGTCTATTGAAAGTCTATTGAAAATCTATTGAAAGTCTATTGAAAATCTATCGAAAGTCTATTGACAGTCCATCGAAAGACTATTAAAAGTCTATTGAAAATCTATTGAAAATCTATTGAAAGACTATCGAAAGTATATCGAAAGTCTATTGAAAGTCTATTGAAAGTCTATTGAAAGTCTATTGAAAGTCTATTGAAAGTCAATTGAAAGTCAATTGAAAATCTATTGAAAGTCTATTGAAAGTCTATTGAAAATCTATTGAAAGTCTATTGAAAATCTATTGAAAGACTATCGAAAGTATATCGAAAGTCAATTGAAAGTCTATTGAAAATCTATTGAAAGTCTATTGAAAGTCAATTGAAAATCTATTGAAAGTCTATTGAAAGTCTATCGAAAGTCTATTGAAAGTCCATCGAAAGTCTATTGAAAGTCTATTGAAAGTCTATTGAAAATCTATTGAAAGTCTATTGAAATTCTATTGAAAGTCTATTGAAAATCTATTGAAAGTCTATTGAAAGTCTATTGAAAGTCTATTGAAAATCTATTGAAAATCTATTGAAAGTCTATTGAAAATCTATTGAGTCTATTGAAAATCTATTGAAAGTCTATTGAAAGTCTATTGAAAGTCTATTGAAAATCTATTGAAAATCTATTGAAAGTCTATTGAGTCTATTGAAAATCTAATACTGTAGTACATTAATTTGATCTAACTCGTAGGGTTTAGGCAGCGTTTTTGCTAAATTGCTAAATAAGCCCAAAAAAATAGGTTAATTTACGACATCACGTTAGAAACCTCTAAAATTAGCAATGTTGCCTTAGTATATGATGCATGTATTATACATATAAACCTTCCTCTTGAATCACTCTATCTATTGAAAAAAACCGCATCAAAATCCGTTGCGTATTATTAAAGATTTAAGCGCACATAGGGATATAGGGACAGAAAAGGCGACTTTGTTTTATACTATGTAGTGATTCTTGATTTAGAAAAATACATGCGCCCACTTGTACGGGCTGAGCTAAACTCAAGCTTAAACAAAAATCATCGTTCTAGTTAAACTATTCTAAATTATTTGAATTATCTATCCAAATATCGAACATCAACCAGCCAGCAGCTCCCGGTTCCCACACCTACTATCAAATGGAACTAGACAGATCTGTGTATGCAAATTGGGAAAGCAGCATGTACGCAGTATTTGGCAGGTGTAATTTTAGCTTACATAAGAGGCCTCGTGCCAAACACGGTCAAAAGCCTGCTGTATGTCAAGGAACACAGCTGAGCAGTATTTTTTCCTCTCCAGCGCTTGCCGTATTGTATGAACTACTCGGTGTATTTGTTGTATTGTTCCGTGGTGTGCACCAAATCCAAATTGGTGGTCTGGTATTACTTCTTGTTTTTCGAGTACTGGAATAAGGAGTCTTATGAATGGTTTCTCAAACACTTTTGATGGTATGGGAAGAAGACTTATGAGCCTGTGTGATGTAATTTCTGTGGGAGATTTACCCGGGTTGGCAACCATGTTTATAATGGACACTTTCCACAACTTTGGGAAATATTGAAGTTCAAATATTGCATTGAAGAGGATTGTCAGCAGAACAACTGTTTTTGGTAATTGTTTAAGAACTTCTGCTGTTATCAAATCAAATCTTGGTGCCATGTGTAAAAGTTTTCTTGATTTCTGATGGTGTAACTGGTCTCAGTTGTAAAGACATCTGTTGGTCGCTGCTCAAGATTTCATCGATTTCCTCTCCTGTATGCGTAGTTTCAGGTTCATTGGGTTTAAACACATCTGTAAGAAAGTTAGCAAATAACTTAGCTTTATCTTGAGGTTTTCGTGACCAATTTTTGTTAGCTTGTGGAGCTGGTATTCCATGAACCGGTTAGACTGAAGCCGACCCCAAGATAGTTGGGAAAAGGCTAGGCAGGTATTAGGTCTCTTGTGGTTCTTTTCAGATGACTGTAGAGCTTATCGTGCTTATCACAGGAATGTGGTCTGAAGAGCCATCTAGACATGATTCCACTTTTGTATAGAGTCCAGACATTCCATGACTGACGAAGAATCCGATGAGATCCGGGGTTTTATTGAGATCTGATGGCCAATTAATTGGTTCCCCTGTTGATATTACATTAAGGGGCCCTGTTCATATTACACAATTGCATTTTTTAGTTCTAGGCCCCTGGTCGTCGTCAGCCGGGAGCCCCAGAATGTGTTTTTGGAGTTCCAATTGCCCCGTTATAATGTATCTGCTACCAAGTGTGGAAAAAGTCACTAAACATTTTTTTATCTATCCGATGTCGTGGGGGGCAGTACACTGCAGCCACATTTAGTGATCCCTGCCAGTCATCTTTGATATCATAGCGGCCTGTATGTGTGCATGTTTTAAGTTTAGTAAGATGTGGTGTCTTATGTTTTCCTTGACTATCACTGCGGCCCCAGCATGAGATGTCCCGTCTGGGTGATTAGCGTAATATATATCGTCAGTCATGTGTGTTTTAGTGATTATTAAAAAAACTTTTTTACAAAAAAATAGAACCGACTTCCAAAAAAAGTGCAAAATAACTTTAATTTCGGAAGTCGGTGTTCCTGTTTTGTGTCTGTGTTTTTTGACACCGACTTTCGAAATAAAAGTTATTTTGCACTTTTTTTGGAAGTCGGTTCTATTTTTTTGTAAAAAAGTTTTTTATTTTTCACTTTTTAGTTGTGGTTCCCCATTAAACTTGTTAACAATTCATAGACATACGATAGCAGCAATCGCGGTTGATTTGCTGTCAATTTTTGAAGAGTTCCGTTCTCTGTCTCCGAAACCCATAATCAGATCTTTTTAAATTGAAATGGGACCATTTCGGAATAAACCCCTTTCGAACAAAAAAAGAATTTTGCAAATCCGTCAATATATGACGGAGTTATGGAATTGATAACCTCCTCCTTATTCGAAGTCGGTTAAAAACAGCTATTTTTGTTGTGGTTTATTGATAGTTCGACTTCTTGCTTATTCGGGGTTATGCCATTTCTATTCCATGCAGCAATATGCAGGCATTTCATTTTTGTTGCTGGGCTGTGAGTGTCGTTAGAAGGCCCATTAGGGATCCTATTTGTTGAATGAGGATTTCTATCTTCTCCGATTGTTTAATTTTAATTAGCTCTAATGGACTTGTTGACTGAGATTGTGTATTCTCTATATTTTTCTATTACAGTAGCCTGTATTTGCTGTGTTGGACATATTTTCAGGTTTATGCCCAGTGTTTCTTTCCTGGTTATTTGTAGACTGCTGTCTATTGGGGCTGGAGGGTTTTAGTGGAGGGTAATCATCCATTTGAGGCTGTGGTGTAAATGTGTTTCTAGGCTTGTCTAGTGGGTCTTTCCTATTTCCTGCATGTGCCATTTTTGAGCTCGAATTTCTTTGTATACTTGGCAGCCATTGTAATTAGCTGGGTGGTCGCCATGGCAGAGAGTACAGGTGGCTGGTGTGCTCTTATCCTTTTTTGGGCAATCTGTAGTTTTTTGTCCTTGTGAACATTTGACACACCTGTATGGGCGCATACAGTTGTTTTCGATGTACCCATATTGCTGACACCTGGTACACTGAGGAATTTCAGTTAATTTTCTTGGATCTTCAATCTTGACTTCCGTGTGGTATATGTATTCTATACTTATTTCTGTATTACTGGGGCTAGGTTCTATGTTAAAAAAACATGTTCAGGGGATTTTTTTCTGGATATTGCACAGACAATTTCATCTCGTATCCTGTTCCCTGTTTTGTCAGTTTCTTCTATTATAGACGACTTGGAGTGGTTTGATGCAGATTGTTTATTACAATTCTATAGCATTTATTTTGCGTCTGTGTGTAGGTATGACCAATGAGACCACTGGTCCAGATGAGATGTCCACATAGTTCACTTCCTCTTTTTTTTTTATCCTTTCTTAATCCAAACAAAAATTTACTTCGATTTTAAGCAATAAGTGTAGAAACTTAAGGTGAATGCTCCAGGGTAGCCCACAAAATTCAAATTTTCTTACGTTTTTTGCAATTTGCAGGTCAATGTCAGGTTCTATCTTGGTCAAAATTTGATTCGCGGCCGTAGCAAGTATGTATTTATAGATTTATAATCATATACATCACCATTAAAAAAAAAAAAAAAATGAAAAAAAATGAATGAATGAATGAGATGAAATGTAAGTATTTCATGAAAACATGACATTTGGTATCAAATCTAACTGAGAGAAATGTATTGATGATTTTAATACTCAATACTTTATTGCATTCCATATGTGTTAAATAGGTGGTATAACATAATAAAATATCAAAATGGACCCTGTCGGTAGGAAGTAGAAGAGAGAGGGAGGGCTAAGTAGTTTCGTAACTTGGAAACATTTTCTTGAGGGCAACGTTTCTTTTCTGTACTGGCTTCTTATATTTATTTATTTGTCCTAGTCCTAGGTGGCGGCTACTTGCCGAGCCGGTGTCTGCATCGATTATGCGTCATCGTGTCGAACGTCGCGTCGACTGATGTGCATTGTTGAATCGTTGTTTTATTTTATTATTTTGGTATTGTGCGTATGGTAGGAATTAATAACTTCTATATAAGCGTGGCACATATTATATAATGTTTTCTTATTATTTTACACTAATTAGTTATTTATTTTAATTATAATATTACCTAAGTAAAAACTCGGGCCTGCGGACGGCGAGTCATGTGTAGCTCGCCGTCCGATCAGCGCCAGGCCCGAGAGTCGACGGCGCGTAGTGTTCCACGCGCGCTTCAAAGAGTTGTCAGCAATAATGACGGGGCCCGTCATGGCCGATGCCTGCCCAGGGGTTGAGGATACATTTGAAACAGAGTTACCTCGCCCCTGGGCACTCAGGGCAGGGAAGAAACCAGGGGTGGCTTTTAGTCAGTAAGAGTCTGATACGCCCTCCCGCTCCACCCAGAGCGGCAGATGTCATTGGATGATTTCCCACCCCACAAAAAAAAAAACCTAAGTAGGTACATAAACATCGATATTTAATTATGTATACAGGGTTACTGGTAACTCGACGTATTCCTTGCAGGACGCGTACTAGGGTTATAATGCAATAAATTAAGCCACTAAATGTTCTACGGAAGTTCAGTAGTTTGTAAGTTACGTTAAGAATTTTACTTTTTTATGAAAAATCCCAGATTAAACCACTTGAAGCCGAAATGATTTATGGCGCGGCTGTACTGATATTTAAGTTATCATAGTTGACGCCATAGCAGATCTTTAATTATAATCAAAAGTTCAAAAATACCTAAAACTTTAGCAAATATCACTAATGAAACATATATTTTTTGTTTTTTTTTTTGGAATTTTGAATCATTAGAAGACAATTTAAAATTGATTTACGGCGCGACTGTACTGAAACTTTAGTTTTTATCATAGTTAATGCCGTTGCAGATCGTTAATAATTAAAAGTTCAAAAATGCCTAAAACTTTAGCAAAGATGACTAATCAAATATTTTTTTTTAATATTTTTTGCTATTGCTTCATAAAAATGTTGTCTAGTGCAAAAAAAATACTACGCCTGATGCACAAATTACTAGGAAGATATCCTTGTCTAATCAGCTATTCAAAAAGGTATGATTGTCAATACTTTTGGACGTGTGACAGGTAAGAGAATAGTTTTATGGGGAGCAGGTAAAATTGCGAGACAGTCGACCTATTGTTTTCATATTTGTAAAGCTTTGTGATTGGTCATTATTGTTCATTCGGCATGACACGGGGTGCGACTTCACAAAATCTGGCCGTCAGCGTTAGTTAGTTTCAACTACGTCGCGCAAGCTCGTGTTTTGTTATCTGGCTATTTCCGTAACTGTTGCCGCGTATCTTGCTCTTGTGCTATGCTGTGCCTTCATAAGTGCTGACTATGACTGCGTATTGTAATCCTAAAAATGCTGACATAATGTACAATAAAATAATGTACATTATGTTATTGTGGACATTATGTTACCCCACCGGGTCGCGCCGGTTGAATTTTGTCGTTCTATGCTAAGTGCCGACGCCAAAAATAGAAACTTTTTAAAATACATTCTGTGGACAGATGAGTCCTGTTTTGACCGTGATGGTATCACAAATTACCACAGCTTACATTACTGGGCACCGAAAGCAGAGGGAAACCCTAACTGAAATCAACCGCATCCCAGCGTAGGTTTTCGATTAATGTTTGGATGAGTATTATCGACGACAAATTAACTGGCCCAAATTTTTTACCCCAACCACTAAATGCGGAACTTTATAAAGATATCCTAAGAAATAGTTTAGCAGCACAAAAACGAAGTAAGGAAGCGAATAAGAACGTATTCAAAACTGAGGGCTGCACATCGAACAAGACGTGTGAAATGTGTGTAAATAAGGTTTTTAAAATTGATATTGATTAAAATTACAAATAATGTTTACGAAATTGTTTTAACTGATTTTCCGAATAATCACCTTTTTATGAGATGCACTCCTTCCTGTACTAAATCAAAAACGGTTTTTATAATGTAGTCCATGACTTTGTATTAACCTCTTAAGATCCGCGGACAACCCGGGTTGTCGAATTGAAGCCCGACGACAACCCGGGTTGTCAGCCGATTCACGCTTTTTTTTTCACACGTTTTTCATACCTTGTTTCATACCTTTTTGGATAGCTAGTAAGACACGGATACTTTCCTAGTAATTTGTATATCAGGCGTAGTAATTTTTTTTGCACTATACAAAATTTTTATGAAGTTATAGCACAAATTATAAAAAAAAAATGTTTGATTCTGATTCTGATCTTTGCTTAAGTTTTAGTTATTAACAAAGATCTGCTACGGCATCAACTATGATAAAAACTAAAGTTTCAGTACAGTCGCGCCGTAAATAATTTTTAAATTGTCTTCAAATGAGTCAATCTGGGATTTTTCATGAAAAAAACTAAAAATCTAAGTAAATCAAAAACTACTGAATTTCGGTAGAACGTTTGGCAGCTTAATTTGCTGCATTTTAACTCTACTATGACGCCCTGCAAGGAATACGTTGAGTTCCTAGTAACCCTGTATAATATACAGGGTTACTAGGAACAAAATGTTATTTTGTTTACCTCCGTCCGTGCGTCACTGCTAGTAGTGTTCAAAGTTGCTTTATAGCATTCACTTGCTAAATGCTAAAAGTTTTAAGCAGGCTTTCTTAAATGCTTTAATTTAACATGCTTTTTTCTTTTCATTCGTATCGCGTATGTACTTGTTACGGCGAAACGGGTCGGCGTGAAAAAGTAAGCGCGGTGACTGTTAACTGAGTAATGCTTTTTATGAGTATTACATCGCGTTTATGAATAAACAATGAACTTTCCTTCATACTTTGCAGGCTGAGGACTGTCTATAATTAATTAAGTGTTATTTTGTGTTATTACGAAATAAATTGTTATTATTTAGAGCAACGGCGTATTTAAAAGTTCATTGATTGTATGTACAAAAATCGACTATTTACATAATTATTGTCATTTACGATGATTTTTTTTAAATCAGTTAAAAAAATCATTGTTCTGTCTAGTGGTGGTTAATTTAACAGAAAGCATTATAAATAACGTGTTTTTTTAAAATATAGATAAGCAAATGCTTACGCGGCTCTCACTTGTTGCATTTTGCTTATCTGCTTATCTGGTTTTAACATAATTCACATTTCACTCGACGCACTCGCGTAAACACGCGTAAGTCGTAAGCAGGGTCGTAACAACTCGCGATCACGTAATAATTTAACGTGTTAAATAAATCAGATTATGTTATTTTGCTAATTGTTTTTTGTGTTAATAAACAATGATAGGACAAGCATTATTGAATCTATAAATGTGTACGGATGTTTGATTGAGATTGAGTGAGATATTGTGTTGTTGTTGTTGATGATGATGGTGATGGTGATGATGAATGAACTTTTAAATACGCCGTTGCATAATAACAATTTATTTCGTAATAACACAAAATAACACTTAATCAATTATAGACTGTCCTAAGCCTGCAAAGTATGAAGGTAAGTTCATTGTTTATTCATAAACGCGATGTTATAATACTCATAAAAGTATTGCTCTCAGTATAACAGACACCGCGCTAGCTTTTTGGCCGTAACAACAAGTACCTACGCGACACGAATAAAAAAAAGCATGTTAAATTAAAGCATTTAACAAAGTCTGCTTAAAACTTTTAGCACAAAGCATTTAACAAGTGATTGCCAAAAAGCAACTTTGAACACCACTAGTTCTGTTGTAAAGAAAATTTTTCTTCCACCGGCTAGCGTCAGAGATATTATATGGCATGAGACCCTAGTTACCTATCTTGGGGTATTTTCCGCATGTGGTTTGTATGTAGTAAATAAGAGTCCTTTGAATTTGGTCTTCACTTATATCACATTTATTTTCAACACTGCATCACACCAGATAGCACTCAGTACATAGAAAATTGTATGTTGAACTTACAATTTATGATGAATCACTTTTACCCTATCGTTCGAAGATCGAAGATTAAAGGTCCAGTGGTGAGATCCACAAGCAATATCTAAGCCGTGGTCATCTAATCATGGGCATCTCTGGACACGTGGACGTTGGTGTTCGGAACCCTTTGCTAAGACCGCATTGTTCTTCCAAAATATTGTGAAGTTTATGATCCGACCATTTTATAAAGTTTTTCCATAATATAAATTAAATGTTAAGTAGGAACCCTGCCAACAAGAGAACATTCGGTGAGAATCATAAATGCCATGCTTAAGATTTAGCGTCAGTACAGAAAAAAATCCAAAAAGACTACTTACATTGTCCTACATTGTTATGCTTACAGCATTTGAACTTGACTCTGGTCCCTTTTACACCTCGAGCCATCATTAGGTGCTTTTAAGAAGTTTTTTCCAATAAATAAAATTTAATAGGCAGACTCCAGGTCAAGTTGGGAAAAGAAAAACGTCAAACGACAATCTGTCAACTCGCAAAATAACGCTCCATTCCACGAATCTAAATTTATTCAATTTTTAAGTGTTACAATACACCTTACCCCGGTTAAAAAAAATTTTTACTCAAAAAATATTTTTTTTTAAAGACTACAATGCCATGTAAATTTAGAATCCCACCAAAACCCTCGGCAGAAGCTGAGCCAACTCGAAACAAATCTGAATCAAGATTCCCCTCAGACACAATGATTAAATTACTACTATATAAGTAAGTACTAATTCAATTTAAGTTTTCAATTAAGTACCAAATAAAAATCAAGAAACAGGATGAGAAGCTATGCATAACCCCCAATACTCCTTAACAAAAGTCTGTATGTAGGCATGCACACATTTAAACAAAGTTCTATCTATCACACAATTACCTATTTTTAACCGACTTCAAAAAAATAATAATAATAATAATAATAATCAATTTATTTCAAGTATCTAAGACTCATATCAAATACAATAAATAATATACACATTAGTCACAATTACAATATAAAAAAATAAACATGTCAAACAATTTTTTTTTTTAACAATTAAATTACAATGTCAAACAATTAAATTCATTTCTAATATCATAATAAATTAGATAATATTACAAAATTAACACTTACATACATTATACACGTTATTTGTGCCGCCCACAACAGTGCGCAATGATGCAGCAATCCAATCGGTCCGCGAGCGCGGCCAGCATGCTGTTAGCACTCCCCCGCACTCGCCGCACCAGCGACGCGCATCTCTTGCGCATCGCTGTGTGGAAGCAATCCATGCGCGCCTCCGCAAACATTGCTGACGCGCTGCAATAGCGAGGGAGCCCCAACATCATCCTGAACGCGTTGTTGAACTGGACACGCAGGGCGCTGTACGATTTTTGCGTGTAGTCAGTCCACAGGCTGCACGTGTACAACGTGGTGCAATAGGCTCTAAAAAGAGTTATTTTCACCTCAGCTGAGCACCGCGCAAACCTGCGGATAACCATGTTCGCTCTGACCGACAGCGCCCTCCGCTCCCGTTCGATGTCAGCATCGTCGTTCAGGGTAGGCGTCACTAAATGTCCCAAGTATTTAAACATTCCGACCCTTTCTAAAATAAACCCATTTAGTTGTATGGGTGGCATTGCTGTTACTTTTCTATGCCCTCCCTGAAAAACCATACACTCACTCTTTTTAACATTATAGATCAGCCCATGATCAGCTGCATATCTCTCACAAATACTTACCAGCCTTCTGAGACCACAGACCGAGGCGCTCAGCAGCACCATATCGTCCGCGTAGCTGATGTTATTAAAACAGACGCCATCTATGTAACAACCGACATGTTGCTCGCTGAGCGACTCGATCAGTCCGTTAACGTACAGGTTAAAAATGGAAGGAGAGCTCAATCCACCCTGCCTCACTCCACATTCCAACCTATACGGGTCCGACAGCGTGCCCGCCCACTTCACGTTGTTCACCTGGTTCCCGTACCAATATTTAAAGGTGTTAATAAGCTCCAACGGTATCCGGGAAGATCTCATCTTATTCCACAAGATATCATAAGAGACCAGGTCAAAGGCTTTAGAAAGGTCGAGGAAGCAGGCGTACACAGAGGTTTTTCTCTCAGTATAGTACTTGACAGCACTCTTAAAACACAATATTGCAGTCTCAGTAGACAGACCCGGCCGAAACCCGAACTGGTTATCGTGCAACCTAATGTATTTGTTTAATTGTGTATTAAGAATGCTGTCAAACACCTTTGCAACTATCGTAGCCAAAGAAATAGGTCTGTAGTTGGATATATCTGACAAATCTCCCGATTTGTTCTTTACTACAGGTACTACAACAGTCCTCATCATATCAGCAGGCAAGTATGAGTGTGAAATGCAAAAGTTGTAGAGCAAAGCCAACACTCTGCACATATGAGGTCCAGCGTGCTGGACATGCTCCACACTTAGTCCATCATGACCAGGGGACTTGCCACTGGAAATCGATTTCACCGCCATTGATACATCCATACAAAAAAGGAGGAGGTTCTCAATTCGACTGTATTTTTTTTTTTTTTTTTTTATGTGTGTTACCTCATAACTTCTTACTACGTGAACAGATTTTGAAGATTTTTTTTTAATTTGAAAGCTGTTGCTTCACATTTGGTCCCATTTTAATTTGGTGAAGATCTGATGAAGAACTTCGGAGATACACAATGGAACTCTTCAATAAATGATAGCAGACCTTCCAGAATTGCTGCAATCGCATGTCTGTATATTGTTTTCACCACTTCACAACATTACATCACGCTGATGCACTCTGAAGGGGTATACAGATTTGTACAGTCACCTTGATACACCCTAATTTCACCAACTACTTTCAAATTCCCTATTTTTGGGGCTATCAATTCGGGCATAACTTTACTATTAATTTAGTTTTAGAATGGCGTAAAACAACTAAAAAGTGAAAAATAAAAAACTTTTTACAAAAAAAATACAACCGACTTCCATAAATAATACTAAAAAATGCAAAATAACTTTAATTTCGGAAGTCGGTGTCAAATAACGAAGAAACCAAACTAGAAACACCGACTTCCGAAATTAAAGTTATTTTGCATTTTTTTGTATTATTTATGGAAGTCGGTTGTATTTTTTTTTGTAAAAAGTTTTTTATTAAATCTAAGTATTTGTGATATACAATTACTAATAAGTTTAGTATAATTAAATAATCAATACTCCTTAACACAGAGTATTGTTATTCCTAAGTATCTATTAATTTCATATTTAAGTAACCAATAAATAACAAGTATCAAGAATCTATAAATTTTAAATCTAAATAACTATTATACTAGGAGTATCAAGTATTCACAAGAAACTATTTCAAAACTAATAAAAAATAAGTATTTAGTTTTGACAACATTAATCTCTTATTAAGTAATTGAGATTCAATGAGTAAATATGAAGTTTTATTTCAATACCCTCAATCTCCAATCCAAGTAAGTAACAGTAATACCCTAACAACAAGTTCTTAAAGAAAGTAACATCACATCACAAATCTAAGTGATTGTGATTTATCATATGTATTGAGTTTAACTTTGTAGTTAAGTAATTTACAAAATCATATTCTATATAATTGAAATTCAAAAGCATTAAGGTTAATTTAATTAAACAAGATTATAAGAAACTGTTTAATCAAATTACATAAGTATTGGCTTGGGAGCAAATTAAGCATGAACCCCAAGCCAAAATCTAAGAGTGAATTGAGGACTATTTGCCCATCTAAACGAATTTGGGTATTCAATACCAGACACACTTACCGTGTATCTTTTAATGGACAGACTTACGAATATCCTAGCCAATTGTTAACAAAATAAACGAATTGGGGTTCAACTATCCATCTAAACAAATTCGGAAATTCAATATACCAGACACATTTATCATGTATCTTTTAGTGAACAAATCTTAAGATGTCCTATAACCAATTCCATAAGTGAATTAAATATATAATTCCATATGTGAATTCAATTAAAAGAATTTTAATAAATAAAAGTTAAATTTAGTTATCTAAGAGTGAATTGAGGACCATTTGCCCACCTAAACAAATTTGGGTATTCAATATACCAGACACACTTACCGTGTATCTTTTAATGGACATACTTACGAATATCCTAGCCAATTGTTAACAAAATAAACGAATTGGGGTTCAACTATCCATCTAAACAAATTCGGATATTCAATATACTAGATACATTTATCATGTATCTTTTAGTGAACAAACCATAAGATGTCCTATAATCAATTCCATAAGTGAATTAAACAAATAATGCCATAAGTGAATACAAATAAAAGAATTAATAAATAAAAGTTAAATTTAGTTTTATTTAATTAAGTTGGGCGCCTGTGGGATCATCAATAAATAAATTTGAGTAAATATCCACAATTATAAAAGTTGGTATCACTAGTTACTAGGAGAATTAAGAAGTTTTTATACTAATAAAGTAATTAAGTAAATTTTAAAGTTTTACTAACTCCGGTGAAGTATTATAGTCATCCGAGAAATTCTCATTAAATATTGAGACCTAGTTAAAATTCGTTTGACTATTTCTCTATCAATCCACAGTCAACTATCTAAGTAAACGGTACAAGTCAGCAATTGGTTCCGAACACGAGCGTACCTCATCGGCCACCGTAGGTGCCGGATAGTTCTCTTACTTGAAACTGCCACACAGACCACGATACCGCTTGCAGATCCCATCTCCGGATACATTTGGATCGACTGAAACATTAAAATAATTCAATTCATGTACAAATTCTTACCTAAGAAGGTAATCAATCCATAATTTATACATCCTGAACAAAAGAAATCTATCTTAAGTTTCTATACTTAAGTTAAATTAACAAGTCAATATTATATAATAATAAGTGTAAAAAAAATTACCATGAGTTATAACAATAGTGATCAATACAAATTATAGTTTAAGTTTCACTAAGTTAACATAAGAAGCTAATATTAGATACTTATAGGTGCATCTAATATAAATGAGTTGATACAATCATTAAATTCAAGAATACATATCAAGGATGAGGCTCAACAAACCATGTGCTGATAACCTCAAATGAAGTACCTTCACAATAATATTAGGTATTGAACAACTCCAATAATTAAATGAATCACCATTTAAGTTTAACCCTTAATTAGTAAGGCATAAGACAGGCAACCTAAAATTTTAACATGTGCTTATAAAATCAGTGAAAAAATTGTCACAGCAATTTAATTAATATTTAACATGTTTACAAATTAAGTTAAGCACTATTTAAGTTTTAACTAATAAACAAAGGCTTAAAATTGGAAACTTTAAATTTTCAACAATGTGCCCTTTAACCACAATAGTGTCAAAATGTTTGACCTAAAAGAAAATAATTAAATAAGAATTAGCTAATAAGCTTAACCATAACTCTAGATAAATTACCTCAAACAAACCTCATGCATCACGTTGGGCGTACAATTGTAAAATTTAAAAAAATATATAAATTTTTCCTTACATTGGCTAGCGTCAGAGATATTATATGGCATGAGACCCTAGTTACCTATCTTCGGGTTTTTTCCGCATGTGGTTTGTATGTAGTAAATAAGAGTCCTTTGAATTTGGTCTTCACATATATCACATTTATTTTCAACACTGCATCACACCAGATAGCACTCAGTACACAGAAAATTGTATGTTGAACTTACAATTTATGATGAATCACTTTTACCCTATCGTTCGAAGATCGAAGATTAAAGGTCCAGTGGTGAGATCCACAAGCCGTGGTCATCTAATCATGGGCATCTCTGGACACGTGGACGTTGGTGTTCGGAACCCTTTGCTAAGACCGCATTGTTCTTCCAAAATATAGTGAAGTTTATGATCCGACCATTTTATAAAGTTTTTCCATAATATAAATTAAATGTAAAGTAGGAACCCTGCCAACAAGAGAACATTCGTTGAGAATCATAAATGCCATGCTTAAGACTTAGCGTCAGTACAGAAAAAAACCCAAAAAGACTACTTACATTGTCCTACATTGTTATGCTTACAGCATTTGAACTTGACTCTGGTCCCTTTTACACCTCGAGCCATCATTAGGTGCTTTTAAGAAGTTTTTTCCAATAAATAAAATTTAATAGGCAGACTCCAGATCAAGTTGGAAAAAGAAAAACGTCAAACGACAATCTGTCAACTCGCAAAATAACGCTCCATTCCACGAATCTAAATTAATTCTATTTTTAAGTGTTACACTGTCTAAACATTTTCGTCCGTTAAAAGTAGAAAACACACAAAAAAACAACACAATATCTCACTCATTCTCAATCAATCGTCCTTACACAATTATAGATTCAATAATGCGTGTGCTATCACTGTTTATTCACACAAAAAACATTAAGCAAAATAACATAAGTGATTTATTTAACACGTTATATTATTACGTGATCGTAAATTCGCGCGCCGCGCTTAAAAGATTTAACCACGCGAACGACAGCAGGCGCTATGATGCAACGACAGGCGCGCCCCGCCGCTTACTGCTTACGAGTGCTTAGCGCTTATACCGAGTTTACGGGAGTGCGTCGAGTGAACTAAGTAAAACCAAATAAGCTATTAGCAAAAAGCACCAAGTGAGAGCCACGAAAGCATTTGCTTTACGATATTTTAAAAAGCAAGTTATTTATATTGCTTTATGATATATTAACCACCACTAGTCACTGCGGGGTGCCAACTGAAAACCAGTTCTGGGTGTCTGACGCCTAGGAAATGCTGAGATGGTAACCCTTTAGGTATGGGTACGCTCAGCACAATTTTTGTGTATCTTTGTGTACTTCTCTTTTCCTTTTGTTTGTTGCTGTTGGTGTTTGTGTCGAATAAATTATTTCTATTCTAGATGTATTAGATATTTGATGTTTTTTGCAAAATAGAAACATCTCTACTTGATTTGTTCACATGAGCCGAAAATTGTGAACCAATCAAGTCCCTGTCATGATTCTACTTTGAATTTGATAATTACCAGATTTATAATCACAGGGTCGCCAATTGCGAAGATAACAAAACTACACATACGAAGAAGGAATCTAGAAGTAAATACAGAAGAACAAGAAGAAGTAAATACAGAAGAACAACAGCAAAAGAAACGGAGAGACACAGAAGTTATACAGAACACTCGAATCTGTACGTCGAAACTTATTCCGGTATTCAAAGAACCTTTAACTTATACAAAACCTGGAGTTAATATTAGTATTACTAACGCTGCTTTAGACTCAAATTACCGTAATAATTATAACAAGAATATAAACAGACATCGAAGATTTTGTGATATAGAAAATCGTTTCAAATGTGATATATGTCAGCGTAGCTTTAATAGAAAAACAAATTTAGCAACACATATTCATAAGCACAATGGTGATAAACCTTTCAAATGTGATGTCTGTCAGAGATATTTTATTACAAAGCAACATTTAATATATCACATTCGTACGCACACTGGAGAAAAACCTTTCAAATGTGATGTCTGTCAGAGATGTTATAATAGTAAGCAACAGTTAATACGCCACATTCGTACGCACACTGGCGAAAAACCTTTTGAATGTGTTGTCTGTCAGAAATGTTTTAATAATAAGCATAATTTAAAAGACCACATTCGTACGCACACTGGTGAAAAACCATTCAAATGTGATGTCTGTCAGAGATGTTATAATCGTAAGCATCATTTAACAGACCACATTCGTACGCACACTGGTGAAAAACCATTCAAATGTGATGTCTGTCAGAGATGTTATAATCGTAAGCAATATTTAACACTCCACATTCGTACGCACACTGATGAAAAACCATTCAAATGTAATGTCTGACAAACTTTAATCGTTAGCATGATTTAACACTCCACATTCGTACGCACACTGGAGAAGAACCTTTCAAATGTGGTGTCTGTCAGGATGGTTTTAATCAAAAGCAGGTTTTAGCACGACATATTCGTACGCACACTGGTGAAAAACCATTCAAATGTGATGTCTGTCAGCGTAGCTTTAATAGAAAAACTAATTTGGCTACACATTCGTATACACACTGTTGAAAACCTTTCAAATGTGATGTCTGTCAAAATTGTTATAATCAAAAGAGTAATTTAACAAGACACATTCGTACGCACACTAGTGAAGAGCCTTTCAAATGTGATGTCTGTCAGAGATGTTTTAGTAGTAAGCAAGCTTTAATACGCCACATTCGAACGCACACAGGCGAAAAATCACAACAATAATTTTTTTTGGCCTATTATGGGTAATTCTATATATTAATAGGTGTTGTTTACAAAAAAAGATCTGGCTATTACTTACATTCTTCGATAGATTATCATGACTTATTTCTACGTGACTTATGCCCATTTTCACCAACATCCCCTATACTACCACCTACGTATGGGATCCTTAGCTTAAAAGCTCCCCCAAACTGGCCCCTAAATTCAATTTCGTTTCACCATCATTTCTATCTCGGGGACACATAACTATGTGACGATTGGTTTTCGATAATAGTTATTGATTCGTCTTTGAACTTATCGATACTTTGAAACAAGATAATTTTTTATGGAATTTTCTAAAGTATAAACATAAAAGCATACAGTTATTATTGAATCATGTTTTGATAGCAATAATAAATATTATTTAATTCATATTTTTAATTAATTTCATATTTTCTTGCTTATTTTTTGTATTATAGAAAGAACCACAACACAGGTCTTATTTGTACATTTGACACTTTTCTTTCTGACTTGAGATGAGATTCGTTCGTTCTCGTTTTTTTTTTGTTTGTTGTGACTTGTGAGCATTGCAGTGCATTGCGTGTTATTTTTTACGTTTATTTCCCTCACTTGTATCAGGAAATTTGACAAACTGTGGACGTTGAGTCACAATTGCAGCAGACACTCTTTTTAACTCTTTTTTTATTATGCGACTGCAAGTAGCTCGACTGATCCTACCCATGTCTGCCACAGCTAACAAATGATTACCCGTAGCATAAAACCTCAATGCTATTAACAACTGATTCATTGGAGTTAAAGAATTATTTTTGAAAAAAAAAAGTTAATTGTAATAAAGCGAATACAATGATAGTAATAACAGAGGTTCCTTCCTCACAAGTGGTGTTTTTTTTAGTAAAGTAGGTATCGATGTATCGTCGTATCAAAGAAAAAATACAACATTCAAATAATACTTTTTATGAGCTCTACCTAGGACTTAAAAAACATTCTTAAGTTAAGTACTCACCTATTATCAGAAAATTCTAAGGTGTGTTCAATCTTTTCCAATAAATACAACTCTAAAGATTTACCTAACCTATACCTTTGAAAAAAGTCAGTTTCATCAAAATTTTCGAAGTTGTTTGGTCGTTGCCGATATCCGGTAACCATAATAATCTCAATTCGCTCAACAATTAAATCGCAATTCACCATCCCTACTTGCAAATCTGATCTTGGCGATGGTGGCGTAACGTCAGGTTTCATTGCAGTTCGCGATCTAAGTTGTGTTTACGCGTTAGTTGTATCTGTCCGATTATTGTGTTCAATTTCTAACGACCATTGCTATTCAGAAATTCATGCAGAAATGATTTCACGGGTTGGTGGGAACTATCCATATTTATTAAGAGCCACAGTTAGCTATTGACTAAAACGAGGCTCTACGTGGCTCGGAAAACAAAAATAAGGCTTTATATTATTTGCGAAGGGATGAACATTACACTGAATAATAAAACTATTATTTGAATAAATGAATTATTTTAATAAATCATAAATGAATTAAAAATATGTAGGAAAGACGTACAATATAAACAAAGTGCAATTAGACGATCTTATCGATAGCCAGCGGTCTGAGTTTTGAAGCCTGAGGAACTTTTATCAACTTATTACTATACATTATGTATCTTAGGTATATACCTATATTCTTTACAAATAAAAACATTTATTCTATTCTATTCAATCCTATTCCTATTCTTATTTTATTAACAATATCGATAAGGGTTAAGTTAGCAAAGTCATATTGTTGTGTATGTCATTAATTTGTGGCAAATAAATACTTTTTCTTTCTTCTTTTCTTTCTATTCATAGAAGTTGCAAAAAAAACATTAATGCTCTTCAATAGAAACCAGAATTTTCCAAAAATGGCGCTGGTAGAAGCACATAGTCTTGGTGCCTGGCCCAGCCAAGTTAAGAGGTAGAATAAAACCTAGGCATGTCAGTCAAAATACATATTTTACCTATATACTAATGAATCGTGAACCTAGCGTCGATTTCCCATTAGATGCAATATTAGGTTACTATTGCAACTGTATACTTAGTAGGCAATCGGATAGTCGTCTGTTGCTGCCATGTCATGACAGTAGTCTGGGTAATTGAGTTGACTCAACCGGGGTGTTCTCAAAGCGTGGTACCTACCACGCTTTTACAGAATACCAACGTGAAGTACCAACATTATGTTGCTGCGGTTCGAATGGTAAGTGAGGGAACCAGAAGCCCAGGGTTTGGGGTGGGAAAACGGTGGCAATGCATCAGCAATAACCCTGGTGTTGTGGATGTATGCGGACGGCGGTGATTGCTTAACATCAAGTGACCCATGCATGCTCGTTTTTTCCCTTTGATGGTATAGAAAAGAAACATAGCGCCCTGATGGCTTGTAGAATAGTAGAAAATCATTTATAAACTCGATAACAACAACGCCTAGCGCCATCTCATATCAAAAAGCAGAGTTATTGACTTGGTTGCTTTCACATGATTATGAAAAAACCAAAATACTATTGCAGCGGATGTGAAGCATATTATGGTATATCTCGTCTAGACACACAAAAATTCTCTAATTCTTTCACGCAAACAGCTACAAACTCTACCCATAGACAATCTCTTACACTCGCACACTCACACCACTCTCACAGCACTTCACACCACTCTCAAATTCATACTCTCAGCCTTACCTACGCCTTCACACCACTCGCATCCCCACAGATTACACAGTGTAATTTAAATTTTTCAAATTCATTCTTTTAAAATTTATGTAATTTAACTTAAATATTTGTGTAACTATAATTTTAAAATCATTGTTATAATTTAATTTGAATATAAATGTATACTATAAATTTCAATATTTATATTTATGTTGTAAAAGTCTAGATGTTTTTATTCAATTATTGCATATGTCGACGCAAGGCTAACGTAAACTTTAAAAATATTAGCTTTAAGTTCTTTAACAGTTAAATATGACTGGATAGGTTAAAATTAGTACAGATTTGATTATTGTAGTCAGTTTGCTATTTTTCAATACAAAAAGGCCGTGTTATGATTTGCGGTTACTTTATCAGCAAACCATAACTGACGGTTTATTTAAACTTAGCTTTAAAAACAAGTTATCTATTGGTAAATTCATTTCTTGATTATTAAGCGATATGCGTTAGTTTAAAAACTATTTTTGATAAATTTTTGTTTAACAAACAGTTGATTGAACTAGTAGTGGTCAAGCATAAATTACGGCGCGCGTTTGAAATGTTGAGGTAAATGTTTTTAAACAATAGAGAATTAATTCAATGTTAAAATCGAGTGGTAAAATAATAAAACTAATTTATTATAATTTAACAAGTCATAGTTTAATTACTTCAATCAATGTTATCTGCAATTTGTAAATAAAAGATGTGTAATGACTTCACAACGACGACGACGCCATTTTCGTATTGAACGGGCGAGCCGCTGCGAAGTCACATTTATAAGGAAAATTTTGTGAAGACAAGTACGGTTTTCAGAATATCTTGTGAGTATGATTACTATTATTTACTTAAATGATAAATGATGTTTATTCAGTAAATAGGTTACAAGGAACACTTTTACACGTATATGTTTTTTGTCAGTTTAAGCTAGATGAGGCCGGTGTTTCCTAGCTGACTACCCTGAGAAGAAACACCGAAACAAATTCAGAGGTCAATCTCTTTAAAGTTGTCAAATCCATACAATGTGTACTGGTTAAATCATATGAGAACCATGTACGTTTATGTCTGGGATGAGCTTTTTGAAGAAAGCAACACTCAAATTCGAGTGGACCTGTCCAGACAGTGCAAGCATTTGTCAGTCATCGCGAAGACTCAAACTGTCAGACAACGTTAAAAATTACTGTAAAAAGGAGCTCCACCCATGGGCCCCCCCACTGACGCAGAGTCTCCGGCCGCAGATCGTGGAGGGCGTGGTGAGCGCTCTGTTCCCCTTGCGAGGGGAACATACTTTTCCGCCTATGGCTCCGCCTCCTGCGGTACCTGACGCGGACCAAGAAGACAACGACGACGATGCTCCCGAGGTGACCGAGGTAGAGCTGAGAGCGGAGTTGCGTAGGCTGAATGCCAAAAACTCCGCCCCAGGACCCGATGGCTTTCATGGGAAAGCCTGGGTCCTGGCCTTGCAAGAGGCTCTCGGGCCTTGACTCAGAGGGCTTTTAAGCGCATGCTTGGAGAAGGGCCAGTTTCCACGTCGGTGGAAGACGGGGAAGCTGGTCCTGATCAAGAAGGTGGGGCGCCCTGCGGACTCTCCGTCCGCTTACCGGCCCATTGTGCTGCTCGACGAGGTGGGCAAGCTCTTTGAAAGAGTAATTGCAGACCGCCTCGTCGGGCAGATGGTGCGGGTGGGGCCGGACCTGGCGGAGAGCCAGTACGGCTTCCGCAGGGGGCGCTCCACGGTGGACGCAGTCATGCGCGTAAGAGCCCTAACGACGGGGGATGCAGTGGCCCGGGGTAGGGTCGTCTTGGCGGTGTCTCTGGACATCGCCAGTGCCTTTAACACCCTGCCCTGAAGTTGCATAGTGGAGGCACTCCGGTATCACCGGGTGCCGCCCTACCTCCGTCGCGTAATCGAGGCGTATTTGACGGACAGAGCCGTCATCTACCCCGGTCATCAGAGAGTATGGAACCGGCGAGAGATGTCGTGCGGTGTTCCACAGGGATCGGTCCTGGGGCCGCCCTTGTGGAACATCGGATACGACTGGGTGCTGCGCGCCGACCTCCCCATTGGCGTCAGCGTAGTGTGCTACGCTGACGACACGCTAGTCTTAGCGCAGGGGAGTTCGCACGAGGCGGCGGCCGACCGTATGACACGCGGGGTTGCGACAGTCATAGAGAGGATCCGGCAACTGGGACTCGAGGTGGCATTGCACAAGTCCGAGGCCATGTGGAACTTTCTCAGTTAGAATTGATGCTAAATGTAATATTTCATGAAATCATGACATTTGGCATCAATTCAAACTGAGAGAGATTTATTGATGATTTTAATGATTATAATTCTATAAATACATACTACGGCCACGAATCAAATTTTGACCAAGATACAACCTGACACTGACCTGCGAATTGCAACAAACGTAAGAAAATTTGAATTTCGCGGGCTACCCTGGCACTTTCACATTAAATTTAACATTTTGAACACAATAGATGATGCATGCATGATGGTGCATAAGCACTATTGTACTAGGTATTTAACTATTGTATTATTGAAGACAGATGTCACGCCGGTGAGATAAAAGACATTTTAAACAAAAAGCAGCGGCGGACCCTTTGATCTTTTGTTTGAAATTATCTTATCTTATCTTTATTGTAAGCAGATTGTTTGTTTGAAATAATCTTTTGTAACCAAAATTAAATGTTAATGAGTATCGGCTGCGGCGGACCCTTTGATCTTTTGTTTGAAATGTCTTTTATGTTTTTTGTATCCAAAATTAATTTTTACTAAGTATGTATGTGTGCATCGCCTCATCTCCCCCCGCGCACCTCCCGTTTCTGTCCCCCGCCCGCTGCGCTCCGCGTATAGTCAGTTCTGTTTTGCTTTCGTGGTGAACAGACGTACTATCTTTGCGCTCCCTTTCGGCAGTCTCTCTTGCCTTTTATATTTTGACCATTTCTTTCATTCTGGACCTCTGATTTGTGCCGTGATTACTTTGGCTTGTGATAGTGGACTCTGAAAATACCTCGCCAAGAACTTTGTGTGTGAAGTGTGGTGAACTAGGCTGTACATGGTAAGTACCAAAAGTTATTATTATGAGCTATCTTTTACTTTTAATTTACTTGAGCTTATTAGCTTGATTTATTATTCAAAATATGCCAACACGTCTTTATGGTGGAAGCTCCAAGAACGCCCGCGAAATTCAAATTTTCTTGAGTATTATGCAATTTGCAGGACAGTGTCAGGTTTTATCTTGGTCTAAATTCGATGCGCGGCTCTAGCAAGTATGTTTTTATAGAATTACAATCATTAAAATCATCAATATAACTCTCTCAGTTAGAATTGATGCCAAATGTAAGATTTTCATGAAATCATGACATTTGGCATCAATTCTAACTGAAACAGTTGTATTGATGATTTTAATGATTATAATTTTATAAATACATACTTGCTACGTTCGCGAATCAAATTTTTACTAAGATACAACCTGACACTGACCTGCAAATTGCAAAAAACGTAAGAAAATTTGAATTTCGCGGGCTACTCTGGCGCTTCCACCTTAATACTTCGACTTGTGATGATGACTGAGCCCAGCTATTGACTATGTATGTATAGGTATCCACATTTCGATGTACCTATTGAATTTATTCGTTCACCCACGAAAAATCGGGAGCAATCTTTATCTATCTCCATCAACTTCATCTACGTAAGCATTTTCTTCTTGATCAGATCATATTTCATTGTGTATGGGTCAGCCAAATCTGCAGCGTTAATTTATTTGACTAATTATCGTATTGATTATGTGGCACAAAATATACAATAAAACATAATTTTCAGATGGCACGTAACTATGAAGATGTAAGACGTGATATGCATAAAATGTTCGGAGAGGAACTATCCGATGAGATTAAGTCCGACGCTTCTGGCAGCGCTTCTGGCAGCGAAAGCGTTTCCACCAACACATCACACAGGTAGGGACTGAAGTATTTTTTTTTTCAAACTGTATTGCCCCACTGCTGTTCAAAGATCTTTTTTAATAGATATTTTTTCTCCTTTATAGCTCAAGAGTTTCCTCCATTAACGTACCTCTGGATGAAGAGTGGAGTGAGGAGACAGCGATCGAGAACAATTTCACATTTACTGGGACCCCCGAAATTAAGATCGCGGATGCATCTAGCAAGGGTCCAATTGATTATTTCAAAGCTTTTTTCCAAGAGAATTTTATGACCAGCCTAGCGGACATGACCAAAATGCATGCCCAGATTTTATTGTCCAGGCCACTTACGCCTCATAGCCGCTTAACAAAGTGGAAAAACACCAATATGGCGGAATTGTGGACGTTTTTAGGAATTCTTTTTTTCATGGGCACCGCAAGGCTTAGTAAGATATCTGATTATTGGAAAAAAAGCAACTATTTTAAATTTAATATCAACAAGTATATGTCTAGGGAAAGATTTATGTTAATATCAAGATGTCTATATTTCAACACAACGTATCACACAAGAGATAAATACTAAAAAATTGATTTCTTGTTAAAATATTTCAACGATGTAATGAAAAACTTAGTTTATCCGGAAAATGAACTAAGTATAGACGAATCCATGGTAGGATTTCGAGGGCGTTTACTTATTATACAATACATTAAAAATAAAAGGCACAAGTATGGAATTAAATTATATGTATTGGCCGATCCTAAAGGACTAGTCCACAAAATACACATGTATAAAGGCAGCTTGCATACAGAAGTTGGGGGTCAAGGTCACGTGGATAAAGTACAGATAGCGCGCGAGTTGAATGCAGAGCTTAGGAATGCGGTAGTGCTGAGACCTAATTATAATTATTGATGACCACAATGAGTAATGAATGTCGATAAATTTAAACAATGTCACTGGTGAGTCGGACAAAAAAAAAAAAAAAGAGAAAAAAAAAAAATCGGCTGTCAACCCGGGTTGTCGTCGGGGTTCAATTTGACAACCCGGATTTGGCCGCGGGGGTTGAGGGGTTAATTTTATTTTTTACACTAGGTTAACATGTTGAAAAAAAAAACAATATCATAATTATCACATGTTTTTAATAATCATTTCACAAAACGGAATAAAAATTTAATCAGATTCAGAAATGGCAGATATGGTTGAATCGGTGTCACTATCCTCGCCTTCGCTGACCTCAATGACGAATCGATCTATGGTATCTTCAATTAATCCATCTCTTTGCCAATAATTTTCTTCTAAAATTATGACGTGGTCATCGAAGCCACGCCAATCTTCCTCTGTAACCTGAGAAATCGCAAGCTCCGTAACTTCTTTTAACCTTTTTAGGGATAAATCTGAAGTAACATTGTGATGCCGTACTATTCTTTTCACTTTTGCCCAAGCCAACTCAATCGGACTGAGGTCGCACATGATTACGGTGGTAGTCTTACTACGACATGGCCATGACTCGTGATGAATTCATCGATTTTAAATGATTTTTCTATTGGTTTATGTAACTGAACCAAATGGAAGAGCTCATCTTTTCTCATCGTGATTGAAGCTTCCACATTATTCTTTGTTAGCCATTCTAACATTATAGGTTTAGTGCTGGACTTTGTTGGGACTTTATTTTCTTGCACACTGTGATACGGCGCGTTGTCCATCACAACAACGCTGTTTTGCGGTAGATTAGGGATTAACATACCAGTGGCCCACTTTTCAAAATTAACACTGTTCATCTGTCCGTGATAATCACCTGAGGTAGTACCAGCTTTAAAAAGTAGTTTTGCCCCATTTAAAAACCCTCCTCTTGATCCCGCGTGAACAAGAATAAGCCTGTTTGTGGAGCTTGTGTCTGTCAACACGGCGTCGATCATTTCATTTCGCCAACATTTTTTAAAAGTGAGGTTATTATCTATCCATGTTTCATCTAGAAAAAAAATATTTCGATCGTCTTGCCTGTATTGACGAATTTTCCGCAAATAATTTGACCGTGCATATACAACAGCAGGCCTTTCCACCAGAATTCTGCGTTTATTATGACATTTAAGCCATTTATATCCCATGTCTTTTAACAATTTTCTTAAACTGGTCACTCCCCATGGAAACTCGATTTTTTCACGAATAGCTGCGAGGAGTTTAATGCAGGTCGGAACAATTTTTTTAGTTATATAAAATTCTTCAATGGTTCTGTGTATAACACTTCGATCAAAATCATCGACACTTAAATTTTTCTTTTTAATACATGGCCTTTTCTTTTTAGAAGGAGAACAAAGAGGCCCTTTCTTAGACTCATTTTGAATTGCAGCCAATGTTCTTTTGGAAAGTCCGGTATAACGGCTTGCTCGGTCGAAAGCATTATTCAAATTAAATGTCAAATTTTTGTTCTGCCTTTCTTCAACACACATGTCTAAAACATTTTTCGCCATTTCTCGTGCTTGGCGATGAATAAAAGCTCGTTTTTTTTGTAACGGAACTTGATGGACTCGCATCAGTCATTATTAAAATAAAAAAAATAACACGGGAACTTCAGTATTAACACAATAACACGGCAAACGTACGAGGATGGCACAGCACTATACTGCAGGCGCGTGAGGTGGGGCGTGCGGATAGCGGGGGGAGATGCTCCCGCTCTTTACCTCAGACCCCGACTGCATTCAACTCGCGCGCTATCTGTAGTTATGATGCTTTTGAAGGATTTTGTTAATAGCGGCCATTCTGTTTATATGGAAATTTTTTATAACAGTGTCCAGTTAGTAGAGACGTTACTAACAAAAAAAACCTACTGCACTGGAACATTGGCCCCGAACCGAAAGCGAAATCCAAAAATTGTTGTCTCTAAAAAACTTTACAAAGGTGGTTGTATTTACAGGTATAACGGAAAAGGTGTTAGTTTTTTTTTTTTTTTTAATACAGCTACAAAAACATAATGTTGTACATGGTGACAATCAAAAACACGAACTGCTGCCTCCTAAACTAGGCAAAAAGCCTGTGTTTTAGGAGCCAAAGTTCCTCCAAGAATATCAATTATAAATAGACAACATTGCAAGTAAAATTAACATAACACAATACAATACATCATTTGAATAAATTATCATTATTAAATTAAAAATTTTAATAGTATAAGAAAAAGGAAAATTATCAAATTAGATTAGTAAATAAGTAAATAAATTATTAAATTACAATTAATCATAAAACACATTTTAGACACACACATGATTAATAGATTCAGTAGTAAACATTAAAATTTCTTTAACTGACGATTGTAAGAAGATTCTCAGTTTCCTCGTACGTTAACTTCTGCAACCATTTGGAAAGTTTGATTTTTACTTCGTGTTTAGTGAAGGAATAGATTGAGATGACTTTATTTATTTTATTATAGAGTCGTGAGCTAGTTGCCTCACATTGACGGCTGGCAAACTTGGAACGGCATGGTACTGTATCACAAACGGGAAGGCCTCGCGTCTTTTTAGCCTGACGACGTCTAGGCGAAGCGTGGAGTGTTTTCGTAGCACAGCACGGAGCACAAAGAGCTGTCTTACGGTCAAGACTTCGGCCTCAGAGTAAAGTTCCTTAGTCGGGAAGTCCCTACGCTTAAAGTACATGACCTTCTAGATCGCCCTTTGCGCTCTTTCCACTTTAAGTAGCCAGGATTTGTGGGTTCCACCCCAAACCGGTACACAGTACAATACAATCGACTGGCAAAGGCTCCGATAAACCAGCATTGCTGTTTCAGGATCCGCGGAGTGCCTAAGCTCTTTAAATATATAAATTAACTTTCTGATCCGTGTGCAAAGAGCTTCGATGTGCGGTTGCCAGCTTAGTTTGTAATCAAGATGGACTCCCAAATATTTAATGTCTGGAACCAAGGACAGAGATGGACAGTTACAAATTGGGGAGTCACCTGAGCAAATATGGGCTTTAATCGATTCTGATCCCTGTGGAGGAGTTACATTGTTAGGCAAGGAAAATCTTATGATTTTTGTTTTTGCTACGTTCATGGTTAGCAAATTTTCTGAGAGCCACTCCATCACAAAACGAAGTGATTGTTCCGCTCTCCTCCTTGCTCTGTCCCAGTCAGTGTCATAAACCACTAACGCCGTATCGTCGGCGTAAGTAAATATGTCACAGTTGGGAATGTGAGCTCGACACAGGTCATTGATATAGAGCAGGAAGAGAGGAGGCCCAAGGATGCTACCCTGCGGAACACCAAAACGAATAAACTGATCACTACTCGTTGTGCAGTCGACCTTAATGCGTTGAGTTCGATTCGACAGATAGTCCTTAAATATGTCCAATGCGAGGCCGCGAATTCCAACGTTTTCCATTTTTGTGATTAGGGTGGGAACAGAAACCGTGTCAAACGCCTTGGATAAATCGAGGAAGACACCGTAGCATTTCATACCTTTGTCTAAGTAGTTAACTACAGATTTGGTAAGATCAGCTACAGCATCCTCCGCCGAGACTCCAGGCCTAAAACCATATTGGTTGCCCGCAATGGTTTTGTGTTTGCTGAGATACACTGTGAGGCTGTTATTAAGGATCCTTTCAAGGATCTTCGAGAGAGAGCTAAGTACGGAGATTGGGCGATAGTTCGTTACATCGGTTCTATCCCCACCCTTGAAAATCGGGTGGACCACTGCTTTTTTAAAGCAGTTCGGAAAGATTCCGGAATCATTAGCACGATTGAAGATGTGCATAATGGGGGATGCTAAAACAGACCTGGATTGCATCAGCACCCTTACCCTTGAAAATCGGGTGGATCACTGCTTTTTTAAAGCAGTTCGGAAAGATTCCGGAATCAATAGCACGATTGAAGATGTGCATAATGGGGGATGCTAAAACAGACCTGGATTGCATCAGCACCCTTGCTGGAATGTTATCATAGCCAGTGGCACAGTCAGAACGCAAGGAACCGATCAAAGTTTCTACTTGCGCTTCATCAACTGGGAGTATGACCAGAGACTCGCATGGAGGTGCTTGATGCGGGATTTTTGCATCATGGTTAGCTCTTGAAAGAGGCGCGACTTGAGAGGCTAGTTTACAAGCTATACCAGTGAAGTAGCTGTTTATATAGTTTACAGAGGTTTTAGGATCGTTAGTGATTTGTAGAAGCTCCTTGGCGGATTGCGGTTGAAAGGTGGAGCTTGTTATAGCCTTAATTGCATTCCAAGTTGCTTTAGGGTTGTCTTTTGCCTTGTCTAATTCGTTTTTATCGTGTGCTCTCTTTAATTTTTTTAGTAAGGAGTTAAGGTAATTACGATATCTTCTGTAAGTTATTTGGAGAACCACATTATCAGGCGTTCTTTTAGATCTAAGATGCATTCTGTCGCGGTTTCGTATACATCTAACCAAGCCCTGGGTCATCCAGGGCTTAACAACACGAATTCTATTTTGGCAACGTATACTAAGGGTATGTGAAGTGATGACCTGTTGGACTATTTTAATAAACAATTCCGCCGCCAAGTTTGTGTATGCAAATGGAAAGATAAGAGAGACGTGCTCACTATTTCCACTGAACATTCAGCCGACTTGAGGCCAGTGGAAAATAGGCGTGGTCGTATAGTCAATAAACCAAAAATACTCATACAATATAATAAATTTATGAAAGGTGTTGATCGACACGACCAGATGTTGGCCTTTTACCCTAGTGAGCACAAAATGACTCAGTGGTTTAAGAAAATAGGCATACACATCATGCAAATGATGCTACTGAATTCCTTTTTTTGTATAAAACAAACAGTACTCTTTCCCTAAATTCGTATAGAGAAAAAGTGCTGCTTGAACTTCTTCCCCCGATAGCTGACAGACTTGCGCCTCAAAGGACTTCACGACACATGCCCAAAGAGCTTGAGAGAAATCACAATGGCCCTCTTAAAAGGCGCAAATGTGTGAAGTGCTGGGTAAAAGAAAAAAAAAGGAGAGACACCAAGATCATTTGCGTAGATTGTGATGTAGGACTTTGTCTTCCATGCTACGGAAAATACCACGAAGAAAAAAAAGGAGAGACACCAAGATCATTTGCGTAGATTGTGATGTAGGACTTTGTCTTCCATGCTACGGAAAATACCACGAAGAAAAAAAAGGAGAGACACCAAGATCATTTGCGTAGATTGTGATGTAGGACTTTGTCTTCCATGCTACGGAAAATACCACGAAGAAAATCCGTAAATAGGAACTACTTGACCTTTCGACCGTTTGGAATAAGACGGTTCCATCTGGCTTATAACAGGAAAGGAGATAATTAGGGAAAGTTTTAAAATTAAATTTTGTCAATGTTACTCTCAAGATGACTTATTTTTTCATTTATTTGGGTTATTTAGATCATTATTAACTAGTTTCCAACAATAATTTATCTGAATCATTTAGAAATAAATCATTTTCTGTCATCAATAGAACTCTCAAAGGTTTTCTTTCGTTTAAAGACTTCATTAATCGAACTAAACCTAATGGGGGTTTTTTTTAGCGGTAAGGCCGCCTATTGTGTCACCCTATGTAAAGTTTTCTTCATTTAAATGTTTTGTAATCTAAATGGTGTACATAATAAAGATTATTCTATTATATTGCATTATTTCTATTTTATTATATTTGTGTATTGTTGTGTGTAAAACGGCCGTTTTTGGTACTTTTGCTTACTACTTTGAATACGAAACACTTTGAGTCATGCTTCCACAACGTAAAAATACCTTATCCTCTTTGTAACAAATGCAATGAAGGATTCTTTAATCTATATTTTCTACGCTTTGCTACGATTTTTAACCGACTTCAAAATTCAATGAGGGCGCCACTTGGAAGCTATATATGCCATAAGTCTGTAAAAATAGGAACTAATATCTAGCGAAGACGATCCTGAACTTGGACCCGCGAAGGGATCTTCGTCGGATTCAACATCCATAATATTTACCAAGAGTTACAGATTAGGTGCCACCAGTAACAATTTGTTCAAATAAAGGTTCATATCTTGAATTTGATACTTTGCCGCTAAATTTTAGTTTGAAATTGAATGACAGACTGACATTGACAGTTTTACTGTCGAATGGCGGGTTTGTCACTACAGACAGTATTACTACACCAAAAAAAAAACTAAGAAAGTTCCATGTGAGCAGTTGAAACTTTTTTATGTACCGTCCACCTATAAATTAATTTGCATTAATTTTATTAAAAAAAGGTTTCATGGGGCAAATGGAACTATTTTAGAACCTTTTCAATATTTCATTTAACAGATAAAACTATTTTATACAGCTAATTCAAAAAAGGGCCAATAGATGGTGTTTAAAGTTTTAGAGAACGAAGGTATGGTCACATGAAACCTATTTACGTAAACCTCTGAGCCCCGGAAACTCACCGGTGCGTTTGACAAAAAAAAAAAAATTAAGTGAAAAAAAAAATAATCGCCTGTCAACCCGGGTTGTCGTCGGGGTTCAATTTTACAACCCGGGTTTGTCCGCGGGGTCTAAGGGGAACATTACATTTTATAAAAATGTTAGTGGAACCCTTTTATTCCAAACGGTCGCTTTCATAACTTTTTTAGCGCACATGGGATCTATGGAAACTTTTGACACTGTTTTTTGTTATTTGAAATGTCTATTTTTACCGGACTAATGTACGTATTCCGTTATCGGTTATCCGCTGTACGTGCATTAGGTAATAATAAAATAGACATTGATTGTGGCTCTGCTGCAAAGCATACTCTCTAGCAGAGCCACACAGAATATGTACTCTCTGTGTTTTTAGATGAAAACTAGATGAATGAATGAATATTGAATGAAAGATGAATAGTGTTTATTGCGTACGTGTTGAAAAATGTTATTACTAAACAGTGGTTTTTATTTATTTTATCCTTTACTGTTTTCATAGGAAGCGCCTGGTTATTTTGTGTATTGTCAACGACACGACTGGGGTGTCGTATTTTCCCATAAAACGCCGCCATTAACCATCTCGGTCGTCGTGGATTAGGCATACTGGGGAAACCACTTTAAAAAAAACGCGCCAGGTACCTGACAGGTAGTGTGGAAATTTGTGCGTATCATGTAGGATGTAATTCATTCAACTTTTAGAATGGCGATGTCTTACGAATAGTGATTCATAAGAAAAATAATATCTGGACTATTTTTGTAGATAATTTAATGATTCATTTTTGTCCGACTACATTTTTGATAAAAATTACCGTTTTCGAGAAAAATCCAAAAAATTGTACACAAAATAACCACGCGTTTTATATGAAAATTTCAGTAAAGATTAAAAAGGGTATAAGACATTATGTACCTTTAACGTAGACTATTGCTATAATTGATTGTTTCTAAGCTTATCACGACTTATTCCAAATTAATTTCTGTAATTATGGCAACACCAAGTGTTCAATTTGATTCATTTATTCGCTCTCTATTTTTACGCACTAACAACAAATCGTCGTCTCAGTGCTTGTGCTTCCTATAGACCATATTTATCGAAAATTAACCAAATGCAGTTAGGCTAAGACTTCAATTTCCATCCTGTTGGAGTGAAAGCGCCAAGGTAGCCCGCGAAATTCAAATTTTCTTACGTTTTTTGCAATTTGCAGGTGAGTGTAAGATGTTTTGTCAAAATATGACTTGCGGCCGTAGCAAGTATGTATTTATAGAATTATAATCATTACCATGACCTGCAAATTGCAATATTATTTTCAAATAAAACAATTTACGTAAAACTAGGCAGTACGGTCCGATGACTATAGCCTGGTATTGAATGGCCGTAAACTAATAAGATATTACGTTGTCGTTTGCAATTTAGCCGTTAGCTAAAATAATTTGACTGCGTGGAGTTTTTAGCGGGATTTTGACAATATGTGGTATCATTGAAGCAGGTGCGATCTCGGTAAAATGGAGCTGATAATTTTATTGTAGTAAAGACTACCTCAGCGAAGTTTGCCGAGACAGCTGACTCGACACATTTGTTGCCAAATACTGCAAAATACATTGCAATTTGTTACATCTGCATTGTAATGGGGAAAAAAAGAAAAACTGTCGACGTAAGACTAGGTGTTGGGGTTTTTCTCGTCGTTGACGGATACCCCGGTAGTTGTTGTAGGTAGTTGTTAGTTCACACCAAACCACTGTTAAGTTTAATAGTTTAGTTAGGGAAACGGTGAAAAGTTATGTTTGTTTAGTAATCTGAGCCGCACTTAATGTTATATTATTATTGATCGAGCCGCACATGAGCGCGGGACGGAGTTTTAGTTACGACTGAATTGAGTAATTATTTAATAAGGTACGAGTAAACGTACTTTTGTTGTATGAGCATTATTGGCTCGTACACTAGGCAATATGGTCAAAAGACTATAGCCTTCCCTTCGGAGTAAACAAAAAAAATAAATTGACTGCTTGTAAAGACTTGTTGGAAATCTGTTGAAAACTTTTAAATTATTTTTTTTCAGTCAGATTTTTTGTCATTTATAAAAATGGAAAGTGAAGGATTTCTGTAAGTATTCAATAAATTTATTAAAAAAATATAAGGGTTTAGCTCTGATATGTTTACTATACTGTATTATGTAGTTTTTTTTTGAAGTTATTATTGCCCTAAATAATTATCTAACCATTATGTCTTTTAACACCTTTATAACTTTTTTTTAGGCTAGACGAGGATACAAATCCCAGCGAGTGGGTCCCATCGGAGTCACTGCCTCCGGCGGGCCCGCGATAAGCGGCGCCGGGAACAGTTGGGAGCCCGAGCCCCGGGGAAGCGGCACAAGTCTTACGGCGTTGCTGCAGGCCGCTAAAAGAACCGTCCTAATAGACGACCGGCCCTCTAAACGGCCGTGCCTAAGACCGGAATTCCTCACGCCCAAAGGGAAGGGCGTGGGTAAAAGAACGAAACTAAAATAAATTTTAATATATAAAAAGTTTGATTTTTATTGCACGCTCACAAATCAATGGCAAGTTGTGGTGTTGTGTTGTGTTCATGTGTTCACCACAAAGAGAACAAAACCACTTGAGAGCTGATAGACCGATTTCGTCTTAGAACACGACTCACCACTGCCGGCCGGGGGACGGAGAAAATACAGCGGTTGTGTGTGGCCGATGCACAAGGTCACGCCGATTGTTCCAAACAGTGATGCACAAGTCAGTTTTACAACAGTAATATCGACATCGATAAAATCGATGTCTCTAACACTACATGTTTTTAAACTCTAGTGATAAAGTGTTAAATGGGTGGTGCAAATAAAACATTGACGTATCACTTTAAATTTTATTGTAGTCCGCGAAATTCAAATTTTCTTACGATTTTTGCAATTTGCAGGTCAGTGTCAGGCTGTAAAAAAAAAACAAAAGTAGTATAAGTATTTGGGATGGAACCCAAACTATAATGTTGCTGGATTGGAGGAGTCACTTGGTTCAATTAAACTCTTCTTAAATCTTGAAGACTATTTATTTACAGTTCAAAATATGGTTCATAAAAGAATATGTTACACAAACAATATATATAGTCGGTACAAGGTGTGGTACACGACAATGCTCAGTCGGTTCAAGGTGTGGAACACAACGAGACTTAGTCTGTTCAAGGTGTGGAACAAGACAAGTGTCTGTACAAGGTGTGGTACTAGACAATAGAGCGAAAGCCAGAGGACTTTCGAGCTCACTGAGTCAACTGCCGCTGAGTGACTGAATTTGACTGCCAGGGACGCCTATATTTATCACCCAAATTCCATGGGACACGTAGTGTAGCAAATGCAGACCCGGACAGCCAATACATTTTGAGAATTTCACAAATTAACTTGGACATTAACATTTGACCAATCACAAACATTTCGACATTCTGACGATAACCAATCAGAAGGGTTTTACAAATCTATTAGGTAATGAACACCTGCATATTTACTATTACATATTTACTGATCTTAATAACAACAAAACTGATATATATACATACTACAAAGTATGTATTCTATGGACAAACTGATTCTACGTTATATTCTACTTTTATATTCTATTTTTACATTATCACAAATCTATAAACTACAATAAAAACAAAGCAATTTTACATATGTATCTCGACATGTACATAATTTTACATGGTGGACTTCGAAAACTTTCCACTGTCTGTATCCAATCCATGAGAAGCATGAATTGGAACAACCAATCACTGACTAGCCAAAATTCCTAACTATGAGCTTTATTACCATTGGTCAATTTTAGCGCTGTGGCATGCACTACCTGCGCTATACAAAAAAGTTACCTCAGTGAGCTTGACATTAAAACATACTTTTATCCTTATTTCAAGACATTACTAAACATAATAAGATATAATGAAAACATGACAAATAAACTAAATTAACTATAGGTATGAACTAAAGCGATTACGCTTCCTACATACATTCGTTTGAGCGTCCTGCACAATAAGTAACGAGTGTCAGGGTGGATTTTAGTCAATAAAAGTCTGACATGCCCGTTCCCCCCAGAGCGAGAGAAATCATAGGATGATTTCCCGCAAAAAAAAGGTGGAATAATTCGTTCGTGGTGTACCTTGGTACGTGTGTACATTCGTTCGTGGTGGGTACCTTGGTACACCACGAACGAATTTTTTTTTTTTTGTTGGGTAATCATCCTATGATTTCCGAGGAGGGCGTGACAGACTTTTATTGAGTAAAACCGACCCTGACACTCGTTACTTGTTACTTTTGTAACAACGGAATATCGTAGGTAAAAATTATTGAAATAACATCATGTGTTCATAGACCCTTATATTGCGATGTTTTCAAACAATAGAGTTTAATGAACGCACAGGCTGGTGCGGCGCGCCGCACTCGAAGACATTTATATAAAAAGTAGTAATAAAAAAATGGACGCGGATATGCACAGCGAGCGAACTTGGCGAACTCTCGAAAAACGCGCAGGCGCGTTGGCCACGTAGGTTGCGTAACACGCCACATTCGTACGCAGGCTTTTCACACGGGTGAAAAGCCTTTCTGATGTGATGTCTGTCAGCGTAGATTTATCCAAAAGATTAATTTAACAAAACATTTTCGTATACACACGGGTGACACGCCTTTTAATTGTGATATCTGTCAGCGTTGTTTTAGTAAGAAGAGTAATTTAACTAGACATGTTCGACTAAGAAACTGATGAAATACCTCACTAGTGTGATACATGTCGACACAGTATTATATGATTTAGCAAAACATAGTCGACGTCGTCACAATGGTGTAAAAACCTTTCAAATGTTATTAAAAAATACATATTTGTACACATACTATAGAAAAATCTTATAAGTGTGATAGTTGCAGTAATTGAGTTAAGTCAAACGGGGAATTAATTAAGACATACTAAAGGGAGAGAGAGTCCTGTAGGGTAATGTTAACATCGTCTGATACCTATGATTTAATCCGTCAGGCCCCTATGTTTTTAATTGTGTCTGCTAATGAGGGGCTTGACGAGTTTAAATATGAATAGAATTTTTATTTTTTTAAATATTTATTTGGACTTTGGTTAATTGTATATGTTTTGACGGCACGGTTTGCTCAATGGTTGAGCGTTCGGCTGCTGCGCTGCGTGTCATGGGTTCGATTCCCGCACGAAACAAATATTTATATGGCCTAAAGATAGTTGTTCCGGGTCTGCGAGTCTTGTGTATGTGAGTTTACATGTTTGTGAACACACCCACGATACGGGAATAATTCCTAGCGTTGGGCAACATTTTATTTAAAAAAAAAGTTTTTTGTTAATTATTTTTGGATTAAACTACAATAGATAATTTTAGCCATAGATATAAGTTCGTGTGCATCATATTGTTTTATTGAATGACATATATTATAAGTAAGGATATAAAAGTATAAGTGTGTTTGTTATTTAATCTCGGTAGAACGGCTGAACGAATCTGGATGAAATTCGGAATAAAATGTTTCCTTGGAATAATTTTTGGCTTTCACTCAGGCACAGCCGCTCGAAATTAAACCCCTTTAACCCTTTTAGTCCTGATGACAACCCGGGTTGTCATCGGGCTTCTTCGACAACGCGGGTTTGTACGCGGATCTTAAGAGGTAGGAGGCTGGTTTTTTTTTTGTTTTCAAACTCAGTTGAGTTTCGGATCCTAAGAGGTTAAATTTTTTTGCAAGCAAACGTTAACCTTGGGTTGTCGAAGAAGCCCGATGACAGCCCGGGTTGTCATCGGGACTATAAGGGTTAATTTATAATTTATTTTTATTTCTATTGTTGTTATAGCGGCTATAGAACTACACATTGCGTGAAAATTGCAACTGTCTACCTATTAAAGATGTTGAGATACAGCCCAAAAAAAAAAAACAAGCTTCTAGAAACATGTTTATTTTTTTGCAGTTTATGGTACAGAACCCTTCGTGTGCGAGTCCGACTCGCACTTGGTTTTTATTTCAGTTTATAGACAGGCGCCGTGTGCAACGGCCCGCATCATCACACGCTCAAACACAAACATATAGGTGTCGCTACGTTGTACCGTAAATAGAGAATTGCAGGAATAGCTGGTCGCAACGCTGCGCGCGCTGCCGGCGCGATAAACGTCGCCTGAGAGCGGCGATGCCATCCCCGGCCTCCGCCTGCATTTCAAGCAAACGCGTGTGAAATCGCTTCTCCGTAAACGCTTTCATACAACGCCATATGTTTGTAATTAGTACAGGCCGCGTCGCCGAACGCGATGAGCGACGTCCCGCGTCTCCGTAAACGAAGCTTTATACTTTTTAAATAGTTTAGTTACCAATTAAAAAGGAAAACACGAAATAAAACAAAACAGTGTAAATAATTAAGTATTTATTTATTAAAGAATTATTTTGTTAGATTATACATTACAGCAATGCAGCGCTAGTGTTAAAGAGACCGAGGTCAACCAACCAGCTTGGATAAAACAACATTTTGATTACACATATACATTACCCTGCAAATGTATAATAAGCATAGTAATGCTTCAGTATAACCAGAGGGCGGGATTAGGTACTTACTTTATGTACTTGCATCGAAATGATGATAGTAATATGGATTTTCCCGGGATTTCTAATGGACAATCCCGTGTGGACAACAATATTATATGCTATGCTATTTTATTTTATTATTTATTATAACAAAGCTTTTGCTATGAACTTCTCTAAGGCGTTACGTAGATACGAGTTCTATAGTATCTACGTATAAGTAACATTTTTTCGTAATTAAATATTATCTGATTTTGTATTACGATTGTTAATGCTACATGCAAGTGAGCATGCAAGCAAGCATGTAGCACGCAGCATGCAAACGAACATACAACATGCAGCATGCAAGCGAACATGCAGCAGGCATGGTTTCTGTCACGGCACTGCGAAGCTCCAGCGGCCCCACGCGAGTTTATCGTCGCAGATAGTTTAACGTAACAGCCACCTGCTCCTCAACTCGCGGGCCGCCTCGCCCCCCCGCGCCTACGCTATTCTAAATTACACTCTAGGGGTAGAGTAGACGAGACTGCGTGGAGTCGGATTTACAGCGATTCGTGTTTTGTCAGTTGTCACTAAAACCTAATTTTTGGCAAATGTTTTAGGACTAACAATTTTATTATAAATGAACATTCGGAATAATACAAGATATACAGGCTGTAAGGTACAAGAACGCACATACCTGTTCCAGTGATTCAGTACATGATTCTGGACCCCCTTGGAATTTTTCGTCGGCTTTTTCCTAATTTAAAAAAAAAAAATCTGCGTTTTTTTTACATTAAACTGTATAAAATCGTTATACCTATATACCTCAATGACATTTTTAATTAAAAAATAATAAGTTCGCTTTTTTCGCAAAAAAAAAAACGCAATGTAAATAAAATTACAAGAAGCTCAGCTGATATCCTAAGTTCACCGGAGGTCATCGCGGGCGCAGTAGGTACGCACGCAACATCGGCCGAAGACCGCCGACGTTCCTTTGTCGGCAAATACTCAGACCTATGAATCTAACAGACGCGACACGTTAGGCATTTAAAGTGTCTACAAAAGTGGGTATCCCATTGACTACTTTTATTTGAACTTATTTTGAGGGGAGGTTATTTTTATAAACCTTCATCGAAATAAGTAAAGAAGATCTAAAAAAAATGTGTTACAGTTTACTGATAACTAAATAATTCTTAGATACATTTTTGTTATCAACAAAGTTAAGTTATACAATACAACAACGTTACTAAATTTAATATTTTAAAAATAATTTTAGTTTTAAGTACTAAGCGAAAACGTCGCTTATCTTAATCATTGTGTTTTTCCTCATAGGAGTGAATAATTGTATTCTTTTTGAGCGAAATAAATTTTCTTAAACCGTAAACCGTACTTACTCATTTCGTTAAAACCACATTCACATTCTGAGTGAGTAGTAGGTACAATTTAATGCGATTGTATAGTCTATCAATTGTATTGATTTATGCGGTCTACGAGTTTGTCGGCACTTTAAAAAGCGTACCTACGATATAAAATAAAATTTTATTTCTTTAGCATTTCGCCGACGACGAATTTTTGTTAGTTCTGTGTTTACGTTCATCACAAACGGATGTGCAGTCGGTCGCGAATTTAGGTCGTTATCGTGAAGTTATCAAAACCATAAGTTATTTTCTGTGTGTTTTTTGTTTTGTTTATTTAGTGGTTTTGAAACAATAACTCAGTGCCCAGGAAAATGCTCATGCATGAAGCACGTAGGCGCCTCCCTCGTTAGAAATGAACGAACTTTCAAGGTGAGTTGGTTCATTAGTTAAGTACACGGTTGCTAACCGCGTCCCCGACAGAGGTGTTCGTGGTTGGCGAGCGGCAGAGCTGTACCTACGAAATTTCAAAATTCAAAACTCACCAAGGTAACTTCTGTAGGGAAGCGATTGGCGACCGTGTAGCAGGCGCTTTATACCTACATTCCTAGAGCGCAATGTAGGTACTTACAAGCTTCTTTATTATTATCTATCCTAATCTTTATCTAACCTTATCTTCAGTATTCTTGAGGGATTAAAAATGTATGTGATATCAATGTTGTTGTCATTAGAATAAACAGTTAAAGGTGCCACGGAACATTATACGCATTTATCGTTTTAAACGTTTTACGCACGTATGCGCTTATGTCTATTAAGTATCTGATCTAGTTGTTTATCACATCGATCGGAAACATCGACGTAAATGTATTTTTATCACAAAGTAGAAAGTGTAGGTATTTAGGTACAAGCGCGTAGCGGCGCGACCTCCTGTGTCTGTGTATAAGACGTGGTAGGTAACTACGTACTACCACGTACTACGCTCTCGCGCGCGCCTACATTCATTGCGAAGCGTTGAGGTCGCATTGTTCACAATACATTGCGTGCTTGAAAATGTAAATTTCTGTAATCGATCTTTACCAAGATTAATCCTACTAATATTATAAATGTGAAAGTTTGTGAGTGTGTATGTTTGTTACTTCATGACGCTCAAACGGCAGGACCGATTTGGATGAAATTTAGTATGTAGATAGCTTATAACCTGGATACATATAGGCTACCTTTTATTCCGGTCTAGGCGGGTAAAACCGCGGGGCGCAGCTAGTGACTATCATAATTTTGTTACTGACATTAGGTGTAACCTTTTCGCGAAGTTTGCGGTATCTTGTTCCTGACAGCCTGTATAATATAATATTAAGGACATATGTCTTTATTTCATGCAAAAATAGGAGATTCAACTATTATAGCACTCGATATTATGACAGAATAGTTTTAGAAGTAAAAATATTTATGTAAAACAAAATTTCGAATTTTTAAACGTTATGCTTACTGAAGTTTATAGCAAACGTGTTATAGATAATGATTTGCGGACAAACAATTTTAGGAGAAGAAAAGGAGTACCCGAGTAGACGAGAATGTGGGAGAAGGCAATGCTCGCCGCAACTCTCGTCCCAGTCACATAGCACAGCCGCTTTTAGAGGTAGCTTCCATTATGCAGCTTCCAAAGTGTGAAATAACCTGCCACCACCTAGATAAACTTGAGCGTCTTAAAAGCCTTTGCATAAGATTTATATTTGGCCTGCGCAAATATGATCACATTTCTGAATTTCGCACAAAGCTCAAGGGGTTTCCCATACGTTTTCGCCGGGATCCTCATATTTTATTTCTGCTCTACAGTATTCTGTTCACTCCTACAACCCCCTCTTATCATAAAGAACGTTTCAAGTTCCTTCATGACACACATAATAGATATCTGAGGTTATCGGAAAACTTGAGCCTAGAGATGCAGATGCATTCCACCAGCTTTTACGACAAATCTTTAACGGTTGAAGCGGTGCGGTTATGAAATGCCTTGCACGTATCGGTAAGGCGTTCTCAATCCTTGTCCACTTTAAAACAATGATCAAAAATCACTACCTCTCTCTTTAATCGTTTTACTAGGGTTCTATACTTTTTTTTCATAATTATTAATGTATAGGTATATTTATTTATAATGTATTTAGTGTATATATTATTACAAATAGTACACCTAAGACTACCTACAGTACTGTATTTCCTTTTCTCTAAAATTCATCCAAAGGTTGTCTTGCAATGATCGCTTTTAGCGATAAGGCCGCCCATTGTGTCACCTTATGCAATGTTTTTCTTCATAATTTTTTGTAATCTATATATGGTGTACATAATAAAGGGTATTCTATTCTATGCTATGAATGCAGTTAGCAATTACTTGAAAAGAGAATGACATTCTTAAAAACCTTTACGTAGGTTACGCCGTGCGATACCTTTATTGATGTTTTTTGCAAAATAGAAACAACTCTTTATTTGATTCGTTCACATTAGAGCCGAAAATTGTGAACCAATCAAGTCCCTGTCATATGATTCTACTTTAAATTTGATACTTACCAGATTTATAATCACAGGGTTGCCCATTGCAAAGATAACAAAACTACACATACGAGGAAGGAATCTAGAAGAATTAAATACAGAAGAACAACAGCAAAAGGAACATTCCAAACTGTACGTCGAAACTTATTCCGGTATTCAAAGAACCTTTAACTTACACAAAACCTGGAGTTAATATTAGTATTACTGAAACTGCTTTAGACTCAAATTACCGTTATAATTATAACAAGAATATAAACAGACATCGAAGATTTTGTGATATAGAAAATCGTTATAAATGTGTCAGCGGAGCTTTAATGGAAAAACAAATTTAGCAGCACATATTCGTACCCACACTGGCGAAAGACCTTGCAAATGTGTTACATGTCAGCGTAGTTTCAGGCAAAAGTCTAATTTAACAACACGTATTCGAATGCACATGGGTGAAAAGCCTTTCAAATGTGATCTTTGTCAGCATAGATTTAACCGAAAGATTCATTTAACAGAACATAATCGTATACACACGGATGAAAAGCCTTTAAAATGTGATGTCTGTCCGCGTAAATTTAACCAAAAGAGGAGATTAACAATACATATTCGTACGCACACTGGTGAAAAACCTTTCAAAAATATTTATTTGGACATTGGTTGATTGTATAAGTTTATGTTAATGATTTTTGGATACAAATATAAAAGGTAATTTTAGCCATAAATATAAGTTCATGTGCATCATATTGGTTTATTGAATGACATATACAGGGTGTAAAAAAACATATCACAGTGCCGTTAACTACGTATACTGTACGTCTAACAAAGTAGTTTTACGCAAAAAATTACTGGGAAATGACTTTTATTTTTAAGGTTGAAAAAATTTTTTTTTTATTCTGCGCAATGTAACGCGAACACAGGCAAGTGGAGCTAAACCCCGCCCCTTCGCACTAAGCCACGTAGGTATTTGCCGGATACATTTACGACATTCATTGCGTTTTCGTAACTGCAAATTCGTAATTTCGAAAAAAAAATCGCAAATTCAGGTAATGTTTGTTTGGAAAAAAGTTTAGTAATAACACTTAGAATTTATTTTCGTAAAAAAGTATTAATACAAATTCCGACTGACTTTCAATATCTCCAGAACCAGTGGTTTCTCAGGTAAGGTCTAGTGGAAAAAAAGATCCAAATAATAGGTAGATAAGTGGCTTCGGCTTCGGAAACTGTATTTTTACACCCGATGTTATAAGTAAGGATATAAAAGTGTAAGTGTTTGTTATTTAATCTCGCCAGAAAGGATCTGAATTAAATTCGGAAAAATAGGCTCCCTTGAAATAATTTTTGACTTTCACGCGGGCGAAGCCGCTCGCAGAAGCTAGTTGATATATAATTTTATTCTATTTCTTTGAGATGGTATATTGTTATCACAGTCCAGTTCCTTGTAAAAAATCTTTATTCGGCAAGTTTACATGTTATTACTACAGCAATAATCCCTTTAAACTGTTCCAACGAAACGGCACCACAAGTTAAGTAAGTACCTACCTTATGTACCTGCGTTGCGTTAATGAGTACCTTGGCACATTTTGCATTTAATCCGATAAGTGGCGTATAATCGTAGTTGTAGATTAAAATGTCAAATGCCACACTTTTTTACCAAACCAAATAATGCAATGTATTTTAATGTAAAAATAAAGAAATACAATGCCTTCCTACCGTAGAGAGAAAAACGAGATAGTGTGAATGTGCTGTGATTTCAGGGATGGAATAATACATTATGAATAAACCAATGAAATAAGAAAACATTGTTTTATTTTTGTATAAGTAGGTACCCTTCGAAAATCCTAGTTTATGCCATGTAGGTAATTCAGAATCTTAGTTTGCGCTGTGATTGAGTGTTCGGCTGCTGCGCTACATGGTGCGGGTTCGATTCCCGCACGGAGGGCCTAGTGTGAGTTTTTTTAACGCACTTGAACGCGTTTGCGTAAACTTCAATTTGTACTAAAACTGTATAAGCGCCGCCTGGGGACAATATCGGGTAACCTCTTTTTTTCTATACGATTTGACATAAGCGAACGTTTACGCAAACGCGTTCGAGCGCGTTAAAAAACTCACACTAGGCCCACCGAACAAATATTTTTATGGTTCGGGGTCTGGGTGTCTTGTGTATATGAGCTAACATGTTTGTGAACGCATTAACGATACAGGAGTAAATTTTAAGTGTGAGGTAAAGTTTAAAAAAAAATAGTTCTAGTTGAATTTCAACAGAACCTTGGGCAGGACAGCCCCGCGACCGGTCGACCAACTGCTCAGCGCAGCTACTTACTTCAGGTACTAAGATAGTGAGTCCGATGATCTGGCATTCTCACCCGAAGTATCCGAGGTATTACCAGTGATGACCGATACAGGTGGCGCTGCGGCTGCCGTGCCCAGGAGAAAGACACGCTTTTCAGCAAAAGAAGTTTTCGCGGCGATTCAAAGGGTGAAATGATGTAAGTCTCCAGGATATGACGGTCTTAGAATCGAGCATTTCAGGCATGCAGGTGTGCATCTGCCGCGTGTACTGGCTATGTTTTTTACGCTGTGTATCGGTCACTCATACTTACCGCAATCGCAGTTGAAAACCTTGATTGTACCCATTCTTAAGAAAAGGACGGCGGATGTATCAGATAGGACAAATTATCGGTCAATCTCACTTGCTATAACAACAGATAAGATAATAATAATAGTAAGAAGAGTTCGTTCCGCCGACGAGACGGAGAGGATGCTGGCCGTTGACCGGCTTAGGAATTCGAGGCTCACCAGCCTCTGATAGGGTCCCAGCTTCCGGCGGCAGTGTGCAGCGCATGCGATGTATTCAATACATCAAAGAGAACGTCATGCGCTAATACTATGGGGCTACAGAGGGGAACAACCTGACCGCGTACCGTGTTCGGATGCTCTTTGTTTAAGGTGCTTGAGTCAGCCGTCAACGTTACGGTGTACGTAGTCGCAGCGGAAAAATGTCGAATTTCTTAATTTCTGTTTAGCATATATTTAATAATAATATTAATAATCTGTGACTGTCAACTGAACTGACAAAAAAAATCTCTGCATATTTTATCTATTTCATCAACAAACTATCTTATTTTAAACATCCAAAAATGCATGCAAGACCGTACAAAAACTGCAATAGTACCTAAAATATATAAATAATAAAAACAATAGTGAAAATGACAAGTTAAAGTTAAAAATGACGATGAATGGACCAGTGAGAAGAGAAAAATGTTGACGAGAGCCGCAGCACAGAGAGCACGCCCACCACCTCCAGCCTCGTCGCTCAGCTCCGCCTCGCCGCCGCCGGAATCCAGCCTCTCCGTGAGCGCTATGACACCGGCCGCGGCAGTTGCGTCGAGCTCCAGCGACGAGTTCTTCTCGTCGCCGACGACACCACCACCAGCGCGTCGACGGGGAGGACGCCGGCCGCCGAGCAGCTTAGGACCTCGAGGCCCACCGGCCTCTGATAGGGTCCCAGCTCCCGGCGGAAGTGTGAAGTGCATGCGATGGACACAACCCATCAACGAGAATGTCAAGCGCTCATACTATGGGGCTACACAGAAAATGTGTTCGTGTTGGGCCATATCCGGGTATTGTTCCTTGTAGTTACCATACACATTTACACGACGTCATACACTAAATATCTGCTAAACTGAAATTAAGAAATTCGACATTTTTCCGCTGCGACTACGCTTGTTTCTTTTTGCTCGATCTTAATAATGGCAACAAGTAGACGCGTATAATCTTGTACAATGGTACGGAACCCTTCAGGCGCGAGTCCGAGTCGCACTCTTAACGTCCTATCTTATCACCATACCACTAACTTTTGTTATCAATAGAAAACAAAATAAGTATTGCGAAATTCGATGGAAAAATATAATAAAAATTCATATTACTTATACAATACGGGTATCTATCTATACAGGATGTAACGGAAAGGTGTGGTTATATTTTAAGAACTGCATCTGCCCATCGATATGAACAACTTTCTTCAAGAAAATCCGAGGAACTACTAAAAAAAATTTCACCTCCCATACAAATATTGATCAGCTGATGATAGCTTTTTATGGAAAGTCCAATTTTTTTTTAGGGAATTGTCTATTTTTTTCTTAGAGAAAGTTGTTCATCTCCATGAGCAGAACCGGCTCTTAAAATATGATCACACCTTTCTGTTACACCCTGTATATGAAAGGAATTAAATTTGCCCAACTGTATTAATAATGAAATTAAACAAATGTAAATACGTCGAACTATTTACTTACAAGCAGAGCCTGGATGGAGCGCGGTACCAAATCAGGACTACCATGTATTTCAATAAGCTCATCCATTAGCACAAGGCGCTGCATGCCAAAAGATGAGCAATCAAAGAAAATGTGACCTAAACGTTGCTCAATTTGGGAATTACAGACACAGCGAGGAATATGCACAATTTTCAGACGAAACAGGTGAATTATATCAATTCTAATATTTTTACCGGAAATATTATTTTTATAAAAATGGAAAGGTTTGCCTGGGAAGTATGTTGAGTTGATTCGTGCTATGTACAGACAATCTAGTACAGACTGTTGTCAGCATTACCTGACCCACCCTAAAATCAAACTACTTTAGACCCTCTGCATGTAATATTAAGGTTTATTTAATTTATATGAGCTTATCAGACAACTGCTCGAGGATTTGATGAACAAATACAATAATAATATAGACACGCAAATTTGATCTTTAAAACGTTAGCATTAGGTTATATTTTATAACTATTTGTTATAATAGGATAAGTGTGATAACTTATTTTAATGATTGAGTTCAAGTAATTCTGGTCTCGTGGTCTGTGTTTAAGACTGAGAAAAACGAGGTTCGAGATCAAATCCTGCGACAAAGATATTGTTTTGCTTTCAATATAAAATTTATATTCCAAAACTATTTCTTGTATTATTGTAAAGAACTACAGACTAGGTATACATAAACTTTTTAAAATGGTAATATTTTCACATAACTTGTAATAAGTGGGTAGTTGAAAAATAAATATTCTTATTCATTATAAAGCTGGTATTCAAATGCTACTATGGAGTGATTATTTAAAATACAAAATAATTTGCACGAGGAGAAGATGGCTGCTCGTGCTGTGCAAGAATAAACTTTATGATAGTATACTATATGGTTCAAATTTTTTTGAATATTGCGTCTAGCATTACAACTAAGATCAAATTTCAATGCAGCTTATAAGAGTTCTGTTGGTCTTGTGGTCACTAAGGTAGTGCGATGTTCATCGTTGTCTACGTTCGAAACCAAGTTTAACCTAAATTTAGATATTTTATTACACTTTTCATACATTTCTTTAATAGACGACGTAGGGACTAGGGTATTGTCTTTTTAAACGGGCAGTTTGTATAAAAATAAAACTAAAAAATTGCAAGTTTAAAATGTTTATTATTTCAGTAAAACACTTAAGTAAGATAAAGTAAGTAAATGCTCATTTATATTTCCAAATTAATATACTTTTTATATTAGTATGCCATATAAACATTAAAAAAGGCATGCTTATGCTTAAAAGTTTGTTATCGAGAAAATGAATTCATCTGTGAAATGCTTTACAAATTTATAGCTGCCTATATGTAGTGAATAAACATGTTATTTAAACAGAAAAATTTGTTTATAACAATAACATCACCACATAATCTGCAACATTTTAATGGTTGAACAATCAATCCATTGAGCATTTACTTACATGGTGTGTTTAAATATACCTACTAGATGAACTAGTAGCGGAGTGGCGCACCGTCCCCTGCTATAACTTGTTGTAAGCGGCTACGCATACCGCGCACCATGTTCCAACACAAATCTTTGCCTCTCATGTGCTCCCAAGTCGATTTCACGACCTCAGCCAAGTTGTGTTTGTTTCGCACTTCCGTTGTGTCTCAATTTAAAACCATTTGACCCCATAGATTTTCTGTAGGGTTCAAATCAGGACTTTTAGATGGCCAATTAATAACTGTCACACCTTCTTGAGCAGCTAACCATTCCCGCACAATGCCTGCACGATGGATGGAGCAGTTATCGTGCATGAAATAAATATGTGACGTTGGATAGGCAATTCGCACAGTCGGCAGCATGACGTCACGCAGAATCTCCAAATACAAACTGCTATTAAACCTACCACCAACTTCCACCAATTCACCAGGTCCCATGGACGACATCCAGCTCCAGTAGCCCAGGGTTATTCTACCACTGGTTCTACAAGGTAGCAAGCACTTCTCGTTGTAACGTTCTCCTTTCCTCCGCCATAAGATTTTACGTCCATCTTTGTCCGATTTAAATGATTTTTCATCAGTGAAGATCACAACATTTTCTTCCCAATTAAAATTGAAATATTCCTGGGCAAAACGGACCCTTTCTGCACGATGAGCAGGTGTCAATGCAATTTTCTGTGCTGGTTTATAATTCTTTATCCCAGCAACGTATAAATGCCTTCTCACTGTTTCCACTGAAATATTGTGGTTTGTTGCGGTTGCACGAATGGGCAAAAATGGATTTTCATCGCGGCTTGAAACAATAGCCCGGTGGCGTTTGAATTCGGGACTTAATGGCTTTTGCTCCTGGACGAATCCGCTGAATATTTCCATTGTCTCCATAACGTCTTAGCCATAGCCTGACCGTATTTCTCTAAAACAAAAATAAATATTTTTGGAACCGTGTATGTAACCTGTAAGGAGTGAATGTCATGGTAAAATAGCCAACTACGCGTTCATTCATCACAATCAATAAAATAAAATAGGTATAAAAAAACACTTACTGCTATATTATGTCGGCGACCAATCTCTCTAATTCCAACATTCTGCTCATGTAAAAATATTATTTTATGTTTGGTATAGTCGTCAAGTTGCGACATGATGCTATATTACAGCAAATTGCTTAAAAATACTTAACGAGTTAAACGATTTATAAATGTGTGTGCGCAGTCACTGCTATTAGGCGTAGTGTAAATTTTGTTACTTAGATGAATTTATGATCTACCTCACGAAGTAAATATGTTTTACTTCGTATTCAACCATTCTTGATAAATATAAATTCTGTGAACTTAAAGTTTTTTAAATTACCCACCCGTTTACAAGATAAGTTATTAGGCGAAAATCATATTGGTCGTTCTTTAATATTGCAAGCAATGTTGTAGAAATGAAAACAAATTAAAAAAGAAACTGATGTATAGGTGGACTGTGTTTTCGAACCCACATGCTGTTCGTCGTCAATCCAGCATCAAACCGCTAAGCCACAAGACCTTGTTGGGAATACGCGAAATTAAAGATTGGGTTGTAATTATGTAGTGTGACTTAAAAGCTTTTCAACTTTAATTTTAACGAGATAATGATCAAAATAGCTTAACAAAAACATATATAATGCCGGTGGCTCCGACTTTGTTGGGTGGGTTTACCTTAATGTTACGTGTTAAAGATCAAATTTGCGTGTCTGTGTTATTATTGTATTTTTGTTCATCGAGTGCTCGAGCACTTGTCTGATAAGCTCATATAAATTAAATAAACCTTAATGTTACAGGCAGAGGGTCCAAAGTCGTTTGATTTTAGGGTGGGTCAGGTAATGCTGACAACAGTCTGTACCCACGTCCGGTCGGCTGCTGGCAACACCGATGAGTTCAGTGTGGCTGTAGGCTTGCATCAAGGGTCGGCTTTAAGTCCTTACCTCTTCCTGTTGATTATGGACGCTCTTACGTCGGAAATACAGGAAGAGGCACCCTGGTGCATGCTGTTTACCGACGACATTGTTCTGGTCGGTGAAGATGGACCTGAGATCCAGAGCAGATTGGAGAAGTGGCAACAGAAGCTGGAGAAAGTTGGCTTGAAAATCAGCAGAACCAAAACTGAATACATGTTCTGCGATTTCGGCGGTCTCTCCAGTTCTGAAGCTGTAGTGCTAGATGGCGCGCTTCTCCCAGTCTGCTCCGATTTTCGGTATCTCGGTTCACTCGTGCAAAGCGATGGCGAAATAGATCGGACTGTTAAGATTTATAAAACAATGGTCAGACCTGCTGTCTTGTATGGTTCAGAATGTTGGGCCACAAAAGGGATGAATGAAAAGCAATTGCATGTAGCTGAGATGAGAATGCTAAGAGCGATGTGTGGTGTTACGCGCATGGATAGAATTAGGAATGAGTATATAAGAGGAAGTCTGAAAGTGGCACCGCTGACTGAAAAATTGTGTGGAAATCGGTTGTCGTGGTATGGGCATGTGATGCGGAGGAATAAAGAAAATGTCGTGAGGAAAGTCTTGTGTATGGATGTGGATGGCTATAAGAGTAGGGGAAGGCTAAAGAAACGATGGTTGGACTGTGTGAAAGAGGATATGGGTAAAAAGGGGGTGACTACAGAGATGACGACTAATAGAGGAGTATGGAAGAAAAAGACATGTTGCGCCGACCCCAAATAAATTGGGATAAGGGCAGGAGAATGATGATGAAATGATTATTTTTATAAAAATCTAGTGATTTATTAAAATATTAGTTTTATTTCAAAATAGTTAACTTATGGTATTATAGAGAAAAAAAATTACAATAGAATCACAATAGCATAACATCCGGAACCACTATGTCTTTATGTATCGCGATGCCGTAGCTCATGCTGTCTAATCTGTTCTGTTGTCCTAGCATGGCTATGCCGTTTTCGTACACGTTAACTCCCGCGTGGTACGCTCCTTCGTCACTGCGTAGCGAAAGATCGGTCATTTCGGGAGACGTTATCACGTCAAGAAATATAATAGTGCAATATTTAGTATCATCATAGCGATCGTATATGTCGAGTATATTCGTATTATTTATTTTATATTGTTCGTATTTAAAATACGGGAATCCGACATCTTTGTATTCTATCAATAGCATATTATTAGAAACCGATAATCTGCTTTCGATACAATCGTAATTGTTAACTATCATCGAACATATTTCTTGTATGTTCGAATTGCTAAGATGTTGACCGTTTAGTAAATTATATTTATTTATTATATAGATAAAAATATTCACTCCCATGTATTTTTCGAATTCTTCTTTTTCGTCACCTTTTAAACCGTCTATGATTTCGTCTATGTCAAATATGGCCTCGTTCAAAAGATCACATTTTTTCTGCAAGATATATAAAATTAAGCATGTTAAAAAACTATCATTGCTTTTACCCATATCGGGATATTTCGTAAAATTATTATAAACTTCAACATCATATCCTCTTATTTTATAAGTCAATTCATTATCGATACTACAATATTTCATGAGTTTTTTCAATTTATCATTCTATTTATCGATATCTATATTCGCTATAAAGTCTTCATTTTCTTTCGTAAAAATTACATCAGAAATGAAATTTTCATTTTTATATGTTATATCAATGCCGTTATTGCTTAATATTTTCATTTTACCTTTACCTATAAATTTATTTAAATTTATAGTAATATTATCACTATAATCGTCTTGTCTAAACATAGTGATGTTTTTAGCATCGTCGAATATATTTTCTAACACTTTTGTATTGACTATGTTTGAATATTTGATCTCCATTAAAGGCAGTTTATCTCCTGAACCTGATTCTGACTGTTGTGCTGGCATATCTTCTAACTCTGAATAGATGGTGTTTAGATTTTCCAGTTCGAGCTCTGTAAGAAAACAAAAACAGTTAAAAGTTAATTGTTCATACATGTGGCAGGATAACTGAGAAAACAGACAAGTATAAATCTATATACGTACAACGTAACAGATTAAATGCAAAACCTAACTCCCTAAAAAGAAAGAACCGGCATTCAATATAAATCCCTGTTCTTTCGGGACTGCATCTCTTTCCTAAGATACAACATACACAACAATATAAATTTGCTAACTTAACCCTTATCGATAGTATTAGTAGTTCTTATATTTATATGTTAGTATTTAAGTTTAATAAAAAAAAATAGAAAAAAAAATGTAAGTAGGTAGGTATAAATAAATAAAAAGCAGATGCATGTCGTGGTTGTGGCAAGAAGCCTTCCACTCAGCATAATGCTATGCCGTGGGGGACCCACAGCACGGCGCTGATTTTCAGTGGTCGCCTAAGACGTGACGTACGGAAACCAAAACCTTTAGATACTTAATGTCAGAATAAATTTAAAAAAAGAGAAAAAAACTGAGATAAAACAAATACAGTAAGATAATAATAAACTACTAATATAACGGTGTGTGTGAATAAAACGGAGCCTACATAAAGTCGCGCTCGCGCGCTCGCGCTGGGTGGCGTCGAGACGGCGGCGGCGGCGGCGCGCTATGACGTTAGTGACGCTTGTGTGGTACGATCATCGATGCCTGACAACAAACACAGGAAGAAGAGAAAATGTGGCACCCAGTGAAAAACGCCCCCACATCGCTGCCCGCGAAGGGTTGTGATGCCGGCGCCTCGAAACCGCTTGGATACGATGCCAATGGATTATAAACCTAAGTGAGTAACTTTAAAGCTTAAAAAGTTTTATTTATAAAATATACGTTGTTCAACGTTCTGTTCTTCTAATAACATGTTTTTTTCAAATGAAATTTAAAACTTTGTTTTGTTTTCAGCGATCTGGTATATCGTTCCAGAAGCGAGTGGCGGCATACTTAAAGCATCCTCTGAAGGCTGCAGTATTACGACGAGGCAACGAGAGCGGTATGGACTTGGAAAGGGCGGAGGAGCCATAGTCACATATTACCATATGAATAACTCCATACAAAATGTTCGCTACCTACTAATAGCCTATACCTACGACTCGCTAGACGCTGCGAACAAAAATGTACCTAACCTTACAAGCGTGAAGTGAGTTTTGCTTTGTAGCTGTGTGCCGGCGCGTGGTATTTGTCAATTGCCAGGGCTGCCTCTTTCGATAAAGATGTCAGTAGGTATTTGTTGTTACATTTTATGAAACTATGAACTACACTTCACGCGCTCTCTGTTGCACAGCAAGACATCGAGCGGTGTGCGAGAGAGAGCGCGTGAAGTGAAGTTCGCGTTATCGTGAAGTGTAGCCGTAGCATAACTATTTAATAATGATTAAATAGTAAGGTACTACACGTTATAATCACTGACGTAACCACTCCGCATGGCCACGAATAGTACTAATGAAATACGAAATAAAGGAAACTAAAAACACGATTCATTGATTTGTTCCTTCATTTACACAATTAGCGTAATAGGCGACTACTATGCTTCTACCTTAGATTATAAAATGTCCAGATTCCTAGTACACCACCGTAAATTGAAGCCTAGTAATTTTCAAATGACGGTTGACAAATTGAGGTCATTGACCTTTCTATTCTTATCTTAGACGCATAATAGAAGTTATTACGTACCTACCAATACTTAATTAAATACAAAAACGAAACATGCAAATTTTCAATTTATCTGTTTAAAAAACGACAGTAAAACAAATTAGATACTCACATTTCTGTATCAGCAGGTAAACTAAAAAAAAAAGTTTTTATCTCTTCTCTTGCTGGATCTACATCCATCAACTGCGCATAATACACCACTACTAGCCATGACATAAGAATTCGAAAATATAAAAAGTACGTCAGGTCGACCGAATTTTATGCGAACGGACGCGCCTCGCGGCTGTCGGCAACCCACTGAGAAATGGGTCGCGGGCGAACCAGCGGCCGGTAGGCAATTAGCGCGCATAAGTACATGGAGTGATTCATATGGTAATATGTGCTTATAGTGCTCGTGTCTCCAGCTAAGCTTATTAGACAGGTATTCCGGTTTGTGTTTGTATGAAGCCGAACATTAAGACTGCTAAATGTAATTTCCGTCGTGCGCGTGTTAATATGTTTATTCAAATACGGTGTGACATGATGCCTCCAGGGTATGCTGAAGCAGTAACGCGCACACGCATTTTGCACCCGCTGTATTAGACGTACTGTGCGGGAAAGAAGACACCGCCCGTATACAGTGTCTCAATAATTCAGTTTAGACAGTACCAGGCTGTCCACCAGTCTCCTTCTCAGTGCAACACTGAGGAGGTTTTTCACAATGATCACAGCGAAGAATATGTACAATTTTCAGACGAAACAGGTGAATTATATTAATTCTAATATTTCTACCGGAAATGTTATTTTTATAAAAATATAATGATATAAATTAAATTATTAGTTTTATTTCAAAATATGGCACACATGGTATTATAAAAGAAATCAAATTACAATAGAATCACAATAGCACAACATCCGGAACCACTATGCCTTTTTCAATCGCGATGCCGTAGCTCATGCTGTCTAAGCTGTTCTGTTTTCCTAGCATGGCTATGCCGTTTTCGTACACGTTCACTCCCGCGTCGTACGCTCCTTCGTCACTGTGTAGCGAAAGATCGGTCATGTCGGGCGACGTTATCACGTCAAGAAATATAATAGTGCAATATTTAGTATCATCATAGCGATCGTATATGTCGAGTATATTCGTATTATTTATTTTATATTGTTCGTATTTAAAATACGGGAATCCGACATCTTTGTATTCTATCAGTAGCATATTACTAGAAACCGATAATCTGCTTGCGATACCATCGTAATTTTTAAATATCATCGAACATATTTCTTGTATGTTCGAATTGCTAAGATGTCGACCGTTTAGTAAATTATATTTATTTATTATATAGATAAAAATATTCAATTCCGTGTATTGTTCTATTTCTTCTTTTTCATCACATTCTAAACCGTCTATGATTTCGTCTATGTCCATGGCCTCGTTCAAATTATCACATTTTTTCTGCAAGATATATAAAATTAAGCATGTCAAAAAGCTATCATTGCTTTTACCCATATCGGGATATTTCGTATAATTATTATAAAATTTGACATCATATCCTCTTATTTTATAAGTCAAGGGCCAATACTCGTCTTTTTTATAATCGACGAATTTATTATCGATACTACAATATTTCATGTGTTTTTTCAATTTATCATTATATTTATCGATATCTATATTCGCTATAAAGTCTTCATTTTCTTTCGTAAAAATTACATCAGAAATGAAATTTTCATTTTTATATGTTATATCAATGCCATTATTGCTTAATATTTTCAGTTTACCTTTACCTATAAATTTATTTAAATTTATAGTAATATTATCACTATAATCGTCTTGTCTGAACATGGTGATGTTTTTAGCATCGTCGAATATATTTTCTAACACTTTCATATTGACTTTTTTTGAATATTTGATCTCCATTAAAGGCAGTTCATCTCCTGAACCTGATTCTGACTGTTGTGCTGACATATCTTCTATCTCTGTATAGATGGTGTTTAGATTTTCCAGTTCAAGTTCTGTAAGTAAACAAAAACAGTTAAAAGTTAATTGTTCATACATGTGGCAGGATAACTGAGAAAACAGACAAGTATAAATCTATATACGTACAACGTAACAGATTAAACGCAAAACCTAACTCCCTAAAAAGAAAGAACCGGCATTCAATATAAATCCCTGTTCTTTCGGTACTGCATCTCTTTCCAAAGATAAGTGACAGGCATAATTTTAATACAAGAAATAGGAACAAATGAAATCAATCTCGTTTCAAATTGGCTAAAGTACACAATTCTTTTATAGGGTTCTGTATAAAATTATATAAACCACTACACATTCTCCAACTAAATGAGACCAAAGGAGAACGGGCGGGTGTGGCCCAAGTGGCGTCGGAGCATGACGCTGATTTTGTTTGAAAGTTCATTTACTAAGCTTACTTTTTTTGTACGGGTGCAAAAAAATCTATCCTGGGAGAAAAAAGTTAGTGTTTAATACTCATATATCGAGCCATTTTCAACTATTTCAATGTACCTAGCCTTTTCCCAACTAGCTTGGGGTCGGCTTCCAGTCTAACCGGATGCAGCGAGATCTCCACAACTCAGTTACTGGGTAATTCGACACCCCCTTTTTTTTTTTTTGGTATGACTGGATTTCAGACTTTCGGGCTTCTGATGACCCGACACGATTGTCAAAAATCAACAATTGACAGCCGGGACCAACGGCTTAACGTGCTTTCCGAGACAAGGAGGAGTCTCGGTATGTAAAGATACCCATCCATTGACCAATCCCGGCAAGCGTAGCTTAACGTGATGGATCGACCCGTGCGGCTGTTATTACTTTAGCCATGAGCTCCTCTTATAATGTATATTCTAAACTCATATATTTTCAACTATACAGTTTAATCCATATAAGTTTGATATTGCCGAACATCTTTGAAGACTCAGATGCGTGGTATTAGAAAGGGAGAAAAGATATATATAGTACGTTCCCCTTCCTTCTGCTCAATAAATCGGCTCAATCAAGAGCCACTAGACATGGGTCGTACTTGCAAAATCGAGTACCCATGTACGTCCAACTTTAGACACCAGCGTTCGATATACTTTGAAGTATTTTCTTTCTGCATCGAAAATTGATCCTTCAAATCATGAAGATAAATAGTACAATCGCGTATGCAGGATACTTCTAACTTCCAAGTCTTGTTGGAAGAAAAATACTTGCATAGAACATTGATCAGTAAATATAAATAAAGAGCACAATTGTGTTTACAAAGAAATACTTCCAAACCTAAAAAGTAAAAATACCAACGTACTTTGAAGTACGTAGGTATTTTTACTCTAGCCTTTAAGCCTTGTTGGAAGAAAGAATACTTGCTTAAAACATTGATCGTTAAATCGTCGAGGAAGTCGGCTAAAGAAATATATCTAACCAAACCTTTTAAGAAAAATACTTAAATAGGTAATTGCGTAGAACATTGATCTGCAACTTATGGGTGATATTACACCAATCGATCTATCGACGTTGATCGATTGATGTAATAGTTTTGGCTGATCGACGGATCGACGTTGATCGATTGATGTAATAGCTTTGGCTGATCGACGGATCGACGTTGATCGATTGGTGTAATAGCTTTGGCTGATCGACGGATCGACGTTGATCAATTGATATAATAGCTTTGGCTGATCGACGGATCGACGTTGATCGATTAATGTAATAGCTTTGGCTGATCGACGGATCGACGTTGATTGATTGGTGTAATAGATGGGCCACTTGGGCCAGAGCCCATACAAAAATGTCCGATCTCCTTTAAAACATGCTTATGCTCCAATTTATAATATACTTGTCTACATAGTGTGCGTTACACTATGTAGACAAGTATATTATAAATTGGAGGATTATTTTCTTGATAAAAATGCTTGGCTTAATGCCGGTCCTGCTCCACAGTCACAGCCACTTGGGTCCACTAGTTAGTTCTTTTTAATATTTGTATATTTGGTAGAGATGCTCTTCTTCTCATGAAGTCACCTATGCGCTGGACTGACCAAGTGAAATCTGCTATAGGAGGCCACGTATCTGACTGGGCCAAACAGTCCGCCAACAGGGAGAGATGGTGGGAGATTGTTTGGAGAGGTGTGTCCGCCTCTACCACCGATGTGGTCGCCTCTACATGACCACGACCGCTCTGCCAAGAGCAACACGACAAAGAAGAAGAACAATTGAAACAAATTAAACCTCAGAATACTCAATTACTATTTACTACATTTTAATGATGTAAATACGAACCTACAGCAGGCGGCTTTTCTTTTTGTAAGTTCCTACAAGTAGGTTATGTGAATTCAAAACGCATGTTTTCATCGACTGTACATGGACTTGACCAATAGCATATTTGGCAAATTTCGTAATTGGACAAAAAGACGATTTGACGAATTACAGCTTTGACCAATATCAAATTTGACGAATTGCCGATATGACGAATATCAGACTTAACCAATGTCGTTCAACCCTTATTTAGATACTAGTGTGGTAAGTTGGTTTTTACAAAAGAGTAGACGAATGTAAGCTCGAGACGAAGTCAAGGGCCTGCGGACGGCGAGTTACCCACTACTCGCCGTCCGCAGGCCCGGTCAGTATGCTTAGTGCGAGTTTTTTTTAACTTCACCATCGCGTTAAAGTAAACTCAGATTTGTATGGCGCTGAGTTAGCGCCATCTGGTGCCATACACGAGAACTAAAAAGTGTGAGTGTAAGTATTTTATTTCGTCGATGGTGACGATCGATTATCACTGGAAAGTGAGCTCGTAAATTACCGTGAACCCGTGTTATCGCGAGTGTGAGTTACAATTTTGACAGCTCGTTTGTGAAACTTGTTCACTTTCGAATACGTTAAGTGTTCACTAAAGGATTTGTAGTGAGAGCGTCTTATACGTGGACCGTGGTTAACTAACAAAGTTATTTTCGTTGTGTGGATTTAAGAAAACTTTTGTTGTGATGGCATCACGTTTTTATTTTGCTTGGAAGATTTTTGAGACTTATTTAATTATTAATTTAATATTTTTTTTATTGTTCATAACAAGAGTAAACATCCATCATTTACATGACACTGAAACCCTACACTAGGATACCCTGTGTCGTGGGGTTCAGTCTCTTTCGTCTAAGAAACAGTATACAGTATTGTGTTTATACTGGTTCTGGGTTCCGGACATTTTATAGCCAAAAAGTAAAAACTAATATTAACCATGTTACAGCTGCTGACAGCGCTTATGGCATCCTGAGAGTGAATGTGTGTATGTGTGTGTTTTGATTTGATGAGAAGTTGGTGCAAGTGATGGTTAGAAGGTGTGTGTGTGTGTGTGCATGGGTTATGAGTTTCTGAGGGTATATGTGTGAATAGGTGGTTTGAGTTAGCTAATAGATTGATATCACATGTTCAGTTTCATCATAGTTTAAACATTGAAGCCATTCTGTTACAAGTTTTTTGCATGAGAACTTGGTCAAGGAAATTCAGTTCAGATATTTATTTGCTTTGCTGTATAAGTGTGGCCCCATGTAAGAGACCACCAGGAAACAAGATGAGCGTAATTCCATGTTCAGTGTTCGTGCAAAAGCTCGTACTTCTAGTAAACCCTTAAGAGATCTTCCGGAGGCCGAATTTAAGAGAAGATATCGGCTTCCGAAGAAAGCAGTTAGATTTTTATGCCGAGAGCTAAGACAGTTGACTGGTTTAAAGTCTCGCCAACGAGTAACCTTGGAAGATAAGGTAATGTATTAGCATTTACGAGACACACTTTCTTCATCCTACCTGTAAGGTTACACACAGTCCATTGTTTACGTCATAAACTTTATCATTCTAGGTACATAGTGCACTATTTTTTTTTATGCAACTGGGTCTCTCCAGCGGCCGGTGGGAGTTGCGAAAAATATATCACAAAAAATGTGCAGTGTTTATATTGAAGAGGTTACCAAGGCTCTAACACATCAAAATACAATTAAAATTATATTCAATTTCCTAACACTCCATCTGCCAGACAAGCAGTCAGTCAAAGGTACTTATATGATTTATTTATTTCACAACATTTAGGTAATTTTATAACTACTTAAGTTATTTATTTCAGGTTTTGTGCCAAATACAGAATACCTGGAGTAAAGGAGTGCATTGATTGTAGCCATTTTAGAATTTTTGGGCCACCTAAACCCGAAGAACATCTTTATTATTACCCCAAGCACTATCATTCGATTAATGTACAAATGGTAAAGAATTATGATCTATTCGTATTTTCAATTACTTAAATTTTTAACTGTTTATTTACTTCTTTGATTTACAGTGTATGTGATGACCAATACAGAATTATAAATGTAAATGCCAAATTTGGAGGTGCAAATCACGAGTCTTTCATATGGGAAAACAGCAACATTAGTAATTATATGCAGTTGTTGCACCAAAATGGGGAAATAGTGTGGCTTTTACGTAAACTCACCACAGTAAAATATAATTTGATCACCATTGTACAACTTAGCAGTGATACAACTAAACAATTATTTTATTTTAGGAGAATCTGGTTATCCATAACGGCCATGGTTGATGACTGCGAGTTTAAATGCTGCTCAGACACACCAGAAGCCAATTACAACCAAAAGCATGTGGCAGCCAGAGTCGTCATAGAAAATACGTTTGGGAGGCTGAAGAATCGATGGCGCTGTCTAGACAAAGATAAAGTGCAAGCCTCTTAAATGTGCCAGAATCATTCAAGCCTGCTGCATTTTACATAACATTGGCCTTGATTATAATGTTGTAGAAGAAGAAGAGGATATCACTGGTATGGTAACAGATTCTAAAAATCAATCAATAGCTTAATTAAATGTGTATCAAATAATATTTTTGAAGTGAAACTTCTTTAGAATCGTTGTGATTTCAAACCGGATGCAACGGAAAAAACGACAGGTAAGAGACACAAATACAAAAGAGCGAGAGAGCATATGACGGCGAGAGGAGAGGGCGCGCGCGACGCGGGGCCTGGGGTCTCGTCACTTCGCTACCGATCATCAACTTTAGACAACTATTGCTCACCTTTGGCCACCTTTTGACAATCTTTTCCCACCTTTGACCACCGATTGCTCACCTTTCGCTCACCTTTGACCGCCTATTGCTCACCTTTCACCACCAATTGCAAACCTTTGATCAACTTTTGCTCACCTTTGGCCACCTTTTGACCATCTTTGCCCACATTTGCCCATCTTTGCCCACCTTTGACCACCGATTGCTCACCTTTCGCTCACCTTTGACCACCTATTGCTCACCTTTGACCACCAATTGCAAACCTTTGACCAACTTTTGCTCACCTTTGGCCACCTTTTTGCTCACCTTTGGCCACCTTTTGAACATCTTTGCCCATCTTTGCCCACATGAAGTTTCACTTCTATCGTGTGTGAATCGCACACACACCTTTTTTTTTTTTAGAATTGGAACATGATGAACAAGAACACAATGGGCTCATTCCCACAGAGAGGGAAATAAGAGGTTCAACATCTGACGTAATCAGAGGAAGGGTTCAAAGAGAACAATTAGAAGACTTCAACACTTTTAATTTTTATGTACTATCTGTTGCACTCTATTATATTTATTCTAAAATAATTTTAAAAACATACTAGTTATGAATGGTCTCTCTCTCTTTTTGCTTCCATTGCTGATTGTAGGTAATTATTTTAGTTAAACTTTTTTAAATATTTTTACTCTAAATTTAATTTATTAAATCATAGAGATTATACAGGTTTTGTAATCGATAATAGTAACATTACAGACAAAATCAAACTGTTTTTGACTAATCATAAAAATGTAGATATATTGTATGTGTTTGTAATAAATGTTTTATGTAATTTTTTTAATAAATTAACTCATGAACTCATTATTTTAAATCACACACTGTTCCATTGTTTTTTAAGTAGAACCTATTGTTACAATATTTGTAACTAAGTGAGCACCAAGTATCTATCAACTTAATAACTAAAACATCTGCTGCATTGCTTAATTTGTAATACTTTGGATGTATTTTAGTAAGTATATTAGTGTTTATTCTCGTTACATTGTGTTCACATAAAACAATCTGATTAATTTTGAAAATAATTATTGTAAAAAAAAAACTGTTGTAAAAGAATACCTAAGCGTGAAGTTTCTTGCCCATTCTTCTTCCTTTTGGATGGGTGACTAGAAACATTTTTTTATTTTATTTTGTAAATTGAAAGTTCCCAATCCTTTTCAAAAATTGTTTGATTTTAACTAAGTAAGCGATTATTGTCCTTGAATAAAATCGTTTAACACACTTGTAACACTGTTTACTTTTTCCTAACTAAAATCAAATCTAATTAGTAGGTAGGTACCTACTTTCAGTAATTTTTAAAATCACAACAATCATAATTTGCTCCCAATAAGTTGTGCATATTCTTCCTACATTAAAGTAATTATGATTTATCTCTATGTAAAGAATTTGAAAGGATGAGTGGTGAATCTGACTGTAGAAAAGAAAGAGAAGTTTTTGTATATAAATTAGAGTTAAAATATTGAAAGACCAACTACGAAGAAGGTTGCAATACTTTTATTCATCAATAACAGTCTTAAATTGTGACACAAACTAGGAAGTTTATTTTGATTTATCAGTACTTAAAATTTAGTCTAGTTATTTACTTATATAATAATATCAGAAGTAGTAAATAGGAAGGCATACTATATAACACATCAATTCTTATAAAATTACAATGACTAAGTTAATTTCATAAATAACTATCATCACTGTGAAAACCACAGTCTATTATCAGTTTTTGAAACTACAAAATTTATCACAGAACCAGTTGCAGTGGCTGAGTAAACAATTACCTACATTCCTAAAATCTAACATTTAGAACGATACTTATATAACAGAGGCACTATGTCCTTTTTTATTTTTTATCCAATGACTTCTCCCGCTCTGGGTGGAGCTGGAGGGCGTGTCAGACTCTTACTGACTAAAACCCACCCCTGTTCCTTCCTTGCCTGAGTGCCCAGGGGTGCGGTAACTCATTTTCAGAATTTATCCGCTACCCCTAGGCATGCAGGCACCGGCCACGATGGGCCCCGTCAGTGGTAACTGACACTCATCTCTTTGAGGGTCGACTCTCGGGCCTGGTGCTGATCTGACGGCGAGCTACCCACTGCTCGCCGTCCGCAGGACCGGGCACTATGTCCTTAATTATATAATGTGAAGTGGAATGGATTCACATTCCCTAATTTAGTTTACATTTTTCACTAATGATATCTATGAGATCTAGGGCTATCTGGCAATACAAAGACAACAACACAACAACAACACACAACAACAACAAACAAGTACAAGTTTACACACAACTTTTAACTTAAAACTAAGTTACAAGAATAATAACAAAACAGGTGGTGGGCCAGAATATTGCTGACCCACCCACCTTTTATGCTTTAATTTACAAATTAAGGCATAAAAGGCGGTGGGCCAGCAATATTTATATGATAGATTATTTTATAAAGACATTTTTTATCTCAGTTTATTAATTACATCATTAATAAATTGAGAAAGAATTAGTCTTTACAAAATTTATCTACAACTTTTTCTAATAAATTTAGTGCTCTGTGGCCGATTGCTTGCCACTCCCTCTGAGCCTGCTTTTCCATCTCTCTAACTCTATTCTGCTCTCTCCTCAAGTCCATGCAGTCCTCGTGTTGCTTCTCTTTAAAACTTCTCCAAAAAGAATCTGCTTGGAGAAAGTGCTACGTTGCCTGCTCCATATGTGCTGGCATCGCTCGTCTACGAGGTGATCCTCTAGTCCTGATTTTTGCACGGCGAGGAGTAGTTTCCACAGTCGTATCCGGCTCTGGCTGAATTACACGGACATGAGATGAAGGTCTGGTTGGGGAGAGCATGCCCGTCTCTAGAAAAAATAATAAAAGTTATAAATATATCAGTTGTCATCTTGAAGAGCCATTTAAAAATGTTAAAAAGTACTTTCTTACCTTCCACTTTCACCTCCACAAATGAAAGAGGTGTACGACCCGTGGTAGGAGGTGGCGTCTGTGCTGGGGTAATGACCCTGGATGGCCCTGGCTCATCCAATTCGGTGCCTGGAAACCTACAAACATAAAACACTTTAAAGTTTTTCTGCTGATACCCTTTATAAATACTTCAGGCTAACTCTTTTCAAAGTTTCATCAAGAACACTTCAGAGGTTGGGAACCTGGTGGCGCCTAACACCAATAAGTGGGCGGAAAAATAAAATTGTTTGCGTTTATCCCAGACGCGGGGAGCTGGTTTGATAGAATAGTGGACTGTATTATGCGAGGGTTGAAAAAAATACGTAGGTAGGTAACCTTGCAAGTGCGACACGAATTAGGACGACGAACCTGTGAATATGGACAAAGGAATTTTGCAGGAAAACATGCAGCACCACTGACCTGTAGATTCGCCGTCTGCAATATCCGCGTCGGCCGGCAGAGGGTTCACGTCCTTGCTGGATTCAGGGCAGCGCACGAGGGGGGCGCGCTCAAACGTCTTTCAGCACATAAACACGCACTTTTCGTAGTGTTTTAGACAATAGTTCGTAAATGCACTTGCGGCAGTTCGCAACCGTAAATTATTAATAAATTAACAAGGGGACATGTTCTTATTAACGCTACTCTCGATGTTGTGACCGAGGGTCTTCACACCGTCACCGTAGGCGGTGACAAGAACAGCAATAGTCCAGGTGTGCATGTGGGAAAAGGATGGGACATGATAGGATGGTGACGCATTTTGCAAGTCATTTCTACTTCTACCCTGCAATGAAAAATTATGATAGAATACGAAATCCAACATCCTCCCAGCTTTTGAAGAAACCCTTCAAAAAGGTTAGAAAAGTAAGAGAATCGCTATATTCAGCAACCTCAAGTAGTGAGTATTTAGTAATAAGAGCGGATTAATATAATGAAATTTCTAAACTAAACTTATCTAACGTAAACTAATTAATACTTATGAGCGAAAATATGTATAAGTATATAAATATATTGACTATTGAGTCGGAAGCGGGCATAACCGCACTACTGGTCGTTTATAAGTACCGTTCTTAGTTTTTACTTCCGCTACGCGAACAACACCATCCTTACCAGGGTATACATTGGTAACAATTCCCAATGGCCACTGCAAGGGTGGAGCGTTGTCTATATTTAATAACACTACGGTACCGACTGTGATCGGGTTACACGGAGTATTCCATTTCTCGCGTTGTTGTAAATTATGTAAATATTCCGACTTAAATCGTTTCCAATATGATTGAACTATCGAATCCATTAAGGAGAAACGAGACAACAGATGTGTTCGTTCTTCGGATAAGTCGGCCGCGGGTAAACATTCTAGCGGAGAAGTAGATAGAAAATGCGCGGGAGTAAGTGCTAATGGCTCTGATGGGTCAGGGCTCAAAATATAAAGAGGACGGCTATTTAGCACTGCCTCAATTTGAATAAGAATGGTCGACATCTCCTCAAAGGTGAGAACTTGATTGACGATTGTACGAAATAAAAGCGACTTGGTGCTCTTAACGTTCGCTTCCCATATCCCTCCGAAGTGACTTGCGGTAGGAGGGTTCATTCGCCATGTGATACGGTTCTTCGCGAGTTCATGACTAAAACTTTGATAGTAATCAGCGGTTTGTAAAAACTCATGAAGTTCATTAAAATATTTTTTAGAAGCGACAAAATTAGTCCCGTTATCGCTATATAAGAAATTACAAGGACCTCTTCGCGATATGAATCGTTTAAATGCATCGATAAACGAAGCAGAAGTTAAGTTTGATACTAATTCGATATGCACCGCTTTAGTTACGAGACAAATAAAAATACAAATATAAGCTTTTACAATTCGTACGCCCCGTTTGCGGTAAGGAGTAATATAAAGCGGCCCTGCGTAATCGACGCCCGTATGTAAGAACGCTTTGCATTGCTCTAATCTACATTTAGGCAAATCGGCCATAGGCGGAAATGTAGGCTTAGGATTAACTCGAAAACAATCATTGCATTTGTGTATGTACTGTCGAACCACACGCCTAGCGGAAATAATCCAATATTTGGATCTTAATATCGAAATTAGTAACTGCGGCCCGGCGTGACAATTGTCGCGGTGATAAAATTCAATTAATAATTTAATAACATGTCCTTGCCCGGGAAGTAAAATCGGATGTTTAGAAGAATATTCTAATGTTGAATTCGATAAGCGACCTCCGACACGTAAAAGTCCGTTACATAAAAATGGAAACAATTTCCGTAACTTGGCCGAACACGGTTGACTTTTAGAAATATTCTTAATGTCTTCAGAAAAGTATTTAGACTGGATCGTGCGAATTATTTCCAATTCAGCTGTGTTTAAATCTTCAGCGGTGATTGTATCGTTTTGCGGCAATTTTTTTATAAAACAGAGCGAAAAAACAGTAGCTTCCAGCAGTTTTTCCCAAGTGGAACACTCTGAAGCTAATTTTAAAAGCGGGTTATCGTTATCTGTGACTTTAGTCACGTGTGAAACGGTTTTTTCTTCCGGTAATGAAGGCCGGTTGGATAAAAATCGCTGTATAGGCCAGTCTTGTCTAGGCAAAGAAAGCCAGGATGGACCCTTAAACCATAGCTCATGTTGAATGAGCGGCGAAGGCGTGTGCCCACGAGATACACAGTCTGCGGGGTTATGTAAGCCAGCGATATGATATAAGTTTTCAGGTGAAATGTTTTCCTGAATTTGAGAAATGCGGTTGGCAACATAAGTTTTGAATCTGTGTGGCGAAGCAACAGACCAACAGAGTGCTACTTCAGAGTCCGAGAAAGCATAAATATCTTTGATTTTATGTCGCTTAGATAAAGTGTCATAAACGGTTTTAAGAAGTCGCGACATTAAAAGTATTCCGTTTAATTCCAAGCGTGCGAGAGTGATTTTAGGTTTAGCGGATGCCACACGCGATTTGGAGCACACGAGTGAAATAATAGGCGATTGATCGCCAATTACGACGTGTAAATAAATGACACAGCCGTATGCGGATTCACTTGCATCTGAAAATGCGACTAAGGAAACCATAGAACCGGTTTCTATACCTAGATGGCGTGGAAATGATAAATTAGATATGTGCGGTAATTCTGTTAAGTATTGTTGCCATATTTTAACAATGCGAGAAGGGGGTACATCGTCCCAATCGAGATTTAAAAGCCAGAGTTCTTTAATGATTAATTTAGCGAAAAGAATTATAGGGCCGACGAGTCCTAAGACGTCGTACAACCGAGCGGTAGCGGATAAAATGGCGCGTTTAGTACAAACTGGTGGGGGACTTGATATTTCGAAAATAAAGGTATCCTGAGCGGGTAACCAACGCAAACCTAATATCTTAAATGTATTTCCATCGTCGAAGGAAATGCATTCAGATTGTCGGTGCGACTCGGGAATATGTTCGAGCAATTCCAGCGAGTTTGACGTCCATTTAACTAAATCAAACTCGCCAGTTTTGAAGATCTGGATCAGATCGGTAGCTGTCTTGACTGCTTCCTCGAGAGAGGAAGCAGATGAAGCTACGTCCTCCATATAAATGTCCCTCTCTAATACGGCTGCCGCAGTTGGCCAGTTATGCCGTTCATCGCTAGCGAGTTGACGTAGCGTGCGGAGCGCCAAAAATGGTGAAGAACGAAGCCCAAATGTGACTCGAGTGAACTCAAAAACCTCGAGTGGGTCGGTTTCTGAAAACCTATATAAGATTCGTTGATATTTGCGGTGCGGAGTATTCGTATAAATGCATAAATACATTTGTTTCACATCTGCACAAAAGGCAATGTAATAAACACGAACATTCAGAAGTATTTGAAATATATCAGCCTGTAGATTGCAACCCGTATAAAGGACATCATTTAGTGATAAGCCTGTATCGGTCTTGGCGCTGCCATCTAGCACAGGACGAACCTTGGTTGTCGCCTTGTCGTTGCGAACTACAGGATGGTGCGGTAGATAAAACCCTGGAGCGGCTAATGCCTCAGGTGCGGTGCGGGACAGTATACCCTTATTTAGGTAATCACGAATAACCTCGTCATATTTTAATTTTAAACTTGGATCCTTAGAAAATTTCTTTTCTAAAAGTAGAAAGCGTTTTTTAGCAGTAGTATAAGAATTGCCTACATTATTTGGGTCTTCTTTAAAAGGAAGGTCAACTGAATAACTGCCGTCGGAGTTACGAACAGTGGTTGAAGTATAAATGTTTTCACACTGCTGATCGTCGGGACTTAAAAATGACTGCGAAGGTAATTCCTCGACTGCCCAAAATCTTTCGACAATCTGGTGTAGCGAATCAGAAGTAAAAGCACACAATGTGCGGGTAGCGGTTTGCGGGGAAATAATAGGAGCGTCACCTAAAATTAGGTAACCTAAAGTCGTTTCAAGGGCAGAGGGCATACCATCATGTGAGGTTTTAATTTGTCCAGAAAGTAAAATTTCACAATAAAGTTTAACACCTAAAAGTATATCTATAGATCCCGGTTGCGAAAACTCGTCATCAGCGAGCGGTAAGTTACGAATAAATCCAATAGACGCGGTATCAACACAGGTGTCCGGCAACTGTGACGTAATCTGTTCTACTACCATCGGCCTTATAGAATATTCGCACTTATTATCAAAGCGAGACGTGAATTTAACTGAAGTAACACCGAGAATCTTTTGTGAAGCTCCTCCAATGCCTTGAACTTCCGAATAGCGGGTTTGAGTATAAATAGGAAGCGATAGTCGCTTACAACAAGATGCGGAAATATAATCACTTTGAGAGCCAGGATCCACTAGACATCTCAAAAAGTGAGTGCGGTTTAAAGAATCAACAAACTTTACTTTTGCGGTCCCTAACAACGTAGTCGTTTGATAACGAGCTGCTCGATCGTACGAAACTGTACAGACCGATGCATTATTTACAATAGTTGTAGGGTCATTAGAAGCGGCGAACGAATGAGTCATAGCGGACTCTGCATGACTGCTGGCCGGGGTAGGGCGCGGCGCGTCATGAACGGTAGCGGGAATATGGTTAGCGGTGTTGGAAACCACGGAGCCAACGTTACAATTTGTTTTATCATTTTTAGTTGGATTGAAATGTAACAAGGTGTGGTGTCGCTTTGAACAATGAGAGCAAGTATGTTTCGAAGTACAAGAAAAAGTCTTGTGTTTTATACTTAAACAATTGTTACAGAAATTATTAAGTTTTATAAAATTATATCTTTCTCGTGGGGTTAATTTATTAAACTATGAACAAGAATATAAATGTTCATGTTGTTTGTCATTGCATAAAGCGCATTTATCGCTTACACTTGGACCACACCCTATGTCTGTATTCACGAAAGACTTGGACGGTTTAGGGATGTGCTTAGTTTGACGCTGCTGTTGAGACTGGGAATGATGATTACCTATCGATTTGCTAAGGTTCGTAGAACGAGACAAAACTTTACTTTGTTCTTTTATGAATTCAATTAAATTATGGTAAGAAGGTATTTTATCTTTACGAAAGGTAATTTGAAATAATTTAATTGTGTCTGCGTCTAACTTTTGCAGAGCCAAATGCAAGAAAATAAATTCGGTTAAATCATTAAGCTTTAATTGCTTAAGCGCTGCTACAGATGAATCAAAATTATTTATAAATGAATCTAACCCATCAGAACTAGCCATGGATAGCGGTTTAAACTGTAACAATTGGTTTAAATAAGCGGATGCGAGTGAGCGAGGATCGTCATACTTTTGCACGAGTGCCTCCCAAATAATAATATAATTTTCTGCGGTTGGAGCCAACCCTGCGCAAATGCACGACGCCTGCCCAGTTAATTTACCTACCAAGTAAAATACTTTTTCACTATTAGTGAGCGATGCGTTATCGTGTATCATGCTTTTAAATTGTTGATAAAACAATGGCCATTTCTTGACATTACCGTCAAATGACATCAAATCAATGGGCGGAAGGCGAGAATTAGATTTTTGTAATGAAGGTTGAGGTTCAGGTTCAGGGCACTCGGTTTTGTTATCGAGCAAAACCTGTTTTATAAAACAAAACATTTCTTCAAACGATAACCAGGAATCATATTCGACCTCCGAATCGGGGTTCAACTGTAAATTTAATATATTATAGGAATCTAAAGCTTGTTGATAATCATTACGCAATGTATCAATATTTGAAGCACTAGAACAAAACGACTTAAAATATTGTCGATCATTATTTGTTTTGTGTGCAAGTTCAAAAATATTTTCTACGCGTTTGTAAATAACATCACGTTTAACTAAGTATAATGATAACTGGTTTTTATTAGTACTCGTAGTGTCGAAGAACATGTCCGCATCACTACTCTTCCTCTTAGGCCTAACCATTGTGAATAACTGTAAATAGTATAGCGGCGATAAGTACGTAACACGAATATGTAAATAAAGTAGATATTTAGAAGCGGTTATTAACGTAAAAACGATTGATTTTAGTAGCGAAAATAAAATAAAATTATTGCGGGTGAGTGAAAAATATCTCAAAAAAAAAAAAAAAAAATTATTGCGGGTGAGTGAAAAATATCTCAAAGAACTGGTATGTGAACGAGCGCTAACGAAGCGAACCGAAGTTTACCGAACAATAACGAACAAGTTATCTAAAACACGATCATATAGGAAACGATATAAAATGGCGGACCACAAAAATGGAATGAATTTGGAAAGAAATAACTTTTACATTGTGTTGTACTATGCAATGCGGGTGCGGAAATAAAAAGAAATAGTTGTCGGTGCGGGAAAATACAAAGAATTTTAAACGACAATCTATTTGATTACGTAGTACAGTGACTGTTTAGTTATAACTGACCATGCGGTTTGAATTTAGAATGCGGCCAAAATGACCAAAGTTCATTCGGTTCGAAGTGACCAAAATTAATGGTGGCGCCTAACACCAATAAGTGGGCGGAAAAATAAAATTGTTTGCGTTTATCCCAGACGCGGGGAGCTGGTTTGATAGAATAGTGGACTGTATTATGCGAGGGTTGAAAAAAGTACGTAGGTAGGTAACCTTGCAAGTGCGACACGAATTAGGACGACGAACCTGTGAATATGGACAAAGGAATTTTGCAGGAAAACATGCAGCACCACTGACCTGTAGATTCGCCGTCTGCAATATCCGCGTCGGCCGGCAGAGGGTTCACGTCCTTGCTGGATTCAGGGCAGCGCACGAGGGGGGCGCGCTCAAACGTCTTTCAGCACATAAACACGCACTTTTCGTAGTGTTTTAGACAATAGTTCGTAAATGCACTTGCGGCAGTTCGCAACCGTAAATTATTAATAAATTAACAAGGGGACATGTTCTTATTAACGCTACTCTCGATGTTGTGACCGAGGGTCTTCACACCGTCACCGTAGGCGGTGACAAGAACAGCAATAGTCCAGGTGTGCATGTGGGAAAAGGATGGGACATGATAGGATGGTGACGCATTTTGCAAGTCATTTCTACTTCTACCCTGCAATGAAAAATTATGATAGAATACGAAATCCAACAGGAACCAGTAACAAAGAGACAGATCAATTGCCTATTTCATTGATAAAAATTCAGTATTAATGCATATAAACAGATTTAGTAGGTATAATTATTAAAAAAAAATAGTTTGTAAATCTCACTTTGAACTTCTTCCTCCAAAAATGTAAGCGGTGGAGAAGAAATAGCTCTCAATATTGATATGGATTCGGCGCTTGCTGCATTATGTGAGGACTCGTTGACTTGCAGAGCTAAAGTAAAAAAATATATACAAATAGTTCACAAACATTGTGACAACAATTTAATCCTATTATTGTAAAATAAGTGTGTGGTTGCAAGCTTATGTGTGCAACAAAATTGAAATTTCACCTGTGTTTAACAAAATTAGGTTATTGAACGCCAAAATAATTATATATATAAAAACCTCGAGCGCCAGGCGTCAATAAATAAATTAACACAGTAATTATCTGGATAGAAGACTGCGGCAAAAATGGTACCTTTAATCTTGGGCGGGTGTTCACAGGAGAGAATTCAAACTACAACATTTCAGATTGTTTCTCCTGGTGTATTCAACAAGCTATTTTATAATTTAACATACATTTGCAGGGTATGTAACTAAAAATTTTCTTTTCACATTGAACACGTGCTACAGTGCATTATTGACCAAATCAATAGACCAAACTTATAAATCTGTATTATAAATGCTTGTTGAATACATCAGGAGAAATAATCTAAAATGTTCTACTTTGAATTCTCTCTGTGATATCACCTTCCCTAAGATTAAAAGTACCATTTTTGTCGCAGTCTTCTATCCAGGTAATTACTGTGTTAATTTATTTATTAACGCCTGGCGCCCGAGGTTTTTTTATATATAATTATTTTGGCATTTCTCAGTAGTTTTACTATCACCACTACCATCACCGTTAAGTAGCAGAGTTAACTTTTCCCAATTTTTCATGCTTGTAATCCTACCTCTCGCATTTGTTGTAGATAGCTTGCTGAGGTCTCCATGCCTACTTCCTTCAGGACAAAAAGGCGTGGGATTGAGCTGCTTCAATGATATACATGAGCCATTGTTTTCTAATACTTATATATAAACACTGATGATTTTTTTTTTATATATTCTTTTTTGACATGAATAGGTACTTGTATAGTAATATATTATATTTTTAATTTTTTTTTGATCGACATTTTATTTTTATTTTTTTTTATTGACTTGAATATTTGTTAAGTATTATATTTATTTTTTGATTGACATTTTTATTACTATTTTGTTTGACATGAATATTTACTTTGTAAAGTATTATATTTTTATTTTTTTGATTACTTAATTATTGTAAATGTGAGGACTATGTGGGCTATTATTATTATTTTCTCCTCCTTTTTACAGTAATTTTTAACGTTGTCTGACAGTTTGAGTACTTTTGCGGCCTACCCAAAAGTCATTTTATTTAGTCGGTTTATTCGACGACGCGTACCAACACCAACACCAACCAACAACCAACAACCACCACCAACCACCACCAACATAAGAAAAATAAAAAACGCGATTCCCGGTGAGTAAACGCGTTTTGGATGGTTAGCTTTGATGGTAACACGCACTCGCTTGCATACGGTGGTCGCTGCGTTTGACGTCAACTCGATTTACGCGATGGTGAATTCATTCGAACGATGTTGTCAAACTTACACTAAGCATACAGCACCAGGCCCGAGAGTCGACGGCGCGTAGTGTTTCACGCGCGCCTCAAAGAGTTGTCAGCAAAACATGACGGGGCCCGTCATGGCCGATGCCTGCCCAGGGGTTGTGGATGAATTCGAAACAGAGTTACGTTACTGGTTTTAGTCAGTAAGAATCTGACACGCCCTCCCGCTCCAACCAGAGCGGGAGATGTCATTGGATGATTTCCCACCACCCAAAAAAAAAAGAACTTACCATAGTCACGAAATTGTAAATATCAATTATTCGCACGTGTGTCATACAACGTTTTTCAACACATTTGCGAGAAAACAGTACAATAGGTAATGAAACAAACTTTTGTTTTTAGATATTAGTCGGAAAGTCACAACAATCTTTGACGTTTCTAATACGAAAATGGTGCGAATTTGGAAGCGGCGCCACGTGCGCGTGGTGAAAATTAGAACTAGATCTTTCGTCTCAATTTCTCTTTAGTATTAAAATGAGACAAACGTATTGAGAAAAAGCGCTTCCAAGGAGGTTCGATCATTCCTTGGTGGAATTCTTATATATTGTTTATGGAAATTTAAAAAAAAAACCATAAAGGATACGCACGGCACTATACAACGGAGTATGCGGTAAAACGGGTACATAAGTGAGAGTACCTATTTTACCGCACATTCCATTGTATGGTGCGTAATTTTTGTAAGGTTATTGGCGGTGAAGTTCATTGGTTGTTTTAATTATTCGTTTATTGATTCCTAGTGAATATTGTGATGTAAAATTGGTGTAGGTTTGAGTCTCAAGCGTCTACGCAAATGGGCAATAAACAAACAAACAAACAATAAACAAACACTAAAAAACAACAAACAAACACAACAAACAATAAACAACAACGACAATAAACTTTTTTTTCTTTCTTTCTTTCAATATGTGGAATCATTGAAACAGGCGCGATCTCGGTAAAATGGAGCTGAACATTTTATTGTAGTATTGACTACCTCAGCGAAGTTTGCCGAGAAGGCTGACTGTTCATTTGTTGCCAAATACTGCAAAAAACATTAGAATGTGTTACATCTGCATTTCTAATGGAAAAAAAATAAAAATACACTACGTAAAACTAGGCAATATGGTCAAAAGACTTTATTTAGCCTTCCCTTCGAGGTAAATAAAAAAACAAAACAGGCTTCGTAAATGCATTTATTGAACAAATGTGTTGAAAATACTTTTTAACTCATTCTAAACGGACATTTAAGAGGCCGTACTCGAAATTTTGGCCGATTTCACTAATAATACGTTATTTTACAGATGTGATTTTACAGTTAAAATAATGCATTTCTATAAGTTTTAATGCACAACATGAAAGGTCATTTCATAACGATCTAATTAATGAGTTAGATTTGAAGCTTGCGTTGCGAATTATAAGTCGAGATTTGGGTTGTTTTAAAAGATTTCTTATTGCCAATTTTTTTTAATTTTTACTTTTTTTTCGCAAGAAATGGATTGACGGTGAACTAAAGTTTAGTTTTTGCTGTTTTCATTTTATAAACGAGAGTTCTAAATAGCCAAAATAAAAAGCAATTCTTTACCCATTTTCTCTAAAATTTGACTAAGTTAAATATTTTTTTACTAATTTTTTTTATATGAAAGTGGTAAAAAGTGATTCATACATTATGTAGAAGAGTTTTGCAACAATACATTCTAATTTTTTCATATCGTTTACACGTCAAAACGATTCGTAATTATGTGATATTCTAAACCCCTTACAGCAAAATTCACAAAACCATCGTCGGTTTGTGGTCGATTAATCGTAATTATAATAAAAAATAAACTAGCTCATACATTAGATCATAATTGAAATTATCTTTCATCTTGTGCGTTACAACTTTTAGAAATACATTATTTTAACTGTAAAATCACGTCTGTAAAATCACGTAAATCAGCGAAATCGGCAAAATTTTGGGTACGGCCTCCTAATGTCGAAGTTATCACGAGTTTAAAAATGCGATACGCAAACCGGTCGACGCCGCCGCAACGTTCCCTACTATCTGCGATATAACTTAATAATTCCAAGATTTGAAAACTTTGAATGGAGTGTGAGTGGAGAGAGAGAGAGAAGCATCAATTTTACAATGCATTCCCGTTGAAACTGAGAGTTTGTAGTATTATTATTATTTTGTTTTCCCTCAGAACCTCACAAGTTAACGGAAACTTTAGACACAGAGCTCAACAGCGAGACGAAGACTTTTTTTTTTTTGGCTGGGTGGGAAGTCATCCCAGCGTGCAGCGGGAGGGTGTCAGACTTTTACTGACTAAAACCCACCCCTGTACCTTCCTTGCCTGAGTGCCCAGGGGAACTAGCGAGAAGAAGACTGTGATGTATATGTCGCAGCCATCTGGTTGAATTCGCCACTAAATTGGACGCCTAGGCCGTTCATTAAACGCATTCAATTAAATGGCTAGGCCGATAGTTAAGGCGTATATAGCCGCCAAGTGGTGCCCTCATTGAATCAAAAATCGTAGCAAAGCGTAGAAAATATCCAAAGTAGTAAGCAAGTGTCAAAAACAGCCGTTTTTGACACTTTTACTTAGGATACGAAACATTTTGAGTCCTGTTGTGTTTTGTTTGTTTGTCCAGTTTGTTTTTTGTTGTTTTGTGTGTACACAACACACAAAACAACAAAAAACAAACTGGACAAAGTGTGTTTTGTTTAACGTATAAATACCTTATTTTCTTTGTAACAAACGCAACATAGGATTCTTTAATCTTTATTTTCCTTGCAAAGATACGATTTTTTATTCAATGAGGGCGCCACTTATGCGGACGTAGGCCCTTAAGGTGAATGCTCCAAGGTGGTCCGCGAAATTCAAATTTTCTTACGTCTTTTGCAATTTGCAGGTCAGTGTCAGGTTGTATCTTGGTCAAAATTTGATTCGCGGCCGTAGCACGTATGTATTTATGGAATTATAATCATTAAAGTCTTCAATAATCTTTTGAATTGGTTCCAAATGTAAGTATTTCATGAAATCATGACATTTGGCATCAATTCTATATATATATATAATTATAATGACTTTATTTCTATAAATACATACTTGCTACGGCCGCGAATCAAATTTTGACCAAGATACAACCTGAAACTGACCTGCAAATTGCAAAAAACTTAAGAATATTTGAATTTCGCGGACTACCCTGGAGCTTCCACCTTAATTCAACTAGAATCACTCAACGTTTAACAACTTGGCGTGTTGAAAGTCAGCCCTTTGAAGATGACTGACCAAGACTCAGCCAAGTGATTCAAAACTTCGAGTAAAATGAAAAATGAAGTTGGGGGTTATTAAGGGGGGGGGCAATTTTTTTCATTATTTTTGCGATAGGACACACCGTTTTCGAGATATAACCAAATTTAAAAGAAAAAAAAAAGGCGTAGTCGGGGCCTCAACTTGCGACAGGTCGCGCGACCCGTAAGCTGGCTTCTCACGCCGCGTGATACACTAATCACGAGTCGTGCTGGGCCGAGCCGATCTGTGAACACCGCTGTTACCTCAGCCGCTTTTGTGTTATTTTGTGGATATCATTTAGGTACTTAACAAAAACAAGAAGTAAAAAAACTTTTTTACATAAAAAAAAACCGACTTCCAAAACAAAAAATACACTAAAAATTCAAAAATAACTTTAATTTCGGAAGTCAGTGTTTGTATTTTACTTCTTTTCGTTTTTTTGTTTGTAAAAAAGTTTTTTATTTTTCATTTTTTAGTCGTTATACCCCAGAACTAAAAACCCCAATAACATGGAACGTGGAATTTGCCGGAAATGCCGGAGGTCGTGGGTTCGATTCCCACCCAGGACAAATGTTTGTGTAATGAGCACGATCATTTGTTCTGTGTCTGGGTGCAATTTATCTATAATATGTATGTATTTAGAAATATATAAGTATGTTTATCAGTTGTCTAGTACCCATAACACAAGCTCTGCTTAGCTTGGGACTAGATGGCGTTGTGTGATAGTTGTGGAATATTATTATTATTATTAATTTAAACATTTAGAGAACACCAAAACGTCATCGAGTTATACGTATTTTTCGTTTTTGTTTAGTTTCTCAAAAAGCGCTAAAGCAATTTCGATAAAATTTATATGGACCACCTCGGGCGTATAATCTTCTTTCGGATGAAAAAAGAATTTTGAAAATGTTGTGGACCACTGACGGAGAAATCGGCGGACATACATATATAAAAAAAAACAAGTACATACAGTCGAACATAGAACCTCCTTCTTTTTCGAAAGTCGGTTAAAAAGGGCGCTGGTGGATGCTGGTGGGCGCACTCGCGCCGCGTCGCGTGAAGGTACCGACGAAGGTGAAGGAAGAAGGTGCCGAGGTGTGGCGGCTCGGACGGAAGCCAGGACGTTACTGTGGCAGCGGGACGCGTGTGTCGAGCTACAGAGTCGCGTAGTGAAAACGCGGCTTAAGGCCCTACTACCGGCCAAGTGTTTTACAAAGGAAACCACGAAGGGGTCTCCAGAGAGAGCAACTACTCAGAGGTGTAGCATATTGTGTTTATACTACTCAAGAGGGCACAGACAGGATGTGTTTTGTTTCATGTTTTGGTAAGTGCGTGTTGTCACAGCAGTCGGCCTGTTCGCTTAACTTATAATTAACTAACTAATACTTACGTTGCCTGTCACTGGCTCTTCGTTTCCTCGATACTTCTTGCTCTTCTTCCACTTCCATTTTTGTAATCTCAATTAAAGTCAGGTCATCTTCTGAGCTTAACTCAGACTGTTGTGCTGGCATATCTTCTATGTCTGAAACGATTCTGTTTAGGTTTTCCAGTTCAAGCTCTGTAAGTAAATAAAAACAGTGAAAAGTTAATTGCACATACATGTGGCAGTTTAACTAGGAAAACTGACCAACAAGTATCAATATTGAATATGATTTGTGACTCCCGCATTCCTCATATAAAACAATGATCAGACTGGAGTGACTAGTTAGTTGCTATACCACAATTCACACAGAGAGCGATTCATAGTTTCAACAATATCTAATCCAAAAGCCGGCAGTAAAATCCAAAATAACAAACCCAAGATAAAAGTGTGAGCGATACTCGGTGGTCAATGTGAAAGCAAGGCTCGTACAAGGTGTAACGTATTTCCTTTGTAAACGTCACATGTACAATATTATTTCGTTTTATTGCCATTTTTTGGACATATTTGTTGGAGTTGAAGTCAAAATTCGCTTCTGGCAACATCAAAATTCCTAAATTGCGTCTTAGTACGTTAGTTTAGTTACAACTCTATGTGATTTTTATCGGTGGTGACAGGAAACGTCAAAGTTTGACAGTTCACTTTTTCGACTGGCAGGTTTTGAGGTCACATCGCTTCTGAAAGCAAAACACAGAAGCTTTTTCCAAATACTTTTATTTCAGCAACACTTGTACATGTACATTCAGTTTTCACCTCACAGTTCAACCGCCAACCAAAAACTGACCTGGCCTCTCGTATTCGATTTGTTGATAGCTCAGTGCCCACGTAACAAAAAAGTGGGGAAGAGCGCGCGAATTTCAAGTCAATAGATGGACATTAACTAATTAATAAATTACGACTATTTTAAATTCATCATAAATATATTGTACACGTTTTTTTAAACTAATTTTGATGTATTCAAACAGATCATAACATTTAATCAAACTTTCAATATTTTATCGAACCAAATTACCATTACTAGTCAAATTGCGTACTCATAAAACCTTTAAATGTCTTTATTTACTTTAAATTTATGTTGAGATTTCAGGACTTTTTAATAATTGCTTACATTATTTACTTTAATTTATGTTGAGATTTTATGACTTAGTTAATAATTGCTTACATTCGTCCATCCTGACCATTAAGTCGCGCCCTCGCGATTATTAATTAACAAAAATAAACGAAATAATAATACATCAATTGCAAAAAAAAAATACATAAAATTTACATAACAGTGTACATTTCATCACTAAATGATTAGCTTACAACAAATCAACATTTAATACACTTTCCATCGATATTCGGGTAACTAAATCAGGGAATTTTAGTGTCATGATATCACATAGATAATTTAACATTAGTATCAATAACTCATAATCAATACATCAATAAATGTATCAAAATCAATGACACGTGTACATCAACAATATTATTTTTCTTTATTTATAAACAAATTATTTCTTTCTGACAATCTTAATTCACACTTCACTTTAATCACTACACTTCACTTTACACTTTACGTTTTTCCTTACTGCATTACACTGATCCTGCCATACTACCATACTACCATACTACCATACTACCATACTACCATACTACCTTACTACCATACTAGCCATCTCAGATTCTAGCCTGTTAGAGGCGTTTACCAATACTACCATACTATTTAATTGAAAAAGCTATACTATTCGAAGCTAATAAGAACGAAACTGGTGATACAAATCTCTATTTATTGAACCGCTTAGGCTCATGTGTTTTCAGGTGACACAACTTCAATATACAACATGTAACAATATATTCACAATTTAGTGATCCATATCCACATCCGATACTTTATTGTCATCGTCATTACTCTCATTATCGTTATCATTAGTCTTATTATCATCATCATCATTACTCTCATCCACCGACTGATACACTAGCCAGGGGTGAATTTTATCTACCGGGAAAACACCAACATATTTTTGTTTCCCCTTTTTTTTGTGATAGGTGTATCTTCTACTTCATATCTGTCATTCTGTAATACTTTGGTAATGCGATACGGGCCTAGACATTTCGGCACTAACTTCTTACTCTTTCCTTTCTGACCTACTTCTCTTTCTACCCTAACCAGTTGTCCTATATTAAACTGACGTGGAGGAATTCTTGCCTTATCAAACATTTTCTTTTGCTTTTTCTGAGTACGTTCTATTTTATCTAATGCTTCTTTTCTAATTTCTTCTACACCACTTGTGTCTGTAACAACGTTTTCCTGCGCTGGTAAAGCCAGTGCACTCTCAGTCAGTCCCTTCAGTCTTAACCCAAATAACACTTGCGCTGGGGTTTTACCTACTGCTTTGTTGATGGTATTATTTAAACCCCATTGTACTTGTTGCAAATAATCATCCCATAATTTTTCATCCTTTCCGTAAATCATAGTCGTTAACGAATCTAATACCGACCTATTGTAGCGCTCTACTTGACCGTTAGCGCGAGGAGTAGCAACCGCATTTAAAATGTGTTTCACACTTTTTCCAGACAAAAACTCTTTGAACTTCGAGCTGGTAAAAGTAGTACCCCTGTCCGTTATTACTCGAGAAGGTACACCAAATAAACTAAAATATTCGCTAAAAACGGAAAAAGTCGTACGAGTCTTCGTATTTTTGACTGGTTTAAGAATAATAAATTTTGTGAAAGCATCAATAATGGCTAAAATATATTTATTCTTTCTTTTGCTCTCATTGAAAGGACCCAGGTGGTCGGCATGTATGGTGTGGAAAGGTTCAGGTACCTTTGGTATTGGATGTAAAAAGCCGGACCTCTTTCCAGCCGGTATTTTTCCATGAGCACATTGAATGCATGCCTGGCAGTACTTTTTAACTACTTTATTTACTTTTGGGAACCAGTAAGTTGTTTTAACTTTGTCTAAGGTCTTCTCATATGAAAAGTGACCAATATCATCATGACAAGCACGTAAAACTTGCCATCTAACATCTTTTGGCACATACCATCTAAGTCCTTCATCCGTTATTTTATAAACTAAGCCACGCTTCAAAGTAAAATTTTGATTAATATATTTAATTTTATTTGAATTTAAATCCTCTAACATCCGTTTAATCCTTTGTGTTTCATCGTCATTCATTTAAACCGTGGCTAACCAATCTACAGAAATATGGAAAACTTGTAATTCAACGGGGTCGGTACTGGAAGTATTTTCTTGCAAAGGGTTCCTACTTAATGCATCTACGTGCATCATAGAAGTCCCTGGTTTATAAATTATATTAAAATCAAATTCTTGGATCATACTCCACCAGCGAGCAACACGTGGAATCATATCCCTTTTAGTAAAAGTGGCTCGCAAAGAGTTACAATCGGTCACAATAGTGAATTTTAACCCTATTAAGTAACATCTAAATTTAGTCAAACTATTTACAACCGCTAGGGTTTCCAACTCGTATGATGAAAAATGCTGCTCTCCTGGTGAAGTACGCCTACTAAAATAAGCGACTGGTTTCATAAGCTCATTATCTTGTTTTTGTAATATCATTCCACCTACACCATGTTTACTCGCATCCGTATGTAATTCTGTATCTGCATTAGGATTGTACAACGTTAAGATAGGTCGAGAGACTAGTTGGGCTTTTAACTGAGTGAACGCAGTCTCTTCATCTTTGCCCCAGGTCCATAAGACATTCTTTTTAAGCAAGTTTGTCAATGGTCGGGCTATTATCGCAAAATTTTTAATAAATCGCCAAAAAAAACTGGCCAGGCCTAAGAACTGCCTAACATTATGGACATCTTTAGGGGTAGGAAATTTATCAACAGCATCTATTTTACACTGCCCAGGCTTTATACCGTTTCCCGAGACTTCGAAACCCAGGAATTCTATTTTAGAATTAAAAAAGTTGCATTTCGAGAGCTTCAATGTAAGACCTGCATTCCTAATTTTATCAAATACGGATTCTAGTTTTTTAAGCCCATCATCAAATGAAATCGAGGGGACAAGGACGTCATCCATGTAGATGACAACGGCATCAAATCTCAAATTGTCAAGGACTTTATTAATAGTTCTCTGAAATACCGCTGGTGCATTTGTCAGCCCAAAGGGCATCCTATTAAATTCGAATTGCCCTTCTGGCGTGACGAAAGCAGTTTTTTCTTTATCACGTTCAGCTAACTCTATCTGATAATAGCCTGATGCTAAGTCTAAAGTCGTATATAGATTATATCCTGCTAACCTATCCATCTGATCCTCTATCCTAGGTAAAGGGTAATGTTGTTTTACAGTCTTTCTATTTAAAGCCCTGTAATCTATACACAGGCGCTTTTCGCCGTTCTTCTTCCGTACTAAAATTATTGGACTTGCAAACGGGGAACAAGATTCTCTTATAATACCACATTGCAATAACTCATCGGTCATACCCCTAACCTCTTGTTTTTCTTTATGAGACAACCTATAAGGTCTGTAAACTACAGGTTGGGAGTCTGTTAAATCTATATTCATTGTCTCTACGTTGGTACAACCTAACTCTGTTAGTTTAGTAGCGAAACAAGTTCGATAACGATTTACAAGAGCCAAAAGTTGCAATTTCTGACTCTGATTTAAGCTATCGTCTAAGCACAAATCGTTTAAGTTAAAAGGTTCTAAAGGACTCCCAACAATATCTATCTTATTAATATTAGAACAATTCATAATTTGAATTCGCAAAAATTGCCCTCTAGCTATTAATTGATCTTTGCTATAAGTTATTTCATTAGATGAAATATTATCAATTAATAGAACACCCTTGCCATTTTCAATTGAGTAGACACCTTCTTCTATGTTGTGTTCTAAATTAGGGATAGATCTATAACTACCATATACCAATATGGCCCCCGTTATATTTTGAGAAGAGTAAACCTCTACATAGGAACATCCGGGTAGAATTGAACAATGCTGTTTTGAGTACAGTTTAACTACGCCAATAGTTTCTGGAAACTCCCGGGAAATTATTAACTCGTTATCAGTTTTTAAGATTTTAACCCCCGGTGCTTCGGTAAACGACTGACCAACTAATAAAGGGTATTTTAAAAAATGGTCTGGCACGACAATAACATCTAATTGCACAGTAACACCTTGAATTTCTAATGTTACCGGACACCGACCGATTGCATGTACTACTGCTCCACCAAAACCAGTCATGGCCACTGCATAAGTCCTATCCCATTGGCCTAATATTTCGACAGCATCATCATTTCTAATAAGCGTACATTCGCTTCCTGAATCTAAATAACCCACTTTTTCACGACCGTTGATCAAGACAGTTTGTACATACTTATTATTTTTAGGTTCGGTAATTGAAATTTCTAAGACAGATTTTGCTTCTTCCTTCTTTCGATAACACTCACTAGACTCATGACCAACTATTGAACAGTTGGTACACTTCTTTAACGGTTTAGTACACTTATTCATGATATGTCCCTCCTCCTTACAATTATAGCACCTGATTGTTATTGATTTATTATTGTCAGATACTTTATCCTTAGTTGGAAATTTTCTAGTTGAAATTCTCTGCACATCATTTCTTTTACTTATACTTTTTGCGTTTCGCAAGTATGCCAAAAGTTTGTCAGGGTTATCAAACTGAGCTGCCTCTGCTCCTATTCTAATGGCCCTATCATCTATGCCAAATATCACGCATTCTACTGCCCTTTTCCCCATAATTTCACACCTATTGAGTAAAGCCATTTTATCGTAATAATAGTCCTCTAAAGATTCTCCGAACTTCGCTCTTTTTTCTAACATATCCGAAAGCATTTGGCCGTAATTTTCATCAGATGGAAAAGCTGCTTTGAGCTTTCCTTGCCATTCGATCCAGCTGTAACTAACAGTTGTTAGACCCTCGTACCAACGTTTTGCATTGCCCGCAAGTTTAGGTATTGTATTATGTATGATTTGCCGGTCTGTCCAACTATAAATGCTCGCTATTTCATTTACTTTATAAATCCAATTATCTATGTTCTGATTTTTAGAAGAAGGATTAAACTCTGGGACGACATTGAAATTACTAATACGCTCGTGACCTCTAGTCGAAATTTTGTCAAGAACATCGGTAAATTTAGAAAACATATCAGCAACCGGAAGTGACTCACGTGAGCTGGTACCCTTGATTGGCGAACAGGCGTCGCGTCTATGACGTGAATGCCCACCTCGCTGGCGAGGCCGGGTGTTGCTCCTGCTGCACCTCGACTGCGATCCGCAGTCATGCCGCTTCCCTTGATCCCTGGCAGGGCTCCGATGAATTGCAGCCGGTGGCGGTGTCTTGAGCCGTCGAATTCGGTGCCCAGGACTCCATACGCGGCTGCACTCCCGGCTGCACTCGCGGCTGCGCACCCGGCTGCACTCGCGGCTGCGCTCCCGGCTGCGCTCGCGGCTGCGCTCGCGGCTGCGCTCGCGGCTGCGCTCGCGGCTGCGCTCGCAGCTGCGCTCGCGGCTGCGCTCGCAACTGCGCTCGCGACTGCGCTTGCGGCTGCCCTTGTAGCTCTGCCTGCTGTCCTGGCCGCGGCTCTGCCTCCGGCTTCGCTTGCGGCTTGGCTTACGGCTCCGCCTTTGGCTCTGCCTGTCACGCACAGGCGATGGAACTTGCAGAGGTTGAGCCAACCCTTGATCACCATTGTTTTCCATTTGTAGGCCTGGTCAACAAAAATAATATACAGACATAGCTATTCTTTAACACCTATACAAACTTAAGAAAGTATGCTACTATTGGCATCATTATAAGTACCACAACAGTTCATGAAGGTACCTACTAGGACGATTATTGAATGCTTTAATCAACACACTGAACTATAATTTAATTGATAATGAAGGTACAGTGTGATGTTCTCATACTTATATTTCAAATTACAAAGACAGTTGGTCTCACAAAATTAAAAAAAAAACATAATATGCTAGACCAATTCCTAATTCGCAGTAATAAATTTAAGCAAAACTCTTTTCAAATTCTGGACTAGCAAACGGCTCTAATAAGTCGCCCTAGTTCTTAAGTATAAACACTATTTCTTTTTGGTTTTTGAAATGCACAATATAAAGTTACGTACTATTTTAAGACGTGAGATTCACTGTAATATCGTTTCTTAAAAGCAATATAAAACAATAACACTTACGTGAATTTATCCCACTTCTGAACTGAAAGCAAAACACAGAAGCTTTTTCCAAATACTTTTATTTCAGCAACACTTGTACATGTACATTCAGTTTTCACCTCACAGTTCAACCGCCAACCAAAAACTGACCTGGCCTCTCGTATTCGATTTGTTGATAGCTCAGTGCCCACGTAACAAAAAAGTGGGGAAGAGCGCGCGAATTTCAAGTCAATAGATGGACATTAACTAATTAATAAATTACGACTATTTTAAATTCATCATAAATATATTGTACACGTTTTTTTAAACTAATTTTGATGTATTCAAACAGATCATAACATTTAATCAAACTTTCAATATTTTATCGAACCAAATTACCATTACTAGTCAAATTGCGTACTCATAAAACCTTTAAATGTCTTTATTTACTTTAAATTTATGTTGAGATTTCAGGACTTTTTAATAATTGCTTACATTATTTACTTTAATTTATGTTGAGATTTTATGACTTATTTAATAATTGCTTACACTTCCTTGCAATATTTTTACATCCATGAATATCATGGATTGTTGGTGCCCAGTTCGCATAATCCTGGCGGCTGGAGCCCTAAAATTGATTGGACATTACGTTCCAGAAATGATTTCGGTGAAATCATAACTTTGAAATACATATGTAGACATGTGTCTAACATAATTTTTTTCCTTTGTTAAAAAGCGGTAAGTAATTTGATTGAAGGGCTCAGTGGTGTTCTAAATTTGAGGTTCGCATTCCCTAACGTGAGATTCTTTTTTTTTTCAGCTGTAAACCAGCGCTTTTTTATTTTTTTATGGTTTATTAAAATTTAAATTTGAAGTTTGGAGGCGGCCCCTAACTTGGAAAGTGGACAATTCCAGACGGATGTTTCTTACAGGAAGATTTGGTTTATTTTTTCCTTATTATAATTAGCATACAATAACAGGGTATGTAGTTAAAACCTTTTTCTTTTCACCTCACAACACGTGCTACGGTGCATTATTGAACAAAATTATTGAACTAAATTATTGACCTAACCAATAGACCAAACTTGTTAATAAGTAACCTAAATAATTGTTGAATATACAGGAGAAATAATCTAAAATGTTGTAGTTTGAATTCTCTCTGTTATCACCTTCCCTAAGATTAAAAGCCATTTTTGCCGCTGTCTTCTATCCAGGTAATTACTGTGTTAATTTATTTATTGACGCCTGGCGCCCGAGGTTCTTTTTTTATATTCTTATTTTGGCGTTCAATAACCTAATTTTGTTTAACACAGATGAAATTTAAATTTCGTTACACACATTAGTGGTAAATCATACGCCACATGGCAAAGGTTGGCTGAGTCAGAATAGAAAAATAAAACAAAGCAGTGGTCTTTGAAAATAAAAATCAATTGGGAAAGCTTTCAAAATGCATCGGAAAACATGAAACGAAATGAGTGAGCAAGAGCAGTTGGCAAATGTCTGGTGTCAATGTCAGTCAGCTGTCATGCTAGTGACATAGATAAGACTGGTTTTAATCTATATAAAATCGATAATCCTTTATCTCTCACAAAAACTATCTTTCTCATATTTCTTCGCATTCAAATTGAAAAATAAGCTGATTTCATATTGTAAGAAAAGAAAAATATAACTAATTTTTTAGATCATATCTCATCTTATTACATTTTGGCCCACCATTTTCCAAATCCTTTATTAACTATTATTTAGTTTATTTCACTATCTACTACACTGAAAAAATAATTGTGGTAATGGTTAATAGTTTCTCTTATTAAAAGAATTTCTTTACATTTATTTTCAGGCATTATTTACTGGCTTATTCCTCAGAGGAGCTTGTGGCTAAAGTAATAACAGCCGCACAGGTCGATCCATCAGGTTAAGCTACGCTTGCCGGGGTTGGATGGGTGACCATCTTTACATACCGAGACTCCTCCGTGCCTCGGAAAAGCACGTTAAGCCGATGGACCCGGCTATCGATCGCGGATCTTTGACAGTCTTTACGGGTTGTCAGAAGCACGAAAGGCTGACATCCAGTCTTACTAAGGGGTCTCGTATTACCCAGTAACTGGGTTGTGGAGGTCAGAGAGACAGTCGCTCCATGTAAAATACTGGTATTCAGTTGCATCCGGTTAGACTAGAAGCGGACCCCAAGATAGTTGGGAAAAAGGCTAGGCAGATGATTCACACAGCCTCGCCCCTGTGGCCTGTCCCACAGGAACCATGCATATACTGAGACATGTAACGTATTGCCTTTGTAAACGTCACATGTACAATATTTATTTCGTTTTATTGCCATTTTTTGGACATATTTGTTGGAGTTGAAGTCAAAATTCGCTTCTGGCAACATTAAAATTCAAAAATTGCGTCTTAGTACGTTAGTTTAGTGACAACACTGTGATTTTTATCGGTGGTGACAGGAAACGTCAAAGTTTGACAGTTCACTTTTCGACTGGCAGGTTCTGAGGTCACATCGTTTCTTTGCACTATTTTCTAAATCCATGATAACCATGGTTTGTTGGTGCCCAGTTCGCATAATCCTGGCGGCTGGAGCCCTAATTTAACCTGGACATTACGTTCCAGAAATGATTTCGGTGGAATCATAAATATAAAATGATTATATAGACCATGTGTCTAACAAGATTTTTTTCCTTTGTTAAAAAGCGGTAAGTTATTTGATTGTCTTCTATTAAAGAGCATCAGTAGTGTTCTAAATTTGAAGTTCGCATTCCCTAACGTGAGATTCTTTTTTTCAGCTGTAATTCCAGCGCTTTTTTTTATTTTTTTTGGTTAATTTAAATTTAAATTTGGAGTTTGGAAGCGCCCCTAAATTGGAAAGTGGACAATTCCAGACGGATGTTTCTTACAGGAAGATTTGGTTTATTTTTTCCTATTATAATTTAGCATACAATAACAGGGTATGTAGTTAAACCTTTTTTTTTTTCCTTTTCACAATGAAAACGTGGTACAGTGCATTATTGAACTAAATTATTAACCTAACCAATAGACCAAACTTATAAATAAGTAACCTAAATAATTGTTGAATATACAGGAGAAATAATCTAAAATGTTGTAGTTTGAATTCTCTCTGTTATCACCTTCCCTAAGATTAAAAGCCATTTTTGCCGCTGACTTCTATCCAGGTAATTACTGTGTTAATTTGTTTATTGACGCCTGGCGCCCGAGGTTCTTTTTTTATATTCTTATTTTGGCGTTCAATAACCTAATTTTGTTTAACACAGATGAAATTTAAATTTCGTTACACACATTAGTGGTAAATACATACCCACATGGCAATTGGCGCCCGAACAGGGACTTGAAACAATTTTTATTAGGTTTTCTTGGTCATTTTATTATTGGTTAATTAATGCACTGTTTATTATGTAGTACAGTTTTCAAACATACTTTTTGAATTGTAACCCTAACCTTTGAACTACAACTTATGTATAACTTATATATTTAGTTGTAAACAGTATTAACACTGTATTGTACTGTTATTTTTCTATGTGTCTGTTTCAGCATTGTTTAAATCTTCCAAAATCAACTATTACATTGTGTAAACCGTCATTGTTATCTTAGTTAACCTAAAATTTGATAATAGTTGAAAGTTAAATAGTAAATAAATACTTTTAATGTTTTAATTAAGTAAATTAAAATAACTAAATAACTGTTTTAAGTAAGTAAGATTTCTTTGTGAGTCAATACTGCACCTACTAGTGTTTCAATAAGTGAAATTAACTTTAAAAATCTTCATTAGTTCACAATAATAATTACTTAACTTTATTACTCTATAAATTTAAAATATTGCCTTTGCAATGGATAAAGCAGTTCAGTTTCCTCCGCTTCCTGCGTTGAAGGAAGTCATGATCCTGTTGATGTTACACCGGTTGTTGAAAATCCTGCGGCACCTGAGATTGTTAATTTGACAGAAGTTCAAAATCCATTTGAACATAATGATAGAATTGCTCATTCTTCCTCTGCTTTTGTGGTTAATGCTTTGCCTTCTTTTAATTCTTTGAATGCTGATGTTTATGAACATATTAAGAAGAATATACCGTCTTCAACTAAGTTACCTGACTTGAAAAGGGGTAAAATTAATTTTGATGGAAAAACATGTGTGCGTGAATTCATAACTCAAGTTGAGGAATACTTTTTGTATAGGAATTTTGATGAATTTGTACTGGTTAGATTATTTAAAAACATTCTTTAAAATTTATAGTTCTGCTCCAATATTATTTGTTAATAGTAGACCAATGAGACAAGACTTTGGAATTCTTAGTTAACAAAATTAAACATTCGGGTTTGTTGGATACCGGTTCCAGTAGTTGTGTTTTAGGTTCTAATAAACATAAACATTTTTTGAATTTAGGTTATAAAATTAATACTGTTTCTAATGTACTATGACATTGCCAGTCACTTGTGATAATTTAACTAAAAATATAACTTTTTTAATTATACCTTCTTTTAAACCTGATATAATTTTAGGTTATGATTTTGTTTGGATTAACTTTAAATTTGAAGAAATGTCAATTTTGTAAAGATAGACTTCGGTATCTTGGTTATATTGTGGACAGTAATGGTTTGCATACTGATCCTTCTAAATTAGAAATTATTGAAAATTATCCTCGCCCTGAAACCGTTAAACAACTTAGAAGTTTTCTTGGCTTATGTTCTTATTATCGAAGATTCATTTGTAAATTTGCTGATATAGCTTCTCCTTTAACTAAATTAACAGCTGGTAGTAAGAATTCTAAAAGATCCTTAATTTGGAATGATGATGCTGAGAATGCATTCATTAGATTGAAAGAAACTTTAATTTCTGCTCCTGTTTTACAGTGCCCTAATTTTGAAAAACCTTTCTTTTTACATTGTGATGCTAGTGCTGTAGGAATAGGTAGTGTTTTGAGTCAGGAGGATGATAATAGCGATCAACATCCTATTGCATATTATTCTAGATCTTTAAATAAATGTGAACGTAACTATAGTACCACAGAACGTGAGTTATTAGCTATGTTAGATTCAATTGAACATTTCAGACCTTATATTGAGGGAATGAAGTTTACCGTGGTCACAGATCATGCTAGTTTGAAATGGCTTTTAGGTCTTAGTAATCCTAGTGGACGTTTAGCACGTTGGGCCGCTAGAATTTCCCAATTTACTTTTGATATCATACACAAAAAGGGTTCTTTACATTTAGTTCCTGATGCTTTATCTCGCCTTGAAATAGCTGCGATTGATGTTACTCAGAATAATTTAATCTTGCCTGATGAAGATATTCATGATCCTTGGTATAGAAAAACATTTATTAATTGTCAAAAGTATCCTTGTAAATTCAGAAATTTTCGAGTTGAAAATAATACTTTGTATAAATATTGTAAAAATAAATTTGATCTTAACAGTAAACTTAACTGGAAAATTGTTATTCCTAAAGAACATATTTTAGATACTATTCGTTCAAATCATGATAATTTAAATTCTTGCCATCTTGGAATGCATAAAACATTAAATAAATTAAAACAACACTATTTTTGGAAAGGAATGTTTGGTGATGTTCAAAAATATATTTCTTCTTGCGATATTTGTAAAGCATATAAACATAATACTTCACCACCGCTTGGTATGATGATAAATCCTAAAAAAGTTGATCATCCCATGCTTATGCTTTCGGTTGATATTATAGGAACTTTACCTAAATCTTATTCAGGTCATAATTATATTCTTTCAGTTGTAGATGTATTCACTAAATATTGCTGGATATTTCCCATGATTAATGCTACTTCCAAAATAATTTGTAAACTTTTTGAAAAGGAAATCTTTCTAAAGTTTGGTTGTCCTAAAATAATAGTATGCGACAACGGTTCTCAATTCATCTCTAAATATTTTGTAGAATTTTTGAAAGGATTTAATATTACTAATATTTTTTATAACACTTTATACACCCCTCAAAATAATCCGGTAGAACGATACAACAAGACAGTTGAAACTTGTATAGCGTGTTTTGTTAAAGATGATCAAAGAACTTGGTCAAAATTTTTGCCTCATGTTCAATTAGCTTTAAATAATAGTGTAAATCTAGCTACAGATTTTACACCAAACTTTTTGATGTTCGGAAGAGAGCTCATTTTCGATGCTTCTCTACATCATTTTAGTAGTTCTATTGATAACTTAGAAAATCTCGAAGTTGGTGATAGAAATACTTTTGCTGTTTCTTTAAATTCACTTAGTGAAATTTTTGTTAGGGTTCAATCTCATTTATTAAGAGCTTATAAGCGTAATGCTCATTATTATAACCGCCGTCGGAAGGTCATTTATTTTGATGTGGATGACATTGTGTGGAGAAGAAGTTTTGTTCAGTCTAAGGCTCCGGCTTTCTTTTCTGCTAAGTTAGCACCTAAGTTCATTAAGTGTAAAGTAGTCTCAAAAGTTTCACCTAATGTGTACGTTTTGGAGGACCTTAACAAAGGTACTTCAGGTCGTTACCACATTAAGGACATCATTAAATATTAAAATTATTTTGTTTTGGTTTCTCAAACATTAGTCTTGGTTTTTATATCTTTGTTGGAAGGGTCTACCAATGTTTGAATGATGAATGAAAGGGAATGGTAGTTTGAAAGAGAATAGTATGTTAGTTAACTTCACAGCAGGCTATTGAAATCGATTTCTAAGTCTTTTTTAAAATAACTTAGGTCATTTTTGGATTTTATAAAATTAAACTTCGGCTTCTCGCATATTTTTTATTGTTCCATATCAAAAGATCTTATTGTATATTGTTTTTATAATAATATATTGATATTATATTATTATATCTTTTAATTTTAGCTAATCTTTATTATATTAGTTAAGATTATTATTTACTTTAGTCTTTAATGTTCGAGTAAGTGTATTATAATGCTACTTAGCTTGTAAGATTCTCGGATTTGACATTTTTTTGCGTTTCGCTCCAGTTTTGGACGGATGCTTTTGCTAGGTCTTTCCTACGACTTTCCTCGTGGAGTTCCTATTCTTTTGATTCGGTTTTCCCCCGATATCATATTTTTTGCTATTGTGCCCGGAAGATTGGTGGTGTTGAGCCGATCACAATATGCATCTTTTTTGATTATTCGGTTTTCCCCCGAAGGTCATTTTTTTTGTTTGCTATTGTGCCCGGAAGATTGGTGGAGTTGAGCCGATCACAATATGCAACTCTTTTTGACAGCGATTGTGTTCGGGAGTTCGGTGGAGTTGTGCCGATCACAATTTGCTTGTTTTGCTTTGGGTCGTTTTCCACGTCCGTAGTTATGCCTTATATGTTTGCGTCTGGGAACGTTGTTCTGTTGTACCAGACACGAACTTAGGATTTTTGCATACCTGCTTAGTATGAATTCTTACGCTCTGTTAGTCAGTGGCGAAAGCGCCTAACTGCACTCTCTATGGGTTTTAAGTGTTCTTCTGAGTAATTAATTTTGATCAGCTAGTCAGTGGCGATGGTGCCTAACTGCACTCTAATTTGGATAGGTGTTTTGGTTTATTTTGTTAGTTAGTGGCTATGGTGCCTAACTGTACTCTAACTGAACCATTGTTTTGAGGTTTATCTCTCAAATTCTTTTCGAATTTATTTTTGAAAATCTTTTTTGATTTTGAGTTTTTTAGATTCCTATGGTTTCTTGACCTAAGTTGGTTTCTCTTGTATGTTTCTTCAAGTATCTTTCAAACATAAAAGAAAGTTCCTTTCTTTTATTTTTTCGGGGAGGGATGTAATGTAACGTATTTCCTTTGTAAACGTCACATGTACAATATTTATTTCGTTTTATTGCCATTTTTTGGACATATTTGTTGGAGTTGAAGTCAAAATTCGCTTCTGGCAACATTAAAATTCAAAAATTGCGTCTTAGTACGTTAGTTTAGTGACAACACTGTGATTTTTATCGGTGGTGACAGGAAACGTCAAAGTTTGACAGTTCACTTTTCGACTGGCAGGTTCTGAGGTCACATCGTTTCTTTGCACTATTTTCTAAATCCATGATAACCATGGTTTGTTGGTGCCCAGTTCGCATAATCCTGGCGGCTGGAGCCCTAATTTAACCTGGACATTACGTTCCAGAAATGATTTCGGTGGAATCATAAATATAAAATGATTATATAGACCATGTGTCTAACAAGATTTTTTTCCTTTGTTAAAAAGCGGTAAGTTATTTGATTGTCTTCTATTAAAGAGCATCAGTAGTGTTCTAAATTTGAAGTTCGCATTCCCTAACGTGAGATTCTTTTTTTCAGCTGTAATTCCAGCGCTTTTTTTTATTTTTTTTGGTTAATTTAAATTTAAATTTGGAGTTTGGAAGCGCCCCTAAATTGGAAAGTGGACAATTCCAGACGGATGTTTCTTACAGGAAGATTTGGTTTATTTTTTCCTATTATAATTTAGCATACAATAACAGGGTATGTAGTTAAACCTTTTTTTTTTTCCTTTTCACAATGAAAACGTGGTACAGTGCATTATTGAACAAAATTATTAACCTAACCAATAGACCAAACTTATAAATAAGTAACCTAAATAATTGTTGAATATACAGGAGAAATAATCTAAAATGTTGTAGTTTGAATTCTCTCTGTTATCACCTTCCCTAAGATTAAAAGCCATTTTTGCCGCTGACTTCTATCCAGGTAATTACTGTGTTAATTTGTTTATTGACGCCTGGCGCCCGAGGTTCTTTTTTTATATTCTTATTTTGGCGTTCAATAACCTAATTTTGTTTAACACAGATGAAATTTAAATTTTGTTACACACATTAGTGGTAAATACATACCCACATGGCAGACAAAATGTAGTATTTACCCTCAGTGACCATCGCTGAAGTTGAACAAATAATGTTTCTTCTTATAAATTAGTATTGTTCTTAAAAACATACCATCACTTTGATGTTCCTCCTTTGGTTCAATGACATCTTCTGGTCTCTCACAAACAGCTGGTAACTCTTCTTTGATATCATCACATTCTGTTTGATTTTCATCAACTATACTTACATGCACCATAGGTGATTGAATAAACCCATTAAAATACTGTAAGTGGTCTTGGTTTATTAATGGTTTTGGCTGCAAAATATAATATTATTATTAGATGGGTAGTGGGCATTAAATATTGAGTGCCTCGGGGCGCATGTTAAGCTGTTGGTTCCAGCTGCCACTTCTAGATCTTAGACAGGTGTTAGTCAGATAACCAGTCTTGGCAAGAAGCATTGTTTGACTTTCGAAATATATGTTGAAGAATACCTCACCTCATAATCCTCATCCATCATCTGAGCAAACAGCTCTTCAGCTTCCAGACATTTTCTCTGGAATCGGCAGCATTGCTTTAGTTTAGTGCAGCAGAAGAAACAAACAAGCATCGGTCTATTGTCTTTGGTTATAAACTGCAACAAAACTGGTCTTAAAATTTTATGTTGTTAAGAATAAATGAATTTGTATCATTTATATGTTCTGTTCCAAGTCCAAGTAGAAGTCTGAAACTGACACTGCTGACTAATAAATGTGTGGAAATAATATGTGTAATTTATGAGCATGTGATGCAGAGGAATGAAGAAAATGTAGTAAGGAAAGTTTACAACGTGAATGTGAGGAGGGTAAGTCCAAAAAAACCATCGATAGACTGTGTGACAGATGTGCTTATAGAGGATGATGAAGACTAATAGAGATCAGTGGAAAAAGAAGTGTTGTGCTGACCCCAAATAAATAGACAAAGTGCAAGAGGATGACACTATCCAAGCCCACAGTTGGTGTTCAGTACTACTTTCTGTATACCTCTTCGCATACAGAGAAAGTGTTTATTCTAGCTCAAGGTGGATTGGTGACTTATAATTGTACCAAATTATGCAAAAATGATCCAATCCACACAAACCGCATTTCGAGATAATGGACTAAAGTTTATTGCGGTATTTCTCTGGTATAATAATGCGTCAACACGGCGCAGCGCGAAGCGGCCCATCGATTGAAGGACCGTGGGACCGCAGCATAGGAGCTGAGAGGGTCCTCTCACCAAGTTATTCATTCATAGTAGGTATCAACTTACTGGATTATCAGTCAGCCTCGCATACAGTTCGTGCAAGTTCTTGTTGACAACAACGTACATGCGAACATTCTTCGCTAAACATACTCTACACATTGGCAGCTTATCCATATTTTGCTCAAGTAGGTTCAGTAACTTAGTGCAACAAACAAATAGAATATAATTTCGCAACTAAACTAACTGAAATTATTGAATAAAATTGAAAACACAGATTGAAAATTGAAATACAAAAAACAATATTTTTTTTTTATTTACCTCGAAGTGAAGGCTAAAGTCTTTTAACCATATTGCCTAGTCTTACGTAGTGTATTTTTACTTTTTTCCATTAAAAATGCAGATGTAACACATTCTAATGTTTTTTTTTTCAGTATTTGGCAACAAATGTGTGGCGTCAGCCTTCTCGGCAAACTTTGCTGAGGTAGTCAATACTACAATAAAATTCTCAGCTCTATTTTACCGAGATCGCGCCTGTTTCAATGATTCCACATAGTGTCCAGTTGCGTAGACACTTGAGATTCAAACCTTACATCACAATATCCACTAGGAATCAATATTTGCGAATAACTAAAACAGTCACCACAGATTAGATAGATAACAGCCACTGAACTTCACTCGAAAAAATCCCGCCAAAAACTCAAAACTATAATAATGGCGTGTGCGAAGTTAGCTACGAGTGCAATTGCGCACAGAGTCAATTCGACAATAAACTAGGTCATCTAATGATGTTTATGTCTGTGTGGAAGCTGTGTGAATATTTTTAGGAGTGTATGGTACCTACTTATTTGTCAGTTTCGAAGTTGGTGGTATTCCCACACGGCATTAAGTTTGACGATACCCCGTAGCAAGCTAATCAAGCCACACCACAACACAGCTGTCTGCACGGTAGCGGATAAATTCTTAACAGAGTTACCGCTCCCCTGGGCACTCAGGCAGGGAAGAACCAGGGGAGGGTTTTAGTCAGTCACACAAGAGAGCGGAAGATGTTATTGGATGATTTCCCACCACATAAAAAAAAGCTGTCTGCATAGAGTAGGTACATAAATAAACTTTTAAGTTTTTCTTTTCGTTTGTTCCTTGTGGAAAAGGCGATTGGATGGGAATTTTTGGCGGGCTTTTCTCGAGTGCAGTTCAGTGGCTGTTTTAATTATTCGTTTATTGATTCCTAGTGGATATTGTGATATAAAATTGGTGTAGTTTTGTGTCTCAAGTGTCTACGCAACTGGACAATATGTGGAATCATTGAAACAGTCGCGATCTCGGTAAAATAGAGCTGAGAATTTTATTGTAGTATTGACTACCTCAGTGAAGTTTGCCGAGAAGGCTGACTCGACACATTTGTTGCCTATTACTCCAAAAAACATTAGAATGTGTTACATCTGCATTCTAATGGAAAAAAAGAAAAAATACACTACTAAAGACGAGGCGGTATGGTTTATGACCTCAGGTTGCCCGAGAAAGGGAGAAGAAAAAAAAAAGTGGAAAAGGCTAAAGCAGTTATTAGGGTGTGTCCAGAACTGACGAATGCACCGCTCGCAAGCTGCACGCGTGCAGTTACTTCAATTGTTTTGTGCGCCTCTTTAGCGCAACTCACGCAAGGCTTACACAGAGCGCGCGAGCAGCGTGTGAACCACTCGCGCGCATGCAGCTGCATGAACTGCGTGTGGCGCGTAGCAGGCGCGCGAGAGGCGCCGTGCAGCGCGCGAGCGGCGCTAGAACGTCGCGCAAACTTGAAATGCACGCGCGCTGCGCATTCGCGGGACATTCGCCAGATCTGTACACACTCTTACACTGTCCAATTTCAAGGGAGCCAATTTAGGAAGTCGAATCAATTGGAAAGTGTAATTGAAGTTAGAACAGTTATAGTCCAATTTAGTGAGATTGGAAGGTCCCGATTTTTGACTTCCTAAATTGTTTACAATTTAGGATAGTGTGCCAGTAGGCAGTGTGCAGCACTTAGCTCTAAATCGTAGCAATGCGTTCGCTACGATTTAGAGCTAGTGCTGTAGATTTAGCGAATTCGTCGCTAGAAATAACAACTTTTGTCGTTTTGATTTGACGACAAAAATGATTTAGCGACTTATCTGACAACTTTTGGAGTACAAATCAAAACAATTTTAGGGCCAGTAATAGATCAATTTTATGATAGCTCGACAATTCTTAAAAATGTATAATTCTTTCTAGATAGCGGCTCGAATTTGGAGGAGTTGGCAACACTGGACTCTGATTTAGAATTCCGATAATGGATAGTGTAATAATAATAAGCGCTCCGCTTAACGCCGCACCAGTGAGGCAGGGCGAAAAAAAATATTATTATTAAAAATTATAGTTATTATTTTTATTCGTTTATATTTCTCGGGACCCTTTTGTTACCTTTGGAAGGCGTACGAGGAGACAAAATCAACTCGTAGAGTCCCCTTTGGACACTTTTTTATTAAATGAGGCACCAACCGACGATTATTCCTGTACGTGCTATACAAGTGCACCCAAGGACAACCCCAGGTTGGTGTAAAACTATTGCGAGATAAGGAAAACAAAGATATGTGGATATGGTTTTAGAAGGCTAAAGTGGACTGGTTACCAAGAACTATATAGACTATGGCCCCTGTCTGTACAATGTTATTATAATACATCGGTAAAAAGGCAGGGGGACTTGCACACTACACTATATGGGCCCCAAAAACGGCCGCTAGCAGGTAGTGTGACGTAGTAACAAGGAGGCAACATACTCAGAGGTGCTAAAGGAGTGGAGAGGTAAACCACGGCTATCAGGACAATCTCGGATGTACGGTCAAGATCGCTCAAGAACGGTCAAGACCAGCTAGTGATGGGCGGAGAATAAAACACTCTCAAGACAAAAACTCGAGTATTTATCCGAAATGGATAAATACTCGTTTTAACCCATTTTTATCGGATATTTACTCAAAATGATGGATATTTACGATACGATGGACGGCGAGCTACCCACTGCTCGACGTCCGCATGCCCGGGTCTACGGTGGCCGGAGATCGTCTCGCGACGTTCTACGCCCAGTGCCTCTTCAGCGGTGGTAGCGGCCGGGGCCGTGAGGGCCACTCCGTTGAGCTTCCCTCACGCATCCCGCCTCCGCCTTCGTGAGCATTACTGCTTCGCAGCAGGAGGAGACTGCTTCCCATTCCCTCTCGCTCCGTACCATGGCCTGAACCAGGGCCAGGCGCGAGATGTCGCCGCCACCTATCGCATCCACGAGGACACGGCGGTGCTCCACCCAAGCGGGGCAGACCTCCATCGTGTCCTCTGGGCGATTCACGCAGTGATATCACCCGGGCGTTTCCTCCCGCCTTATCCGAAACAGGAACCTCACGAAACAACCATGTCCGGTGAGAACCTGCGTCAGGCGGAAGGTGACGACACCGTGACTCCTCTCCAGCCACTCCTCAAAGCACCACTACCACCGCTATGGTGGCGTGCCCAGCGCTGGGTTGCGACAGTCACTGTCTCCATGTCACCATGAGATCCTGCTGGAGCTCCGTCCGCCGAGCCGCGAGGTGTCGCGGCAGCGGAGTTTCGCCCCGGCGTTTGGCCTCCTCGCGCCACTCCCAGAGCAGTGCAAGGACCCTGGCCTCCAGATCCCAGGGTGACAGTCCGGCAAGGAGGCTCGCCGCCTCACAGGAGACCGTGCGGTATCCTCGGATCAGCCGAATGGCCATGACCCTTTGGGACGCGTTCAACCGGCGATTTGGTCGCCGTCTCAAGTACTTACACACACCTAACAAACTACAATATTTTAAATACCATGTAGTAACCTCTCAGGTACCGCCAGGCACCGGTGAAGGCAAACAATAGGTTTCCAATTGTGTTTGTTATTCCGTTACCTACTTTTTTTTTGGGGTGGGAAATCATCCAATGACTTCTCCCGCTCTGGGTTGAGCGGGAGGGCGTCTCATACTCTTACTGACTAAAACCCACCCCTGTTCCTTCCTTGCCTGAGTGGCCAGGGGAGCGGTAACTCTGTTACGAATTTATTTGCTACCCCTAGGCATACAGGCACCGGCCATGATGGGCTCCGTCGGTGGTGGCTGACAAACATCTCTTTGAGGCGCGCGTGGAACACTACGCGCCATTTGCTCACGGGCCTGGTGCTGATCGGAAGGCGAGGTACCCATTACTCGCCGTCCGCAGGCACGCGTCTATATACGGTGGCTGGCGATCGTCCTGCGACCTCCGATGCCCAGGGCGTCTCCTGCATCGGCTGCGGCTGGGGGCATAAGGGCCACTCCGTTCCGCCTCCTCCTTCGCGAGCATTACTGCTTCGCAGGAGGAGGCTGACACCTAATTCTATCAATAGGAACTTACCTGAAAACTGCCTGTGACGAAGTACCGTTGTGTTAGCAGTAACATTATTTCTGGGGCAAATCCTCTTATTTTTGTTTTCTTAGATCAGCCAGTATAGGCCATATTACACTTTTTACAGTTCTAGGTGGAAATCCATATCCTGCATGGAATTCTTGAACAGAGTAGGTATTTTGTAAAGAGATCAAAATAATCTCTTGAATATCGCCTTGGTCTTATTTCCCTATACAGTCAAGCTAAGTCCACAAACTCAACAAACGCAAGTAGATCAGACATTATGCTTAATACTTATTAAAAAAATAGCTAACGCGAAGTCACTGGTGACAATATAAAAATATCCATATAACCAAGAGACGTAGATGTAAAATCAATCATTAAAACGTTAAGGTGAAGTTAAGGTGAGGTTAAGGGGAATGGGAAGCCGTCTCCTCCTTCTGCGAAGCAGTTATGCTCGCGAAGGCGGAGGCGGGACGCGTGAGAGAGCACCAACAACGGAGTCGCCCTCACGCCCTCAGCAGCAGCCGCCTCAGGAGACGGCGGGGACTTCCGGCGCCGCGAGACGATCTCCGGGCACCGTAGACCCGGGCCTGCGGACGGCGAGTAATGGGTAGCTCGCCGTCCGATCAGCACCAGGCCCGAGAGAGTCGACGGCGCGTAGTGTTCCACGCGCGCCTCAAAGAGTTGTCAGCAAGAGACGGGGCCCGTCATGGCCGATGCCTGCCCGGGGGTTGAGGATAAATTCGAAACAGAGTTACCTCGCCCCTGGGCACTCAAAGGCAGGAAGGAACAGGGGTGGGTTTTAGTCAGTAAGAGTCTGACACGCCCTCCCGCTCCACCCAGAGCGGGAGAGTCATAGGATGATTTCCCACCACACAAAAAAAAAACAAAAAAGGTGAATGCTCCACCCTAGCCCGCGAAATTCAAATTTTCTTACGTTTTTGCAATTTGCCGATCAGTGTCAGGTTGTATCTTGGTCAAAATTTGATTCGCGAACGTAACAAGTATGTATTTATAGAATTATAATCATTAAAATCATCAATACAACGCTTTCAGTTAGAATTGATGCCAAATGTCATAATTTCATGAAAATTTTACATATGGCATCAATTCTAACAGAGTGAATATAACAAATAAAAAAATGACACGCGCACGTGAGTTGAAATCAACCATTGGGCAGTTGCCCGGACCAGAAACAACACCCGTCTGGTCGGAGGATCCTCCTTTTTCAATGGAGGTTTGCGAAGCTTTACTCCTAGTTCCGCATGCCTCCAAACTAGTCTCGAGTCTGCAACGAAACGGAGGACCGTTCATTTCAAATTAATTTAAATAGTTTGAGAGGAGTCAAAGATACATTATTAATAACATTCCCAAATACACGGGTGAGATGATGAATATAATAAAAAAACTTCGACCATAGTGGGAGAGTTCTGAATCCTACGAGGTAGGGCTCGTGATGTAGTCGAGTTGCAGCTCCAAGGAGGGCTCGAGATGCGGCTCGAGGTCGCAGCTTCTGTTCAGCCACGAGGTTGAAGCTTCTGTTCAGCTACGAGGTTGCAGCTTCGGAGCTTAAGATGAAGAGAGTTTTAGCATGAGGTACACGACCAGAGTCCAGGTTACGATGTTGCATATTCGGAGCTTAAGATCTGAGTTTCAGCATGAGGTGCAGAACCAGAGTCCAGGTTTACGAGGTTGCAGCTTCGGAGCTTCAGATCTGACTTTTAGCATGAGGTGCAGAACCAGATTCCAGGTTCACGAGGTCACGAATAGGATAAGCGCTCCCACAGCTTGATTTGGTCAGGAGTAGTTTCCTTTATTGCTCACTGTTTGCAGGTCAGGAATAAAATGATCTGTTCCGCCTTCTATCCTCTAATTATGAAGAACATTTTTGAAATTCAAATTACAACTGCGAGTGGCCAGACAAAACTACGTTCTTTGAAAAAGTTTACAATCGATTTGGTATAGAACCTAACTATATAGGTACCATTGAGTTAATATGTACTACGTACTAGAGGCTATCCTTTTTAAGCGAAGATTAAGCTCCATTTAGACAAGTTTAAACTAAAGTTCGCTGCAGCACTGACAAAATAATTAATCGTCTAACAAAACAGTATAAACACGCAGCGCTAGAACGCTTCTAAGGTGTAGTTTTCTCGCGACCAAAAAATCGGAAGCGCCGTGATTTTCATGACGCTTACGTGAGCGTTACTCCAGCCAGATAATGTCGAAATTAGTCATTTAAATGATGTAGATAATTAGTTGCCTAGCTTCTGTAATTGTTGCACACATTTTCAAATTTTTTGCACTTATAGTTTTTTAGTTATTTCACAAAAACATTTCCTGCTGGGGTAACGTTACCGCGGCCAGACATTTTCTTTTTAATGGGAATAGCGAAATAAGTATTAACTATATAATTAGTTGTCTAGACGAGGTAAATGTTGCAACTTATTTTGTATTTGTTCGTTCTTCGGCTGCGAAGTTATTCGAGATCCTGCTGCAGTAACGTTTGTGGTTCTGCTGGATCTCTGAAACGGATAGGTGGATTCGTATCATCTTTTGTACATGACTTCTTAAGAATTAGTTTTAATTAGTTGTGCAATAAAAAAACTGAAATAATGCACCATTCAAAGGTTATTTAATTAAATATAAAAGCACTTCAATTTGTCCTAACACTTTGAATAAGAGCTTTAAAACTTACTTTAAACGTTATTTCGTAGCTTGTAACTGTATTCAAATGTACATGAAGTTTCATTAGTATCCTGTTAGTAATTAACAAATTGTGATGAAATGCAATTCTCCACGTTCACGGTCACAATGCGCGCGTAGTTATTTGGCCACCGATAAACCTGTATGTGGATATATAAACTTAATGATAGATCAATATTATTGATCTATCATTAAGTTTATATATATTTATTTAAGTTTATTATATTATATTGATCTATCATTAGTATCGTCGTTATCAACGATTCTTGGTAAGTATGTGTCATTATGCACATAATAGCCTATACCTATCTAATAAGTAGCCGACAGGTAATAATAATGTTTACAAATATTTTTTATTTTGTAACAGATATTATAATATTGTTATGTATTTTTATCAGTGTATGCGTCTGTACCGAACTTGTAAGGTATATTATACTAAAAAATTTAGAAGATAGCATAATGTACTACGCGGTCGCTTTTTTGTAACCTCTTAAACATAGTCGGGTTACCACAGTTTTGCTATTACTAATGACTTTTATTTTATTATCTTATTAATTACTGTATGTACTACGCTGAAATTTTACAGGTATAAAACTGAACTAAGCAACTAATTATTGATACATAAATCGGTTTATATATCCACATACAGGTTAATCGGTGGCCAAACAACTCCGCGCGCATTATGACCATGAACGTGGAGAACTGCATTTCATCATAATTTGTTAATTATTATAACAGGATACTAATGAAACTTCATATAGATTTGAAAACAGTTACAAGCTACAAAATAACGTTTAAAGTAAGTTTTTAAAGCTCTTATTCAAAGTGTTAGGACAAATTGAAGTGCTTTTATATTTAATTAAATAACCTTTGAACGGTGCATTATTTTAGTTTTTTTATTGCACAGCTAATTAAAACTAATTCTTAAGAAGTCATGTACAAAAGATGATAAGATTCCACCTATCCGTTTCAGAGAACCAGCAAAACCACAAACGTTACTCCAGCAGGATCTCGAATAACTTCGCAGCCGAAGAACAAGCAAATATAAAATAAGGTGCAACATTTACCTCGTCTAGACAACTAATTATATAGCTAATACTTATTTCGATATTCCCATTGAAAAAGAAAATGTCTGGCTGCGGTAACGTTACCCCAGCAGGAAATGTTTTTATGAAATAACTAAAACTCTGTAAGTGCAACAAATTTGAAAATATGTGCAACAATTACAGAAGTTAGGCAACTAATTATCTATATCATTTAAATTACTAATTTCGACATTTTCTGGCTGGGGTAACGCTCACGGCGCTTACGCGTTTCGTTAAACGTTCTGCAACAAGTCAACCACTTGTCACTCATATACAGGGTGTAACGGAAAGGTGTGGTCATATTTTAACTACTTTTTTAAGAACTTCATCTGCCCATCGATATGAACAACTTTCTTCAAGAAAATCCGAGGAAAAAAAAAAAAATTGACCTCCCATACAAATATTGATCAGTTGATGATGACTTTGTATGGAAAGTCCAATTTTTTTTTTTTGGGAATTTTCTGTTTTTTCTTAGAGAAAGTTGTTCATTTCCATGGGCAGAACCGCTTAAAGTATGACCACACCCTTCCGTTACACCCTGTAGACTAAACTGTTGACTGACTACAGAAGTGGCATGGCTTTATACCTACCTAACAAGCTTCAATAGAATTCACACTTTTTTCATAATTTATTATTAGTGTAAAAAAAATGTTTGTTTTTCTTTATATAAATAATCAAATACACTTACATTTTACCTACTCAAATCGGGATAGAGAAATTTACAATTTGCTAAAAACACGAAGCTTCTGTATATTTTTGTAATAATATCTTTATTTAATTACATTTTAAGTTTAGTTAACTTTTGCCGCTTCGATAATTAATTAATAGTCAGTGGGCCTAGTGTGAGTTTTTTAACGCGCTCGATCGCGTTTGCGTAAACGTTCGCTTATGTCAAATCGTATAGAAAAAAAGAGGTTACCCGCTATTGCCACCACGCGGCGCTTATACAGTTTTAGTACAAATTGACGTTTACGCAAACGCGTTCGAGTGCGTTAAAAAACTCACACTAGGCCCTCTGATCAGTTTTAGCTTCGTGTTTCAAGCGAATTGTTGAATTGTTGTGTGTTTGTTTATGATGGCCCGTATCAAATGTGTTCGGTGATTTAAAGTGTTTGGTTGATCAAAAGAATGTTGAAGCAAAGATGTAAATACTTCCTGCTCAATAAAATATTCCAGAGCATTAACAGTAATATAACTGTAATAGTATTTATTTGGGACACTGATTCCACCACTGTTTTATAAGTTTTCTTATTAGGTACAGTTTCCGTGGCGATACATATTTTATAAACCCGTACGACAAGCCACCGTATCTTTAATAGCAATTAGTTAGTGGCAGCTTTTCTAATGTACTTAAACTATTCACACATACCTACTTCGCATTTTAATGACTGTCAGAATTCGAGAAATGTACCCAGATATGTATCCGACGATCAACTGGGAACCAAATGGGATTTGTTCGCAACTGAGTATGCCGGCAAAAATGACACAGTTGTTCTCGGGTTCTATGTCAAATTCTGCTAAAAAAACGAAACGTCAGCTAATATTCTACCTACACTTGTTACACAAATTGTCACATGTTAATTTTTAGTCTATGATAAATGGTGCAACATAGCGTCCACCAAATATTTTTTCGAAATAAATTTAAAAATTATTATCTAGTTACTCATCGATGGAAAGTTATTCCTTTGCACTTCGCCGTATTAGTTAAATTATTAGTGCAATATGATAGTACATACGACGGCGGCATATTTAATGAGGTTGAACGTTTTTTCGTTTAAAAACAAACAACGACATAAGCGCTCAAGATCTAGAGCATCTAGCAAGCAACTAAATGAACGGAACACAGTAGTGATGTGTAGTTTTTTTTTTTTTTTTTTTTGGTTGGGAAAGCATCCAATGACTTCTCCCGCTCTGGGTGGAGCGGGAGGGCGTGCCAGACTCTTACTGACTAAAACCCACCCCTGTTCCTTCCCTGCCTGAGTGCCCAGGGGTGCGGTAACTCATTTTCAGAATTTATCCGCTACCCTTAGGCATGCAGGCACCGGCCACGATGGGCCCCGTCAGTGGTGGCCCTTTGAGACGCGTGTTAAAATATTTCTGTATATGTATGTGTAGATATGTAACCAGATGTATGTAAATATTTAATATTCGTTACTCATTTATTTATCTATTGATCATCTATTGAAAATCTATTGATCATCTATTGAAAATCTATTGAAAATCTACTGAAAATCTATTGAAAAACTATTGAAAATCTAATGAAAATCTAATGAAAATCTATTGAAAATCTATTGAAAATCTAATGAAAATCTATTGAGTCTATTGAAAATCTATTGAAAATCTATTCAAAGTCTACTGAAAGTCTATTGAAAGTCTATTGAAAGTCTATTGGAAGTCTATTGAAAGTCTATTGAAAGTCTATTGAAAGTCTATTGAAAGTCTATTGAAAGTCTACTGAAATACTATTGAAAGTCTATTGAAAGTCTATTGAAAGTCTATTGAAAGTCTATTGGAAGTCTATTGAAAGTCTATTGAAAGTCTATTGAAAATCTGTTGAAAGTCTATCGAAAGTCTATTGAAAATTTGTTGAAAATCTGTTGAAAGTCTATCGAAAATCTATTGAAAATCTATCGATCTATCTATTTACCCATTTATTAACCCAAATGGGTAAATAAATATTTACCCATTAATTTGCCTATTTATTTGCTTATTTACTTATTATGAATGTGGTGTTTTAAGGAAGGGATTTATTAAGAAAAGCACAAAGACAAGAGTATTTGTATTTATTTCCAATAGGCTTGTCATCAATCGAAATCTAATTGCCTGTTCGCAAAACTAGGTCTTCGTGGAGAAGAACGGCAAGAAACTCCACGGTAGCTCTCTTTTATTATTATATCGTCACATCATAAATAATCGTTTATCGCAATAAATCTAATTAAAGGAAGTATCACCTAAGCCATATTTACAACGATAAATATCTTGTGGTATATAACAACCACTATCGTAGTAGTGTATATAACACAACGTTACGTAACAATATACATAACTTTACATTACATGGCTCATAAATATGATATAAATATACATTAACATCATTAATAAATCAACAATAGTCAGAATAATATCATACCTTAGATGTTAACGCCTTGAAAGCCGAACAGCAACTGAGCCGCTCGGTCGTGGGGTCGTCGCTGCGTTCCCGCAAGGGAACGCGGCGGGTGGCCTCAGGGCTATGCCCTCTTGCCGCGGGTTCTGTGGGCGCCCGCAAAAACGGGCGCTTCACTGGGGTGCCTAAATCGGCTTGAATAATGTGGGCGACTGACTACGAGAACCTCCTAGGCTTGCGCTGTGTTGTAACGCCTGCCGAGATTCCCATAGCAATCGCCCTGTATTTTGCTAAGTGTAATGCCGCAGGCTCGCGGGGGTAATCGCGGCAGCTAGGCGGTCTACCACCACCGGATGAGACCCACAGTTCCCTGTGAGAGGCTCAGCGGATGGCGCCAGCGACTGAACTGCCGGCTTGCAGCAAGCCCACGGCATGGTGTGTGACCCCGGCCCGTCCCGCTTGGTCGCGGTCCGGGCCAAGGGCCGTCGGCGTATGTGTGGACGGTATTGTGTGAGTAACACCGTCCATGTAAGCACTATTGTACACGCACTGGCCGCGCCCAATAGTGCGAGAGATCATGTGCGTGTGGAGTCATGCGTGTCTGCGTGCGTTCCGCGGCGTGCATATATTAACTTAGCACACGCCGCGTCACAGTGTATGTGCTGTGGTGAGTGTCACTGTGTGAGTAGGCCGCGTGTAGGTGTGTGCGACCTACTCGGGTGTCAAAAGCAGGAGAAGCGCCTGGACGACGCTTTGTATGACCTCTTGCAGGTTGAGAGACACATACAAGGTCGACTGATCTATTGGCCTTAAGCTCATGATATAAAGGAGACCACAGACCCTCCTTATCTAGTTTTTCGACAATTTTTCGCAATAGGTTACCCTTACATTTTTCCACCGATGCTCTGTAGCGTGACTTGGCAACTCTAAACGTATTTAAAGCATGAGCAAACTGGTCCCCGGTGACATTACGTTTTTTCAGCTTATTAAGATGTCTGCGCGCTTTGCGATAACTTTTGCGTTGTTCAACTAGGTAGTCATTCCACCAATCACACCTACGAATATTGGTCATAGATGCGCGATCAATGGCAATGTCAGCACAGTAAGTGAAGGTTTCTGACTTAGTCTCAGCACTTTCTTCAGTTGACACCCCGTCGCGAGTGAAGTCTTTGGCATGACACGCAAAAAATGCGCGAATTGGGAATTATTTAATTCCCAATTCACGCCTTTACATTTATATCTAAAATTACCACATATGTGTGTCGAACCGTGAGTACAGCATAGAAACGAATTCGTACACAATCAGACGGTTATCACAAGACGCGTCAGGTAGGACACGCCACTTATTTAAGCGCGTCTTCACAAGAAAGTGTGACGTCAATACAAGATTCGCCCATTTGGCTGCAAAAAGTAGGTGGTGCGTCAGGGGTACTATGGATTGATAGGTTCATTTCAGCAATGCAGCGCAGCGTCGTTCGGAGTCCGTGGACCGAACCTTGCAATACCACAGGGAAGAAGATGCGTTAACGTCCGCACGCCCGCGAGCGACCACAAGACATGACGGAGATTCTGTCCAATCCAAAAAAGGCGTATTCCTGCTTTAACATACGTACTAGAAAAAGTTGTAAAAAAAAATTTAACTCATAAAAACCAAAAGTTATGTTATTTTTATAAAATATGCGAAATTTAACAGTAAATATGGCAAATTTTCATAAGTTGACAACACTCCACCGGCCGGCGAAATCTTTTCATTTTTACCTATTTTTATTTCAAACGATACCGCCCTGGACTAGCCGCGCTGTAAGCACTCTTTCTCGCTCAGGCGGCGTCTTTTAAATGAAACAGTAGGTGAACTTTATCGAGCGCTCATTGTTGCGTGTGATAAGTTTTTCTTTTTTTTATAAATTAACTGTTTTCATTGGGGAAAAATAATTTACTCGTATTCATTAAATGATCACGTATACATATACGTAATCATTTAATGGGGGTACCCCTGAGGGGCATTACTTGGTATCGTAATGCGTACACATGTACGCAGTACGATACCAAGTATACCGCTCAGGATCGGACAGGGTTTTTGTTACATGCTCTGAGTATTGCAAGTAGCAGCTCACAATATAGATCTTTAAGGTAAACGATGAGACCTCCGCGACGACACAGTGGGGCGTCATGAGGTTACATAAAGACGTAACAGTAAAGTTCGAAGAACGTGTCACATAAATCCCGGCTCGCCAGCTGAGCGGAAACTTTATGCTTTGTGGAAATGTCGTATGTGGCGTTGCGCAGAACGCAATTTATAGCAAGACTTCAGAGTCCTGTCGCTCATCCCCAGTCGCCCCACGCGCGCGCGCACCTGTGTGTGAGTTACGTCTGTATACTGCAAACGCGCGCAGGTTCGTGCTTTTGTACAGTCGAGCTCCTATTACTTTGCTGTTGGTATTGTTGTGGGCGATAAGGTTGCTTTTGTTAACACTGTGTCAATGGATTTTGAAATGAAATGCGGCTGTCCTTTACGATGGTTTATTGGCAACTAAATCAATATGGATCATGCATATCTTTATAAAGATTAAAATGGCTTCAACAGGTATAATTAATTTTTGTTAACTTTTATTTGTTTCTTATTGTTTCGTTTAGTTTGTTTTATTGTTATTGACTACTTTGTTTTTGTTGTGTTAATTGTTTGTTAAAAATGCCTCGTGGAAGTCGCGGGCAATACAACGTTTTAAGCTGGTATGAGATTAATCATATTTTTAGAAATATATCAGGTTATTTCCATCTTTTTAGTTTTTTTGATGTTCTCCAAATAAAAAGAGCGACAAATTGACGTTCATTAAACAAAAATAACGAGACGTGACTTTGACGTATTATTTTATTTCCGACTGAAACTACGCTGACACACATCACATTAGATAGATATTTCACCAGTGTGCGTACGAATGTGATGTGTTAAATGATGCTTCATACTAAAACAACGCTCACAGACATCACATTTGAAAGGTTTTTCACTAGTGTGCGAACGAATGTGAGTTGTCAAATGACTTTTCTGGCTAAAACAACGCTGACAGATGTGACATTTGAATGGTTTTTCACTAGTGTGCGTACGAATATGAGTTGTTAAATAATCCTTCTGACCGAAACAACGCTGACAGATGTGACATTTGAAAGGTTTTTCACTAGTGTGCGTACGAATGTGACGTGTTAAATGACCTTGCTGACTGAAACAAAGCTGACAGATGTGACATTTGAAAGGTTTTTCACCAGTATGTATACGAATATGTTCTTTTAAATACTGTTTATCGTTAAATCTACGCTGACAGATATCACACTTGAAAGGTTTTTCACCAGTGTGTATCCGCAGATGTTTAATTAAAGTAAGTTTCCGATTAAAATCACTATGACAGATTTCACATTTGAAACGATTTCCTTTAAAACAAAAGTTTCGATGTCTGTTTATATCATTACTGCCTACACCTTCGTTCGGTATTTTAGACTTCTTGTATCTTTTGTTATTTTCACGGCAATTTGAGTCTAAAGTAGTGTTGATAATACTAATATTAACTCCAGGTTTTATATAAGTTAAAGGTTCTTTGAATTCCGGAATTAATTGCGACGTGCAGTTTCGAGCGTTCTGGATAACTTCCGTGTCTGTTTGGTCCTTCTGTTCTTCTGTAATTACGTCTTTAACATTTCTTCCTCGTACGTTTAGTTTTGATTTCTTCGCAATGGGCGACCCTGTGATTATAAATTTGGTAAGAATCAAATTCAAAGTAAAATCAAATGAAAAGGACTTGATTGATGCACATTATTCAGCTCTAACGTGAACCATTCAAGTCAAGAGTTAATTTTTATTTTGCAAAATACTTCTCTCATGTTGATGATCAAAGCATTAAAATAAACATTATTTTTAGTAAAAGTAGCGCACGGCGTAACTTACATAAACGTTCTCTTTCGAGTAATTGCTAAAGGCGTGGGTCTATAGCTATATTTTTTACTGTAAGTATAGTATTTTTCTTTTTATTGGTTTCAAATATTATGTACAGTTTTATTGGCACTATTACTTTATTTATTTTAAATATATTTTTAGTATGTGTTCCGTGAGTGTGTCCGTGGCATCACAGGCTCTAACAGAATGCCAGCGCGTCGTTATCACACTAATATTATAAAGGCCTTTGAAAGTGTGTGTTTGTATGTTACCTCACGCTCACACGGCTGAACCGATTTGGATGAAATTTGGTATGTAGATAGTTTACACGCTGTATTAACATATACTGCTACTTTTTATCCCGGTCTACACGGGTGAAACCGCGGGGCGTAGCTAGTTTATTTTATAAATATCGCAGGATATGCTGCTTCTATATTTTTTTTTAGTATTATTACACTTGATGTAATGCCTTGTAACAAAAATGCATAAAAAAAATAAAGAAAAAAGTTTATTTTGTGCTCTGTGCGAGCACAAAATAAACTTTTTTCTTTATTTTAAATGCATTCATAGCTTTTGACAGAAATGTACAGTCAGCATGAAAACGAAAAAAGTACTTACATCAAATCATACTTTCTTTTTGGGGAGGGGGGGGAGGGAAAGAAATTATCCAATGACTTCTCCCGCTCTAGGTGGAGCGGGAGGGTGTGTCAGACTCTTACTGACTAAAACCCACCCCTGTTCCTTCCCTACCTGAGTGCCCAGGGGTGCGGTAACTCATTTTCAGAATTTATCCGCTACCCTAGGCATGCAGACACGTCCTACGCCCAGTACCTCTCCTGCGGTGGTAGCCGCCGGGGCCGTAAGGGCCACTACGTTGAGTTTCCCTCACGCGTTCCGCCTCCACCTTCGCGGGCATTACTGCTTCGCAGAAGGCGAAGACTGCCTCCCATTCCCTCTCGCTCCGTACCATGGCCTGAACCAGGGCCGGATCAAAACATACTTAAGGTTTTTTTTTTTAATCGGTCCCTATTTAAAACATTTGGTTTTTAAGGACTTTGGTAGTTTCAGGTAAATAATTTTCATTTTTTTTTCGCTGCAGGCACATAAAAATTAAAACCCGCGCGTTGTTATTCGAGTGAATATGTACGCAGCAGTGGAACATTTCTTATACAGGAATATAAAAAAACACCTTAACAATATACATGAATATCGGCATTTAATATGCCATCTAATGATGTCCAACTCTTACGATCGCACATAATTAGTAGACTGCTATCTACATTTTGATTCATCAGGAGTATCGTGGATTAGACTGCAAAGGAAACTATTGCTGCTCATGATTCACGGGTCGGAGGACAGTTGGCATACATTATTTATCAGATCAGTGATGTACTCTCTGTCAGAAAGCTCTACATAGTCCTAACAATATTAAAAAAGCATAAGTCTTTGCCCTTTAATGTGGGTATTACCCCGAAAAGAAGGAAGTTTAGCATAGCGGTTATACCTTCAACTAAGACCAAATTTGCATGTAATCAATATCGTAAACGATCAGCTCAATTGTATAATAGAATAAACAAAAAGATAAATATACATTCGAAAAATAAATATGATTGTAAAGAAACACTAGTTAAGTGGATAAAACCACTTACGTATGAGGACACAGAAGCATTGTTATAACACGAAATTATTCATATACACACAGACACACACACCCACTTACTCTGACAGACACGCTCATACACACACACACACTCACACAAACACACACACACACAAACGCACACTCACAATTTAATTTCTTTTTTTGTTAGCCTAGACTTATTATTCTAAACAAAATTTTTACATTTTAAAAATATTGTGTTAATTATCACGCTATACAAAATAGGGAGGGGCGGAGTCTTCTACTACAGGCATTATTTGTCTAAAAGAAGATTCCGAACACAACAATTTGTAAACCAATTATTTGACACAATAAATTTTATTTTAATTTACATTACGTGCCTAGTTTAGTTTTAGGGTGGGCTAGGCATGCCTAGGGGTAGCGGATGAATTCTGAAAATGAGTTACCGCACCCCTGGGCACTCAGGCAGGGAAGGAACAGGGCTGGGTTTTAGTCAGTAAGAGTCTGACGTAGACGTAGAAGTCATTGGATGATTTCCCACCCGTCACCCCAAAAAAAAAAAACATGTCGGGCGCCTTACTCTGTTTTTCGATTGTTTTATCAGCAATCATCAGCCTTCAATACTTTAAGCAGAAGTGTTTTGAGACAATTGGCAGTAGGAGTGTGCCCTCCAGAGAAAAAACTCCTCGGAGGTGTAGATTTTTGTGTTTATGCTGCTCAAGAGAACACAGACAGGATGTGTTTTCTTTCAAGTTGTTTTTGGTAAGTGCCTGTTGTCACACCAGCCGGTCTCTTCGCTAAACTAATAATAAACTAACAAATACTTACGTCGCGTGTCACTGGCGCTTCGTTTCTTCCTTGATTTTTCTTTTTGTTCCTCCACTTCCTTTTTAATCTCTATTAAAGGCGGACCATCTTCTGAACTTGACTGTGGTGCCGGCATATCTTCTATATCTGTATAGCTATTGTTTAGATTTTCCAGTTCTAGCTCTGTAAGTAAATAAAACAGTGAAACAGTTAATTGTTTATAAATGTGGCAGGATAATTAATATTTATAAACATTGAATAAATATTCTAGGGCATTAGTAGATCCTGAAATATCCAGCGGTGTCAGACAGACACCATAAGGATACCTTTAATCAATTTTGGTATGGAAACCTTTTAATATATTCTAGTTTCCTAATCCTAGCTAATATTGAAATGCGAAAGTGTTTGTTTGGGACAAACCCACCGCTCTATTCCCGAACTACTGTAACTCCTGTAACCCAGAATCAACAGTGGCGACCACCAGAAAAAACGCCGAGGCAATGAATATCGACGAGTCCCAGCGAAACGATTAAACTGTCGTGGGTCCCGCAACGAATTTAATCAGAGAAGAAAAACATGATTTTAACTACACTCCTAATCAAGCAGGAGACAGAACAAATCTAGGCCAGTAGACATAAAGGGATATTTACAACTTGGGTAAGCCCAGTTGTCAAGCTCCACGGATTAAAACACTAAAATGAATGAGTCCTAATTTGGAAGCTGTTACATCTGATTCCAATAACTGGTATGGCAACGATTTGCTTTAGTTTCCTCATGATCCGTGTAATAGATAGACAACTCCAAACATAGACTGAATACTATCCAATATAATATTGCGTTCAGTGTGTTTGTTTGTTACCTTTTCAAGCTAAACCACTGAACCGATTATCATGAAATTCTGCATATTCGTTGTCAGAGGGACATAGGGTACCTTACAGCCAGAAAGAAAGTATAGTCCCTGAGGAATAGAATAATGAATTGGTGATGTTCACATTTGCTATATTTTATATACTGCTTCTATCCATAAAAATTAACAAATTTATTTAACAAATCTGCCATCATTTCGTAGTCCGTCCGTCCGTTTGTCAAGACGACCTTTTTCACAGGATCGCGTAGAGGTCCCTATCAAGTTAAAATGAATATTATATACAATTCAATTCCATTTTTGTAATGGATGTAATTGTCATGGTGCGTGGCCCGACACGCATTAGGCCGGTTTATTTTATGTGCGTGTGAACTGAGAGATCACACAGGTATTTCGCAAAATAAAATTGTAGGATTTAGTAGTAGACTTAAACCAATTGTAGAACAAATCTGAGAATTTGTAAACAAATACATTGAAAACTACATCCCTTAAAGTGTGGTCCCTTAGTCCTCACAGACCATCAGCCAGATCTCAGAAAGTTTCTGAAAAATTAAGGTATTCTGACTACAGACATTTAGTAGATAATTTGTAAAGATATTTACTGAATAACACACCACAAAGCATTAAAGATAAAAAAGACAACGGCTAAACTATGGTCCCTCATTCCACACAAGAAAGATAAATAATTTAGTGAATGTTACCGAATCAAATAAATAAAATCTTTCTTTATCTACATAAAGTTTTAGTAAAAGACTGAAGACAATTTGTAAAAAAGAAATTGAAAAAAAATATCGCCGCAATTAGAAGATAGCGATTATTAAAACTGGTCCCTCAATCCTCACCTCCTGATGTAATGTGCATTGCTGCTAGACGAGAGGAATATCAGAAAGTCTAGTGTACTTAATTTTTAGTAAAAAGTTTCTACTAAATAATAAGTATCTAAAATTGTGCATTTCTTGTCTCCTAGCTGAGATAATATTATTTTTTTAATCCGATGAAAATGGAAAGAGTAGTGTGACCACACATTTATATAGCATTAGACGAAACGAAAACAGGCTTGTAAGGTTAACTCAATGTTGTATTACATGGCATATGTGTATTTAATAAAAAGCAGATTACAAAATGAACCAATCACTTATTACAACACTTTTGTCAGAGAAACGCTCGTTCATAGAACAGTGATATCGGTAGATAAAGGCAGATTATTACCTAAGTCCTAGTTTTTTTAACATTTTTTTTGGACCCTTAATTATATATACGAGTAACTGAGTTGATTAACTAGCTGTTTCCGAACCCAAACTTGAAGTAACATTAAATTAAATTACCCACATTGCTTAATTTGTGATATTGGCGTAATAAAACAGTTTTCAATATTGTTCCATTTCCCTGTTGATAATAACGTGAGATACATAATATTATACAGGGTGTAAAAATACACATCACAAAACAGTCAACTACGCATACTGTACATCTAACAAAGTAGCTTTGTGCAAAAATTATTGCTGGGAAAAGACTTATTTTTTGTTATGAAAAAAAAAAAAATTGCGCGCAATGTAACGCGAACCCAGGCAAGTGGAGTTAAACCCCGCCCCTTCGCTCCATTTTGTTTCATTGTGTTTATACTCTATCTATTTTCAAAGGATTTAAAAAATAATATTATCTCAGCTAAGAGGTAAGAAATACACAATTTAGATACCTATTATTTAGTAGAAACTTTTTACTAAAATTTAAGTACACTAGACTTTCTGATATCCCTCTTGTCTAGCAGCCAGTACATACACATATGTCAGCGGAGTTGAGGGTTGAGGGACTAGTTTTAATAACCGCTATCTCTTAATTCTTTATTGTATACCAAAAATTTTACATAGTACTTAGTGGTTACACAATTCATGAACAAAAGCGAGCAAACGCTAGTAAGGTTTCTATTTCATTTAACATTTGAAGAGTCGATCGAAACCTACCTAAACCTAATACGAACATTTAGCTAACGTCAGAAATAACTTTAAGGGTATGTCCCTTGCAAAAGACGCCTCAACACAGGACGAACGACTTGTCCTGACAATACAGCATGTGTTTTCAACTTTAATATTAACTATGGTGCTAATGTGCAACAACAAACTAACGTCGTCATGTTTGAAACCCCTGGCACCAAAACTGACGAAAAAAGGATGCCAAGCATTCCTCTAATACAAATAAAATGATGTGTCAGTACACATCAGCCCAAAAGGGGTTTTTAATAACTACCTTAAACCTTTACAATCATGACTTAACTTATCGGACGCTTATCGTGTCAGAAAAGAAAAATACAGAACTGCAGCCCTGCCATGACGTCTTGAAACCATCATCTTTTCGGTGAGAGAAAAGGATAGTGCTATTCGTCCTGTATAACGACGTCTCTCTCTCACACCGTAAAGATGATGCTTTTAAGACGAGATGATAGCCCTATCATGCTGTGCCAGTAGTACTTAGAGTAATATAACAAAAATGGCATATTTCCTTCTTATTTTTAAAGTTTAAATCGTTGTGAATCAGTTCAACTTATAAATAGGTCAACAGTAATCCTGCAACATGTTTTCATGCTAAAATCCCTAATCCTTAATGTAGGAATGAAACATTTTATTTTGATCTCATAATTATCATAGTACTTTCTGTTCTTAAAAACATACCATCACTTTGATGTTCCTCCTTCGGCTCAATGACATCATCTAGTCTCTCACAAACAGTTGGTATTTCCTCTTTGACAGCAATGCTTTCAATTTGACCGACATCAATAATACTTATGATCTCAACTGGAGTTTTTGTAAGCCCACTGAAAAACCCAAGCTGGCTTCGGTTTACTAAAGTATTCGGCTGTAAAAGGTAATTATAGTATTAGGTAAAGTAATCTTCCCGGGCCTGTGGACGGCGAGTAATGGGTAGCTCGCCGTCCGATCAGCAACCAGGCACCGTGAGTCGATAGCGAGTAGTGTTACAAGCGCGACTCAAAGAGAATTTGTCAGCCACCACTGACGGGGCCCATCATGGCTGGAGCCTGCATGTCTAGTGGTTGCGGATAAATTCGTAAAAGAGTAACCGCTCCCCTGGCCACTCAGGCAGGGAAGAAACAGGGGTGGGTTTTAGTCAGTAAGAGTCTGACACGCCCTCCCACTCCACCCAGAGCGGGAGATGTCATTGGATGATTTCCCAAGCCATAAAAAAAAGGTAAAGTAATCCTGATATTCAGTTCCACAAACAACTCACATTGATCTTTAGTTACTCAAAAGAGCTCCCAAAAATATTAAAGCCAAAAGGGCAGAACTTCATGCCCGGTTCAAAAGCTTGCATTGGTTGCCGGGGCCCCAGTAGAGACTGCTACTGCACATAAGTTACTGGTATATGTAGTCATTAATCTCGGTAATGATCGGTTACAGAAAAAGACATTTTTGAGCGCGCAATGTTTTGTAAATAATGCGATCTAAACGCTCCGCACTACTGCTTACCAACACTCGCTCCGGCCGAGCGCACCGCGCCGCCCGTATGTATTTACGTATTAGGACGGCGACACGAATGAACTCTAGCGAAACAGCTGTACGTATTTTTTATTTACATTCCTGTTTTTAGTGTAATTAGCGATTTATTTCCTTTTTCATTAATCTCTCATTGGATTGGATAGGAATAACGGTTTTAAACAGTCTGAAGTAAAAAGACTGCAGAAAATAATTGAGGAAAATGCCGACGAAAAATTCCAACGCTACCCCGTCCACAATCATGTACTGAATCATTGGTACACGTATGTGAGTTTATGTGCCTTACACGGTGTATAACAACATATTAAAACCAGTATGAACATCAATCAATCTGCCTAGCCTTTTCCTAACTATCTTGGGGTCGGCTTCCAGTTTAACCGGATGCAGCGGAATACCAGTATTTTACATGGAGCGACTGCCTATCTGACCTCCACAACCCAGTTACTGGGTAATACGATACCCCTTGGTAAGACCGGATGTCAAGACTTTCTGGCTAAATATGAAGTACTGCTAGTAAATCAAATTTAGCCATCATCCCACATGCCCTAATTAAAATATTCTGGTTCTAGCTAACGCATCACTGTATACAACCAATACTGAAGTTCACCGGTACTTAGAGGTCCCCACTGTGGATGTGGAGATATAAGCTCTGGGAAAAGGTGTACCTGGAGCGCCTGAGACATTACCCCAATCCACTCGCACCTGCCTTAATCCTAAACTCGAATAGCCCAAACAGAAGGTCAAAACGACGGCACTTCCTTGATAACCTGTTATAAGAAGGGAAAGGGACTAACGAGTCCAGACCCCAATCGCCGGCAACCTTCCACCTACCTGCTCATTGTCAAGACTTATTGCACGCAAGAATTTAAAAAGAAGAGCCTCCACAATCGGCAATACTTATGAAGTTCAACACATCCTGGGTAGTCCGTGAAATCAAGACACAATACGTATGAGCTTGAGAGGTATCACTCCTACACTTGCCAAAATTAGAAGTTAGGAGAATAAATGTCAGTTGCAGAATATCTCACCTCACTCATCATCTGAACAAACAGCTCTTCTGCTTCCAGGCATTTTCTCTGCAGTTGGCTGCATTGCTTTAGTTTAGCAAAGCAGAAGTAACAAGTGAGCATCGGTCTTCTGTCTTCAGTTACAAACTGCAACAAAACAAATCTTATACCATTCTACTTATGAATAGAATAGGAATGTTATGGATATGAAAGTTCAGATCTGGATACGAATACAAGAATAATATTACACCGGTTTCGGATACGGTTACAGATAACAAATATGTCAGGATTATTCGCTAGTTTCGGATATGGATATTAGAATTTCAAAGAATTATATCTTCCAATGACTTCCACATAGTTAAATGGAAAGCTTTGTAATGCAATCATTTGTCACTTATTGATCAACTAGCTTCTGCCAGCGGTTTCGCCCGCGTGGTATTAATGCTTCCCTCCATTATGAATTATAGCCTATAATTATGTTATTCTAATGTATAAGCTATATTACTATAGTGTTAGCGACGAAACATAAATATCAAATAGGTATTGATTTAAGTTTGTAAATGAGTGTTTATTAACGAACAAACAAAGAAGAAAAAGAAAACAAAGAGAACAAAGTATAGTGTCAAGCTTAAATATTATATTAAGTTTGTACAAAAGAGTTAGAAAATTATTAAGGTCATGTTTTGATCAAAAAGTAAAAAGAAAACTAGCAAAATGCCCTGTCATCAACTTCTACCATATGGCAAGTAGTGATACCGGTAAAGCAATAGGCAATTGTTGTGAATACGCTTCATTATGGAAATTCTTATTTGTTTGTTTACATTTTTTATGTTTCATAGGATATCATTAAATATTACGTTCATAGTTATAAGGTTTGATAATTATCACGTAAAATAAGGAATAAGACCGTCATCCTACTAATATTATAAATGCGAAAGTTTGTATGTTTGTTTGTTTGTATGTTTGTATGTTTGTATGTTTGTATGTTTGGCTGAAGGTATCGCAAAAACGGCTGAAGGGATTACAATGAAATTTTGCACACACGTAGGTCATAACCTGGATTAACACATAGGCTACTTTTTATCCCGGTAAATGACAAGACTTAGCGAAAGCTGAGGTGGAAGTAGAAATCCAAAGTCAGGCTGAACGAGCGCACACGCTCAAAAAGTACTAGGACACCAGAAACATAAGAATTATTTCCAGGGCTGAAATCATGAGAGATAAAGATTCACAAAGTACCAGGAGACCAGAATCATGAATAGGTGTTTTCGGGGATACAATCCTAAGCTGTATAGCTTCACAAACCACCAGGATACCAGAATCAAGAAGAAGTGTTTCCGGGGCTATAATCCTAAACGGTGTAGATTCACAAACTACCAGGAGATCAGAATCACAAAACATATTCCGAAGCTGGTATTAGGAGAGGTAGAGATTTACAAATTACCAGGAGACCAGAAAAATGAGAAGTATTTCCAGTGCTGAAATCATGACCGGTAAAGACTCACAAAGTACCAGGAGACTAGAATCATGAATACGTATTTTCGGGGCTACAATCCTAAGCTGTATAGCTCCACACACCCCACCAGGAGCCCAGAATCAAGAAGAAGAAGTGTTTCCGGGGCTTGAATCCTGAGCGGTATAGATTCACAACCTACCAGGAGATCAGAATCACAAAATATATTCTGAGGCTTAAAGAATTTTTTTATTTTATTATTTGGATCTACATAGAAGGTAGAGATTCATAAATTACCAGGAGACCAGAATGATGAAAAAGTGATTTCGGGGCTGGAATCATGAGAGGTATCCTACTAATATTACAAATGCGAAAGTTTGTATGTTTGTTTGTTTGTATGTTTGTATGTTTGTATGTTTGTATGTTTGTATGTTTGTATGTTTGGCTGAAGGTATCGCAAAAACGGCTGAAGGGATTACAAAGCCTAAACGGTGTAGATTCACAAACTACCAGGAGATCAGAATCACAAAACATAATCCGAGGCTGGTATTAGGAGAGGTAGAGATTTACAAATCACCAGGAGACCAGAAACATGAGAAGTATTTCCAGGACTGAAATCATGAGCGGTACGCTACTCACAATGTTCCAGGAGACCAGAATCATGAAGTGGAGAGGTAACATCATGAATAAGTATTTTCGGGGCTGGAATCCTAAGCGGTATAGATTCTTAAACTACCAGGAAAACAGAATCACGAAGAAGAGAAATTTCAGACCTGCACGCGGATGCAACCACAGTTAAACTCTACCAGGGTGCCAAAATCGTGAAAAAGTTAATCCTACTAATATTATAAATGCGAAAGTTTGTATGTTTGTTTGTTTGTATGTTTGTATGTTTGTATGTTTGTATGTTTGTATGTTTGGCTGAAGGTATCGCAAAAACGGCTGAAGGGATTACAATGAAATTTTGCACACACGTAGGTCATAACCTGGATTAACACATAGGCTACTTTTTATCCCGGTAAATGACAAGACTTAGCGAAGGCTGAGGTGGAAGTAGAAATCCAAAGTCAGGCTGAACGAGCGCACACGCTCAAAAAGTACTAGGACACCAGAAACATAAGAATTATTTCCAGGGCTGAAATCATGAGAGATAAAGATTCACAAAGTACCAGCAGACCAGAATCATGAATAGGTGTTTTCGGGGATACAATCCTAAGCTGTATAGCTTCACAAACCACCAGGATACCAGAATCAAGAAGAAGTGTTTCCGGGGCTATAATCCTAAACGGTGTAGATTCACAAACTACCAGGAGATCAGAATCACAAAACATATTCCGAAGCTGGTATTAGGAGAGGTAGAGATTTACAAATTACCAGGAGACCAGAAAAATGAGAAGTATTTCCAGTGCTGAAATCATGACCGGTAAAGACTCACAAAGTACCAGGAGACTAGAATCATGAATACGTATTTTCGGGGCTACAATCCTAAGCTGTATAGCTCCACACACCCCACCAGGAGCCCAGAATCAAGAAGAAGAAGTGTTTCCGGGGCTTGAATCCTGAGCGGTATAGATTCACAACCTACCAGGAGATCAGAATCACAAAATATATTCTGAAGCTTAAATATTTTTTTATTTTTTATTAGAAGAAGTGTTTCCGGGGCTTGAATCCTGAGCGGTATAGATTCACAACCTACCAGGAGATCAGAATCACAAAATATATTCTGAGGCTTAAAGAATTTTTTTATTTTATTATTTGGATCTACATAGAAGGTAGAGATTCATAAATTACCAGGAGACCAGAATGATGAAAAAGTGATTTCGGGGCTGGAATCATGAGAGGTATAGATTATAAAACTACCAGAAGACCAGAGTCATGAATCGGTATTTTTGGGATTATAGAATCTTAAGCGGTATAGATTCACAAAAGACCAGGAGACCAGAAACACAAAGAGTGTTCCGGTGCTGAAATCGTGAGCGGTATAGATTCTCAAACTGCCAGGGGGGTGGAATTCTGAGCGGTTTAGATTCACAACCTACCAGGAGATCAGAATCACAAAACATATTCCGAGGCTGGTATGAGGCCGGTATTGTGAAAGGTACAGATTCACAAATTACCAGGAGAACAGAATCATGAAAAATTGTTTCTGCGGCTGGAATCATGAAAGGTGAGGAGATTTTCAAACTACCAGGAGACCAGAGTCGTGAATCAGTATTTTTGGGGCTAGAATCCTAAGCGGTACAAATTCACAAAATACCAGGAGACCAGAAACACATAGAGTCACAACCTACCAAGAGATCAGAATCACAAAATATAATCCGAGGCTGGTATTAGGAGAGGTAGAGATTTACAAATCACCAGGAGACCAGAAACATGAGAAGTATTTCCAGGACTGAAATCATGAGCGGTACGCTACTCACAAAGTTCCAGGAGACCAGAATCATGAAGTGGAGAGGTAACATCATGAATAAGTATTTTCGGGGCTGGAATCCTAAGCGGTATAGATTCTTAAACTACCAGGAAAACAGAATCACGAAGAAGAGAAATTTCAGACCTGCACGCGGATGCAACCACAGTTAAACTCTACCAGGGTGCCAAAATCGTGAAAAAGTTAATTTAATATAAATGTCTAAGCGGACGGAGCCACGAGCGAGAAGCTAAGCACCAATTTAGGATATGTTTGGGACTCAATAAATGAAACAGTTTCGATATGGTAAACTATTATATTTAACACGGTTAGAGTAACAAGATAGGTACCCCGACACACTGAGCGAGTGTGAGTGTATGTAGAACTTTGACGTTCAAAAAAATCTGGCTTTCAGCCTAATTTAAATAACTTTTGATTTTGATTTCTACAGGATTTATTTAACGTGCTACTCTCTGAAAATACCACTCAGACTTATTATAATTACACTTTTCACGCGGGCGAAGCCGCGGGCGGAAGCTAGTACTATATAAAATAACTATCTTATGCATTTAAACTACACTAGCCTGCAAAACTAAGTGTCACACTTTATTTTTATTTTTCTAAAAAAACTTTTTTACAAAAAAAAACAACCGACTTCAAAAAAAAATACACTAAAAATTTCTAAATAACTTTAATTTCGGAAGTCGGTGTTTGTATTTTTACTTCTTCGTTATTTGACACCGACTTCCGAAATTAAAGTTATTTAGAAATTTTTAGTGTATTTTTTTTTTGAAGTCGGTTGTTTTTTTTTTGAAAAAAAGTTTTTTATTTTTCACTTTTTAGTTGTTATACCCCAGAACTAAAAACCCCAATATAATGGAACGTGGAATTTAAACATTTGGAGAACACCAAAACGTCATCGAGGTACACGTATTTTCCGTTTTTGTTCAGTTTCTCAAAAAGTGCTGAAGCAATTTCGATAAAATTTATATGGGACCACTTCGGGAGAATATTCTTTCAGATGTAAAATGAATTTTGAAAATTGGTTCACAACTGACGGAGAAATCGAGTAACATACATACAAAAAAAAAAAAACATACAGACGAATTGAGAACCTCCTCTTTTTGGAAGTCGGTTAATTACAAAGAAGTTACGCGGCGTCCTACGTGGGCGATTATACGCGAACACGGTTGCGAATCGGTCCGATGCGGTTTACGCGAATTCAACGCGACGTGGCGGCTCCGTCCTACCTACGCGCGAAGTCGCCGCTTTCAGCCACCGCGCCGCCGCTATTCAGTACCCTGCATTTTGTCATGTAAGGACGGAAAAAACTAGTTTTAATTTAAAAATTCATTTTTGAAATATCAAATACTCAAGAATTATGTACGAGTTGTACGACAGAAGAGAGCAACTAATATTTTATACTTAAAAAGACATATTTATGGACGATATGGAGACATTGTACGAAGAACTACGGGTTCAACCCATGTTATTTTAACAATATTGACGAATGTTGCCTACAACGTTTGACTATGTCGTGCAAGCCGTGCTGCCTTGAATACCATTAATTAAAATTTCTACTTGCACCATTTTTAGCTTTTATAATTTAAATTTAAAACATGCCACCGCACCGCAAGAGTTCGCGTGAAAATATCAAACCAATTGATCGCGTTCGCTTCGCGTCGCACCGCACCCACGAGCGGTTGGTTACGTAGGCCAGCCGGATAGAGTTTCATTTGTTTGTTGCATTCGCGCCGCTTCGCTTCGCGATAGCGTTCGCGTTTAAAATAAAAAAACGTATCGGCTTTCTTTGAAACTAGTAAACTATACAATAATAACATTTTTAACTTAAAAAAGACAAAAAAATAAAATTGCCATTTTAGCTTAGTGTCCAAAAACTTAATTAACATTTTATAAGTATGTTTTACATGTTATTTAATTTTTAATAACTGGTATTGCCTCCTCGAGAGAGAGGGCGCCTCTGTACCACTATTTACATCGGCTCCGTACTTTTATCGCGTAAATAAATCAATTTAAGTGAATTGGACCATAGAACATTATTCATAGTTTAGAAACTATCCCAATACACATAGACTAGTGAAAGTGATGTGGAAAAAAACGTTATAAGTGTAAAACTCGACCTATACAGTTCTCAACAACTAATGACAGTTTTTTTAACCGACGAAAAAAAGGAGGAGGTTCTCAATTCGACCGTATATATGTTTTTTTTTTTTTTTTTTTTTTTGTGTATGTTCAGCCCTCACTCCGTCATTTATGAACCGATCTTAATGATTATTTTTTTATTAGATAGGGTATACCTCAAGGGTGGTCCCATATCAAGGAAATCAGGATCTGATAATGGAATCCTGATAAAATTGAGAGAAAACCTCGAAAATTGTTGGCACGTTTAGCGTTTCTGTACGTATGTTCGGCCTTCACTCCGTTGTTTATGAACCGATTTCGATGATTCTTTTTTTCATAGATAGGGTATATCTTAAGGGTGGTCCCATGTCAAGGACATTAGGATCTGATCATGGAATCCTGATAAAATTGAGAGAAAACCTCGAAATTTGTGGGCACGTTTAGCGTTTCTGTACGTATGTTCGGCCCTCACTCCGTTGTTTATGAACCGATTTTGACGATTCTTTTTTCCATAGATAGGGTATACCTCTAGGATGGTCCCACGTCAAGGACATTAGGATCTGATCATGGAATCCTGATAAAATTGAGAGAAAACCTCGAAAGTTGGGCACGAATATTGTTTCTGTTTACTTTTCATAACTTTATCAGGTATTTGCATTTAGGAATCATCACATCATGAAACTGAGCTGATGATGGAAACCATACCTTTCCTTAACAATAGAAGTTAGTCATAAAAAAACTGGTTTTAGTGACAGATATACCACTTAATATACTTTGAAGAAAAGACGTCTTTGGAATATTGGAGGTCAACATGGTCAATAACCTGGGAACCTTATGAAAGGATGGTTACATAATCAGCTCAGTGCGAAGAGGAATGATGAAGGATTAGAAATTAGCTTCGGAGTATTTAAAGATGATGCGAGTCACAAAAAATCATAAAATAAAAAACTTTTTAACAAAAAATTCAACCGACGAAAAAGAACTAAAAAGCAAAAAATAAATTAACCTTTTAAGTCTTGAGTATTGAGCTTATTTACCTACATAAAATATCAAATTTTATATAAACTAATTTTGAGTCGGCGCCAAATAATAAAACGATTAATTACCTACATCTAGCCTTCTTCATTTCTACGTACATATAAAATTTAGATATTTAATAATCAGATTGTTGTTTGGCGCCGACTCAAAATTAGTTTATATAAAATTTGATATTTTATGTAGGTAAATAAGCTCAATACTCAAGACTTAAAAGGTTAATTTATTTTTTGCTTTTTAGTTCTTTTTCGTCGGTTGAATTTTTTGTTAAAAAGTTTTTTTGTGTAGTGAGTGGAAATTATATGTAAATCTAAGCGAAGAAACAACAAATCCACGAGTTTGGAAATCATTTCCAGTACAAAGAATTACCATACAGGTTGATATTGAATATTTTCATCAAGAACATAACCTATAACGGAAAAAATATTTCAAAAACACGCCGTCTTGCGTCTGCGCAACAACAAGCAGCGCCGCCAAGCGTCGAATAGAATAACCAGCACAGAATAGAAAAAACACTTCCAGCACACAGCAGCGGCACAAAGGATAATTCTGAATGTTTTTCTACCACATCAAGAACCTATCTATAACGAAAAGTATTCCGAAAGTCCGTTCTCATTGCAACTACGCAAACGCAAGCAGCGCCATCTAGCGACAAATAAAATAACGATCACAGAACAGAAACATCAATCTCAGCATAAAGAAGCATCATACAGGTACATTCTAAATGCTTTTCTGTCACTTTAAGACCACAACTATACCGAAAAGTATAACTGCAGTGTTTGTACTCGTAAGCGCCCGCGCCCCGCGCGCCCGCACTCCACCCCACCGTTCTAAGAGCGACGCTTAAGGCTCAATTACACCTTCCGATTTCAAGGGACCCAATTTAGGAACAAACTAACTAGGAAGCAGGAAGCGAGCGATTACACTATCCTAAATTGAACTCCTAAGTCGGCAGTGTTGCCAACTCTTACAAATTCGAGTCCCTAAACAGAATATCAAAAGTCGCTCTAAAGTCTCTTAAAAACTGATTCTACCAGGAGTGGACTTAAAAATAAAAAGAGCGGACTCAGATTTTTTTTCTGGGAAAGGGACTTTGTGAAATTTAATTTAATTTTAAACACAAACAAAAATACTACTAGCCCATTTGTAGCGACAAAGTCTCTAAATTGGCAACACTTAGCTCTAAATCGGGGTGATGCGATTACACTATCCTAAATCGTACACAATTTAGGAAGTCAAATCGGGACCTTTCAATCTCACTAAATCGGACACTAACTGCTCTAACTGCTATTACACCTTCCTGTTTCCTAAATTGGGTCCCTTGAAATCGGAAGGTGTAATTGAGCCATTACGTTGGTAGTAATAAACCAGTGGTCACGATACACGGTCGTTTCATTGCTAGCCAAGTACCTACGCTAACTTCTACGTATATACATACTAAGACTTATTAATAACAAAAACTCGTTGTCATTGCAACAGTGCATGAACTAGTAGCGCCATCTAGCGTCGAACAGAATAAGTAAACCAGCTGTAACGTGAAAAAATAAATATGGATGAAGTTTTGGCTACTCCACGCTTAATCCAGAAGGAATTAAACGAACAAAAAAACGCAATTATGGAAAGTGGAGTGAAAGTCACAGAAAATGTACCAGAAAATATAAACAAAATCCTGGATGCTAAATTTAATCTATGGGAAGAAAAGTATGAAGACTTAAAACAAAAAGTTGATAAACAAGAACAAAGATTGGACCTTTTGGAAAAACAGGCGAGAAAAAGAAATGTGGTGTTATTTGGTATTGAGGAACAAGAGCATCTTTACTCGGATTTAGAAAACATTGTTATTGATTTCATAACAAAGCATCTATCAATACAACTATCTTACAACGACATCCAAGAACTTAGAATAATAGGAAAAAAATCTGATGAATACCGACTATTATATAAAAGAAGATTACCCGCAACATGTTTTGGAAAAAAGAAGAAAGTTACTAGACCAAATAAAATCAGAAAGAGAGAACGGAAATAGAGCAGTAATTAAATATGACAAACTGGTAATAATAAAAAAATCTGAACCTATTCCTACCCCTGAAAACAACAAAAAAAGGTTTTTTTTCTGCTTCGCCTCAAGAAGAAAAGCAGAGCAGTAAAAATCATCCACTCCTTCGAACACAAGTTAATAAGAAACATAAAAAAACAACCCCTTTGAATACTCCGCCCTCGCCGTTTTCCAATCGTTCTGAAAGAATGGTGAAGCCGGCCCGGCTTCTAAACTATATAGTTAATAAAACTCCCACAACTAACCAAGCACAACAAAATAAAAACGAAACTAATTAGCAATCAGAGCCCCCTCTCAAAAAAACAGTGTTAACAAGTATAGAAAAGAACAACACAAAACATCTTCCAATCCGTTTGGTCACCGAGGAAGATTACGACCACCATCCTCCAAGGAATGTACCTACCAATACTCAACGTAAGAATAGTCTTAGAAAGAAGCTCTATGTGGCAACATACAAACGTACAATGTTCATTCCATGAACATTATTAAATGTTATAATTATTATTCCGTTTATTTATTAGTACATACATAATTTATGTATTTTTAAATATTGATTCTTAAACAAGATAAAAAAAAAAATTCAAAATATAAAAATGGTATCCCACCGGTATCGGGAACAGGGTCCAAGCTACCGGCGGTCAGGGCTCCAGAGAGAGGAACCACCTGACAATGCGAGCCGTGTCCAGAAGTACAGCTTTCTGAATCAAGCCCTTGATCCAGCCTCCTAACGAGAGCCTGAATCAAGCCATTGATCCAGCCCCCTAACGAGAGCCTCCTGAGGTGTTGGTCGAGGCCCGTGGCTATTAAGCCATTGGCCGACACGACTATCGGTACAATGATCGCTGAGTCCACATCACACATGTTGACAACCTCGCGAGCCAAGTCAATATACTTGATTTGTTTATCTTTCTCGGCTTTCACGAGGTTCTCGTCATGTGGGACGGTAATGTCAACAATCATTGCACGCCTCTCGATTCGGTCCACCACCACTATATCAGGCTTATTGGCTACAATAGTCCTGTCAGTGATGATGGACCGATCCCAGTACAATGAGATATGACCATTATCGAGAACTGGGTCGGGCACATATCTGTAGTACGGCACTTCCGATTCCACAAGAGAGTATTTCAGAGCAAATGCTGATGAATAATCCTGGCTACAAGGTTGTGCCTATGCAAGTACTCACCGTTAGCTAGACGAGAACAACCAGAGATTATGTGGCGGATTGATTCTCCCGGATGATGACATGCCCGACATATGTCAACCGTGTCGTCCTTCACAATAAATCTCCGGTAATTTTTCGTCATGGATAACTTCATCCATAATTGCACAGACAAAACCTTCGGTTTCCCCAAAGAGGTCACCGACACACAGCCAGGCTACGGACGCTAGTTGGTCTACATCGGGCCCATGTAGGGCCCGGAAAAAGCGTCCGTGAAGTTCCTTACTCTGCCATACTTCTCTGCGATCGTTAGTGTCAAGCACTAGAGGTTTGCGCCAGTTCTCGTTAGCCAAGGAGAGTGGAGTAAGGCCCTTGTCCACCGCCACAACATCTCGATGCATACCCACGTCAGCAGCTAGGAAATATTCCCTCAGACTGCATACCTCGCGGTTGTGGAGGGTATTAGCATTTAAAAAGCCTCGGCCTCCACACTTCCGCGGGATATACAGTCTCATCACCGACGAACGTGGGTGATGCATTCGAAATGCAGTCAGCAGTGTACGGACAGGCCTATCCAGGGCGTCCAGTTCTGTTTGAGTCCATTTGAGTACGCCGAAAGAGTACATCAATACCGGCATGACCCAACCGTTGAAGGCGCGCACCTTGTTTCCGCCCGATAGAAGGCTATTAAATACCTTCTTCAGGCGGCCAAAGAAGCGCTCCTTCAACGATTGCTTCATGTCAGTAACATTGATACCTAACGCTTCCGACATACCCAAATACTTGTAGGTTCCGGTTGGAGAGAGGGATCTCAGGTTTATGGAATTCGACAGTTGAGTTCCCACGGATTCCACAATCTCCCCTCGCTTTACATGCATGACCGCACATTTGTCCACACCAAACTCCATCCTGATGGCACTACTAAAGGTTTCAGTTACCTTCAGTAGCTCCATCAGTTGCAGATTGCTGGGGGCGAAAAGTTTCAAGTCATCCATGTAAAGGAGGTGAGATAATTATTATTATTATATTATTTATTGATTTTGATGATTTAGTAATTTACACTACATTTTTGATCTAAGTACTCATAAATGTTACGTTGTAAAACAAGTCTAATCACTGGTAGCCTTCCTTGAGGAGATGAGGTGGGTCAAATGACAAACCTGTGCCACCTGTAAATATGCGCCTTGAGCGTGGAGTTGCAGAAACCAACCTAATATTCATACGAGTTTAATCCCACAATCACCAACTAGTTATGACTGCCTGCCTTTCCACGCACAACGGACCACATGGGAGTCTAAGTGCAGACAAAGAAGTCCCTATACTGCTACTCCTACTACTATGAATGCCTGCCTAGCCTTTTCCCAACTATCTTAGGGTTGGCTTCCAGGCTAACCGGATGCAGCTGAATACTAGTATTTTATGGAGCGACTGCCTATCTGACCTCAACAACCCAGTTACTGGTTATTACTAAGCAATAGAAAATATATGCTGCTTGTGTTGGCTCGGCAGGGCAAAAATAAAATCCTGTCCTAACATGTCTCATTTAGATATCCATATTTTTCGAAATATTTGTTTCGGTTACTTGTTTAGTTGTGGATACATTTTTATTTTAGATATCCAATAGTTTCAGATACGGTTACAGAGCTCCATAACGTCCCTGGATTAGAATACTTCCCATCCATTAAATACATAGTTATGCTGTCTTTAAAATGTTTGTCTTCAAAATGTTAAGTTCGAATATAAGAAAGAAAACCAAAGTTATGGATATATTGGACCGTATAGACCATTTGAAATGGGGCTGGACAGGACACATGCTTAGATGCAAAAGTGACAAGTGGAGCAAACAAGTGACACTCTGACACGCACGAAATGGGGTTAGAAAACTGGGACGACCAAGAACAAGATGGGTGGATGACATCCGCATGACCTTGGGCCCTTACTGGAATAGAGTTGCAGAGGACAGAGCACAATGGAAAGAGTTGGAGGAGGCCTATGCCAAAAGGCACGTCGAATTGCGGGACATCATTTAGTTCGTAAACATTCCCCAATACTGTGATGTACTTATCCAAAATTCGAAAATAAAGGGCTTTATTATTCTTATTATGCTGTCCAAGCAATACTGACCAAAACGTGGTCAGTGCTGCTTCTGTTACGCCTCTCATACAGACAAGCTGGTCAGAGTCACCTTAGAGCTCCTAAAGAATTGATCTGGACCACTGTAAACGGGCCACGTAAACCTTAAAAAGACATATTAGGATAAAAGGTATCAACTTACCGGAATATCAGTCAGCGTTTCATATAGTTCATGTAAGTTTTTGTCAGCAACTATATACATAGGAACATTCTCGACTAAACATATCCTGCAAATTGGCATTCTTTCCATTTTTAAACACAAAAGAATCACATAATTAATAAATTGAAAAACTATGTATCGAGTTAGCCATCTCGGCAAGTTTCACTTCACTGAGGTAGTCAATACTACAATAAAATTGTCAGCTTCAATTTACCGAGATCCCGCCTGTTTCAATAATTCCACATATTGTCCAATTGCGTAGACACTTGAGACACAAAACGACACCAATTTTACAACATAATATCCACCAGGAATCAATTTACTAATAACAAAAACAGCCACTATCGTCACTCAACTTCATTCGATCGAAGAAATCCCGCCAAAAACTCTGCTGCATGATATGACCAGTGTTGCCAGGGCCCTTGAGTCGTAAGTTACGTTTCGTTCCCTGAAATGTTACATTTTGGCTGCAAAAGTTACATTATTGTTTTTGGGGTCGAAGATAAATTTTATTGATGTAATTTTTTTTTACTTTTTTTGATGGCTAGGCCCAGGTGTGCGGTGTCAAAACAATCGTCTCCGCGTGGGTTAACGGAATGTACTAAAATATAATTTAATTTTACACAGTGGGCAAAAACAATATCTAAAGGAAAACTTTTGAAAAAATGTACAAAAACCAGGAATCAGGTGCGCGAAACACGCACCGGGACACAGGTAAAGGTTGAAGGTCATCATTCTCCTGCCTTTATCCCAATTTATTTGGGGTCGAAGCAACATGTCTGTTTCTTCTATACTCCTCTATTAGTCGTCATCTCTGTAGTCACTCCCTTTTTACTCATATCCTCTTTCACACAGTCCAACCATCGTTTCTTTGGCCTTCCCCTACTCTTATAGCCATCCACATTCATACACAAGACTTTCCTCACGACATTTTCTTCATTCCTCCGCATCACATGCCCATACCACGACAACCGATTTCCACACAAGTTTTCTGTCAGCGGTGCCACTTTCAGACTTCCTCTTATATACTCATTCCCAATTCTATCCATGCGCGTAACACCACACATCGCTCTTAACATTCTCATCTCAGCCGCATGCAATTGCTTTTCATTCATCCCTTTTGTGGTCCAACATTCTGAACCATACAAGGCATACAAGATAGCAGGTCTGACCATTGTTTTATAAATCTTCCCCTTAAGTTTAAGGGGAATGCGGGAGTCACAGATTGTTGGATTTCGTATTCTTTCATAATTTTCATTGTAGGGTAGAAGTAAAAATGACTTGCAAAATGCGTCACTATCCTATCATGTCCCATCCTTTTCCCACATGCACACCTGGACTATTGCTGTTCTTGTCACCGCCTACGGTGACGGTGTGAAGACCCTCGTTCACAACTTCGAGAGGAGCGTTAATAATAGCATGTACCCTTGTTAATTTATTAATAATTTACGGTTGCGAACTATTGTCTAAAACACTACGAAAAGTGCGTTTTTATGTGATGAAAGACGTTTGAGCACGCCCCCCTCGTGCGCTGCCCTGAATCCAGCAAGGACTTGAACACTCTGCCGGCCGACGCGGATATTGAAGACGGCGAATCTACAGGTCAGTGGTGCTGCATATTTTCCTGCAAAATTCCTTTGTCCATATTCACAGGTTCGTCGTCCTAATTCGTATCGCACTTGCAAGGTTACCTACCTACGTACTTTTTTCAACCCTCGCATAATACAGTCCACTATTCTATCAAACCAGCTCCCCGCGTCTGGGATAATTGCAAACAATTTTATTTTTCCGCCCACTTTATTGGTGTTAGGTGCCACCACAGATAGTCCCGGTGACCTGCCGCCATTTCATCCATCCAGTGTTAATTCTGTGCTTAACAGTCTGATCTATTTCGCCATCGTTTTGCACGAGTGAACCGAGATACCGAAAATCGAAGCAGACAAAAATCGAACAGCAGGGAGCAGCGCGCCATCTAGCACTATAGCTTCAGTACTGGAGAGATCGACGAAATCGCAAAACATGTATTCAGTTTTGGTTCTGCTGATTTTCAAGTCAACATTCTGCAGCTTCTGTTGCCACTTCCCCTATCTGCTCTGGATCTCAGGTCCATCTTCACCGACCAGAACAATGTCGTCGGCAAACAGCATGCACCAGGGTGCCGCCTCCTGTTTTTCCAATGTAAGTGCGTCCAAGAAGGTGTCTGATAGAATTAAATCCAACATTTTTGTTGAGTAGAATTTTGAATAAAAAAGATTGAAGTTTAAAAAAATTTAAAAAATCAAGGTGAAGTATTCGAAATAGTCAGTTTTTATTGTCTCACGCACTTTTCTCATATTACAACCAACAATAACACAACGAAACAAAACAAATCACAATCAGCCATGTTTATTTTGTTTTTCTTGCAGGGTAGCTACGAAAACGAAACGAATACGAAACGGCGTGAACTAGCGAAGCAGAAAACGTGCGCGCTTACGCTCAAGCAAAATCAAGTTCAACCCATACAGATTACGTTTCATTTTGTCATGGCACGTTCCATTCAAAGCAATCTCTGTGTGATACGGAGTGAAATACTTTTTAGACGCGCCAGTTTTAGGTACGTTCAATTTGGATGCGTTTGTTAACTGTTTGCAATCAAATCATATATGACAATATCTCGTTGTTCTCAAAAGTTACGAAAATTGCCCTAAATGTAAAAATTACTTACATATTACGCGAGGGGGTCAAAAGTTACGACAAATGTAAGAAATGTAACCGTCTGGTAACACTGGATATGACTGACAATGACATGACACCTACCTAATTTTTTTTTATTGTGATCTCCGAAAGGGAAGGCTAAAGTCTTTTGACCATATTGCCTAGTCTTACGTAGTGTATTTATACTTTTTTCCATTAGAATGCAGATGTAACACATTCTAATGTTTTTTTGGAGTATTTGGCAACAAATGTGTCGAGTCAGCCTTCTCGGCAAACTTCGCTGAGGTAGTCAATACTACAATAAAATTCTCAGCGCCATTTTCCCGAGATCGCGCCTGTTTCAATGATTGCACATATTGTCCATTTGCGTTGACACTTGAGACACAAAACTATACCAATTTTACATCACAATATCCACTAGGAATCAGTAAAAGAAAAATTAAAACAGCCACTGAACTTCATTTGACAAAATCCCGCCGACTCTCACCTACCTAATTTATATGACAATGACAATGCAACCTACTCAATTCGCTTTTTTTTTGGGATCCTTTTGTATCAGGCTATGGTCAAAGACCACGCTGCCTAGTGAAAAAAAATACACGCTGAGTAGTGTATTTTTTTTCATTAGAATGCAGATGTAACACATTCACATTCTTATGTTTCTTGCAGTATTTGGCAACAAATGTGTCGAGTCAGCCTTCTCGACAAACTTCGCTGAGGTACCACCCGTTAGGCTTAGAAGTGTTACATGTGTTCGAATTTTTGGCGGGATTTGCTCGAGTGAAGTTCAGTGGCTGTTTTAATTATTCGCTTATTGATTCTTAGTGGCTATCTTGATGTAAAATTGGTCTAGTTTTGTTTTTCAATTGTCTACGCAACTGCAGAATATGTGGAATCATTGAAACAGCGCGATCTGTAAAATGGAGCTACGAATTTTATTGTTGCATTGATTATCTCAGAGAAGTTCGCCGAAAAGTCTGAATTGATATTTTTGTTGTAAAATAAAGCAAAAAACATTAGTATGTGTTATATCTGCAATATAATGGAAAAAAAGTAAAAATACACTACGTAAGACTAGGCAATATGGTCAATAGACTTCCCTTCGATTTTTTTTTTAGCCTCGAAGGGAAGGCGAAAGTCTTTTGACCATATTGCCTAGTCTTACGTAGTGTAATTATACTTTTTTTCCATTAGAATGCAGATGTAACACATTCTAATGTTTATTACAGTATTTGACAACAAATGTGTCGAGTCAGCCTTCTCGGCAAACTTCGCTGAGGTAGTGAATACTACAATAAAATTTTTAGCTCCATTTTCCCGAGATCGCGCCTGTTTCAATGATTCCACATATTGTCCATTTGCGTTGATACTTGAGACACAAAACTACACCAATTTTACATCACAATATCCACTAGGAATCACTAAACGAATAATTAAAACAGCCACTGAATGTTAGATTAAAACGGCTTTCTTTGATAAAATTTGTTTTATTACATTATATTTCACAAGACCAATTTGTTAATCTTTTTTTTTCATATTGACACACATTGACGGAAACATGACAGAAGGTATTTTTCTTTTTATTATAGGTCGCACATTGCAAACATATACAACCTTAATATCTTCTCTCAATGAAGACCTATTAATTTTAAAAGCTTTAGCAGTCTTGGTCTGGCTAATGCTTTAGTAAACGTATCTGCAAGCTGATTTTCAGTGGTGATCTTGCGTACGTTTAACTCTCCTCTTGTTACCATCTCCCTGACAAAGAAGTGTCTAATCCGGATATGCTTAGTACGCTTGTGGTACTCCGGATTTTCAGCTAGCTTGATCGCAGCTTCATTATTTACTCTCAGGATAGGAACACCCTTCAGTTTCGTCATATTTCCAATGACTCTGGACAGCCAAATAGATTCCCGTGCGCCTTCACTAGCAGCTACAACCTCTGCTTCAGTGGTAGATATAGCCACGCTTGTTTGACGTTGGCTTATTCATGACACGGCACCTCCAGCATACATGCACAATACACCAGTAGTTGAACGTCCTGTGTTCAAATCACCGCCATGATCTGCATCACTGTAGCTCTCCAGAATACCTGTGTTGAAATGTCTTTTGTATAGTATCCCTATACCTGGAGCATACTGCAAATATCGTAGTATTCTCTTCAACTTGACACAATCCGGTTCTGTAGGATTTTCGAGGGTCCTTGAAACAACGCTGACTGCATATGCAATATCTGGTCTAGTCCCTATCATCAAATATGCCAATGCACCAACCACTTGTCTGTAGTTTTTCAAAAAATTGCTCACATCGCATGAGTCTTGAACCTGACATTGATCCTCTTTTACTATTGGTGTCATCACCGGTCTGCAATGTTCCATACCAAATCTTTTCAGCACTTTCTTTGCGTAAGATTCCTGAGATATTTTTATGCCATCATCAGTCTTCTCTATTTCAATTCCAAGGAAATATGACGCTGCCTTCGTTGTAATTTTAAACTTACATTTCATTTGTCCTATGAACTCGTTTATAAGATCCTGGCTCGTTGCAGCCACCAAACCATCATCAACATATAGGGCAACTATCAGTTTACCACCCGACGGCGTCTTCCTTATGAATAAACAAGGATCTGAATCACTAACTTCAAATTGAATCTCTTTGAAGTAGTCCAAAATCCGCTTATTCCAGCACCTTGGAGCCTGTTTTAAACCATAAAGACTTTTCTTCAACAAACAGATGCGACCAGAACCATCATCATAGCCTTCGGGCTGTTTCATGAAAATTTCTTCATCGAGTGACAAATACAGAAAAGCTGTTGAAACATCAAATTGTATCATTGACATGTTTTCATTGGCTGCCACAGCCAATACACTCCTGACTGTTGCCATTTTAGCCACGGGACTAAAAGTTTGATCGTAATCAACGCCTTTCTTCTGACTAAACCCCTTTACAACAAGTCTAGCCTTATACTTCTCTACTGAACCATCAGCATTCAGTTTCACTTTATATACCCATTTGCACGGTATAACCTTCCTGTTATTAGGAAGAGGCACAAGGACCCAAGTCTAATTCTCCTTCAAAGAATTCATCTCGCAATCCATTGCTTTTTCCCAAAGATTCCGTTCAGAGCTTTTAATAGCTTCTCTATAACAACTAGGTTCTTGGTGACAGCTAGCCATGTTTAAAACATAGTCTTTGAGTTTAATAGGTGGACGAAGCAATGATCTATCTCTGAGAATCCTTCCACCATGTTCCATGATTTCCTGTTCAGGCATTACATCTCTGGTTTGAATTCCCACCTCATCTTCATTTACTTCCCTTATCTCTCCCCCTAGCTCAAAACTGTGTTCAGAAGCATAACTCCTAGCGTCATCAAAATCATCCAAATCTTCTACTAAAACGTCTTCTCTACAACGAACTCAGTGTCCCCAATTTCGGTACCAACACCTTCATTGATATTTTCATCATTGTTGATAGTTCTATGATTGTCTGAATTTCCTGCTTTCAGAGTATTTTGTGGTTGACTCACTGAATTTAATATATCATCTTCAACACCATGCAACTGTGACAATTCCAAAGGTATTTCAAATTCAGCTTTTGTAGAAGCTTTCACTGGAGCAACCGAACCCAAGGGCTTTTCATCCCTTGATCGTACCAGCGAATTATTTTGTTCGTTCCAGAGCCTGTATCCATCGTCATTATCATATCCCACTAAGATACATTTTACTGCTTTCTTGGCCAACTTTTTCCTGGTTTGCTTTGGTACATGCGCATAACAAGGCGATCCGATAATCCTCAAGTGCTTTATTTGTGGCTTCTTACCCACCCAAAGCTCAAATGGAGACTTGTTTTCTACTGCAGTTGGACCTGTCCTGTTCAAAATATAAACGGCAGTATTCACCAACTCAGCCCACAACTTCTGAGGAAGTTCCTCATGAGCATGCATCATAGATCTCGCAGCCTCAACAATTGTTCGATTTGCCCTTTCACTACACCCGTTTTGTTCTGGCGTGTATGGCATAACCAATCGTTGCTTTATTCCTTGAGCCGTCAATACCTTTAGTATCTTCTTATTGTTAAACTCTCCGCCATTGTCACTCAATAGTTCTTTAACAACATGACCAGATACCTTGGTAGATGCCAACATCTCTTCCAGTTTTTCATGTACCTCTGCCTTCTCTCGAAGAAAGTACACAAATCTGTAACGCGTGAATTCATCTTTGAACAGTACAAAATAGCGATACTTTGACATCGACAGAGGGAATGGACCACACACATCAGTGTGTATGCGTTCTCCTGGCTTAGTGGCCTTTTCCCGTATACCAAACTTCTGTCTGTGGGACTTTCCAAATATACAGCCTTCGCATAATTCTCCACTTTCTTTGGTTTTAATACCAAGTTCCCTCTCGATTAGACTTCTCACATGCCTTTTATTCTGATGAGCCATCCGTTCATGGTAGAGTTGCAGTGTATCAATTTTCTGCACCAAATTCACAATTACTTTAGATGGTGGTACAATCCTGCAGTTAAGCCTGTACAGACCTCCGTACCTTTCTCTTTGACCTGTAACTGTAATTTGTCCATCAATCTTCATTGAACAAGAAGTAACGCGCGACTCAAACAAGCTCCCTGGATTTTTATCTTGTGTCGACAGCACCGAAAATAAATTTCTGCTTATCTGGGGAACGTACCAAACATCTCTCAATGTGCACTTGACAATCTTCTTGTTAACCTCAGCTTCAATGCTTAGCGATCCTTGCCCAACAGCCTTAATCACATTGCCATCAGCTGTTGTTACAGTGTGATCAACATCAAAATATTTAAAATCTTGAAACAAATCTGACCGCATCGTAACATGATTTGTAGCACCGTTATCCACATACCATTTGTCACAATGAGTGTCAGATTCAGCTGAATTCACAGACAGTAACACCATGTTAACTCCTTTGTTGTCTTCTACAACTTGACGAGAGATACTCCTCTTAGGGCAGTCTTTCTTAAGATGACCAACTTCTTTGCAATTGTAGCATCTTACTTTCTTCTTACTTGTCCCTGGAGTTACGTCATCACCCGTTTTAAAAGAATTCTTCCATGTTTTCACCGCAAGGGCATCACAACTAGACTCACAGTCTTTACCGTTGTTGCAGAGTGCCTTTTCATGAGCACACAACTGACTAGTTATATTCTCGATGGTCCGATCCTTTTTAGACATTAGCAACCAGCTCGATTTGAACGAAAAATAACTCTCTGGTAATGTGTCCAAGATTTTGCAAATTAATAAAATATCAGGAAGTTCCTTACAGTCTTCTTCTTTTATTAATTCTTGTCTTAACCTGTACCAGACATTTTTCAGCTTCGAGATATGCGTAGCAATATCATCAACAGTATCTTTTTTGTAACTGAAGAACTGCAATCATAAGTTATACAGACGATCTTCGCTCACGCCTTCATATAATCTATGTAGTTCATCCCATACTTCCCTGGACGTTGAGAATCTTATAACCTTGTCCAACGAGTCATCAGAAATATTGTTTGTTATAAGTAACAATGCCGTATTATCCAGCCTGTTGTATTTTTTTAAGTCGTCATTATAAAGAGCCAAATCTGCTGCAGCTATATTACCAGCCCCACATGCAGGTTTAACCGGTCTCTTTATCTTGCCCTCTACAATGTCTATTAGGCCATCCATGCCTCTTAACAATGCAGACATCCGGTACTTCCATTGTATCCAATTTGTACCCTCAAGTTTAGCAATCTGAATCTTCGACAACTCCATTCTGGATAAATAAGCCCATAACCTGTTAGATTAAAACGACTTTACTTGATAACATTTGTTTTATTACATTATATTTCACAAGACCAATTTGTTAATCTTTTTTTTTTCATATTGACACACATTGACGGAAACATGACAGAAGGTATTTTTCTTTTTATTATAGGTCGCACATTGCAAACATATACTACCTTAATACTGAACTTCACTCGTCAAAATCCCGCCAAAAACTCCGCCTTCCCTTCGAGGTTAATAAAAAAAAAGTCTTTTTTGTTGTGCTCTGTGATGTTGTGGGCGGTGTGGCTTGTGTGGAATGTTCATTTTTGGTTCATTCGCTTTGTGTCAGGTTTTTGGCGGGATTTTGTCGAGTGAAGTTCAGTGGCTGTTTTAATTATTTGTTTATTGATTCCTAGTGGATATTTGAAGATCAAACGAACTTGCCAAGTGAAGTTCGATCCCAATTATGCTTCGCAGCTTCATTCTTTGCGATTTACGTTTAACATGGTGTAGTAGCGTAATCTACCGTAGGTCTTGCACGATATTTCAAAGCCTATTTTTTTTTTTTTTCCTTTTACCCTACCACTGCGCACTGCTGTCGTATCGGACCGTTCGGACTTAATCCTCATTATGTTTAAAGGTTTACAATATTTATTTTAGAATCGTTAAAACAATATCGGGATGGGGTTCATTATTGAATTGGTAATTAACATAAAAGTAGGGCGGGAGTAAATCGCGTCGAATGAAGCTGCTCGCATAATTGGGATCGAACTTCACTTGGCAAGTTCGTTTGATCTTCAATTATGCTTCGCAGCTTCATTCTTTGCGATTTACGTTTAACATGGTGTAGGATGTTTATAGCAACGGTTTTAAAATAAATACAGAAAACAATGTTTAATCCTTGTAGGTTTGAACATTGCTTTTACTTCGGATATATAAATACCTAGGTGATTCATATGACAGTAAAATAAAGAGGTAGTAACATACAACAATTCAAAATCAATTCTTGTTTTATTTATTAACCAGAGTGTACATTTGTATAATAATTATTATGCACCTGTATACTATCTAGCTTATAAGTAGGTAAATCAATTAATTACATCATATTTGAGAAGAATCAAGCAATGATTTAGCGAACTGATTATGATTTACAATTATTTCTTTATTGTAGAAACGAGCAAAAGCTGAAGACGAATCAGTCCATCCAGCAGTCTTTTTAATCACATCTATGTTTACTCCTAATTTATTTGCCTTTGATGTGGCTGCATGTCGTGTACTATGTGCTGTAAATATTGAAGTGTCTACGCCACTTTCTAGTAGCGTATCCTTTAACCAATGACTAATAGTTTGAGAAGTAATGTTAGAATGTGGTTTTTTGAAACTTAGAAATAAACTATTATTATTATTCTTACGTAATACCTTAGTTTTATTTAAATATGTTTGCAAACATTTAGCTGGGCAGATTTCTGGACGTGTATTATAAAATGGAAGTCTTAGGATTGGTTGAAATGAATTTAATTTAGTTGTCTTTAATATATCGGGAGTTTTAATAATGATTTCATTGGAATTTGTAATTATATTGTTAATTTTAATTAGAGATAAGGTTTGTACACGATGCGCGGTCACAAGAGCAATTAATGTTATAGTTTTCTTGGAGAGAGTTTTCAAATCAAGGTTTTCATTAGGCCATTTTTGGGCTAAGAAGTTTAAGACAATATCAGGATCCCAAGTAATATTGTACTTTGGGTTTGTTGGCCTTAATTTGAAAACGCCCTTCATGAAACGTTTAAGTCTTTCATCATCTAAATTATGACCTAATAATAAAGATAGAGCGGATTTGTACGAGTTGATTGTCCCATATTTAGCACCTTTGTCAAATACCTCTGTTAAAAAATGAATAACTATCGGTATTGAAGCACAAGTGTGATCATAATTATGTTTTTGACAGTAAATAATCCAGGCTTTTATGCAGCCGTCGTACTGTTTGTAAGTGTTACTTGACAAGGATGCTAACATTATTTCCACTGATCTTGGTGACAGAAATTTGTTTAATAAAGTCTGCCGGATAATTTCGCGGCAGCCAATGTTAATGTTCGATGCAGACTGTGGGCTGATCTGTAAGGAGATTTTAGCAAATTAAAATCAGGTGGAAAGTAAATAATTTTAGATTTAGATATTTTATTAAATAACGGAAACCAAGCTTGAGTTGGCCAGTATGGGATAACAACTATACCCTCGGCTTTATCGGATACAATTTTTTGGATCGTTTTTAGTATCATTGAAAATGGTGGAAAGGCGTAAAAGTTTAAATGTTTCCATGAAATGGTGAACGCATCAATGGCCCACGCATCAGGATCATTCTTCCAGGTAACATATGTATTACATTTAGAGTTACAACGGCTAGCAAATAAATCTATATTTGGTGAACCTAACTTGTGTTTTATTTCGTCGTATGCGTAATTTCCTAATTCCCATTCAGTATCCTGAAACTTTTGCCGAGACAAGATATCAGCTTTTTGATTATCTTTAGTGTTAATGTATGACGCGAAAATCAAAATACGTCGCGCCTCACACCATTTCCAAATATTACGAGTCTCATCGTTGAGATGTGGGTATTGTACACTGCCCATCCTGTTAATACATGAAATGGCTGTAACATTATCGATTCTTAATAACAACTCACAATCAAAACAATCACTGGTAAATACTTTTAGCCCGAAAAAGGCGGCCTTCAATTCTAACTGGTTAGTGTGTAATTTCATTTCATTTTCTTTCCAATAACCGTACGATTTTTCACCATCACAATATGCACCCCACCCGGTGGATGAGGCATCGGTGAAAATTTCTTTTATATATTTATTTGCTTTAATATTAGAATAACCAAAAGCCACATTATTTAACCACCACATAATATCTTCCTTAATAAAGTTGGGCAATAAAATTGTTTGATTGTAACTATCATTTTTTAACAAAGCATTAAACTTGTATTGCTCAAATAATTTTGTACGCATCCAAGAATATTGTATTGCAGGACAGGCGGATACCAAAAGTCCAATTGTTTTAGCAAAATCGCGTAATTTACATTTACGAATGTCTAAATAAAGATGAACATTACTTTTTATTTTTTCTTTCTTATCTGAGGGTAACTCCATAATCATTTTTTGGGAGTCAAAAACAAAACCTAAGTACTTGCATTTAGTACTTGGTACTAAACAACCTTTATCTTTGTTTATAATAAAATCTAATTTTTCTAAAAATGCACAAATATGTTTCACATTAATTGAACAGTCTTTGAAATCTTTTCCTATACATAATAGATCGTCTAAATAAATAACTGAAATCATATTTCTAGACCGCAAATACTCCATTACAGGCTTCAGAATTTTTGTGAAAACATACGAAGCGGTGCATAAGCCAAAAGGTAAGCAATTAAATTCAAAGAAAGTTCCATTATAATTAAAACGCAAGTATTTTCTGTGACATTTAGCGACATTAATAAAGAAATATGCATCCTTTAGATCAACCGAAGCCATGTAACATTTTTTAGTTATTAATTTAATGGCTGTCCTGTAATCCTCCATTTTAAAATGATTAGTTTTTATGAATTTATTTAAAAATTTTAAATTGAGGATAAAGCGTTTTTCACCATTTGGCTTAGGTACAAGAAAGACTCTTGATATGAATTCGCCCTCCTCATGAGAACATTGTGAAATTGCATTGACATCAATTAGTTTTTTAATTGTTTTAACATAATCGTAATGCTCCTGTTCTGATTTAGGCATAGAACATGGACTGTCAAATCGGATTGGAGTGGATGTAAATGGGATTTTATATCCCTTTATCCATGACCGTAAGGTTGGGTCATCTGTAATTCGAGACCACTGTAAATAGAAATATTGCAAACGTCCAGCGTATTGCATTACCTGAGTATTTATCTGCGATAATTCCTCCTGGTCGGTGAAGACTTCTTCGGCGGAGGTGGCGGCTGACGCGCATAGTTGAAGCCGCGCGTCTGACGTGCCGGCTGTCGTCCTCTTGATGACTCGCTCGTTCTGTTCGGTGGTTTCCTCTGTATTGAGCCCCTGAAGTTTAAATTCCGGTTTTTTGGCGTGCCCCTGAAGTTCGAACTACTTCTGCTAGTAGACGCTACAGGATTGGTCTTTTGCAGAGATTCTCCTGTTTTTTGGACAAACTTAGCGGCTTTTAGTTGTTCAGCTAAATCTTCTCCAAATAAGTACTTGTCACGATTCGTGTTAGCAAGAGCATCACGTCAACTGGTATTGATAGAACTCATAATTATACTACGTCTGGTTCTACCTTCAATACAGTGGCTGTCACATAGAATGCGGCAAGCATCACTAAGAGGCTGCAGGAGTGTTTGCTTAGAGGTCTCATTTCGTAAAATCATTTCAGTGAGCTGAGATAATGCGGCTAGTGCGATACCAATTTGATTTTTCTTTTGTAACAAAGTGGCGTCTCTCCTGGCTAGAATATCTGGGGTAGCTGCTTTAGCTTCAGGATTTAATAACGGGGCTACAAGAAGGTTACAGTTAGCCGGTATGAGATATTTTTTAAGAAGCGGTTCTTTTACTTCTCTAGGTAAGCCCTTAATCAAAATATCTTGCCAACGGGATGCAATATCTTTATGAATATTTTTACCCAGTGCAATTTCTGGCTGTGGTGGTTCTCCTAAGATCTGAAGTATATCTTCTTCTAGCTGGGTGTCTTCCTCTTGAATGTTTGCGGAACCTAGATCGCAAGCAGAGGAGGGTCCCGGCTCCGGAATGACAGCTTCCACATTGATATGTTCCAAACTAGTAGGTTCATACAGTGATGTTTGTGGAATAGGAGAAATCAGACCAGGCATATCTAAGGATTCTATCCTGTGGTTGAGTGGCGAAGCTCCAAGATTGGTTGGTGACGATCTTGGTGACATCACGGGCAAAACTTGTTCTTCGACTTCCGAATCTGCGTGACAATATTAAGAAATCTGTTATTTTAGAACTTGACACATTTATAACCGTCAACGACGGTAATTGATTCAAGCATTAACCGCCAACGACGGTAATTATATTTTCAAAATTTAACCGCCAACGGCGGTAATTATACATTGAAAAATTTAACCGCCAACGACGGTAATTTTGAAAAAAATTTAACCACCAACGACGATAATTGACCGCCAACGTCGATAATCATACTTTGAAAAAATTTAACCGCCAACGACGGTAATTAATTCAAGCATTAACCGCCAACGACGGTAATTATACTAAGAAATTTTTAACCGCCAACGACGGTAATTATTTATGCAAATATGTATTAATTCGGTTATTTGCCAAAGCCGATTTAAACTCAGTAGTAATAGTAACACACCAACGACGATTATTATAACATTGTCTGTACTTACTGCTATCATCAGATGAAATAACGCGCCTTCGGCGCTTTAGTCTCTGTTCCAGTTTTTTAATCTTCTTTGTGATCCTAGATTCCTCCTCTTCCCGATGTTTCCTTTTATTTCCCATATTATTAAAACTTCTTAAATTATTTTCACTACCTATCAAAAGTATCAAAAATATAACGCAGTGGCAACCAAACACGTGCGAAGGCTACAGCACGATAACACAGAATGAGGATTAAGTCCGAACGGTCCGATACGACAGCAGTGCGCAGTGGTAGGGTAAAAGGAAAAAAAAAAATAGACTGAAATATCGTGCAAGACCTACGGTAGATTACGCTACTACACCATGTTAAACGTAAATCGCAAAGAATGAAGCTGCGAAGCATAATGTGATGTTAAATTGGTGTAGTTTTCTGTCTCAAGTGTCAACGTAAATGGACAATATGTGGAATCATTGAAACAGGCGCGATCTCGGGCAAATGTAACTGAGAATTTTGTTGTAGTATTGACTACTATTGACTACCTCAGCGAAGTTTGCCGAGAAGGCTGACTCGACACATTTGTCGCCAAATACTGCAAAAAATATTAGATTGTGTTACATCTGCATGGAAAAAAAAATATAAATACACTACGTTAGACTAGGCAATATGGTGAAAAGACTTTCGCCCGCCTTTCGGGAATAATAAAATAAAAAAATCACTTTGTTTGTGTCACAGTTAGTATCTAATCTGTGGTCACAGTCTATCTAAAATCTGTGTTAGAGCCAATTTCACCAAACTGTTCATAATCGGACATTAGTAAACCCGACATTAAAATAAACATCGATGTTAATGGTATTTACGTTCCACCAGAAAAAAATAACACCACGTTAAGAAACCAGGCGTTAAGTGAATGAGTCATGTGTCATTCACTTTTTTATCCGTCACTTGTCAAAGAAAAGTCGGAATGTCACATGTCAATGTTCATTCTTTTAAAATACAACTAAATTAAAATGTCAGTTGTGTAGTCAGGTTTATGCGTGTTCTTGCAACATTTAATTTTGTCGGTTACTTTTCGGCGTTATTTTTTTTGTTTGTCTTTTGTTTGAATATCGTTTTGTGGTGCTTTGTGGTGTTTGGTGTTTTCTAGTGAATAATAATGTCTTACTGCAAGAAAACGCGTGAACGTGACCCTAATTTCTCATCGAATGAGAAAGAAATTTTAATTAGCTTGATTTCGAAGCATAGAGAAGTCGTTGAAAATAAAAAAAGTGATGCTGTCACAACGGCAGCGAAAAATGAGGGATGGAGAACTTTAGCTGAGGAGTTCAATTCCTTGAGCACCTTTGCCAATAGAAATGCTGACCAACTACGAACTTGCTGGGACAACATTAAAAGAAATACACGTAAAAACAAGGCTGCTACTAAGAAAGAAATTTTTCTTACGGGTAAGTTTTGAAAGCTTTGTAAAAGCCCATATGTTTTATTACATGAGTTAGTTTAATATAAGTACATTATTCATTTATATTAAGGTATGCTTATGAACTATAGTAGTATTGATATTATTATTCTTGTAATTTTATTGATAACTACATAATAATATATTACTTTTTACAGGAGGTGGTCAGCCTAAACATCCGCCGCCTGCACCGTTCCAAGACCAAGTTGAAGGAATGCTGGGTCCAACCCTAGATGGTCTAGGCAGTGATTTCGACAGCCATAGTTATTTTGAGCATCCAGAAGTAGAAATCATCACCTTATCACAAGGCACACCTCTTCCTATAGTTCCTGCAGCTGGAACTCTTGATGTAAGTACCTACTTATTGTTAAACGTAGGTTTAGTCAGACATAACTAAAAGTCTCTTGACTCCAGCAATAGTTTATCGATTTGTGAGCAAGTGGTTACAGGGTTATCGCGAGTGGCCAATGTGTGTGATGTTTATTTTTATATTTACATACATGGAGTAACCTTCTTTTAGCATATTTATTTACATAGGACTTGCGAATAGGCTTATCTGTTGTGAATAGGCCTCATCTGCCAATGAAGCATGTATCTTTACGTAGACCATAGTTTACCATATGGAGCTATAACAATATTGAACACAACTTTTCAACTATTACTTTAATTTCAGAATGAACTTGCCGTACCTTCTGTTGTTGCCAACGATATTGCAACAGTTATTATTGAAGATAATTCAGAGCTGGCTTCTCAATCACAGGTACCTACTTTAAAATGTATTTAATTACTCCACCATTTCAAAAAGATTTCATAGTATTTTGATTATGATCCGCACACACTCATGGTGATGATGAAAAGTACCCTGTTTATGTCACTCTCTGACCTACATAAAATCTCTGTGCAAAAATCATGTTGATCTGTTGCTCCGTTGCTGCATGTAACAAGAACAAAAAACCAACCATTCAACAAACGTGCGTTTACATTTATTTGATTATGTATTCTAATTTACACAATATATTTAAAAGTTCTTTATTAATTAATTGTCTATTATTTCATAATATAAATAAATAAAAATATATGTATTTCCGACTAATTTTGTTGGATTTTGCTTAATTAGTAATTAATTTATTTCAGGATGATGAAGAAAAGCCAAAACATGGAGCAGTTGGTCGCCAGCAGTTTTAAAAACAAAGGTGTCACATTCATTAAAAACACCTAATTCGGGTGAAGACAAACGTTCATGGATAAGAAGGAGAAGACCAAAGGCTTCTTTACATGATGACATCTTAAAAAGTAAATTGGAATTATTGGAGCTTCTGAAAAAGAATGCTGCAACTGAGGCAGAGAAAAAAAATAAATTAATTGAAGAACAAATAAAGCAAGAACAAATAAGAACTGAAATTTTACAGTTGGAGTTACAGAAGCTGAAAAATAATGATAATTAAATAAAAATAGGAAATAAAACGTTTTCATAATTATAATGTTTTTTTAATTTTAATAATATACAGTGCATTCAGAGTAAGAGAGAAATAAGTGGTTCCTCCGGGTAACTCAAGTCGAGCGGATCATCTAGTTCATAAAAAACAAAATCACTATCAATCTCTAAAGTGATCTTAGATGTAAACTTTTAAAATAATTATTTATGAAGCTTCTGCGCACAGGATTTATATCCCTTCTTTCTTCATCTGCATTTCGCTGCTCTCTAATGTAACCTTGTATCAATTCAACCCAAGGAGCCGGAAGTATAAGATCAGGGTCGTCTGGTGGTAAGTTTTCACTTGCCCTTGTCTCAATATTGTGCAAAACTCCAGTGGCAACAATCACAGGGAGACAGTTTTTTAATTGTATTTGCATACCTAATGCTAGCACAGGGAAGCGACGTTTCCATACACCAAACAAACGTTCAATAGGATTTCTACTTCGGATTTGAGATTCATTATAAAGTATTTCCTCTGGAGTTCTTGGATTATCCAGTGGCATCATAATATAGGGTCGGTTCATGTAACCACTATTAGCCAAAAGTACAGAATCACCATATCGCTGGCTCTCGAACATAGCATTTCTATATGAGGCATTCCATATAGTTTGATCTTGGCTACTTCCTGGCCATCTTGCTACTAGATCGGTAATTTCCAAGTTAGCATTACCGATTACCTGCACATTTATTGACATATATCCTTTCCTGTTTCTGAAATACTCTGCATTGTGTCCACCAGGAGAGCGAATGCGAATATGTGTGCAATCTAAAGCACCCAGTGCCATAGGGAAACGTGCAATGTTGTAAAAATCTAATTTCGTTTTCATAATCTCCTCCTCAGTGTTTGGAAATTTAATAAATTGTCGCCCGAGTGACGCTATTGCAGTACCTAGTTACCCTGTGGATAATCCTATGAGACGTCGACTTGCTGGTTCCACAGTAGTCACCCATTGTAATCTGCTGTGAAGCAGTAGCATAATACCTCAACGTTAACAGAAGTTGATTTACTGGCGAAATGGACTCGTTTCTGTAAGCAAAATCAAAATATAGGTTAGATTAGGATTTACGTTTATTAGATTATTGTAAAAGGTTGCCAGTCATGTACTGACACATTGGGCAGATATGTAAATATGTACCTAGTTTACAGATATATATTTCACTTACCGATCTGATGGATATTCAAGCTTATTTTCAATTAAATTCAACACATCCAAGGCAGATTGTTTCGATAGGCGAAATCTTGTGCGAAAATCCACTTCATCGTATTCTTCAAAATAGTGCCGCCGTTCTTTATACATTTTAGGCCGTCGTACTAAATCGTCCAAGTCGTCCAAAAGTTCCGAAACATTTTGATCTTCGAAAATAAAGTTATACGCTGCTTCCATTTCGATGATTTTGACAACTGCATTGGTCGGTTAGTAAGTTAACGGACCTTTAAGGCAGCAATTAAATTTAACGCCTGATTAGAACATTTAATCATAGATTAGTGCATGGTGAAACGCTCGCTACTCCTAATGTCCCGTTAAAATTTTAACAGACGATTAAACTAACTAACATGGTATGGTGAAACTAGCCCGTGTGTTTTATTCTCCGTTAGGAGTATATGTATTCTGTGGTTTTATTTCATTTTAATTAACATTAGTTGGTCAGTCAATGTATTATTCCCAGACTACCTAATTATTGAATTATTTAAGGGGACTTTTGTTGGTAGTGGTGAAGGTTATACACGTGCTTTTATCAGTGCTACGTTTTTTTTTAGATTTTAGTGAACTTCTTTGTGTTAATCTTGATTGTGACTGTTCCCTGTGTTTGTGTTGTTGGTTTAAGGTTTGTTTTTTTGTTTGTAACTGTCCTTTTTTACCCCCGATGGACTGTTTGATCTTCCCTCTGTACTGACTATAACCCTCCCCCATGTCACCGAAGCTCCCTCTCAAGCCACTAATATGGATACAGAGACTTCTAGTCGTAAAAGAGTCGCTGGTTCGCCCCCTGTTATTTCTAATATACCGCCCAAGATTGCAAAAAATATAATCGGCAGACTAACCTACACTGTAAGAGATAATCCACCATATATTTTTCATGTTTCTCTTAAAGATGAACAGACCTCAGGCACTGCGCTACAACCAATTAAGTTTGGTATGTTTTTGACCAGAAATAACGTCAATAATGTACGTCTCGATGGGATCAAACGTATAGGCAGAAATTGTGTATCGGTTGAGTTCAAGTCACATCAGGATGCAGTTTCCTCAACAACAAAATTTTAACCCAGAACAACTACATTGTCACCATTCCACAATTTAACATAACACGAATGGGTATTGTAAGAGATATACCGGTTCCGGAGGGCTGTGGCTCTGTCATTAAGGCTAGAAGAATGAGCCGTAAGGTGTCTTCTTCTGGTGTGACTGAGTGGAAGCCTACACAAACTGTTGTACTTACTTTTGATGGCCAAGTACTGCCTAACCGTGTGTTTAGCTTCTACTCAGCTCTTCCAATTGAAAGATACACATACCCTACCATACAATGTTGTCGTTTTGGACACACCCGCACAGTCTGTAGATCGAAGCCAAGGTGCTTCAAGTGTGGTGAAGATCATCCAGGTGATGGATGTGAAGTCACCCGTGAATTTGGCTTCTGTATTTCATGTACTGGTAACCATTTTGCGAATGATAGTGCTTGTCCTGAATTGGGCCGACAGAAGAGCATCAAAGCTCTGATGTCAGAGAAATCAATTTCGTATGCAGAGGCAAGTCGGGTTTTCCCACCTGTTTCCAGATCATATGCCGATGTTTCTAAATCTTCCCTTCGTAACAAGTTCACCGTTAGTAAATCCCAATCCCAATCCTCAAGCCCCATTCCTGAAACTCAAAGATCATACCGTCAAACGGTATTCTTAACACCCAAAACCCGAACCCCCTCTCACCTGGCTATAATAGACAGGCTCACCTTGATCTCACTCAAAACTACTCCTTTTACCCGTCTAGAAAAGGCTGTGCCCTTCCAACGGAAGTTACAGAGCCTAGGCCTTACAGACAGGAGAAGAACTCAAGGAACATCCTAGATTTAATTACTAATTTATTAATGTCTGCACTCTCAAGTCCAACTCAAACAATACCTGACCATGTTGCCTCAAAACTGACCTCCATTTTAAATTATATTATTAATGTTCCATCCCCTGATATTCCTTCAGTGGAATGCGAGGAGTATTACTCCCAAAAAGCCTCATCTCTCTTTTTTAATCAATAAATATAAACCATCGATTTGTGCCATTACCGAGACATGGCTCTTGCCTGATAGTAATTTCAGGTTGCCGTGTTTTGGCAGGGTCCGTGGTGACAGAATTGATGGATATGGGGGATGTGCTTTGTTCATCAATAGCAAAGTATCATACTCCCAAATTCCTCTAACCTTCGTTGGCGACAGCATAAATGTTGTTGCTGTTAAGGCTGCGGATATAAATATTTTTTCTTTTTATATTGCGCACCCACAGCCTGGACATCTTTCGGTTATTAAAAATTTGTTATGCAGTGTCAGTGGTCCAATACTTGTTATGGGCTATTTCAATTGTCATCATTATCGTTGGGGATCAGATGCGATAACTTTGGCATAGGCTTGCTTGATGTATTGGATGACCTTAGCCTCTGTCTCATCAACGATGGCAGTGGCAGTGACACGCCGGTCTGCACCTGGGCAGAGCAATAGTTGTGTCGACTTGACTTTCTGTTCATCCAATATATATCTAGTCTCCTCATTTAGCGTCGCTTGGATATGACCCATGGAAGTGATCACTATCCCATTATAATTGAATTTCCTTCCAAAAATATTTCCACCAAAGTTACCCGCCCCCCTTTTAAAGCACCAACTAAATTCAGCAGACTCGAATTTACACTCGAAAATTTTGGATTTACGAATTTCTTCCCTTCCAAAAGTAAATAGAGATAACGCTCAGGATTGTTTTTCGTCCTTTTCCTCCACCATTTCCTCCACAGCAAGTGATTGCTTCCCATCCAAAAAAACCACCTTCTGGCAGACTTCCTTCCCCGCCATGGTGGGATAGAGAATGCACTGACATAATCAGAGCCAGGAATGAGGCTGAACGGACAGCTAACTGCGATATGAACCTGATAATCTCATGGCCTTCAAGCGGATGTTAGCGAAGTCCAGGAAATTCTTCAAAAGGAAGAAACGTGAAGGTTGGTCGAAATATTGTAGTTCGTTGAGTCCATCCACCCCGGTTTCCGTGGTGTGGCGAAGGTTGAAGCGTTTTCGGAGCAGTTTAGCACCCGCCTCACCTAACAATCTCACAGAAGAACTGGGATAGTTTTTCTCAAAAGTCGCTCCAGCTTATGTTCCAAGCATAGAGGAAAGCAGTGTTGGCGTGGATGATGATTTAGACAACACTGTTGAACCAATGGACATGCCATTTAGCTTGGAAGAACTCAAAACTGTACTATCCCATGTCCGAGACTCCGCTCCGGGAGTGAATGGATTCCCTTACTCCTTTGTTGCCAAAGCCGGTCCAAAAACTCACCAATAATACCTGGACTTGGCTAACTTCTGCTTTACTTCTGGCTATATTCCCACAGAATGGAAGGTTCAAGTGGTTATCCCATTACTAAAACCAGGCAAAGATCCTAATGATCATTGCTCATACAGGCCTATTGCTCTATCGTCCATACTCATAAAACTTTTAGAACATTTAATAAAAAACCGTCTAGAGTGGTTGGTGGAAAACAGGAGGCTGCTCCCAACGTCTCAGTTCGGCTTCAGGAAAGGTTTGGGCACTGCTGATAGTGTGGGTATCCTCACGTCAGCAGTCCGGCTGGCCCTCAGCAAGGACAGAGTCTGTGGTTGCTGTCTTCCTGGACATTTCAGCTGCCTATGATTCGGTCCTCCTCCCTAATCTCAGGCAAAAGCTGCACGAGCTGAGAATCCCGGCTAGGATTTGTCGTATCATTGGAAGCATTTTCACCAATCGCATCATCCAACTTAAGAGTCCCTGGGGTTGACTCTGAACAACGAATGGTCTGGAGTGGGTTACCTCAAGGATCGGTCGTAAGTCCCCCATTATACAATATCTACACAGATAATCTACCCTCATCTCTTAATTTCGACTGCAAAATTCTCCAGTATGCTGACGATATTGCACTAATGGTCTGCTGCAGTTCCATTCAGGATGCCGCTCAATCAATGAATGTGTCTTTGTCCTTGCTGAATCAATGGCTTCTTGATCACGGGTTGTCTTTAAGTGCACCAAAGAGTACAGCAGTCATTTTTACCCGCAAGCGTTCTGTACCCACAATAGATATCAACATAGATGGACAAACTATTCCAGTCAAAGATAAGGCTAGGTTTCTGGGAGTAACTTTGGACACAAGATTGTCTGGGGTCGACCATATTGACAACATGGTTAAAAAATGCGAACGCTCTGTGTCTGTTCTTAAGGCCTTGGCCGGGGTGTGGTGGGGAGCTCACCCCTACACCCTTAAACTGGTCTATAACGCGTTGACCAGAAGCACTTTGGACTACTGCAGCTTCCTTATTAAGCCCTGTAGCAAAGAAGTGCTTAGGAAGTTGGACAGCATTCAGGCCAAGTGCCTGAGAATTGTCATTGGAGCCATGAAATCCTCTCCCTTAAATGCGCTTCAAGTAGAATGTGCAGAACCGCCTCTACACCTTAGGAGACAATATTTGGCAGACCGTTTCCAATCTAAAGTTTTTTCCCTTTTATCCCATCCCTTACTTCCAATTTTAGAGCAAATCGATCTCTCCTTTAATGACTCTTCTTATTGGAACAAGAAAACAGTTCCTCTATTGATAAATAGGTACAGAGAGCTCAAACAACTCTCCTCGCCAATTTGTCAATATCCAACTCTCCCGGTCGTCGCCGGCGCTTATGAAGCGATTCATGCCGAACCAAACGCCGTCTTGGGACTTGGTATCTCAAAGAATTCTCAAAGCGCAAGCAGCGACTTTAAGTTAGCTGTCAAGCGTTATTGGGAAGGATGGAATTTCTTCTTCACTGATGCTTCAAAATTATCTGAAACAGAATGTACTGGTGTGGCAGTTTATTTTCAGAATTCTAAAATTGCTTTGCTTTTCCAATGCCCACCAGAAACATCCGTCTTTTCTGGAGAGTGTATTGGTATTTTAGAAGCCATACACTATATTAAATCCCATCAAATAACAAGATCAGTATTTTTTTCAGATTCCCGGAGTAGTATTCAGGCATTAAATCAAAATCAAATTCATAGTATAATCATTGCAGATATAAAGAGCTTGTTATTTGATTGTCCCCAAAATGGCATGGACATCGAGATAGCCTGGATCCCCGGTCACTCGGGTATAGTTGGCAATGAGTGCGCTGATTCGTTAGCAAAGTATGCCACATCGAATCCGGTTGATCGAAAGCACTATGTAGCTCATAGCTACGATTTGCGAAATGGAGCCAGACCTAAGTTATTTAACTCGTGGACTTAAACATGGAAGACGACATCCAAAACCAAGGGCTTCTACTATGCAGCAGTTCAGCCCGAAATCCAACGCAGGTCTTGGTTTTTTAAATGCCCTAAATTGTCAAAGAGAACTGTTTCGTCATTGTGTAGACTAAGACTCGGATATTGTTGTAGCCCAGTGTTCCTGAACAAGATTCATGTCCGAGATAGTTCCCTGTGCGAGTGTGGTCTTGCGGAGGGTACTTTGGACCATATTTTCTTCGCCTGTTCCTTAAATAATAAATCCTTCGACCTCTACCGAAAAATTTCCAAATGCAAAATTCCTCTCCCAACCAACTTCCATTCCCTTCTCTCTCACTTCTCTCCTAAATTAATCCATATTCTAGCTACATTTATAAATAAATCAAAATAATTTAAAATTTTGATTGGTGCGTAACGTGTATGTAAATATTGTGTATATAGTTGTTATACTGGTAATATAGTTCTATATTGTATATGTAAACTAGTTCATGTCATTGTGTCTTACTAACCCTTGTGTTTGTCCTTTCAGCAGTTAGACTAACACCTACCACGAAGTACAAAGTTCGACGGCCTGAGTCTCTCTGCTGCCGTCCCAACGTGACACTGGCAGAATAGTCGAAACCGGCTCAATTGCCATTAATAAAAAAAATAAAAAAAACATTAATTGTTGTTTGTTGCAAGTTAGGTACTAAACCTGATATTTCTTGCGAAAAATATGGAAAAACTGCCAATGTGTAGAGTATGTTTAGCGGAGAATGTTCGCATGTATGTTGTTGTCAACAAGAACTTGCATGAACTGTATGAGAGGCTGACTGATAATCCAGTAAGTTGATACTACTTAAAATTTTTGTGAGAGGGTTCTCTTCAGCTTTTAGGAAAATCTCTCATAACAGTGAAGGAACATAGTCGACACGGTTGGCGCAGTGGTTGAGCGTTCGGCTGCTGCGCTGCGTGTTGCGGGTTCGATTCCCGCACGGAACAAATATTTGTATGACCTGCAGATGGTTGTTCCGGATCTGGGTGTCTTGTGTATGTGAGTATACATGTATGTGAACGCACCCACGATACAGGAGTAATTCCTAGTGTGGGGGCAACGTTCCTAAAAAAATGAAAATAGTATAATCTTACCCTATGTTCTTAAATTTATAATGATCTTGCGCCCCGCTCCGTCTTGGAACGTGTGCAAATTTTAAACACGAACCTTCCTCGTTAATCGCTCAATATAATAGTGAAAACAGTATATAATTCCGTCGCGTAATTTAGGAGGAGTCCGCGGATTAACAGAAAGACAACTGTGAAAACCGACTGTTTTGTATTAGGTCGAGATTATAATTAAGACACCAATCCACCTTGAGCAAGAATTAATGCTTTCTCTATATGAGAAGAGGCGTACAGAAAATATTACTGACCTAGTAGATAGTAGGTACTCTTGGCTTGGATAGTGTCATCCTCCACTCCACTTTCCCAATTTATTCCACTCGTTATTGGTTGTCATCATCCTCTCTACACACATCATCTGTCACACAGTCTATCTATGGTTTCTCCGGTCTTCCCTTCCTCTCGTAGCCATCCTCATTCACACTGTAATCTTTCCTCACTAGCTTTTCTTCATTCCCCTGCATCTCATGCTCACATATTTCACCTATTATTTCCACACTATTATCAGGCAGCGGCGTCAGGTTCAGAATTCCACTTGGACTTGGAATAGAACATTTGAATGAAATAAATTAATTTATGACTAATTTTGTTTCAGTTTATAACCAAAGACAATAGACCGATGCTTGTATGTTTCTTCTGCTGCACTAAACTAAAGCAATTCTGCCGATTCCAGAGAAAATGTCTGGAAGCTGAAGAGCTGTTTACTCAGATAATGTATGAGGATTATGAGGTGAGGTATTCTTCAACAGATATAATTCTTTTAACACCTGATTTCGAAAGTCTGACAACACTATTTGCCAAGACTGGTTATCTGACTAACACCTGTCTAAGATCTAAAAGTGACAGCTGGGACCAACAGCTTAACATGCGCCCCGAGGCACGGAGGGGTCTCAATATGAAATGTCCATTACCCATCTAATACTAATGTTATTTTTTACAGCTAAAACCATTAATAAACCAAAACCCCTGTTTTAATGGGTTTATTCAATCACCTATGGTGCATGTAAGTATAGTTGATGAATGTCAAACAGAAACTGATGATATTGAAGAAGAGTTACCAGCTGTTTGTGAGAGACCAGAAGATGTCATTGAACCAAAGGAGGAACATCAAAGTGATGGTATGTTTTTAATTAAGAACATTGAACATTAGTTGATCGAGGCTCGTGGCTATTAAGCCATTGGCTGACACGACTATCGGTACAATGATCGCTGAGTCCACATCCCACATGTCGACAACCTCGCGAGCCAAGTCAATATACTTGATTTGTTTATCTTTCTCGGCTTTCACGAGGTTCTCGTCATGTGGGACGGTAATGTCAACAATCATTGCACGCCTCTCGATTCGGTCCACCACCACTATATCAGGCTTATTGGCTACAATAGTCCTGTCAGTGATGATGGACCGATCCCAGTACAATGAGATATGACCATTATCGAGAACTGGGTCGGGCGCATATCTGTAGTACGGCACTTCCGATTCCACAAGAGAGTATTTCAGAGCAAGTTGCTGATGGATAATCCTGGCTACAAGGTTGTGCCTATGCAAGTACTCACCGTTAGCCAGACGAGAACAACCAGAGATTATGTGGCGGATTGATTCTCCCGGACGATGACATGCCCGACATATGTCAACCGTGCCGTCCTTCACAATAAATCTCCGGTAGTTTTTCGTCATGATAACATCGTCCATAATTGCACAGACAAAACCTTCGGTTTCCCCAAAGAGACACGCAGCCAGGCTACGGACGCTAGTTGGTCTACATCGGGCCCATGTAGGGCCCGGAAAAAGCGTCCGTGAAGTTCCTTACTCTGCCAAACTTCTCTGCGATCGTTAGTGTCAAGCACTAGAGGTTTGCGCCAGTTCTCGTTAGCCAAGGAGAGTGGAGTAAGGCCCTTGTCCACCGCCACTACATCTCGAAGCATACCCACGTCAGCAGCTAGAAAATATTCCCTTAGACTGCATACCTCGCGGTTGTGGAGGGTCTTAGCATTTAAAAAGCCTCGGCCTCCACACTTCCGCGGGATATACAGTCTCATCACTGAAGAACGTGGGTGATGCATTCGAAATGCAGTCAGCAGTGTACGGACACGCCTATCCAGGGCGTCAAGTTCTGTTTGAGTCCATTTGAGTACGCCGAAAGAGTACATCAATACCGGCATGACCCAACCGTTGAAGGCGCGCACCTTGTTTCCGCCCGATAGAAGACTATTAAATACCTTCTTCAGGCGGCCAAAGAAGCGCTCCTTCAACGATTGCTTCATGTCAGTAACATTGATACCTAACGCTTCCGACATACCCAAATACTTATAGGTTTCGGTTGGAGAGAGGGATCTCAGGTTTATGGAATCCGAGAGTTGAGTTCCCACGGATTCCACAATCTCCCCTCGCTTTACATGCATGACTGCACATTTGTCCACACCAAACTCCATCCTGATGGCACTACTGAAGGTTTCAGTTACCTTCAGTAGCTCCATCAGTTGCAGATTGTTGGGGGCAAAAAGTACATTACAATTATTATTATTATTATTATACACCAAAAATACATGTAAAAGTACTCATATTTTTACATTTTATAGCGTGTAACCTTTATTAAAGGCTGCCATGGCATGCATGAAACATAGGAGTAGGAAAAGCAATTACAAACAGATATTACTTATTTAGATAGATTGTTACAATACAGTTTATTGTTACATAATTCTGACAAACAAATACAAATGAGAACTTACTATTTGCTAGTTTTGTTAATTTATTCGTATAATTTCTGTTCGATATTATGCCAACCAACAATAAAAGTAAGAAATACAAACATTTTCTTAATCTTCATGTACCTAAGTGAAAAAGACTAAAGAGACTACAATATTCTTTTTTTTTTACTTTTGTGGTAATGCCCACACAGACTTGACTGTGTGTAAAGAATTGTAAAGAGTAAGACAAATCAATATCTACACTGGGTTAGTGTGACAGGCGACTAAAGTGAACCTGCATTCTGTTTAATGGTGGAAAATGACCCAGATTGGTTTTAAAGCCCTTAGCGCAAAGCAACTGATACCTAGACTTACCAGCAAGCACCAAAATAAATTTAAAGAAATTCTTTTAATATGAGAAACTATTAAGCTTTACAATTATCTTTTCAGTGTAGTAGATAGTGAAATAAACTAAATATTTAATAAATTTTGCTATCTAGATGTTTTATATAATATTAAGTTTCCATACCAAAATGCATAAAAGCTACCTATAAGGTGTTGCTTCGTCAGTCTGTCTGACACAGCTGGAGATTTCAGGAACTACTAATTCCATAGAATTGATTGACTGGCTCTCTAATAGTAATTTCTGCTAGATACTGAATAATACTTAGCACTATGCGAATGCGAGCCAGCCAGAGTTGATAATCTTAGTAGTAGCAAATGGGTAATCGTGCTTCTATAAGTACACAAGATAAGGTAGAATACCAAATGTATTGCCGACCTACACGTGGCACTGACATTTTAATTTGGTTTCATTATAATGGGTTACTTTTATGAAACTCTCTAAGAGATGGCAGTATCCATAATATGTGACTACGTAGTTTTGCTACCGTACGCAAGATGGCGTGAAAACTGTCATGCATTTGACTCTTCGGTGTGACCAGCCCACGCTCAATTTCAATGAGAAGCATATCCTCGTTTAACATATTCTTGTTGTTGGCGATAGGCGACGACGCTCCATCGAGAATATTGGACTCCGACTGCACTACTTCGTTCACATCAGACGCGTTAGTAGAATTCCTAACAGGTTGAGCATTAATATCCAAATGTAACGAAGTATGATGATGTTTTTTACAAACGTAGGTAGATTTACATTGTGAGGCGGTATGTGAAACACTAAGGCAGTTTACACACCCTCGTTTAGTTTTTTTAAACGATGTACAATAATATACTTGCTAATGGTACATAAGCAGACTTAACGTTGTTATTGTTGTTGTCATTATCGCGGGTTACGAATGTTACACGCAGCTGCATAAGGGGAATCGCCAATTCAGCACCCAATACTTTTATTATAGAAACATACGCTGCAATCAATCGAACGATGTCAAACGGCGAGCTGAGATAGCACTTTGTGACGCACGGACCTAGATTTGCCAATTATTGTAACTCCGTAAATTTGGATTCCAGATTCATACTTCGAATAGGCACCTAGGCTAATTTAAGATATAATTAATGTAATTCTTTTATTTTAAAATAAATTAAGTAAAATCATTTTTGGTTTTTTTAAATCCTCCGCTTGCAGCTAACGTAATTGGCGCAGTCGGTAGGATATTCGCGGGCCGGTTTGCGAGCTTAGGGATCTCTAATATCGATATCTGCGTACGCGAATCGCCTGGGTGGCTATTGAGCCCCGCCGCCGAATATCCGAATCTACGGTCCAGCTGCAGTTCCGGAAGGAGAATCCAGACTTCGATTCACGAGAGAACCAGAGATGAAAAATTTGTAAGTACACTTGAATTGTTCCTGTGTTGCTTCCTTTTTAGTCCTAGTACCACCCAAGTGCCAAGATTTTCCACCCGAAGAACTCCAATTCCCAGGAGCCCGCATCTCGTACGGCTCGCTGGAGTGCTATAGATAACAGTAGGGATTTAAATAGTGATAGTGAAAATAGCATAAATTGTAGTATACATAGCATAGATATGGCCCATGACCCGGATACAATTTTCAAGACCCATCGTATGGTCCCGGAGTTCGATGGGAACCCAAATGTTTTGACTAGGTTTATTAAAATATGCGATCAAATAGTAGCTCAATATATTAGTAATGCCCCAGGTAGCGAGCTAAATAACTTATGCCTATTATATGGCATCTTAAATAAAATAAAAGGCTCTGCTGCTTGTACCATCAACTCCAACGGCATACCTGACAGTTGGCTAGGGATTAGAACAGCCTTAATCAATAACTTTTCGGATCAACGGGATGAAACAGCTTTGTATAGAGACCTTTCTTTAGCTACGCAGGGAAATAAGACACCTCAGGATTAATTAAGATTCTATGAGGAATGCCAAACCTTGTTTAGTACGATGATGACGTATGTAACATTACATGAGCAAATTCCTACTACAGTGGAAGCAAAACGTACACTGTACAAAAAAGTTACTATGCAGGCTTTTGTAAAAGGATTAAAGGAACCATTGGGATCCCGCATAAGATGCATGCGTCCTGATACTATTGAAAAGGCCCTTGAATATGTACAGGAAGAACTTAACGTTATGTATTTACAGGAACGTAGTGAGGTTTCAAAATCCACTACACAAAAAAATTCTAGCCCTATAACACCCCACGCAAATACCAACCCGGGTCCTCAACGTAGTAATAATTTTGCAGTACCAAGTCCCAACTGGCCCAATCCCATAGCAATTAGGCCCAGCCAACTACCTCCACCACAACCATTTAGGTTCAACCCTCACTTCGTTAATCAGCAGCCCCAAAACCGCATGCCTAATCGGACACAGCAAATATTCCGTGCGGTACCTCAAAATTATAACGCTCAAAGTAACATGTTCCGTTTGCCACCAAGAAACATTCCGGCGCAAAATCATATTCAAGGCCCTAAACCTATGAGTGGGGTACAGCATTTTACACCTAGACCCATGTTATCCGGTCATAATTGGCAGAACTCAGGCAACCCACCACCAACTAATTATTTTAAAAATCGTGAAATGAACATGAATGAGTGCGCGTCATACGACGACTCATATTACCCGACGGAGTACTATTACGACCCGACCTGTTTTAATTACGAAAACATTTATTACGATTACAGCCCGTTCGCCATAGTAGAGTGCAACCATGATCCGACCTTAAGCGATATAAGTGCTCAAGGGAAGATTACAGATTCAACTGATCCTCAGGCAGGTCCAAGTCAAATAAGTCAGGATTTTCAGGAGGCACAGAAATCAAAAAAGCAAAAATAGAGTTGAATCTCCAAACTCAGCGTCAGTTGCCGTACATATTAATATCAGAACCACCCTTGAAACTACTAATTGACACCGGCGCGAATCAGTCTTTTATAAGTCCAGAAGCTGTAGAGAAACATTTTTCGAATTTTCCCTTAAATTACGACCCGTTTGAAGTTACCAATGTACACGCGGTCAGTAGAAATAATTATTCTATAAGTTTACCTTGCTTCGCGGAATTTAACGATCCAGAGTTTATCAAATTATTTGTATATCGTTTTCATGAATATTTCGATGGTTTAATTGGTTTAGATCTGCTAACTAAATGGGAGTCCAAGATAGACTTAAAAGATCAGAGATTAATAACGCGCACATCATCAAACCCAATCCGTATGTATAATTCCTGCAATGTTAACTTGTATGAGGACATAATACCTGCTCAATCTTTGAAGTTAGTCAGAGTACCGATCGACACTCCAAACGGTGCAGCATTAGTTAGTGAACAGACTATATGCAATTGCACCGTACGCGAATGCCTTACCATTGTAGACAATAATCGCGGCTACTTAGAGATAGAGAATACGAGCCCGAATGATATTATAATATCACTTGACCGACCAGTGCATGCAAGCTTATTTAATATCGAGTGCACGCGTACCGAACATTGTACCAAGCGAGTTCAAGAAGTGACAACGCGATTACGAAAAGATCATTTAAACGAGGAGGAGAAAGTCAACCTTTTAGCTCTTTGCTCAAAATATGCTGACGTGTTTTACATCGAAGGCGAAGCGTTAACCTTTACCAACCAAATAAAACATCGCATTAAGACTACAGATGAGGTCCCGGTTTACACAAAAAGTTACAGATACCCATTCATACATCGTCAGGAGGTTAGGGAACAGATTTCAAAAATGTTAGATCAGGGAATAATAAAGCCTTCAGATTCAGCATGGAGCTCACCCATTTGGGTAGTACCTAAGAAAATGGACGCCTCAGGCAAGCAAAAATGGCGTTTAGTAGTTGACTTTAGAAAGCTCAATGAAAAAACTATCAACGACAAATACCCTATCCCGAACATTAGCGATGTTCTTGACAAACTGGGTAGGTGCCAGTACTTCACCACCCTAGACCTGGCTGGCGGCTTCTACCAGGTAGAGATGGACCCTCAGGACATTCAGAAAACAGCTTTCAATGTCGAACATGGACATTTCGAGTTTCTTCGAATGCCCATGGGACTCAAGAATTCGCCCTCCACATTTCAAAGGGTTATGGACAATGTCCTCAGAGGTCTCCAAAATGACATTTGCCTGGTCTACCTTGATGACATCATCGTCTTTTCCACGTCACTACAAGAGCACATGACCAATCTCGAGAAAGTTTTCAATAGGCTTCGCGAATCGAACTTTAAGATCCAAATGGATAAATCCGAATTCTTAAGGCATGAAACTAGTTATCTCGGACACATAATAAGTAGCGATGGAATAAAACCCAATCCGGATAAAATTCACGCAATAGTAAAATACCCCATTCCAAGGACTCCAAAAGAAATTAAGCAATTTTTAGGCCTTGTAGGCTACTATCGCAAATTCATCCCGGACTTCGCAAAAATTACGAAACCTCTCACAGCGTGTTTAAAAAAGGGTAGAAAAGTTGTATTAGACTCCGAGTACATTAACAGCTTTGAAAAGTGCAAGACTCTCTTAACGAATGACCCCATATTGCAGTATCCCGATTTTGATAAGGAATTCTTACTGACGACAGACGCTTCGAACGTCGCTATTGGTGCTGTTCTATCTCAAGGACCTGTAGGTTCCGACAAACCTGTGTGTTTTGCATCCCGAACCTTGAATGAAAGCGAGCTTAACTATAGCACCATAGAAAAGGAACTTCTTGCCATAGTTTGGGCCACCAAATATTTTAGACCGTACTTGTTTGGTCGTAAATTTAGAGTACTGACAGATCATAAACCTTTACAGTGGATGATGAATCTTAAAGAACCGAATTCGCGATTGACTAGATGGAGGCTGAAACTCAGTGAATACGATTTCACCGTTATCTATAAGAAAGGCAAATCCAATACAAACGCCGATGCCTTATCTCGGGTGGAGATTCATAATGAAGACACTAGCGCTCTAGTAGACGAATTATGTTCTTTGATTCCCAACCCATCAGAAAACCCGCCATCTGCGAACTCATCCACTGCAACCGTACACACCAGTCACGAACATCCCATATTAGAAGTCCCAATTACAGACGAGCCCCTTAACAGATTCCATAGACAACTATGCTTTACGATAGTGGAGGATGTCAAACGCAAACCAGTAGTTACTAAACCATTCGAAACCCACACGCGCATAGCAATCCAGATATCATCGTCCAAATTAGAACAAGATGTAGTCAATGCCCTCAAAGAGTATGTTAACCCAAAAGTAAAAACCGGTATCCTAATAAATCCACCCCTTGCCATGTATTCCATCATACCAGTCATGCAAGACAAGTTTAAGAGCTCATCTATGAACTTAGTACTAGCTAAGATAGAATTAGAAAACGTTAAAGATTATCTACGTCAGCAAGAGATAATTCAACACTACCATGACGGCAAAACTAATCACCGGGGAATTACCGAATGTTATTTAGCCCTCTCAAGAAAGTATTACTGGCCCAAAATGAAAGACCAAATAACCAAATTCATCAACGAATGCATTATTTGCGGGCAAGCTAAATATGACCGGAGACCTATTAAACCCCAGTTTAATATTGTACCCCCGGCAACGAAACCATTCGAAATAGTTCATATGGATTTATTCACCGTTCACAATGAAAAGTATGTTACAATTATAGATGTTTTTACCAAATATGGACAAGCATACCATCTCCGAGATGGCACGGGCATTAGTATACTTCAATCATTATTACAATATTGCACCCACCATGGAGTTCCCTTAACTTTAGTGACTGACAACGGAACTGAATTTACTAATCAACTATTCCTAGAATTCACACGCCTTCACAAGATAAACCATCATAAAGTCTTACCGCATTCGCCAAACGATAACGGTAATATAGAACGCTTCCACTCAACTCTCCTTGAACACATAAGAATATTAAAGTTACAACACAAAGAGGAGCCTATCGTAAATCTTATGCCCTATGCTATAATCGGTTATAATTCCTCAATACATAGCTTCACTAGATGCAGACCATTCGATTTATTAACTGGACACTTTGATCCACGCGATATTCTAGACATGGATTTCACTCAACAATCATTACAACAGTACGTTCATAATCATAGGGCGCAAATGAAACAAGTCTACGATATCATTAACGAAACTTCTCTATCAAATCGTACTGCGTTGATAGAAACTAGAAATAAGAACCGTGAACCCGGAATAGAATACGTTCCTCAACAACAGGTATTCATTAAGAACCCTTCCGCAAGCCGCCAGAAGACGGCACCGCGGTATACCCAAGATACCATTTTGGCCGACTTACCCATACACGTTTATACGTCCAAGAAACGTGGGCCCGTAGCCAAAAATAGGTTAAAAAGAGGCCCTAAGGAACCTAACTTGTTGCAGGATTCTACTGTTGCTGGTACTTCGCGAGACCCGGTCATCGGAGATAAAACTTGAAAGCTTGGCCAATGGACCCGGCCTATTACCGTATAAACTCGGATCTACGAGAATGACCACTCATCATCATACATTTCTTCAATACGTGAACCTAAGGGACATTGAAAATCAAATTACAACACTACAGTATCAAATATCAGAATACAAAAGTCGGCTTAGTAATGACACTTATGGTCTATTTGAATTCCAAATTAATTATCTTACTAACAAAATTGGCAAAGTATCTAATCAGCTTAAATCTTTAGAGCCTGGTCGTGTAAAGAGAGGTCTAGTAGACAGTCTTGGATCGGTAGTTAAGAGCATAACCGGAAATCTAGATTACACAGATGCCTTAAAATACGAAAATGCTATCAAAATTCTACAGATGAATAACAATAAGTTAGTTAACGAATTTAACGATCACATCAGTCTCAGCAAAGAATGGATGTCTAAGCACAATAACGTTCTACTACAGTTAGTCGAAAATCAAAGTAAAATCAATAGCACCTTAGAGTTACTGTTAAATAACACTCTTACAACAGGAAATTTAATAAACTATGCAAAGTTTGGTCAACTAATTTCTATTATAAGTGAAAATGTAGAAGACTTAAGATTAGAATTAGTTAGAATAGAAAATATGTTAGCGTTCATTCACGCATCAAGCACTGTTCATTCGATGATAGATGTAGAAACACTTAGGTCTATGATAAATAAGTTAGGAAAAATATACAGTAAGGATGAGATACTAAGTCTAGAGCTCAGAGAATACTACGACGTTATCAGGCCCGGATCATATTTCAATGAAAACCAGATAGTTATAGCTTTCAGATTTCCCATAATTTCCAAAATTGTTTATGATTTATATAAGTTATCCATAGTACCCAACAAAAACCGTCAAGCCCTTATCCCTACCTATCCCTTTATAGCAACTAACGGGGACTCTTTCGTGTATATAGAAGCAGAATGCTCGAAGTATAGTAACTGGTATCTCTGTGAAAAGCAAATAACCCATAAAATACGAACAAAAACTGACTGCATACAAGAACTTATCATGAACCAAGCCCTCAAGAGTTCCTGCCAATTCACTACAGTATTTCTGGAAAAAGAAGCAATGGAAAAACTAGATGACCAGCATTACGTCCTATCGTTTCCAAATCCAACGAAAGTACAATCAGTCTGTGGGAGAGAAGACTTCAACTCGCTACAAGGAAGCTACCTCGCTACTATACCTATCAACTGTTATCTCCGCACAAAGGAATTAACTATAATCAATGACAACGATGTAATACAAGGGCAGCCTTTGAAATTAATGAACATTCCCTACGACGACGCAGAGACACCGGGTGCCGCATTTACCCAAGTTCATCTTAGTTCAATCGACTTAGGAGGACTACACAGCATCCAGAACCAAGTCATGACGAGTCAGCCGATACAACTTGACCAGCTGCAATCAGATGTCATATACCATACGACCATACCCTTCTACATTGTATTATTAATTGCAGGCGCACTTATCATAGCCATACTGGGCTATCGCAACAAATGGTTTTGCAAACGATCCGAAACGCCCAACACCAAGGGGCATACTTACGAAGAACCCGGGAAAAAGGAAGAGGTTCGCGCGCCCAGAGGACAAGTTCCAGAAACATTTTCTCTCAAAGTTCTAAAATAGTTCCTGATCTGCGGGTGGAGATGTTACACGCAGCTGCATAAGGGGAATCGCCAATTCAGCACCCAATACTTTTATTATAGAAACATACGCTGCAATCAATCGAACGATGTCAAACGGCGAGCTGAGATAGCACTTTGTGACGCACGGACCTAGATTTGCCAATTATTGTAACTCCGTAAATTTGGATTCCAGATTCATACTTCGAATAGGCACCTAGGCTAATTTAAGATATAATTAATGTAATTCTTTTATTTTAAAATAAATTAATTAAAATCATTTTTGGTTTTTTTAAATCCTCCGCTTGCAGCTAACGTAATTCGAAAGAGCGGACTGTATTTCGCGGTTGAGTACGTGAAGCGGTATAATTTTTACACAGCTGGAGATTTCAGGAACTACTAATTCCATAGAATTGATTGACTCGCTCTCTAATAGTAACTGCTAGATACTGAATAATACTTAGCACTATGCGAATGCGAGCCAGCCAGAGTTGACAATCTTAGTAGTAGCAAATGGGTAATCGTGCTTCTATAAGTACACAAGATAAGGTAGAATACCAAATGTATTGCCGACCTACACGTGGCACTGACATTTTAATTTGGTTTCATTATAATGGGTTACTTTTATGAAACTCTCTAAGAGATGGCAGTATCCATAATTTGTGACTACGTAGTTTTGCTACCGTACGCAAGATGGCGTGAAAACTGTCATGCATTTGACTCTTCGGTGTGACCAGCCCACGCTCAATTTCCATGAGAAGCATATCCTCGTTTAACATATTCTTGTTGTTGGCGATAGGCGACGACGCTCCATCGAGAATATTGGACTCCGACTGCACTACTTCGTTCATATCAGACGCGTTAGTAGAATTCCTAACAGGTTGAGCATTAATATCCAAATGTAACGAAGTATGATGATGTTTTTTACAAACGTAGGTAGATTTACATTGTGAGGCGGTATGTGAAACACTAAGGCAGTTTACACACCCTCGTTTAGTTTTTTTAAACGATGTACAATAATATACTTGCTAATGGTACATAAGCAGACTTAACGTTGTTATTGTTGTTGTCATTATCGCGGGTTACGAATGTTACACGCAGCTGCATAAGGGGAATCGCCAATTCAGCACCCAATACTTTTATTATAGAAACATACGCTGCAATCAATCGAACGATGTCAAACGGCGAGCTGAGATAGCACTTTGTGACGCACGGACCTAGATTTGCCAATTATTGTAACTCCGTAAATTTGGATTCCAGATTCATACTTCGAATAGGCACCTAGGCTAATTTAAGATATAATTAATGTAATTCTTTTATTTTAAAATAAATTAAGTAAAATCATTTTTGGTTTTTTTAAATCCTCCGCTTGCAGCTAACGTAATTCGAAAGAGCGGACTGTATTTCGCGGTTGAGTACGTGAAGCGGTATAATTTTTATCAGGTACCGATGCCGTTGACGCGGACCAGTCTAGTATTTTGGCTTGGGATTGAATAAAATCAACAAAATCCTTATAAGAAGGAATCTCAACATCTCGCTCATGCATTTCGAATAAATGCACGATTGTGGGTGGAGTCTAACTTTCTTAACGCCAAGTTTATTAATAAGAAGTCTTTTATAAATCTGCAATTTTTAACTGTTATAAAGCAGAAACAGAAGTGTGAAAACTTTCAATAAATGAATTTAAAGATGCGGATTATTGGGGTCTGGCTTTTTATTAAACATGTTTCATATGACGTGTGAACCTAGTGCCTTTACATCCTGGTATTTCATAACTAAACTGTCCCAAATGTCGTTATAATTATCGCCTGACGGTATTATTCCTGCAGTTAACTGCAACGCGGTTTCCGATAATTTACCTACTAATTTATTTTTTATTTTTTAAATAAGTATTTAAATAAAAAAGATAAAAAACATTTAAAAATATATAAATAGTATCCCAGCGGTATCGGGAACAGGGTCCAAGCTACCGGCGGTCAGGGCTCCAGAGAGAAGAACCGCCTGAAAATGCGAGCCGTGTCCAGAAGTACAGCTTTCTGAATCAAGCCCTTGATCCAGCCTCCTAACGAGAGCCTGAATCAAGCCATTGATCCAGCCTCCTAACGAGAGCCTCCTGAGGTGTTGGTCGAGGCTCGTGGCTATTAAGCCATTGGCCGACACGACTATCGGTACAATGATCGCTGAGTCCACATCACACATGTTGACAACCTCGCGAGCCAAATCGGTATACTTGATTTGTTTACCTTTTTCGGCTTTCACGAGGTTCTCGTCATGTGGGACGGTAATGTCAACAATCATTGCAAGCCTCTCGATTCGGTCCACCACCACTATATCAGGCTTATAAGCTACAATAATCCTGTTAGTGATGATGGACCGATCCCATTACAATGTGATAGGACCATTATCGAGAACTGGGTCGGGCACATATCAATAGTACGGCACTTCCGATTCTACAAGACAGTATTTCAGAGCAAGTTGCTGATGAATAATCCTGGCTACAAGGTTGTGCCTATGCAAGTATTCTCCGTTAGCTAGACGAGAACAACCAGAGATAATTTGGCGAATTGATTCTCCCGGACGGTGCTTTGCCCGACAGATGTCAACCGTGCCATCCTTCACAATAAATCTCCGGTAGTTTTTCGTCATGATAACTTCGTCCATAATTGCACAGACAAAACCTTCGGTTTCCCCAAAGAGGTCACCGACACGCAGCCAGGCTACGGACGCTAGTTGGTCTACATCGGGCTCATGTAGGGCCCGGAAAAAGCGTCCGTGAAGTTCCTTGCTCTGCCATACTTCTCTGTGATCGTTAGTGTCAAGCACTAGAGGTTTGCGCCAGTTCTCGTTAGCCAAGGAGAGTGGAGTAAGGCCCTTGTCCACCGCCACTACATCGCGATGCATACCCACGTCAGCAGCTAGGAAATATTCCCTCAGACTGCATACCTCGCGGTTGTGCAGGGTCTTAGCATTTAAAAAGCCTCGGCCTCCACAATTCCGCGGGATATACAGTCTCATCACCGACGAACGTGGGTGATGCATTCGAAATGCAGTCAGCTGTGTACAGACACGCCTATCTAGGGCGTTTTTTTTTTTTTTTTTTTGGGGGGTGGGAAATCGTCCTATGACTTCTTCCGCTCTAGGGTGGAGCGGAAGGGCGTGTCAGACTCTTACTGACTAAAACCCACCCCTGTTCCTCCCTGCCTTGAGTGCCCAGGGGCGAGGTAACTCTTTCGAATTTATCCTCCACCCCCGGGCAGGCATCGGCCGTGGCAGGCCCCTTCCCTTTGCTGACAACTCTTTGAGGCGCGCGTGGAACACTACGCGCCGTCGACTCTCGGGCCTGGTGCTGATCGGACGGCGAGTTACCCACTACTCGCCGTACGCAGGCCCGGGTCTACGGTGACCGGAGATCGTCTCGCGGCCCCTGGCGTCTCCTGCGGCGTTCACGGCTGGGGGCGCTAGGGCGACTCGGCTGTTGTTGAGTCTCCCTAACGTATGCCGCCTCCCTCTTCGCGAGCATTACTGCTTCGCAGATGGAGGAGACGGCCTCCCATTCCCTCTCGCTCCGTACCATGGCCTGAACCAGGGCACGGCGCGAGAGGTTGTCACGGTACGGAGGGCGTGTCTCGTTGCGGGACCGGAGTGGTGGTGTGACACGTAGAGGATGACGTAGGAGTGACACGCAGAGGAGGTCGTAGGGTAGGAGGACCGTAGATGAGGAGTTCAATAAATAATAACACGATGAGTTAACACATTTACAACAGTGGGCTTTAATATTATATTAAGAACACAAACACTGTGACTAATAATTAAATTGTATTAATGCAAAATTCTAGGAAAATGGTAACTGACACTTCAGGAGTCAAAAAAATAACAATGAGGAGCTTCTACTAGCTCGGCTGCCGAATTTGAACTCACTTTTAATATTAAAACAGAGACATGACAGAGAAAACTAAGTAATTTTTGAATTTGAAATTAAAAAGGTAGCAAAGAACGTAATTTTGGAATAGAGGTCAAAAAATAAACAAGGCTTTAACACTGCCTTGTTACAATACCCGGCTGCCCCGGAAAGAAAAATCGAGCAGCAGAGGTAAGCGATTTTTCGTTGACATTAAATTAATATAAAAAAATATATATCTTAAATAGGATGGTTATGAGTGAGGTGAAAATTTAGAAGGCGAGGGTGTTATATACAACGAGTATTTACAAAAGGAACAATCTACCACATCCATATTACCTTCCATACTTCGTTCATTCAAAGTTATGTTCGCATATAGGTAAGTGCAGAACATAACGCAAAGTCAAAAAGAGTTTATCCTATTATTAGGCATAACTCGTTAGATTGCCCTTCAATAGTGTAGGCTTATTTAATCAGTCACCAACCGCTGATGTTAAATTCCATGATGATAAGAAGCTATAATACAAGTTTAATTACCTGCTGTAACAAGTAGTAAATAACAAGGCAAAGAAGCCTTCGTGCTATGCACGTTAAGTAATTATTAAGGGAATAACCTTATTATAATATACCTATGGTATATATTTAACGGTCCTAAGGCTTATTTAAAGAGTAGCTAGCCGCTCTAAATAATGAAGTGGCAAAAATATTACCATAAGTAGTGTGATTATGGCTTATTTAAGGAGTAATCACCCGCTCCGAAATATTCTTGTGGTTTAAAGCCATAGAATAAATTAATGATCAAGGGGAAGACCATGATCGGTAATGATTTAGGCTTATTTAGGGAGTAATCACCCGCTCCATAGAATACTTGAACTAAAAAAAACATCGATGTAGCAATCGTGGTGAATGTAATTGAAAGGGGAAAATTATGAATGAATGAATTATAAACCTAATAGGTTTAGAAAAAATAACATAATATCAAAAGAAATAATAATATAAAAGAGTTCCAATTCTGTATTGTACGGAGGTTGCGTTGTGAAAATTAAAAGAAAGATTTGATATGTTGTCAAAATCTGTCTGACGTTTGAAATATTTTTTTGCAGACAGATTTGATTGCAATAATTATTTAGTTAAATAATCAGTAGTAGATATAAATATGTATTTTATCTTTATGCATACTATTTAAGGTGCATAGTGAGAATATGTGAAAACACCATAGTAATGCATGCCTACGGAGTTCTTCAGAGGTTGAGGAGGAAAGAGGGAAATTAACACGTCAAAGCTATAACTCATAGAAGCTTTGATTTATAATAAACTAGCGACCCGCCCCTGCTTCGCTCGGGTACAAATTATACATATAAACCTTCCTCTTCAATCATTCTATCTATTAAAAAAAACCGCATCAAAATCCGTTGCGTAGTTTTAAAGATTTAAGCATACATAGGGATATAGGGACAGAGAAAGCGACTTTGTTTTATACTATGTAGTGATATAACGGATTCATCATGGTTTTTAATTGTTAACGGGTTGGTACGTTTATAATAACTATGTAATATGATTAAATAAATTTGAAAGTGAAGTGTACCGTTATTTATTTAAATAGTAATTTGTGTTGTGCGTGTGTAGTAGCCAACTTTGACTATACAGTGACCCCTAGCATGTCGGCAGGATGCCCTAGAAGAGTCACCTTCTAATCAATAGTTGGTATGTAGGATACGCTGTGGATATTCTCCAGCAGCACTCCCGTTAGTCAGTACTGGTCACAAACACAAGTGTCTCCGAGGAGTTTAGCACAAGTGAATGCTACCAGCTTATGAGGGTTCAGATGTGAACCTTGGGTTATGTTACTGTCTGTAGGATGGGGTGGTTATGTTCTGTTTTGAGTTTTGTAAGTAAGTATTGCACCATGTACTGATTGGATATGTGTTGTAAAATAATAATAATAAAATAGTTTGTCGGGTAAAATCTTGATAAGTAGTATGGAAATTGGAACCTGTAAGAAATGTTAATAAATTAAAATGCTTTATTTTTATTGGAATGATGTAGTCAAAAGGGGCCGCAAATTTTTTTGGGAAGACTAGTTCCTTTTGGAATTTTGAGAAATAAAATAAATAACAATATCTAAAACAATAATTAACACAAAACAACACTATTATAGAAATTTTAAAAAATTCTTTTAGCTGATGGAATGGGCTTCACTCGACAGACGGGGTCGAGACTAATCCAGAACAGCTTCACGACCAGAGCTTATCTTGCTGATGCTGATGGCTCCGGGATGATGAGCTGGGTTGACGATGAGGCGGCTGCTGGGCTCTGGTATGGGATGGGCTGGGTTCGATCACGTTGAGGCGGTTGCTGGGCTCTTCGATCACGTTAAGGGCGGCTGCTGGGCTCTGGGATGGGATGGGCTAGGTTCGATCACGTTGAGGGCGGCTGCTGGGCTCTTGAGATGGGATGGGCTGGGTTCGATCACGTTGAGGGCGCCAGTGTCACGGTACGGAGGGCGTGTCTCGTTGCGGGACCGGAGTGGTGGTGTGACACGTAGAGGAGGACGTAGGAGTGACACGCAGAGGAGGTCGTAGGGTAGGAGGACCGTAGATGAGGAGTTCAATAAATAATAACACGACGAGTTAACACATTTACAACAGTGGGCTTTACTATTATATTAAGAACACAAACACTGTGACTAATAATTAAATTGTATTAATGCAAAATTCTAGGAAAATGGTAACTGACACTTCAGGAGTCAAAAAAATAACAATGAGGAGCTTCTACTAGCTCGGCTGCCGAATTTGAACTCACTTTTAATATTAAAACAGAGACATGACAGAGAAAACTAAGTAATTTTTGAATTTGAAATTAAAAAGGTAGCAAAGAACGTAATTTTGGAATAGAGGTCAAAAAATAAACAAGGCTTTAACACTGCCTTGTTACAAGGTTGCTGTCGCCTATCGCATCCACAAGGACACGGCGGTGTTCTGCCCAAGCGGGGCAAACCTCCACCGTATGCTCCACCGTGTCCTCTGGGCGATCCTCGCAGTGGAAACACTCAGGGGTCACCTCCGCCTTGACACGACACAGGTACCTCCCGAAACAGCCGTGTCCGGTGAGCACCTGCGTCAGGCGGAAGGTGAGGTTGCCATGGCGCCTCTCCAGCCAAGCCTCAAAGAGGGGCACTACCGCCTCAATGGTGGCGTGCCCAGCGCTGGGTTGCGACAGTCGCTCTCTCCATGTCACCATGAGATCCTGCCGGAGCTCCGTCCGCCGAGCCGCGAGTTGTCGCGGCAGCGGAGTTTTGCCCCGGCGTTTGGCCTCCTCGCGCCACTCGTACAGGTGCGCGAGGATTTTTGCCTCCAGATCCCATGGTGAAAGTCCGGCAAGGAGGCTCGCAGCCTCGCGGGAGATCGTGCGGTATCCTCGGATCATACGGATCGCCATGACCCTCTGGGACGCGTTCATCTGGCGAGCTGATCGCTGCCTCAACGAACGCGCCCACACCGGCGCTCCGTAGAGGGCCATGGAGCGCACGATCCCCGCGTAGAGCCTACGGCAGGAGGCGTTTGGCCCCCTCAGATTGGGTAGGAGCCGCTTTAAGGCGGCCCCGGCCCTGTCCAATCTGGGAGCCAAACGTCGAAAGTGCTCGACGAAGTTTCACCGGCTGTCGAGGACGAGTCCCAGGTACTTCATCGTACCCTCGACGCCGCGATGCGAACCCCTCCTACCGTGATCTGGGAACCCGACGGTGGCGCGTTCCGACGACCATGAAAACACATGGCCTCGGACTTGTGCAATGCCACCTCGAGTCCCAGTTGCCGGATCCTCTCTATGACTGTCGCAACCCCGCGTGTCATAAGGTCGGCCGCCGCCTCGTGTGACCTCCCCTGCGCTAAGACTAGCGTGTCGTCAGCGTAGCACACTACGCTGACGCCAATGGGGAGGTCGCCGCGCAGCACCCAGTCGTATCCGATGTTCCACAAGGGCGGCCCCAGGACCGATCCCTGTGGAACACCGCACGACATCTCTCGCCGGTTCCATACTCCCTGATGACCGGGGTAGATGACGGCTCTGTCCGTCAAATACGCCTCGACTACGCGACGGAGGAAGGGCGGCACCCGGTGATACCGGAGTGCCACCATTATGCAACTCCAGGGCAGGGTGTTAAAGGCATTGGCGATGTCCAGAGACACCGCCAAGACGACCCTACCCCGGGCCACTGCATCCCCCGTCGTGAGAGCCTATCTAGGGCGTCAAGTTCTGTTTGAGTCCATTTGAGTACGCCGAAAGAGTACATCGATACGGCATGACCCAAACGTTGAAGGCGCGCACCTTGTTTCCGCCGGATAGAAAGCTATTAAAAACCCTCTTCAGGCGGCCAAAGAAGCGCTCCTTCAACGATTGCTTCATGTCAGTAACATTGATGCCTAACGCTTCCGACATACCCAAATACTTATAGGTTTCGTTCGGAGAGAGGGATCTTAGGTTTATGGAATCCGAGAGTTGTGTTCCCACGGATTCCACAATCACAGTTACAGTTACTATCTATATTTGTGTTAATCTTAGCTCTCAAAATGGATGTAAGAACCTTATAGACCGTCGGTAAGCACGTGATCTGTCTATAATTTTTAGGTTCCGCAGTACTACCTGATTTATGGAGCAGGTGGGTTGTTCCTGTAGTTAGAAATTGGGGCAGCGACCCTGACTCTAAGGCAGACTGGATCTGAGATGCCAAGCGGGCATGTGATCTTGTAAACCATTTTATCCAGAAGTTGTGCAGCCCGTCCGGCCCTGGAGATTTCCAGTTAGGTAACGGACGGACTGCACGAGCTATATCAAGATATAGCTCGTGCAGTCCGTCAATTATATAATTGCCCCCATTTCTGGTATTGAATCGCATGCGCGCTCAACATCTCGAATCCAATCTCCCTCGGTATGACAGACAGGCATTGACCAGATGCTGCGCCAGAACGAGTATATGGCATCATCATCCGGCAGGTGCGTATTAGTCACACCTTGGTCCGGTCGCTCCCAATCCCTATACACCCACCTTTCATTACTTTGGAATTTGCGATTCTGGGTGTACCGCTACACTCGCCGCTTATACCTGCGAATACGGTTTACCCATGCATATACTTTCTGCTTCAGGAAGTTGATGGGCTCTGTGACACGGGACGCATAGTCTCGGGGACTGATATCAGTCCCCGAAAACGCCCGTCTTACAAAGCGCATCACTCTTGGGCGAATATAGCCCTCCCTGAAGCAGATTAGTTTGCCTATGAGTGCTCTGGCCCCACCAATACGACGCTCGATCCCGCACTGCCAAGCCGGCACGGCTGGCTTCGGTCGTGTAGCTCTGTCATTAGGAAATTTGACGTGAGCTACACGACATGCCGCTACAGCCGCACAGTACAGTATCGAATGTGTATCGGTGAGGTCTTCGCAGTCATCAAAATATTTTGACAACTGCGAATCCAGAGCAGCCACCAGCGCCCTATTCTTGTTATACATGGGCAAACGAGGTATGCGTGGCCTAAGTTCGAGCGGCTTGCTGCGATATTCCCGAATAGCGCACTCCAAAGCACTCCTCAATTCGTCATTGCACTGGGTACTTACGTTGGTAACCTTGTCATTACACTCTTCGTCAGCATGACTGGGAGCATGGTGGTACCACCATTGGTACCACAGCCTGCGACGGACAGGCAATGACATGGCTACCCATTTCAGTTCAGAGGCGATCAAGTACAGTATCATCCAACAAATGATTACGCTGGATGACCCGCACCTGATCCGACAGTCGTTGGGCCGAAACGTTGACGGCTGGTTCAAGCACCTGAAACAAAGAGAGCATCCGAACACGGTACGCGGTCAGGTTGGCTCCCTCTGTAGCCCCATAGTATGAGCGCATGACATTCTCATTGATGGATTGAGTCCATCTCATGCGCTGCACACTTCCGCTGGGAGCTGGGACCCTATCAGAGGCCGGTGGGCCTCGAGGTCCTAAACCGCTCGGCGGCCGGCGTCCTCCCCGTCGACGCGCAGGTGGTGGTGTTGTCGGCTCGTCGCTGGAGCTCGACGCAACTGCCACGGGCGGTGTCACAGCACTCACGGTGGGGCTGGGTTCCGGCGGCGGCGAGGCGGAGCTGAGCGACGAGGCCAGAGGTGGTGGGCGTGCTCTGTGAGCTGCGGCTCTCGTCAACATATTTTCCTTCGACGTCAACTTGTTAATTTAGTTATTGCCATATTTTTGCTACTTATATCGTTTATTCACGAGATTATTTACTCGTTTCATTATTGTTTGGTTTATTGTTATTGTCTATTTGTATTTTCTTCTTGGTTTGAATTCATTTCTAATAGTTTAAATATTTAATTTGGTTCAAAAATCACGTAAAGGAAAATTTCATGTCACTTCAGTTGACAGTCGAGCCACAGATTATTATTCTTATTATGAATATTAGATTTGAAAGATTCGTAAAATACGGGCCAATTATCAATTTTACCGTCAAATGATGGGATAGGCGGCAATTTGACGCAGCCTTTATATTGCGAAGTACTGTCTCGCGATTCAATTTGCGCTGCTTCCTCACTTGTCACGACAAAAGCTTGAACGTTCTATCCTCGAATATACGGGTTCGAACGAAATTAAACTTTTATAGTCTATTTTATATTTGGGATCTCGTTTTAGGTTAAGCATGTTTATTTGGTCGAGATTAGAACTGAACTCTCGCCTTAATGCCGATAATATTTCAGTATCCTGCATAAATAAGTCGGTGGAGCGAAGTGGCCACGTTAAGCGTTCAAAAATTACCTGATTTTTGGCTTCTAGTATTTCTCTTCTAGTATAAATCTTATTTTAATTTCTATATCTTCCATCTTACAGAGTAATTATACTACCTACTAGTATCTATAAGATTAATCAAGATAGCGGTACCTAGCAAAGAATGCGTTAGATTGCGGTGAACTATAATTTACGTAAATATGAGATTTATAGGTAAACCAGAAATGATTCACGCCCGAGACACCTTGATATTAGTAATGAGCAATGAATAGTGTTGCCCAAATGCAAGACCAAGACGAGACTTAGGCCAGTCTTGGTCTTGGTCTTGCGTCAATACACCTGGTCTTGGTCTTGATCTTGGTATTGCGCTCTCAGTCTTTTTCTTGGTCTTGCAGCAAGAGTCTCGCAAGTCTTGCAAGTCTTGCAAATACCTATTAGCCTATTGCTATTTATTTAACACGTTAGTTTAGATTTTAGATTATGATTCGCGCTGTAAGACGTATGTAGTTACAGAATTATAATCATCAAAATCATCAATTCAACCCTCCAAGTTCATAAAGGTCGAGGAATTATTAAAAAAAAAAAACTTTTACAAGGTCAAACACATTCCTCGACCTTTGAACTTGGAGGGTTGTATTGATGATTTTGGCTATAATCTTAAGCACATACAAACCTACGAGTACTAACGTTAGATCGGCACATTAGACATAAACAAGTATAACATATATATATATATATTATAGGTAGGTAGATACCTACAAGGTATGAACTTTGCTAGAAAGTTATTCTAGGTACATTTTATCACATGGGATGATGGGAACAGATTTGTGAGTAATAACACGCTACCTACTTAATAAATAGTTGAAATACTCGTATAATAAGTACTTACCTACCTAATCAATACAATACCTTTTAGGGTTCTTTCAGACGAGTGGCACGTTGCCAACTGCAGATACAACTGCAGCCCTTAGTTTAGTGTTATGACGATACCTACGGTTTTGATACTGGGGAACGTCTCTCAAAATCGGGATTGAAACCAAATACCTACTTAATAACGCCCAAATCTCAGTTTGTCTTAACTGCAAGACGCAAGAGTCTTGCAGGCTTAAGTCTTGTCTTGCTCAAGTCTTGCAGGGTCCAGTCTTGGTCTTGGTCTTGCTACAATAAGGCGGTCTTGGTCTTGGTATTGGTCTTGCGAAAATGCAAGAACAAGACCAAGACTGCAAGACCAAGACCGATTTTGGGCAACACTAGCAATGAATAAGTTTTTCGTATAGTACGAAACAAAGCTACGAGTATGTATGTATAAATTAGCGGTAGCGGGTAGGTAGGCGAATAATGCGATAGCGGTAAGTAATGTATGAAGGTATAGGACCTTACACGGTTTTATTTTTATGTTTATGACCTATTTCTAAGGTATGCATTATAGAAATGCGGTATTTCACACAAAATAACGGTTAAGGTATAATGATTCTTAATGAATGATCCGGTCTGAAGCTATAGTGCTAGATGGCGCGCTTCTCCCAGTCTGCTCCGATTTTCGGTATCGGTTCATTCGTGCAAAGCGATGGCGAAATAGATCGGACTGTTAAGCACAGAATTAACACTGGATGGATGAAATGGCGGCAGGTCACCGGGACTATCCGCGAGTCCCGCATTCCCCTTAAACTTAAGGGGAAGATTTATAAAATAATGGTCAGACCGGCTGTCTTGTATGGTTCTGAATGTTGGGAAGATTTCAGGAACTACTAATGCCATAGAATTGAAATCTTATTCAATATTGATACTTTTTATCAGTTTTCCTAGATACACTGCCACATGTATGAACAATTAATATTTCACTGTTTTTGTTTACTTACAGAGCTCGAACTGGAAAATCTAAACGACATCTATTCAGACATAGAAGATATGCCAGGACAACAGTCTGAGTCAGATTTAGAAGACAATCTGCCTTTAATGGAGATTAAAACGGAGGTGGAAGAAGAACAAGAAGTACCAAAGAAGAAACGAAGAGCCAGTGACAGGCAACGTAAGTATTAGTTAGTTAGTTAATTATTAGTTAAGCGAACAGGCCGACTGCTGTGACAACACGCACTTACCAAAACATGAAACAAAACACATCCTGTCTGTGCCCTCTTGAGTAGCATAAACACAATATGCTACACCTCTGAGTAGTTGCTCTCTCTGGAGAGCACACTCCTACTGCCAAATGTCTCAAACACTACTTAAGGTATTGAAGAGTGATTGCTGATACAACAGAACAGTTCTGTGTGTGGGATTGCTAGCGTTGTTCTTTACTTAACCCTCGCTCAACGTAATTTCTGCTAGATACTGAAAAATACTAAGGACTGTGCGAATGCGAGCCAACCAGAGTTGACAATCTTAATTGTAGCAAATGGGTAATCGTGCTTCTATAAGAACACAAGATAAGGTAGGATACCAAATGTATTGCCGACCTACACGTGACACTGACATTTTAATTTGGTTTCTTTATAATGGGTTACTTTTATGAAAGTTTCTAAAAGATGGCAGTATCCATAATTTGTGACTACGTAGCACACGACAATTTCCATCTAGAAGTAGTGGAGCTTGGACTCTCAGATCACAGAGGAATAGCAATCACTATACCTACCCGCGATCCAATAATTAATAAAAAATATAAACTGTAAAGAGAATCTATAACAAACAAAGCATGGACTCGTTTAAAAAAAGAACTGAAAAAACTAGACTGGAGTAAAATAATAAATGAAAATCAAAATATAAATACAAATTATCTGTCATTTCATAACACCATAAAAAACATATTAAATCAGTGTATACCAAAGAAAACCGTAAAAATTAAAAAGAGATCATCTAAATCATGACTAACGACTGTATTAAGAGTAGCATGCAAGCATAAAATACAGCTAAAAACATTAATGACTACAACTAAGAACAGTATAATGACTACAACTAAGAGCAGTATAAACTCACATGCACTTAAATCTAAACTAACAGAGTGGCTGCTTCTAAAGGATTACTCTTTCACGGAGTCTTTACTTACCTATCTTGTGTAATACACCCACACATCCACACACACACACACACCACACACGCACACAGCACTCACACACACAACACACATATACATACAATTTTACTCTTTGAATACCATACAGTAGAATGACACACAGTCCACTTGAGATAAGTTTTTTTTTTTTTTGTTGACCATTGTAAACCTTGACCGTAAACTGCCTCTTAAAATACAGGTTTAACCTAGCTTAAGAGGCAGAGTATTATTTCTTGTACAGAACCTGCAACATAAAATAAAAATTTAATTTCTAACCCAAATATCAAACTGTATTTCAAACTCTGTATGTTTTTTGGATAAATAAAGATTATTATTATTGGAAAAGCACTATCAGCGTTTCGTAAAATTACATAAGATAACAGTAGCCCACTACAAAAATTAAACGACATAAGAAGAATGAGTAAATCTAAAAATAAAACGAAAACAATGTGGCAAATAATAAAAAAGCGTACAAATAAGAACAACAAAAAACAAATAAAAAACATAAAATTGCGTGTACATAATACTGTGACAGAAAACGCGACTACCATTGCCAACGCCTTCAATGATTATTTTGTACCAGTAGGAAAAACGGATACCGCAAACGGGAACGTTTGTCCAGCTGGCCGTTCTACCTCCTCCCAAAGCGATAACTCCATTTACCTAAGACCGTTGACCCTAACGAAATTAAGTTTATTATAAAAAGATTGAAAAACAAGCGAAGTTATGGGCATGACGAGCTACCGCCTACACTTATAAAAGCATGCGCTGAAGAATTAACATTACCGCTAACTTATTTAATAAATCAGTCTTTAGATGAAGGCTCAGTCCCTGACCTGCGGAAAGTATCTATAGGTGACCAGACTGACACTAGTAATCATCGGCCGATAGCATTGCTACCGACGTTCTCAAAAATATTGAAGACTACGATGTCAAAACGACTTTATTCTTATTGCGAAAGATATAAAATATTCAACGATAGCCAGAATGGGTTTACGAAAAATATTTAATCCAGGAAGCTTTAAATATAATCAATAATAAAATTACGCAGTAGGGATTTTACTGGATATGAGCAGTCTTTTTTTTTTTTTTTTTTTGTGGGGTGGGAAATCATCCTATGACTTCTCCCGGCGTGTCAGACTCTTACTGACTAAAACCCACCCCTGTTCCTTCCTGCCTTTGAGTGCCCAGGGGCGAGGTAACTCTGTTTCGAATTTATCCTCAACCCCCGGGCAGGCATCGGCCATGACGGGCCCCGTCTCTTGCTGACAACTCTTTGAGGCGCGCGTGGAACACTACGCGCCGTCGACTCTCGGGCCTGTTGCTGATCGGACGGCGAGCTACCCATTACTCGCCGTCCGCAGGTCCGGAATGAGCAAAGCCTAGGACAGAGTTGCTGCCTCATTTCATAAAAAAGCGTCCAAAGGGGCCTCTGCGAGTTGTTTTCGGCTCCTCGTACGCCTTCCAAAGGTCCGGGACCTCAGGGTCCTGAGAAATCTAAACGAGTAAAAATAATAATTATAATAATTTCTCACCACAATATACATAAATATTTTTACATTGGTCAGACATTGATACATAATTCAGGTAAGTATACAGGGTGTCCAGTAAATAGCACGACATACTGCAGGGGGTGATAGCTAGGGTCACTACCTATCAATACAACACAATATATGTTCAGCAAAATCTTACGGATTTAGTCTTACAAAATTTTCCGAAATACCGAAAAATCTCTACCTTGAAACAGATTTTTAAGCATCTCGTAATGAAAAAATCCTTTTCTAGTACTTTTTTTTACATCAAATTATTCGTGAATAGTTACTTTACTCATTGATAAGTCTTTTTTCTATCAAAGACAAGAATGTTTTCAAGAAATACTATCTTTTGTTTAAATTTGGACAGAACTATTTCCTTATCACTTAAGTTTAACCTACAGTGATGAAAAAAAATGTATGTGGCAGTTTTGTACAACAAACTTAAAAAATAGCTTGTTTAATGGTGATTTTGGAAAGATACAATACTAGTACATTTTCATTTTAAAAAATACGAAAAATGAGCTATTTTAGTTAATAAGAGCATTTTATTTTAAATGCAAGTAATGTGACTTTGAATTCGAATCGTTGTAAGGTCGTACTACGGTTCGAATTACATAATAATTAATCTACAGCCGACCGGCCGGCCGGTCTGTAAATGACATCTTCAAGGATAAGGTGATAGTAAAAAAAACAGAAAAGTTAACTTTAATAAACATTTATTTAAATAAATTACAATAAATGCTCAAATTGCTTCCCTTGTGCCCTAATACACGCTCGGCATCTTCTTAAAAATGAGCTTTTGAGTCTTCTCAGGCTTATTTCCGATATTTTTCTTGCTGCAATGTTAACCCTTGCTCTCAATTCATTGTCATTTTGGATCGGTTTTTCATAGACTTTGTCCTTCATGGCACCCCAATAAAAAAAATCCAGGGGTTTAGGTCCGGAGACCTAGGTGGCCATAATATCGGTCCCAGTCGCCCAATCCACCTGCCTGAATAAGCTTCCTCTAAGTAGACTCTTACTTCCCGGCCATAATGAGCAGGGCACCCATCATTTTGAAGCCACATCACCTCTCTTAGCTCACTCGGAACATTTTCAAGGAGCGTGGGTAGGGTTTCTCGTAAAAACTCCAAGTAATTATTGGCATTTAATGTAGGTCCAAAATCCCACAAAAAAGGTAAATCCCACACCATAAATTTATTTTGAATTGGTACTGGGACCTGTCTTCTCTTGACACATACGGATTTTCTAATTGCCAACTATGTAAATTATGCAAATTCAAGTAGCCGTCCTTTCTGCAGGCTGACTCATCACTCCATAACACCTTATTAAAAAAGTTTGGGTCCTCCCGATGCATTTCAAGCATGCGGCGGCAGAATTGAACTCTCGGCAGGTAGTCTCTAGTTAAAAGAGTTTGCACGCGTCGTACGTGAAATGGATGGTGTCCATACCTCTTAAGTACTGAATGAACAGTGGACTTCGGTATCCCTGTGCGCCGTTGTATCGCCCTAACCGAAGTTGTCGGGTCTTGTTCTCGTTCCTGAAGCACTATGTCTTCGTCAACAACTTGAGGCCGTCCACCGCCACGTTGACCAGGGAGTCTGCCTTCCATGTAGGAGTTATGCACTCTGGTAAACATTTCATGGTGTGGATGTCTCCTATCGGGAAACCTTTCCCTGTAGAGGGTGGCAGCAGCTCGGGAACTTTGGCCAGCTTCTCCGTAAATAAGGTGCATCTCAGCATACTCTTGCTGCGTATAACCAGGAAAAACGCGGCGGTTGGCCATGTTATAAAACACAAAAGTCCAGGTGGTCGCCAAGTCGTCGTAGTGATCACAATAAAAAATCCAAATCGTAAGGCAAACAAAGTCCGGGGTCCAAGGCACAAAACAGTCGTCAGTACGAAACAATAATTTGTGAACACAGAGGTGCGTTGCGCACGGTTTAAGGTAGCGTACTGACAAGTGTCGCAAATAAGGTTGAGAGTGAGACACAAAATCACAATGCAAGAAAGAGCGGGATAGCACATGCGCTTCTTTTGTTAGACAGTAACCGGTCGGGTCGGGTCGGTCGGCTGTGACGTAAGGAGCCTACGTGGGATAAAAAATGACAACACGTACCTCGGTCAACGTTAAAAATATATATTTAAAATAGAGAAAGGGTGTGGGAAAGTTTGCATTCACATGATTTCGTACTCCCTGTGAGATAGCATGCTACTGCCCTGACTCAGCCTTGGTGTCTCGGGGAAGCCACGTTGCGTTTGCCCCCGGAGGTGTTGGCCGGCAGGCGGCAGCGCCGGCTCGCAGGGTCGACAGGAGCCAGGATGGCCGGCAGGTGGTCTAGCCGGCTCGGAGACGGCCTGCTGAGGCCACGCGGGTAAATAGGCACCCGGCGTGGAGCAAGCCGCCGTGATGAGTGGCCTAGTGGCCGCGCCACGAGGCACTGCGGCAGGATGGCCGCGATGGAGGACGATGTAGGTGCTTGCTCAGAGCGTAGGGCTCCAAGTCCTCTCCCTCCATCTTCCGAATTTGGGAATCCGGGTCTGGAAATCTGGATCTGGAAATCCGGAGCTGGGAATCCGGATCTGGGACCCTGGAAATAATGTCCAGCGTGTGACAATGATGGATGATAAGCTTCTCCGCTGATTTTGACACCTAGGCATGAACAAAGCGGCTGTACGTGCGCTAACAAGTGTGGTTGTCAAAATCAGACGGAGTTTACAAAGGTGAGGTGGCATGAAAACATGCACATTCGAGCGCAGCAGCAGCCACGCGCAAGTCAGTATGTGCATAGCTAAGGCCTCGTAAAGCTAACCACGCGGAAGGCGTGATTACGATATGCGACAGATCTTTTGTAGGTTATAAAGCCTTGATTTTACAATGCTAAGAAAGGAAATTACGAAAGACATGTTCTGGAAAGAATTTATACACAAGATTAGGAACACAGAATGCACAAAGCTACCTGTATGCTGTTCAAACACTCACCCAATTACAGGGGTTGAAATCGCGTAATTAAGTTGGCAAATATTTGCCAATGCAAACTACAGCTACTAGGATTTGGCGATCGCTTCACGGCTCAAGGGTGTTCGACAGAACAAGTGAGTGTGAGTCTCACGCCAGCAGCTGGATTAAGATTGAAAGGTCCCTTTTCAATGTTGTCGTGTAAGGGTTTTTATATCTACGCCGTCATTGACAGATGTCATAGAATTCAAAGACAATAGTGTTGTCAGTTAACTAAAATTGTCCATGCTTACCAAAACCGTTATAGTGGCTTTTGGTCTCTGGATTTATTCCGTATGTTTATGTTTTAATTAAGATTGTAACGCCACTACGTTACACGGCGAGCAGGTAAAAACCTTTAGTCATTACGCGTGCATGTCGCATTTTACGTGTCACAACTAGTTTTATAATAATTCGCGTAAATGAGCAGCTATTACTTATTCTCATAGTTGTATTTGTCAAAATTACGTTAATTACATTTTCAACAAAATCAGCTTCTCTGGAACTAAAATAGCATTTTTTTGTATTTTTTTAATGAAAATGCACTAGTATTGTATCTTTCCTAAATCACCATTAAACAGGCTATCTTTTAAGTTTGTTGTACAAAACTGCCACATACATTTTTTTTTCACCACTGTAGGTTAAAGTTATGCGAAAAGAAAATCGTTCTGTGAAAATTTTAACAACAAAACTATTTCTTCAAAACTTTCTTGTTTTTGATCAAAAAAAAACTTATAATGAGTAGAGTAACCTATTCACGAATAATTTGATGTAAAAAAAGTTCAGAAAAGGATTTTTTCATTACGAGATGCTTAAAAATCTGTTTCAAGGTAGAGATTTTTCGATATTTCGGAAAATTTTGTAAAACTGTAAATCCGTAAGATTTTGCTGAACATATATTGTGTTGTATTGATAGGTAGTGACCCAAGCTATCACCCCCTGCAGTATGTCGTGCTATTTACTGGACATCCTGTATATTGTGGGAGACTGGTGCCTAAGCTAGGCTCGTGGCCTGTGTTTCAGGACACCAGGATCCCACCCCTTTACATTACATTTCTTTTATAAATTATGTACTAAGCGCGCTGACAGAATGTAGTAAGATTTCATACAACATTAATTTTATAGTTTTATTTATTTTGCTTAATATCTAGGTTAAGTATACGAGACGAATGTTAGTAGGTGTATAGTATGGGCGAATATATGGTTGTGTACGTGTGTGCGAGTGTGTGATTGTGTGTTTAGGTTTTTGTAAGCATGTTTTCAGTATCATTATAGTTAAGTTCTAGTACTGCTCCCCTCCCTGCCCTCCTATATCATTCCCATACAGCAGAGGGAGAAGAAATGCTAACCGCACGCGCCAATCAGAGGCGCACCCGCAAACTGACCGGCGAAATCGCCGCCATTATGATTTCACTGCTGTAACGAGACCGCATACCGCACCGCATCCACGCCGCGCCGATTAATAATACAAACCGCTAGTACATATATCCAAAACTCTAAAAACTTTCTATTATCCGTGTTGGCAGACACACGTGTGACATATAAAGACCAAGTGAAGTGCACAGCAGTGGAAGTAAAAAATCAGTAAACACGTGCTACATGTCCTTCATTACCTTTTTCCTATGCTTGTCAGCTCGTTACTGTGTGTCGCCAATATTTCACTCCGCACAAAATAACATTCTCGCATATGGTCCTTCGAAAGCCGCATGTACTTATACACGAAGTAGCCAGTCAGTTAGCCTCTTTTTGCATTAATTATTCTTGGTGAGACTAAAGAAATGTAACACCTTATGAGTTTTATTGTATAAGTAGCCACCTAGATTTTTGCATTTATTCTTGGTGAGACTAAAGAAATGTAACACCTTATGAGTTTTATTGTATAAGTAGCCACCTAGATAGCAAAAGAAACGTTTTGTAAAAATGGTTTTGTGACGTTGATGATGGCGCTCCACTGGATCATATCGTCTTTTCCCCCTGGACAGTGTTGGATTATAAACCAGGAGAGTATGCTGTTTCAACAGAGTGTGCAATATAAACCGTTGACGCACTGTCAGGGACTTTACTTTCTTTGTATAACTGTTCAGTGGGGTAGCGATATGGTCGAAAAGACGACACTTTCAGTATAGCTCTTTGGGTTCTTTCAATTTCAATTAGGTTAGTTTTCGGAGCTCCACCCCAAGAGGTGATACCGTAGCATATTATAGATTGATCAAGGGCATAGTGTACTGATTTCATGATATTTTTATGGACTCAGCGGCTTGAACACATACATTAGTGCCCGTAATCTGTTACTAAGAGTGGTTATGTGGTCTTTAAATCTTAGGTTTTTGTCGATTGTTATTCCCAGATATTTTACATTCTCAGCCTTGGTGAGTGGTTCACAGTTACAACTACTGGTGTGTAGGTTTGTGCAAGAGTGAGCCACAATAGTGTTAGGTAATGTTTGAGAGGATCCATTGTTTTTCATACAGAATGCTATGTAATTGGTTTTGGTTGTATTAAGGGTCAACAGATTGTCGCGTAACCAGTTGGATACCGTATTAATAATTTACTACAATAGTTTCTGTACCTAGTGAAAGTAATTTTTTAAATCTCGTTATTAGGCGCCTGTTTAAATTTTCTATGCTATGTGTCTCGATGTCGCATACAGCGAAGTAAACCAAGAATAATCCATGGCTGTAATATTTGTTTACGATTCGGAGACTTACTAGATTTGGAGTTTAAGTCTATCACGTGTTTTATTAATCTAGATAATGTTTCCTCTGCTACATGAGGATCTTGGGTCTATTTCACTAAAGTCTAGTTGTTTTAGGTCTGTATCTATCTTACTCGTAACATGATTGTAATGAATACATTTTTTGTAGTTATTTTAGGCATTCGTTTTGACAAGAATAACATTACCGTCTCGTGATCAGTTAGAGCAGACTGTGTGACTGAAGTAGAAGCAGGTTGTCGAGTTTCCAGTACGTAACGTAGTAACGTGCTCAAGGGTTCTCTATTGTGTTACCTAACTTTTTTATCCATAATCTAAAGTGCCATCATTTTTTTTGTCCTAATCATCATTTGTCCGAATGATAACTTGCACGAACTTAATATCACATAATATCACATGCTACTCGTATAATATTGAAATCCCTTAATACAATAGGCCCTAAATCCGTTTATCATAAATATTACAATCAATAATATACAAAAGACTTAAAACCGTTTTCAATAAAAGGTATAAGTCCTAAATTCAAATTATATAATGTATTTTTTTTATCCTAATATTATTTTGTCACAGCTCCGACGCCGCATATATGTTTACATCACTCAATAAAACAGTTGATTGTGAACATGTGATTTTTATTTAGCTATAAGAAACATGCAAACAAGCATACACCGTGCATGCAGCAAGCATGCAGCAAGCAAGTGAGCATGCAAGCAAGCACTCGGCAAGCAAGCAACCAAGCACGCGGCAAGCAAGCAACCAAGCACGCGGCATGCAACAACATGCAGCATGCAAGCAAGCATCCAGGATGCAAGCAAGCATGCAGCATGCAAGATAGCATGTGAGCATGCATGCAAGCATGCAGCATGCAAGCAACCAAGCAACATGCAACAGGCATGGTTTCTGTCACGGCTCCGGCGCTGCGAAGCTCCGGCGGTCCTACGCGAGCTTATCGTCGCAGATGGTTAAAAGCTCACCACCGCAGCTTCGTCTTGCTGGCCGGCTTCACCGGCCAGCCTCAGCCGCGGTGGCGAGCGTTACAACCACCTGCTCATCAACTCGCGGGCCGCCTCGCCACTCCGCGCCTACGCGATTCTAAATTACACTCTGGGGGTAGGGCAGACAAGACTGCGTGGAGTCGGATTTACAGCGATTCGTTTCTGTCACTAAAACCTAATTTTTAGCAAATGTTTTAGGACTAACAATTTTCATTAAATAAATGAACATTCGGAATAATACACTTTAATACAATACTTAGGACATATGACTTTATTTCATTCACAATTAGGAGATTGAATTATTATAGTACTCGATATTATGACAGAATAGTTTTAGAAGTAAAAATAATTATGTAAAACAAAATTTCGAATTTTTGAACATTATGGTTACTGAATTTTATAGCAAACGTGTTATGGATAATGATTTTCGGACAAAAAAATTTAGGAGAAGAAAGGGAGTACCGTGCTCAAGACATGCTTTTTGTCGCGTAGGTATTGTATGAGCAGGTAAAAGGGAATGAGTCGCCAGTAAGTTTAGGTAGGAATGTTTAGCGGAATCATTGGAGTGTTCATGTATATATATTTATGTCACCAATAATAATTATAGTATTGCATTTGGATAGCCTATTTAGATAATATTTAGGGAGTTTAGAAAATTATAAATAATATAAACTAAAGAGGTAGCCGTTTGCCGAAATGTTAGGTAGGTACTCTCGGTATTTTATTTTGTGTCAACGACACAATATTGTTGTTGTAAGTAAATAACAGATGTCTAAGTCCCAAGGTGTTATAAGGTTAAACTGTGTTTCTTATCTCTTTGAAATGTGCCTTTGAAATAAAAACATATAAACTGGAAAGCTTATATATATACATTGGCAAACAAACTGGCCAGCCGTATATATATGCCTTGGGGGAGCTTAAAAGAGCTATCGATTTTAAAACTGCTCTAACAGCATACTATGCCTACGCATACTCCTAGCTAAATTGTGGAATCGTGGTGTGAGGAAATAATGTAGACAAGGAAAGACTTTTTATTCTACAAAAGAAATGTATACGAATTCTTGCCAAAATAGATAACACAGAAAGCTGCAAGCCATTCTTTGTAAAATAAAAAGTACTTACACTAACTTGTATCTACATTTTACAAGATAGCAAATTTTTTAGAAAACACCAGTCACTGTTCCCACTCACTAAAGACCTTCGCACACAGCATCGCAGTGTTAAATGCCAAAACAAAAATGAATTAGCCTTACCAAGCTCAAAATTAACTATGTTCCGTTCAGGACCTTTAGCCATGTGCGTGAAATAACAAGCTTCCAAATTCAATTAAGGACATAGAGTACGAAAATAAATTTAAAAACAGTCTCCAAAAATACCTTATATTAAAATCGTAATACACTAAAGGAATTCTTTGATGATAAGTAAATTTTGACATAGTAATTCATACCAGCACAATACACACAGCACCTATAATTTTGGCTTACTACCTATGTTATGTCGATTTATGATTATTATTGTTATCTCTATTTGTTATAATTTATTTTTTAATCTTATTTCAATTAATAATTATATTAATTAGTATATTAATTAGCGGTCGGTTTGTACCAGGTGTCGGCCCTCAGCCCTTACTTCTTCCTGATGATAATGGACGCTCTGACGTCGGTCATCCAGGAAGAAGCTCCCTGGTGTATGCCGTTTGCTGATGACATTGTGCTGGTTGCCGAAAGCGGCATAGAGGTCCAGCAGATGTATTCGCTAACTCAGTTGACATCAATTTGATAGGCACTATGCAGTACATTGCTCGGTGGACATCGATTATAATAGGCACTATGGTTTTCCCATATGTCAAAGCAGCAATGTACGGCAAAGTGCCTATCAAATTGTTATCAACTGAGTTAGCGAATACGCCTGCAGAGCAGATTGGACACGTGGTGGCAAAGACTGGAGAGTGTTGGCCTGAAATTTAGCAGAACCAAAACAATCATTATCTGTTCTGCGCTTTCGGCGGTCTCTCCAGTCCTATGCCTGTAGCTCTCAACGGAAAGCCTATACCGATCTGCTCCGACTTTCGGTACCTCGGGTCGCTTGTTCAGGCGGATAAAATAAAATAAAAAAAATAAAAATGTTTATTCGTTAACAAAAATTGGTTTGACAATACTGAGGTTGACTTCTCCTTTTAAGTGTTAAATAACCTGTGCCAGGAGAGGCCGCACTCCCTTAACTTGATTACATTTATGTATTTTAATAACTACCTTATTTATATCTATTTGCTAAAATTAATTAAAAGATTTAACTTAAGTGTAAGTGTGCGAGCACGCAAGCGCACGCCAGTGTGTGTGTGTGCGAGCACGCAAGCGCACGCCAGTGTGTGTGTGTGCTCGCGTGTGTGTGTGTGCCAATATATAACGAGATACTTATTTTATTTTATCTATACAGGGTGTAACGGAAAGGTGTGGTCATATTTTAAGAACTGCATCTGCCCATCGAAATAAACAACTTTCTTCAAGAAAATCCGAGGAAAATCTAAAAACATTTTTTTAGCCTAAATATAACCATAAGCATTACTACTTGAATAATATGAACAATCATATTTTCTGTATCTATATAATTTTGAGTTTTTACCAACTTTGTCACCATCTGTTTACATTTCAAGGTAGTTTTTGTATAAGTATACAGCGTGGAGAAGACAATACGACAATAAATGAAAACACGGACAATACTAGTTTATAAGAATAAGTTTAAGCTATCAAAAATATCCTAACATCGAAAATAAAAAAATAAAAATTTCAAACAAACTAAATGGCATAAAACTAGAAACGAAATAGAACACCACTTATAAATATGAGTTCACTAACCTGTCGTAAGAGCGGCAACAACGCGCGGTCCTGTAGCGACTTGATTTTTTGGCTTTTAATTATGGATTAATGCTCAGTAAAATTACACTAAATCACAGATTATTTAGCACAGAATCACAGCTATGAATGCCAGCCCAAACATTGCCACCAAATCTGTACTGGTGCGAAGTCTCCCGTCCTAGACGCGGATTCTGTCTGTTCCATAAACCGTTCCTTTGTAAATGTACTTTCATCAGTCCACATCACATTGTACAAGAAATCCGGATTCTCGAAATGTTTATTTTCAATCCAGCGACAAAAGTTTTCTCTAACTGGTTTGTCTCTAGGTAACAATGCATGCAATTTCTTGTATTTATACGGCTTTCGTTTGTCGCGTTTTAAAATTTAAGAATAGTTGTATGGTCAACACCTGAACTACACGTTGGGTTGCGTTAAAAAAAAACACGAAAACAATAAAAACTAAGCGTCTAATTTCGCACAATTCACTCACTGTTTAACTAAATACCTATTAAAACGTTACGTGTCCTGTCACCAAAATAAAGCGTCCAATTTCGCACTAATACCGTCGTAAATGAATTTACAAAAAACACGAGCGGCGGGGAAGTACCTAGACATCAAAGGCGGGCGAGGCGGCGCGAACGAAAGTTAGCGGCACTGTACCTGAGGACGCGTGACTCGTATCAGGACCGCGGCGACACACTAACATAAATTTGTTGTAGCAAATTTCTTCAAGAAAGCGAACTAACAAACGAAACTAGATTTATCTCTTTCGCACACACTAAATTTTCTATTAACATTATGAGTGCATTGCAATTTCCGCATTCGTTACTTTCTTATCCAACTCTGATGACACGCTTTATGACTCTTATTACTCAGAGTTAAGGTATAATTTTCACTAAATCAGATGAAAATACTAATTTGGCGAAAGTGTTTAAGTAGCGAGTTGGCAACGTGACTTTAATGTTTTGATGTTTATACCGATGTGGGTCGTTAACCTGACAGTGTTTCCCTATTATCAGATACATCATGTAGCAAATGTTAAAAATGAAAAATAATTTCCTGTGACTAAACTACTGGATATATTCAAATGATTTTTTGTATGTAGACTGAGAACGTCTTGAGGTATGCGAGGTTTAATTTAATGTCGTATTGTCATCACCACTCTGTATATTAAGAATTTTATTAATGGAGTTATATAAATGAGATGATTGATTTGAATATTGGTGTCTAGCGAAGTAAGTTTTATATTTACGTGTTTTAGCTACCATGTCATTCCGTCTTTTTTTTAATATTGTGTGATCAACTGGAAGCGATTTATGTTTTTTTAGAGTGGCATGTAGGATATACAGTTGACGAATAGTTAGTAGGTCCGCTATTGAGTAAAGAATATCGGTTGGAAATCTAAGTTTTTTAAAAAACATGACTTTTAGGAGTATCCTTTGAGCACGTTCTGCCTCAAGGAATTTAACTTTAGATGCACCCCCTCCATAAAGGAATGCAGTAAATCATGATCGACTGTGCCAGAGCAACATAGACTTTTTTTAGTAGTTCTACGCTAGCAGAATGTCTAAGGATTTTAAAGATCCAGATCAACTTTCTGATTCTGCTAGCGGTTAGATTGATCTGGGAGTGCCAAGACAGTCTCATCAATCATGATCCCCAAGTATTTTGTAGTATTTACCTTGATTATAGTGGGGCAATCGCAGTTGTTTCTAATGCTATGGCAGTTATGTATTTTAAGACTATAACCGGGGCGAGGTTGAGTTCTACTGTCGATTGTGAAACACATAAAGTTGGTCTTAGAAGTATTAAGAGTAAGCAAATTTTTCCTCAGCCATAGGGCAGTGGTGAGCAGTGCAGATTCAGCATCCCTTTTTATTGAGTCCCACGAATCTCCCGTAATCACCATGGCAGTATCGTCCGCATATGAGAAAATCTTAGTGTTGTCCAACTTCAAATTGCAGAGGTCATTTAAGTAAATGAGAAATAGTGTAGGCCCCAGGACGGAGCCCTGGGGAACCCCGAAAGTCAGTTCAGCGTCAGCACTCACAAATTGCTCAACTTTAACCCTCTGTTTCCTCCCTCTCAGGTAGTCCTGAAGCAGATTTAAAGGGGTGCCTTTTATTCCAATATTCTGTAACTTTCACACAAGAATGTGAACAGAGACGGTGTCAAACGCCTTTTTCAGGTCAAAAAATATCGTTAGGCATCTACCTACACTGTCCAATTGATCTGTAATTAGAGAAGTCAAAGCCAGTACAGGATCCTGGGTTGACTTACCCGATTTAAAACCGTATTGAGAGTCTGATAAAATTGTATACTTATTGAGGTATTCTGTTAATCTATTATTTATAAGCTTTTCTAGTATTTTGGACTATGAAGGCAGGACGGAGATCGGTCTATAATTATTGAAATCTTCTCTGCTCCCACTCTTGTGCACAGGGGTAATGACTGCTTGTTTCAAGAGAGTAGGGAACACCCCTCTCCTGAAACAAGTGTTAACAAAATGTGAGATTATTGGAACCAGTATGTGCCTAGCCAGTTTGAGAAAACTCACTGGAATACGATCCCAACCAGGAGCACTATCCGATTTTAAGCTCATGAGAACTTCTAGTACCTCACCCGGATCTGTGTCCAGCAGGACAAAAGATGACAGCTGAGCCCGGCATGGAAAGTGAGAGTCAGATAAATTTTCAGTGGAGCTCAATGGTGTGATCTCACTAGCAAGATCGCACCTATGCCTGACAAAAAAAATATTAACATAGGCGACAGATTCCATTTCAGTGTATTTGATGTTAAGAAGTTTGTCGTTACTGTTTTTAGTCTGTTTTATGTGAGTAATATTTTTAATGGTTTTCCAAAGGCATTTTGAGTTTTTCGTAGATTTTTCAAGCATTTGTTTTCATAGTTACGTTTGAGTTTCTTTATTAGATTATTATAATGATTGCGGTAGCGTTTGTAAGTAACACTTAGAATTTCATCATGGGGATTAGAACGTAGCCTGTTCTGCATGTTGTTCCTATTCCTAATGCAGCGTAACACTCCTTGAGTTATCCAAGGCCTGATAACCCGATCCTTTTTTTGTATTCGTTTTTCACGCGTGTTCTCTATTAGTGATTCTGTAATATTGGAGACTAGGCTCTGACATATTATTTCAGGATCATTTCAAAGAAGTAAGCTGGAAAAGTTTTTGTGTAGAAGGCTGTCCACAGCGCTCTCGTAATTAACCGTAGTCATTTTTGCCGTTTTTGTGTTAGTATTTATGTTGGACAGGTGCAAAAAAGTCGTAAGATCGTCTGTTATAGAAGTGTCAAGTACTGCCACTCGAGCAGATACCCTGCTTCTATCCAATTTAAACATAATGTGATCAAGGCAGCTTCCATCACGAGTTGGCAAACTGTGACCAGCCATTACTCCATGGATACTTAGCATATTTAGGTATTCAAGTCGGTTTTTTATCATGTAGCTTTGGTCATTAGGGTTATCAATTATATTTATATTTATATCACCTACTATAACTATACATTTATTTGATTCATTCAATTGAAGATGGGCATTTTGTGAGTTAATAAATCTTTGTGCATTAGGATTCGAGGGTGATATAGCCAAAATAGTATAGCTGGTAGACTCAATCTGTAGACATGATGCATCATCCAACAATATTTTCCTTACTTTAACTTTAGGCAGGCCTGGAATCGTTTTGTCATCATTAGTCCAGCATTCAGTTAGTACCACTAGGTCAGGATTAAAATTTTAATGAGAGAGTGATACCTGTAAGTCGTCAAAATTTTTATAGACACCTGATATTTTGTGATATCAATGTCAAATCATTTCTTTGAATGTTTATTATTTTGTGTAAATTCACAATGTCAACACAGGACGTATAGGCTATTTCCGCCGTATCTAGGTCATTTAGGGTGTTCAGGGCGTCATCCATTAAAAATTAAGTAAGATTTCATATAGGTGTTAGCTACATATTGGTGACCTTTAATATGTATTCTAAACGATAAAGACACGGGCACCACTTTACATACCTACAGTGTGATGCAGTATATTATTATTTTGGTAATTTATGGTAGTAAAGTTATTATGTAACCGGAAGGAATTGATGGTGATACAGGTTATTTTAAGTGTAAGATAGTGACAAGTGTGTTTGAATGTGTATGGATCAATGATAGTATGAAAAATGTGTGTACTTGTGTGTGTCTGAGACATGTCGGCCGAGCGCTCCATTCATTGTTATTTACGCGGCGTACCAGATCTCCGTCGCCGAGCTGTAGTGTAAGATAACGCGTAGCGGTTTTTGAACAGCAGTCGTAGTAGCACCGTAGCACTCAATGCGAGCAAGCGCGTAGCTGATTCGCAGTGACGTAGTAGTATGCGTAGGCAGAAGAGTAATAATAATAATAATAATGCGCTTTGTGAGGCGGGCATTTTCGGGGACTGAAATTGATCCTCGAGAATACATGTGTCACAGAGCGCATCGACTTCCTGAAGCAGAAAGTTTGTGCATGGGCAAACCGTATTCGGCGGTATAAGCGGCGAGTTGACCGGTACTCGCAGAATCGCATGTTCCAGAGCGATGAGAGGTGGGTATATAGAGCTTGGGAGCGACCTGAACAAAATGTGACTGACGGGTGCCGTCCGGATGATGTTACCACGAGTACATTCTGGCGCATCATTTGGTCGGTGCCCGTCTGTCACACTGAGGGTGGTTGGATGCGTGATGTCGAGCGCGCGTGTGACGCTATACCAGAAATGGATAAAACCATCATTAATCCATCAGATGTAGCCAAAGCGGTTCGTCCGTTACCGAACTGGAAATCTCCGGGACCGGACGGACTGCACAACTTTTGGCTGAAATGGTACAGCAGCTCACGCGCTCCTGGCATCTCAATTCCAATCATCCTTAGAGTCTGGGTCGCTGCCTCAGTTTCTAACAACCGGTGTCACCCACCTGCTCCATAAGACAGGTAGTCCCGCGGAACCCAAGAATTATAGACCGATTACATGTTTGTCAACGGTCTATAAACTTCTTACATCCATTCTGAGAGCGAAAATTAATCTGCACATTGACAGTACGAGGGTCATTCAATAAATACTTAGCCTACAAAAAGTAAACGAAAGTTTTGGAAAAGTGGCAATTTATTTTTCAACATAGTCTCCTTTTAGTTCGATACACTTAGCCCAGCGATGCTCCAACTTTTTTAACCCGTCCGAAAAATAGTTTTTGTCAAACTCTGCAAAATAGGCCTCCGTGGCGGCGATAACCTCCTCATTCGATCCATATCTATTCCCGGCGAGTGATTTTTTCAGATTAGGAAACAGAAAGAAGTCACAAGGGGCCAAATCTGGAGAATACGGTGGATGGGGCAGCAATTCGTAGCGTAATTCGACCAATTTGGCCATGGCAACGGCAGACGTGTGAACCGGTGCGTTGTCGTGGTGAAACAGCACTTTTTTCTTCGCCAGATGGGGTCGTTTTTTCTTTAATTCGGCGTCGAATCGACCCAATAAATCGGCATAGTAAAGCCCTGTAATTGTTTTTATTTTATTTTATTTATTAGGGATAACCAACAGTGACACATTGCAAATTACAAAAAACAATAAAATAAAATGTGATCTAATGTGTAACCAACAACATTTTCCACAGAATACTAATTTAGAATCTTTGCATTGTATGCGATTTAAACTTACATAAAACTAACAAACTACAACAGTTCAGAATTTCAAACACATTGTTTTAAGCTGCTTTTAGATTGAGTACAAAAACATTAGTGTAACATTAGAAAAATAGGAAAAACACGTGAAAATAATATACATATGATTATTACAATTTTACAATTTAAGTGATTCTAGAACATTGTTTTTGAATTTACGAGCAGAGAGAGCAAATATATCAATATGATTGAAATTATCATTAAAATTACGGGTAAGTCGCCTCAGAGGTGCCCGCTCGCCTGCATTATTGTGACAGGAGGACACTGCAAACAGGGGACGTGCGCGCACCTTTCGACGAACCGTAGTCCTTGGAACTATGTAACTTATTTTGTTGCGAATATCAATGCAGTCATATACATTGCTACACAAATCAAACAAGAATCCAGTCTCTAGGAGAGTGCGTCTTGATTTTAAATCAAGTAGTTTATACTTTTTAAGTAATTCATCGTATGATAAATAAGAATGGAAGCAACGGTAATGCATGGCTTTCATGAATTTCCTCTGAACCTTTTCAATTTGTTCCGAATATTTATTGTATAAGGGATTCCACACTGGCACTGCGTACTCAAGTTGTGATCTGATCAACGACTTGTAAAGATATAAATAGGTAGAAGGGCGCACAAATTCCTCTGCAGATCTCATCACAAAACCATACATCCGATAGGCGTTGTTCACAATCTTATTAATGTGATCATCCAAGTGAAGTCCGTCGTCGAGGAGGACTCCAAGATCACGAATGAGGGACACCCTTGACAGTGCGGCATTATCTAAAGAATAAGGATGCTTGGAAACATTCTTATTCTTCGTAAAACTGATACAACAGCATTTAGGTAGACTCAGTTGTAATTTATTAAACATACAATATTCACTAAAACGATCCAGATCTTCCTGCAATAAACTGCAATCATGCAAATTTTTGATGGGCCTGTATATTTTGAGATCATCAGCATAGAGTAAAACTTTAGAATTTCGAAAACAACTGTTAATATCGTTAATAAATAAGATGAATAAAAGAGGTCCCAAAATTGAGCCCTGAGGCACACCTGAAGTCACACATATGCTTGTGGCAGATTTAAAACCATTAACTACGACTCTCTGTGTTCTGTTCGTAATATATGAAGAGAACCATCGGAGTAAATCACCACGAATACCATTAAATGAAATCTTTTTCAGAAGCAACTCATGATCAACCTTGTCGAACGCTTTTCGAAAGTCGGTATAAATGGCGTCTATTTGAACACGAGAGTCCATGTTATTGAATAAATAATCCATGAAGGCTACCAAGTTTGTTGTAGTTGACCTCTTCTTCACAAAACCGTGTTGTTGCTGTATAATAGTGTGATGAAAAACAGGATACACTTTATCATGGACTAATCTCTCAAAGAGCTTCGGCAAGGCTGACATAATGGATATAGGGCGATAGTTCTGAACATCCTGCTTAGAGCCCGATTTATAAATTGGAGTTACATTTACGCTCTTCCATACTTCGGGAAAAATTCCTTGTGCCAGTGATTTATTAAAAATAATATGTAAAGGAATGCAAATGTTCTTTGCAGTAGCCTTAAGAAAAGCGACTGGGATTCCGTCGGGACCTGGACCCTTTGTTGTATCTAAAGAATTAAGAGCCCTCAATACCTCGCTCACGCTTAACTCTATCTTGCAAATGAGGGAATCATGCTCAGAAAAATCCCCACCCGTCGGTACACCTCTCCCTGATGATTTTTCATAGACTGAGTTAAAAAATTTCAAAAAAAAGTTACAAATTTCTTCGGGGTCATCGCTGCTCTTATCTTTGTATGTCATATTAGAAGGTATGCCAGTAGAAGATTTCCGATTTGCTATGTAGGTCCAAAAGCATTTTACATTACTGCGAATACCGTCTTCTACCGATTCCATATATTTCGTGTAACAAGACTTACATTCAGTATGAAATCTGGATCTATACAGTGAGAATTGTTCATAATCGGAGATATTTTGATACATCTTCCATTTAACCCAAGCCTTAGCCTTATTTTTATATATATGTATCAGCGAGGGTGAAAACCAAATCGGAAATCGGGATGACTTCGAAGTAACGAGTGGAACGTTAGATTTAATTATGCTAAAAATTTTATCATAAAATTTAGTCACTGCGACATCTATGGAATGCTCCGAACCAATCAGCTCATCCCAATTAACTACGCATAATTCTTCGTTTATCTTCTCGTAATTCGCTTTATAATAATTTAACCGTTTTAACGACTTTCGAATCATATTTTGATGGTGTTTATATGGCCCTAACACACAGAACGGAGGGTGGTAGATGTCGAGTTTTAGTAAATAGTCGGTGGGAGGGAAAGCGGAACATTCATAGTTACTTATAGCTAGGTCTAATATATTTCCACTCGGATTCTTGACAGTATTGTATTGATAAGCATTAAGGAAAGACATAAATAAACCAAGATGTCCAGAAACCGAAGAATCGCCGCTAGGAACTAATCCCGGTGACGATACATTGTTATCACACGGAATCCAGTCAATATCAGGCAGGTTAAAATCACCCAAGAGATAAAAGTGCTCCACGTGTGTGTCGTCAAGTATAGGTTGGAGTAGATCTAAGTATTGATCATAAACGGATTCAGGTGTTCTAGGAGCAAAATAGGCCGCCCCGACAATTTGGTTCTTTCCTCTAGTTGAGCTAGGAAATCTGAGGACAACGTGCTCCAAGTTGGCCTCTAAAGAGAATCTAGAGGCCACTCTTACTGAGCGCAATTCCCTTAATACCGCTACAAGGACGCCACCTCCGTCTTTTTTATCCGAAGCTGTGCGGTCTCGATCGCACCTATGTACCACGTAACGAGAATCAATGAACTCGCTATCAAATATTTCAGGCGTCAACCAGGTTTCAGTGAGCACTATTATATCGTAACAACTTGACAAAATATTCATGTATAAAATGTGCAGTTTAGTGCGAATCCCTCGACAATTTTGATAGTAGATAACCAAATTATCCGCCATTGAAAAGTTTGTTCTTGTAATCAGATATTAGGCCAGCATTAGACGTTCCAATAATAAATAACAAACGGACAAAATAATTTGATTGAGTGTAGCGACATGTTATGATAATTTATAAACACACCTCTCTCCAAGAAATACCCATTTACTAACAAAAATCTACATTTCAAGAAGAAATCAGCCAATAACAACAATATATAACACCAAGCATTGAGTGTAAGAACAAAAAAGTATAAAAGCTCAAAATAGTAACATTTTTCGATATTAACAGAGAGAACGGGGATTCATTGACAAAGTAATGCATATTAACGTAAAATTGAAGTAACAATAAAGCAACAGTTGATTAAAATTAGGTTTGACAATACAAACAAACATTCTTGTTATAAAATCTGACATGAAGATGTCAACGAAAAAGATTGAGTAATTTAGATACCTGGTAATTGCATACATAAAAAGGCCAACAGCGCTAAAAAACGAATATGAACCTCCGGTAACATCATTTTGCGATCCCAGAAATGGATGCAGTCTGGCCGACCTTGATCTTGGCAATGTCTTCTGGAGATCTGATTGCAAATGATCTAGCTCCCTCTTTCTCACGAACGAGGATAGTTCCGTGTTTGACCCATAGAAATCGGTAATTATTTGCTTTAGCCGCATCACGGCACTCACGAAACAATATTTTATTTTTCAAAGTAAGATGTTCGTGCATATAAATAGAAAATGGCGTTCCCGATAAGCCCAGTTTTCCGGTATTGAGTCCCTTATTTAATCGAAAAGCGCTTAGAATATTATCGCGTAAAATGCGTGAGTTCAGCTTAACAATTATATTCTTGGGTTTATAATTATCTCGGTGGGCGTGTGGAACTCGGTGTATTGAAGTAATGTCACTCTGCTTCAAATTACAATTAATGGAGGAACCAATGTTGATCATAAGTGCAACCAGGTCTTCATCACGCCTTTCAGGAATATTGCAGACTTCGATGTTGCAGCTTCGTGCGCTCTGCTCAAGGGAGTTAATTTTAGCAACAAGTTCTGATATCGTCTGTTTAGATTCAGTGTAATCTTGACTTTGTTTACTAATCTGACTGACTTTCTTCAAAATATCAGACTGTTCATCTCCTGCAAAACGTAACGAGTCCTTCAGACGGTCAATTTCCTGCGAGACATCATTATATTTGGTCTCCAGTTCAGTGACACTTTGCTTAATGACAATTTGCTCAGAACGTAGAGACTGAATGTCATTTTTAATGTCCGTTGTGGTTTGAGTAATTGTTGAGAGTTCGACCTTTATAGAAGTTACATTGTCGCATATTTTATTAATGCTACTCTCCAAACCACGCCGCCATTCATTAAGTGTATTCTTAAAATCCGTTGCTAATGTATGAATTGCTTCGGACCATTCAGAGTCAGGTTGTTTGCGTTTACGGCCCGATATAGTATCATCACTTGTTCCAGAAGCTCCGTGAATGTGTAGGTCAGTATCGGACTTGCTGTTAGGTGATGAACGGAACATTTTAAAACTTGAACTGTGTTAATTAATTCAACAGAAGAGTACCTAATAATCAAACAACAAATCCTCACAAACTTCCTAAAACTTCGCAGATCGCAGGGATCGAACCCGGGCCGCGCCGTGTACAGCTTGTTTGACAAAAAGACTCGCCTGACACCTTGTTTTACCCTTCTCGAGGTAATCGATGTAGATCACACCTTGTGAATCCCAGAAAACGGTGGCCATAACTTTTCCGGCCGATTTTACAGTTTTCGCCTTCTTTGGAGCACGTTCCCCGGTCTGGATCCATTGTTTTGATTGCTGCTTGGTCTCTGGTGTGTACCAGTGGATCCAGGTTTCATCGACGGTCACAAAACGACGCAAAAACTCCGCTGGATTCCGCTTAAACAGCGCCAAACACGTCTCCGATGTGGTCTCACGGTTGCGCTTGTTTTCTGGTGTGAGTAAACGCGGCACCCATCGCGCCGACAGCTTTCTCATGCCGAGTTCCTCGTGAAGAATATGATGCACTGTTCCTTCTGAAATGCCTACAGTCTCAGCTAGCTCCCGAACCTTCAATCGGCGATCTGCCAATACGAGATCATGGATATTTTTAATGTTTTCCTCCGTAGCAGCTGTTTTCGGTGCACCTGGACGTGGTTCATCAAAAACCGACGTACGGCCACGTGCAAACTCGTTGAACCAATTCTTGACGGTGGCCATCGATGGAGAAGAGTCACCGTACACAGCATCCAAGCGCTCTTTGATTTCGATGCGCGTTTTCCCTTCCAAAAATAGGAATCGAATCACCGAACGATATTGCTCTTTTTCCATTTTTGTAAAACCGATCGACACGTTCGCTTCCATAAGTTGTCAAATTAAAACAAATGAAGGGATTGGAATGAAAATTTGAAAAAAGAATTAAAAAAGAATGTGCTACACTGTGGTAAAACTCTTTTGAAACTACAGCGCCCTCTGGCGATGAGGCTAGGTACTTATTGAATGCACCTCGTAATTCAATTATGTCTGCCTCTCAGAATGGATGTAGGAACGGGTCCCGCGGTACTAAGGAGCTACTCCTCATAGACATGGCCATAAGCCAGCAGGTTCGTCGATCCCACAAGGATTTGTCGACATGCTGGATAGATTATAAGAAGGCCTACGACTCTGTTCCACATACATGGCTCATGAGGGTGTTGGAGTTGTACAAAATAGATGCAACTCTCCGCACCTGCCTTGGGTCATGTATGGGGCAATGGAAGACAGTCCTTCGCTATCCAGGATGTCGACCAAATCAGGGGAACGATGAGCCTATATGGATTAAACGGGGAATATTTCAGGGCGACAGTTTGAGTCCACTTTGGTTCTGCTTAGCCCTGAATCCTCTAAGCACATTGCTGGAGGATTCAGGCCTGGGCTATCGGTTGAGAAGAGGTGGTCAGGCCATATCTCACCTTCTTTACATGGATGATCTGAAACTCTTTGCCCCCAACAATTTGCGACTGATGGAGTTACTGAAGGTAACTGAAACTTTCAGTAGCGCCATCAGGATGGAATTTGGTGTGGACAAATGTGCAGTCATGCATGTGAAGCGAGGAGGGATTATGGAATCCGAAGGGATTCAACTCTCGGATTCCATAAACCTTAGATCCCTCTCCTCGACCGAAACATACAAATATTTGGGTATGTCGGAAGCGTTAGGCATTAACGTTACTGACATGAAGCAATCGCTGAAGGAGCGCTTCTTTGGCCGCCTGAAAAAGCTATTTAATAGCCTTTTGTCAGGCGGAAATAAGGTGCGCGCCTTCAACGGTTGGGTCATGCCGGTTTTGATGTACTCTTTCGGCATACTCAAATGGACTCAGACCGAGCTAGACGCCCTGGATAGGAGGGTCCTTACGCTGATGACCGCAAACCGGATGCATCACCCACGATCATCGGTGATGAGACTGTACATCCCGCGGAAATGTGGAGGTCGAGGTTTTTTAAATGCTAAAACTCTCCACAACCGCGAGGTGTGCAGCCTCAGAGAATATTTTCGTGAAACCGACGTGGGTATGCACCGCGATGTGGTCGCAGTGGACAAGGGACTCACCCCGTTGTCCATGGCTAAAGAGAACTGGCGCAAACCTGTAATACTCACTACTGATGACCGCAAGGAGGTATGGAAAAGCAAGGAGCTTCACGGGCGCTTTTATCGGGCCCTTCATGGGCCTGATGTAGATTTTTTGGCGTCCGTGGCCTGGCTACGTTTCAGTGACCTCTTCGGGGAAACTGAAGGCTTTGTCTGTGCGATTATGGACGAAGTTATCTTGACGAATAACTACCGGAGGCATATCATGAAGGACGGGACGGTTGACGTGTGTCGGGCATGCCACCGTCCGGGTGAGTCCATCAGATATATTATCTCTGGTTGTTCTCGTCTTGCTAACAGCGAGTATTTGCACAGGCATAACCAAGTGGCCAGGATTATTCATCAGCAACTTGCTTTAAAATACAAACTTGTGGATTCTGAGGTGCCGTATTACAAGTATGTGCCCGACCCAGTTCTCGAAAATGACCATGTCACGTTGTACTGGCATCGGTCTATCATCACTGACAGGACTATTGTTGCCAATAAGCCGGATATAGTGGTGATAGACCGATTAGCGCGCCGCACAATGATAATCGATGTCACCATCCCACATGACGAGAACCTCGTGAAAGCTGAGAAAGAGAAACAAATTAAATATCTTGACTTGGCACACGAGGTTGTCGATATGTGGAATGTGGACTCGGCTGTCATTGTGCCGATAGTCGTTACCGCCAATGGCCTGATGGCTAAAAGCTTCGCCGACCACCTGTCGAAGCTGTCGTTGCGCGGTTGGATCAAGGGCCTGATTCAGAAGGCAGTACTCCTTGATACGGCTCGCATTGTGAGGCGGTTCCTGTCTCTGGAGCCCTAACCACCGGTAGCTTGGACCACTGCTCCCGATACCGGTGGACTACTATTTTTATATTTTTAAATGTTTTTTTATATGTTTTCTTTTAAAAATATTTAAAAATGTAAATAATATGTGTAAAAATAAATGTACGAAGTAATAATAATAATTTATTAAAACACTTCAAAGATATACAAAAACAATGTTGCTCTGGCTCTTGTACTAGGTCATCCTGTATCACAGTATACAGGGACTCAAATACAGTAAAATCATGAAAGACAAAAACATAATTAACAGAAGAAAAGAAAAAAAAAAGAAACAAATGTTATAGCATGCAATATAATAACTAGAGAACTAAGTGAGACAGTGTGCCACTCACCCCGAGTGCATGTGGGGGTGTGGGTGTGAGGGGAGAGTGGGTGAGTAGTGTATAGTGTAGGAGGTGTCTGTGTATCAAAATCCACCAACGGTGTCGAAGAGGTTTTCGGTATCCTCATAATTAAAACTGTCTAACCATTGCGTTATCGTTTTTTTGAATTGGAAGTTGTTTAGTAGTTTAAGCTGTTTCATCCCCGTAACTTTACCGATTTTGTTGTACACTCGTGGAGCGACGGAGTGGTAGTGCTTTGTGGCGAATACGCTGTTAGTCCCTTCCACTGGGCATTTATCAATCCGCTTGGACGTTATTGGCAAATCAGGGACAACATATCGGTGGTATCTGCGCAGGCATTCATAAAGGAAGATCTTTCGGACGCTAAGAACTTTGGCGGTATTGTACACAACAGTGGTGGGCGTCCGAAATCTAAGGGAAAGAAGAACTTTTAGCACTGCTCTCTGCGCCCGCTCCACCTCAATCATGAGGGTCTTACCGGAGCCACCCCAGGCGCCAATAGCGTAGCCCAAGATACAGTGGCACAGTGCTTTATACGTTTGCATCAGAAGTTTGGTGCTCGCAACATACTCGTACCTCAGGGTTTTAAATATGTGGATCAGCTTGCGGACTCTTTTGGCTGTGCATGAGATATGTTGTTTCCAGTTGAGGTTCTCGTCGACGATTACTCCTAGATATTTGACGTGATTCACTCTTACTAGCTCCGGACACGCGCAGGAGGCAACGCAAGAACCATTCCTATTGCAGGGGAGGGTGTGAACGTTAACTTTAAAGTCTTCGGGGCTGATCTTGTCTTGCTGAAACACAGTAATTTCGTTTTCGAGGTGTTAAGTGAAAGTAGACTATCCTCAAGCCAAGCTGTGACTTGAGAAAGGCCCGTTTCACAGACGTTCACTAGGTTAGACCATGATTTTTCATGGAACAGAAAGACTGTGTCATCAGCGAACATCAAGACATCAGCTTTATTAATTTTGACATCACAAAGGTCATTAATGTACACCAGGAATAGTGTTGGGGCTATCGTACTTCCCTGGGGAACTCCGTATGTGCAGGAAGCGGCATCACTAGTCATATTATCGACTCTTACGCATTGACTTCTACCCGAAAGGTAACTTAGTAGCCATTCTCGGGGTACTCCTCTGATTCCAACGTTGTCCAACCTGCTAATCAAAATAGGGATAGAAACTGTGTCGAATGCCTTCTGAAGATCAAGGAAAAGACCGACACATTTCTCTCCTTTGTCTATATACTTGGTGATTTTTTCGGTAAGTTTCAGTATAGCGTCATTGGTGGATCGATTGGCTCTAAAGCCGAATTGGTTAGCTGATAGAATATTATTTGACTCCAGGTACTTAACTAGTCTTTTGTTTGCAATTTTTTCTAGGATTTTGGACATTGTACCTAGGAGAGAGATGGGCCGGTAGTTGCTCGCAAGGTTTTTTTCACCAGCTTTAAAAATGGGAACAACCACTGGTTTCTTAAATATAGCTGGAAAAGAGCCTTTAGAGAAGCTAGTGTTGCACAGGTGAGTTATTGGCGATGTTAATTTTAATTTTAATTTTTTAATGATGCTAGTAGGGATATTATCTAAGCCAGGAGCACTGCCGTTCTTGAGGCCAGATATCACCTCGATTATTTCACACTCATCAGTAGGAGAGAAAGCCATCGAATGAAGCCTTTCGATTTCTGGGCTAATGAAGCTAGAGTGCTTTCGTCCTGCCTAATTTTTGTCAGAATTGTATTTGCTAGATCTCTTCCAATTGAAGTGAAGTATCTGTTAACTTTGTTTATCGAGTCAGCAGGGTTAGAATGCGTCTGGAGCAACTCAGTCGATTTTTTGGGATTTATACTAATGTTGCACATGTCCTTAATTATGTTCCATGTCTTTTTCAGGTTTTTCTCGTTTTTGTTTAGTTCAGCCTCGTAATAGGAGCGCTTTAACGTGTCTGTCAAGTGGTTACAAGTATTTCTATATCGAATATACTGATTCCGGAGATTGACGTCGTATGGTGAACTCTTAAGTTTTTGATGTAATTTATCCCTTTTTCGTAAGCACTTCACTATGCCTACCGTGATCCAAGGCTTGAGTGGTTTCTTTTTTTTAGATATTTTAGATTTAGATGTGTTTTTTGTGATTATTTCTCGCAGTGTATTGAGGAGAAACTCAGCAATGTAATCGACATTTTGCGAATTAAAATAGCTGTTCCAAACGATATTATCTATATCAGTCTCTATTTGTTCATAGTTGACAGTTATTTTGTAGTGCTCAGTCGTATTTTTAGCTAACTTAAAGTCATTTAAGTGCAACAGTATAGGACTATGATCGGAAAGAGGATAAAGATAGAGACAATAAGGATAGAGTAATTTAGGGGATGGTGATATATACTGAGACATAACGCACAGAATCAATTCAGGATGAATGAAATGGCTACAACTTGCGACCGACGGATGCCCCTTAAATTAAAGGGGAAAATCTATAAGTCCAAGATTAGACCTGTCGTACTGTATGTATCAGAATGTTGGGTTGTGGAAAAGATGGATGAAAAAGGATTGCATGTGGCGAATCTCAATATTCTCAAGATTGATGTGTGGAGTAACGGGAATGGATAAAGTGAGAAATGAGTACATTAGAGGTAGTTTAAAAGTGGCGCCAGTCACAGAAAATTTAAAGGGAACCGCTTATCTTGGTATGGTCATGGAGTAGGAGGGATGAAACACTACAAGTGTTAAGAATATAACTGAAGATGGATGGAGAGGGAGAGGGAGGCCAAAGAAAAGATGGATAGATTGTGTGAGGAGTGATATGAAAGAAAAGGGAGTTAGTGATAGTGTGACGACTGACAGGACAGAATATAAGAAAAAAACGTGTTGCGCCGACCCCAAGTAACATGGGATAAGGGCAGGAAGATGATGTTCTTATATCAATTAAAATGATGACTAATTTATTGTACCTATCCTATATTATATCATGACAGTTACTTATTCAAATAGCAAATGATGAACACCTGATAAACATGTTATAATTAGTATTTTTGTTTAAGCACAGTAGTTTGTTTGTTATTGTGACACTGTAGCACTTTAAATAAAAAAAATAAAATAAAATAAAATCTTTTTATTTCAGACACATTTGGCCCATAACATTTGTAGTAGTACACCTAGAATATTGAACTGTTACATTTAAAAAATTAACTTAAATTAAATTCAAATTAAAACTAGATCCAAAATCAAAATCAAAATTAAAATCAAATTAAAATCAAAATCAAATCAAATTAAAATCAAAGTCAAAATTAAATCGAAATTAAAATCAAATACAAATAAAAATCAAAATCAAATTAAATCAAATTCATACCAAGATCAAATTCAAAATCAAAAATAAATCGAAATTAAAATTAAATACAAACAAAAATCAATCAATATTAATTTAAGTATTTGCCGCCCTCTGGGGCCCCGGGCACACGCACTTGTGCTTGAACCCAGTGACCCAGAAGCGGGCTGTCCAACTTGTGGCTGAGTACGTTCAGGATAATGTTGACGCTCCCACGCGTGCGGAACATCAGCGAAGCGATGCGGCGCCGCAGCACAGTGTGAAAGCCGTCTGTGTGCGCGTGTGCAAACATCGCAGACGCACTACAGTAGCGTGGGAGCCCCACCAGCACCCTGAACGCGTTATTATATTGTATTCGGAGAGCATTGATGGCCCGCTGCGTGTAGCTGACCCACAGACGGCACGGTTGGCGCAGTGGTTGAGCGTTCGGCTGCTGCGCTGCGTGTCGCGGGTTCGATCCCCGCACGGAACAAATATTTGTATGACCTGCTGATAGTTGTTCCGGGTCTGGGTGTCTTGTGTATGTGAATTTACATGTTTGTGAACGCACCCACGATACAGGAATATTCCTAGTGTGGGGCAACGTTTTATTTAAAAAAAAAAAAAAAAAGTTTGCAGGTGTAGAGTGTTTGGCAGAATGCTTTAAACAGAGTGATCTTTACCTCTAAACTACACCCTGCAAATCTGCGTGCCAACATGTTACAGCGGACCGCCATCGCTCTCATCTCCCTTTCTATGTCTCCATCGTCTTTTATTTTTTACTTTAATTTATATTTTACTTTAAACTATTTAGTTATTGTTGTGCCCTAGCAGGGTTCATGTATGAAACCTATATACTTGTAACAACTTTTAAACTACATGAATGCAATACTGGATGATTATGATGATAATGACGCAAACTTTACTGCTCTGTGGTTTGGTCCATACTCGACCAATTTCCTTTTTTCATTTTCTTGCTGACTACACTTCTGTCAAAAGCTATGAATGCAGTTAGCAATTACTTGAAAAGAGAATGACAGTCTCAAAAACCTTTATGTAAGTTACACCGTGCAATACTTTAATTGATGTTTTTTGCAAAATAGAAACAACTCTTTACTTGATTCGTTCACATTAGAGCCGAAAATTGTGAACCAATCAAGTCCCTGTCATATGATTTTACTTTGAATTTGATAATCACCAGATTTATAATCACAGGGTCGCCCATTGCGAAGATAACAAAACTACACATACGAGGAAGGAATCTAGAAGAATTAAATACAGAAGAACAACAGCAAAAGAAACAAAGAGACACGGAAGTTATCCAGAACACTCAAAACTGTACATCGAAATTTATTCCGGTATTCAAAGAACCTTTAACTTATACAAAACCTAGAGTTAATATTAGTATTACTCACACTGGTTTAGACTCATATTGCCATAATAATTATAGGAAAAAATATTTAATGTCTAAAATATTGAATAAAGGTATTGGCAGTAATAATATAAACAAACATCGAAAATTTTGTGATATAGAAAATCGTTTCATATGTGACTTATGTCAGCGTAGCTTTAATAAAAAAAACAAATTTAACAACACATATTCGTGGGCATACGGGTGAAAAATCATACCACATTCGTACGCACACTGGCGAAAAACCTTTTAAATGTGATGTCTGTGAGAGATGTTTTAATAGGAAGCATGCTTTAACACGGCACATTCGTACGCACACGGGTGAAAAACCGTTCAAATGTAATGTCTGTCAGCGTAGATTTATCCAAAAGAAAAGTTTAACACTACATATACGTACGCACACTAGCGAAAAACCTTTCAAATGTGATGTCTGTGAGAGATGTTTTAATAAAAAGCAAGTATTAACACGGCACATTCGTACGCACACTGGTGATAAATCTTTCAAATGTGATGTCTGTCAGAGATGTTTTAATAAAAAGCAAGATTTAACACGGCATATTCGTACGCACACTGGTAAAAAACCTTTCGAATGTGATGTCTGTGAGAGATGTTTTACTAAAAAGCAAAATTTAAAACGGCACATTAGAATGCACACTGGTAAAAAACCTTTTAAATGTGATGTCTGTCAGAGATGTTTAACTAGTAAGTATCATTTAATACGCCATATTCGTACGCACACTGGCGAAAAACCTTTCAAATGTGATGTCTGTCAGAGATGTTTTAGTCAGAAAGGCGTTTTAATGAGTCACATTCGTACGCACACGGGTGACAAGCCTTTTAAATGTGATGTCTGTCAGAGATGTTTTAGTCGCAAATTCATTTTAATATGTCACATTCGTACGCATACGGGTGAAAAACCTTTCAAATGTGATGTCTGTCAGCGTAGATTTATCCAAAAGAAAACTTTAACACTACATATTCGTACGCACACTAGAAAAAAACCTTTCTAATTTATTGTCTGTCAGAGATGTTTTGAGAGAAAACAACATTAGTAGCATATTATTGGGCATTCTATACCACTATCGGCAAGTCGCTCGGCGGGTACGCCTCGCTGCCGACAGTGGTATAGAACGCCCAATATTCGATAATCGACTCGACTCTCTACTCGACCGACGATAGCGAAATAGACAGTAGATACTTTATATATTTTAATAGTAAATATTTTATAAATGTTGTAAAAACTCATTGTTTATCAGTTTGCTGACAACAGTTATCATGAAATTTGATAAACAACCACAATCGCTGCATGTAAACACAATTTGTGAAGATTTTTGTAAAACTAGTTCGCGTCATGGTGAATTGTTACCTTATTCAGTTGTAAAGAAATTATTCGTCCACCGGTTCGGGTGGATCTTCAGGTTTATTGCATGAGGTATGTATGCAGTAAATAAGAGTCCTTAGATTTGGTCTTCACATATATCACGTTTATTTTCAACACTGCATCACACCAGATAGCACTCAGTACACAGAAAATTGTATGGTGAACTTACAATTTATGAAGAACCACTACCTATTACCCTATCGTTCGAAGATCGAAGATTATAGGTCCATTGAGGAGATCCACAAGCTGTATCTAAGCCGTGGTCATCTAATCCTGTCATCTCTGGACACGTGGACGTTTGTGTACGGAACCTTTTGCTAAGACCTCATTGTTCCTCCAAAACGTAGTGAAATCTATGATCCGACCATTTTATAAAGTTTTTCCATATTATCAATTAAATCTATAGTAGGAACCCTGCCAACAATAGAAAGATTTGGTGAGAATCATGAATGCCACGCGCTTAAGACTTAGCATCAGCACAGAAAAAAACCCAAAAAATACTCACAGCGTCCTACATCCCAATGCTTAACACATTTGAACTTAACTCTGGTTCCAGCTGCCTTTCGAGACATCATTAAATGCTTTTAAGAACTTTTTCCAATTAATAAAGTTTAAGTGCCAGACTCGCTTCAGATCAAGCTGGAAAAAAAAAAGTCAAACGACAATCTGTCAATCTGTCAACTCGCAAAATAACGCTCCATTCCACGAATCTAAACTTATTCAATTTTTAAGTGTTACACAGTACGATGTATGGCGCAGAGCTGTAAGCTCCGGTGACCACCAGTACACCTGTCGCCGAGCACAAGGCTGGACCCGGGGCATTGCCACGTCACAAATCTCGGACATGGCCACCTAGAACCACTCTGCCTCGTCGTTAATATCGGCAGGCCTGTCCGGTGATGGTCAGGCCTGCACGATCGAGGCTTCCAGGAGTAGCTCCCGGTCCAGCTTCTTCAGCGACCAACGCGGACCACTCGAGGTCTGTCGGACCGGCACGGTCGAGGTCTGGGCGGACACGTCGAACCGGATATACCGGTGATCGGAATACGTCTCCACCCCCTCCATAACGCGCCAGTCGACGACACGCGGTGACAGAGCGGGGCTGGCGAACGTGATATCCACCACCGATTCACCCCGTATCCGCACACACGTGGGGACAGAACCCCGGTTTTGGACGACTAGGCCTGTCTCCAGAGCCCAGTCCTCCACCATCCTGCCCCGTACGTCCGTGTACCAGGAACCCCAAGCCAAGTTCTTGGCATTGAAGTCCCCGAGGACGAGCACAGGGAGGGAACGGTACCCGACGTTTCAACTCCGCGAGGGAGTTGTGGAACTCGGCGAGAGTTCGGTTCGGAGAGAAATAAACCCCCACCACGGCTATCTCCCCGAACCGTGCAGCCCTGTCCCCTCTTGATGTCCTCGAGGGTTGGGGTACCGGCGGCGGCCTACGAGATGAGGGTCACTGAGCCGTTCAGGTCCTTCACCCAGTCATCCCTGGGTGGGACAAAGTACGACATCGTCGAGACTTTGACTCAAACAAACAAATCAAAAAATCAAATATTATTAAATATTATTATTATTTAATTATTAATTGCATCTCGCGATGCTGATACCACCGGATTAGATAACGAAATTATATCGATTATTGAAGAACTACGTGAAAGTAAATTGATTAAGTAATAAATAAATGGTATACAATTTTCACTGTTCATTTTATTATCAACTTTTAAATGTAATACACCTTAAATATGTATGTAGATAAATTCGGGCACCATATTCATAAGAGAATGCGTTTCTCTGAACTGTTAGAGTTCAGTGAAAATGCATTGCTAAAATCCGAAAGCGGGGATTTTGACTTGAAAAAAATCTAGATTGAAAGGAATTAGATGTCCTGTAGAAACAGACGATGCTGTGAATAAGGATTATGTCAATCGATTGTGCGATCATACAATAAATGAACTTAATAGTGATTGGGTTCGCCTCCTGCCGGAGGCTCTACGCGGGGATCGTGCGCTCCATGGCCCTCTACGGGGCACCGGTGTGGGCGCGTTCATTGAGGCAGCGATCAGCTCGCCAGATGAACGCGTCCCAGAGGGTCATGGCGATCCGTATGATCCGAGGATACCGCACCATCTCCCGTGAGGCTGCGAGCCTCCTTGTCGGACTGTCACCGTGGGATCTGGAGGCAAAAATCCTCGCGCACCTGTACGAGTGGCGCGAGGAGGCCAAACGCCGGGGCGAAACTCCGCTGTCGCGACAACTCGCGGCTCGGCGGACGGAGCTCCGGCAGGATCTCATGGTGACATGGAGAGAGGGACTGTCGCAACACTCGCAACCCAGCGCTGGGCACGCCACCATTGCGGCGGTAGTGCCCCTCTTTGAGGAGTGGTTGGAGAGGCGCCATGGCGCTCTCACCTTCCGCCTGACGCAGGTGCTCACCGGACACGGCTGTTTCGGGAGGTACCTGTGTCGTGTCAAGGCGGAGGTGACCCCAAGTGTTTCCACTGCGAGGATCGCCCAGAGGACACGGTGGAGCATACGGTGGAGGTTTGCCCCGCTTGGGCAGAACACCGCCGTGTCCTCGTGAATGCGATAGGCGGCAGGGACCTCTCGCGCCGTGCCCTGGTTCAGGCCATGGTACGGAGCGAGAGGGAATGGGAAGCCGTCTCCTCCTTCTGCGAAGCAGTAATGCTCGCGAAGAGAGAGGCGGCATACGGTAGGGAGACTCAACAACAGCAGAGTCGCCCTAGCGCCCTCAGCCGCAACCGCCGCAGGAGACGCCAGGGGCCGCGAGACGATCTCCGGCCACCGTAGACCCGGGCCTGCGGACGGCGAGTAGTGGGTAACTCGCCGTCCGATCAGCACCAGGCCCGAGAGTCGACGGCGCGTAGTGTTCCACGCGCGCCAAAAGAGTTGTCAGCAAAGGACGGGGCCTGCCACGGCCGATGCCTGCCCAGGGGTTGAGGATAAATTCGAAAGAGTTACCTCGCCCCTGGGCACTCAGGGCAGGGAGGAACAGGGGTGGGTTTTAGTCAGTAAGAGTCTGACACGCCCTTCCGCTCCACCCTAGAGCGGAAGAAGTCATAGGATGATTTCCCAACCCCAAAAAAAAAAAAAAATAGTGATTGGGTTGTTGCGTGCTCAAATCATAAAAGATGCACAAATAACAGTCCAAGCCACTTTAAAAAGCTAAGATACCTGAAGTTTTAGTCCAGTTGGAAGATAAGTTTTATAACAAAGTGGAAGTACAAAAATTACATAAAAAGTCTCCGTGATGGAAAAACAACAAATTGTTAATGAACTTCACACAGCGGCACGGAGAAACTTTATTAGACGGTCAGTTATTTTAAAAGGTATAGATGACTTATGGCAAGCTGATCTGATAGATATGCAAAATCTAAAAAAGTTTAATAAAGGTTATTGTGGACAACGCACGCCTCGATATTGGTTTATGTTTATAAATATGTCAAGCATATTAGTAAGTTAAGGACTCTTAGTGCCATCTGTCGGCAATGCGTGAAAAATGTATCTGTTTTGTTTTAAAATAAATCACAATGTTGCATGGTGCGAGTGAGCCCGGCATAAAGTTATTTTTTGTTGTTGGCAATCTTGCTTTTTCTTGGTCATCAAACACCAAGTCGCTCAGATATATTTTAACTAAAAAATTAGAAGAAGTTGTTTTTCGAAGCCCTGCAACCACCCGCACCTTCCAAATTGATTCTGGAACCAAGACATCGTTTTATTTCGCCTCCATCTGTAACAAATTGGTCTTCGAGCACGGATGTGATTATGTCTTCGACTCGTGAGTTGAAAAAAATGGCGGACCGTAAAACGCCGACTGTGCAAACGCGTCGTATGCGCAAAGAACAACTAGAATGTCTTAAATTGGATAGTGCACCTATGAAGATTAACGAACGGACTCATCCCCATGGCAGCGATTGTCCCATAACGCCACGGGAACTTAATTATTCGATGACGCCGGCGCCATTCAAACAGTCACCGCGTGCTACCGTGCCGCAATCTACGTGCGCTTCGAAAACTACAGTGCGTTCTCACAAATCAACAGCTTCTTCTATAGCACGGCGTAAACAGCTTGAACTGCAGGCTGCTGAAGCTAAAGCAAAGATTCAATTGGAACTAATTGATAAGAAATTAGAAGCGGACCTTGCCCTTGTCGACGCCGATGAAGAAAACCACGCCGACATTGAGGGAACTCATGATGTAGATCAAGGCACGAACTGTTCTGTAGCCCTGCCGTATCAACAGAAATATGATGATGTGGAGAAATGGCTGGACCATGACTGTCCTCCAGTTCAGCCTCCTCAGGACAGCATTCAACAGCTGGCTCACACTTTAAAAAATATGATGAAACAGACAGCCACGCAGCACGAGGATCGGCTGCTCAGCCGTCTCGCTACACTGCGCGAACTGCCTATTTTTAGTGGTGACTGTATAGAGTGGCTACATTTTAAAAATGCCTACGAAGATTCAACCCGTGTGTGTCGGTTCAGTGACTCTGAAAACTTGTGCAGACTCCGTCGAGCACTACGAGGTGAGGCCAAAGAAGCTGTAACTGACCTGCTGATCGGCAACACACCGCCGTTGGCAGTACTAAATGCACTGGAACTGAGGTTTGGTCGAGCTGACACCATTGTTTACAATATAACGACGCAACTAAAAAAGTTACCATCGTTACATAGTTATTATCAGCACGAAATAAGCTGCTTCGCTGTGAAGGTCAACAATTGCGTGGCAACAATACGCGCCCTGAACCAACATGACTACCTACGAAGCCCTGAGCTCGCTGCAGCCGTTGTATCAAAATTGCCGAGCACGCTGATAGGTAAATGGACAGATTTCGCTTATAATCATCAAGAAGAAGGTACATCGAAGCTGGAGTTGCTAGCTACATTTTTGAAAACTGATCCAGAGATGTTATCAGTCGTCGGATGCACTTTGCCACGAGAAATAAAGAAAACGACTGACACAGGCATCACTCGAACAGCTGATGACAAGATTAGACACCGCTCTGTGTTTACTTCCGTCGCTGTTGAAGACACGAAATGTTTGTTTTGTGAGAAAGGGATTCACACCCTACCAGAATGTCGTATATTCAAACGTGCGATGAGAAGAGACAGATGGAGATTCGTCAAAAAGCACAGATTATGCTATTGTTGTTTATCAACTAAACAACACGGTAGCAAAGTGTGCCCTGCGCCTGTATGCGACGTCAACAGCTGCGGTATGGCTCATCACCGCCTTCTGCACTGGACGAATACTATAATGACATCACAATCAGCTGATGCGCCGCAGATAACCCAAGATAGCTCGGAACAAGATTTACCTACTGCTAACGAAACATCGATAACGCACGTCGCACGCGATGATGACGTCATTCACGCATCGACGAGCTCGACGACGGACGACTTCGCGCTGCTCAAAGTAATTCCCGTAAAAGTGCGCGGCCCTAAAGGTGTAATGAGTACCTACGCTTTATTAGATGAGGGAGCTGCAGTGTCACTAATCGACTCGGAACTATCGGACAATTTAGGGTTAAAAAGTGAAAATTCTTGTGCTATAAAGTTTACCGATGCGTTCGGCTTAGAACTTTATCAATCGGAAGTGCCAAAAGTGAAAATACAAATTTCTGGACAGGACAATGCTTTCTATGACATTAATTTAGGGAAATGTGATAGGTTAAAATTAAGTGCTCAAAATATGTCACTCGTAAACAAAGTTGAATGTGGGTACATTCAACTTTGTTTACGAGTGACATATTTACATAGTGACACATTTTCATACTTAGCTCATATAAAACCATTAATTAACGCGCAAAGTGTAGTGCCGCGTATATTGTTAGGTCAGGATAATTATTTTATTATAGCTCCGCTCGAGATTGTTGACGGGGGAAGGAACTCGTTGTATGGATCACGCTGCAGGTTGGGATGGACCATCCATGGCTACCACAAAGGTCGCACTACTCACTCTTCGGTAAGTGAACTTAATGTCTTCCATCTCGCTCGCTCTTCTGATAGTGATAACAAGCACGTAATTAGTGAACTTAATGACCTTATCAAAAATTCATTTAATCTTGACTCCGTTGGAATATCGACCTTATCTCGTGAGAATAAGGATCATGTTAGAGCTATTGATATTGTTGATAAAACTGCACGTCAAGTAGGTACACAGTGGGAAGTAGGTCTACATTTTAAAAAAGACAATTTCGATATGCCCGACTCGTACAGTAACGCCCTATCACGTCAACAAATGGTGTTACGCAAATTTCATAAAGACAGCGACTATGCGAGTAGGTATAAACAGGAAATTTCCAAGTTATTTGTGAGTGGTTATGCACGAGAACTACAGAACGATGAATTACTCTCCGCTAATCACGTTTGGTATCTACCGCACTTCGGTGTGCAAAATGTAAACAAACCAGGAAAACTGAGGTTAGTATGGGATGCTGCCGCGAAGGTTAATAATGTTTGTTTAAATGATTATTTATTGACTGGACCAGATTTGTACAATTCTTTGTTCGGAATAATGCTTAGATTTCGCGAAAATCAGTTCGTAATCGTAGGCGACATACGCGATATGTTTTTACGAATCAAGATACGGCCAGAAGACCAACACGTATTTAGTTTCTTATGGCAAGAGACTGCAGGTAGTACGATTAAGCATTGTGTCATGCAAAGCCTTATTTTTGGTGGAACGATGTCACCTTTTATTGCGCAGCATATAAGGAATAAGAACGCGCTAAAATACAAAAATATCAATCCAGAGGCCGCTGACATAATAATAAAAAATCACTACATGGATGACTGTTTACATTCAACTAGTGACGAGAGTAACGCGATTAAATTAGTGAACGATATAACTTCCATTCATAAGAAAGGTGGGTTCGAGATAAGAGGTTGGTCAAGTAATAGCAAACGAGTTTTAGATTCTATACCTACGGATGCGTTAGCTAACAGCGCTATACAGTTCAAAGATGGCGTAAACAACACAACTGAGCGCACTTTAGGATTAACATGGCATCACGCGGATGATTCGTTCGGTTTTAGGATTAATTTGACCCGTATACCTAAAGATATTTTAGAAGGAACCGTACCACCTACGAAAGCAAAGATGCTAAGTATCATTATGTCAGTTTATGATATTCACGGATTTTTGTCACCGTTTCTGATAAAAAGTAAAATTATTTTACAAGATGTACATAGATCTAGTGTCGACTGGAAGTGCCAGATTCAACCTGCCGAGCAGATCAAGTGGGTAAAATGGCTTGGTGAATTAAAACAATTAGAATTGTTACGAATACCGCGTTGGTATTTTAATGCAGGTACGTGGACTCAGTGCTACTCAACTAGTGTAGGTACACAAGACGTCAACACGATTGTAGATATACAGATGCATATATTTTGTGACGCTTCCATTAAGGCTTATGCCGCGGTTATTTATTGGCGTTTGACCCGACTAGACGGGAACGTACTCGTTTGTTTTGCAGCCGCGAAGAGCAGAGTGACCCCACTCCGCCCTATATCTATACCTAGATTAGAACTACAAGGCGCACTGATAGCTTCACGTCTTGCTGATATTGTTCAGCGAGAACATTCAAGCTTAAAGACCGACAAGCGTTTCTTTTGGACTGATTCACACACGGTTCTCCAATGGATTCGTAGTGACCCTCGGAACTATAAACCCTTCGTTGCTCACCGTCTGGGTGAAATTGACGAACTAACTAAGATAACGGAATGGCGGTACGTGCCGACAAAACTAAATGTAGCTGATATAGCTACCAAAGAAGAAGCGCCACCACTTACATACGACAATGTTTGGTTTCAAGGACCTGGATTCTTACGGCAGCCAGAGAATACATGGCCTAAGGATCTTAGGTCTATCAAGTCATCAGAGGACGCGGTATGTGAGATAAGGAGCATTAACGTGATGACGTCACAGGTTAGTCAACATTCATTACCTAATGAAGACGATTTCTCGTCTTGGACGCGTCTCGTTCGAGTTACCGCTCGAGTATTATTATTTGTAAAACGATGTCAACGTATTGACACTCAACTTAATGTTGAACTATTGTACGAAGCGGAAAAGCTTTTAATTAAAAAGTGTCAAAAAGACTCGTATACGCAAGACATTGAGCTACTTGAACAAAACTAGCCCTTAATGTCTTCTAGTCGCTTGTTATGTCTGACGCCCTATATTGACTCTGAAGGTATTTTGCGAGTTCAAGGCCGAATTGACAAAGTTCAAGGTGTTGAACAGTCAACAATGAGACCAGCCATACTTGATGGTCATCACAAGTTGACACGACTGTTGGTAGAATACTACCACAGGAAAGCGCTTCATGGAGCGCACGAACTGGTCGTAAATGAATTACGGCAGCGTTATTGGATTATAAAAATACGGCCGACCGTATGCGCCGTAGCTTCACGTTGTTTATTTTGCCGGTACCGTCGTGCAGCGCCGCAGCCGCAGCGCATGGCTGACCTTCCTGCCGCGCGTTTGCAGCACCACCGCAGACCTTTTACATTTACGGGAGTTGACTTCTTCGGCCCCATGGAGGTTACAATAGGCCGAAGGAGAGAAAAAAGATACGGTGTAATTTTTACTTGTTTGACGATACGCGCAATTCATTTAGAGTTAACCGATAATTTGACTACTGACTCGGCCATTATGGCGCTTAGGCGGATGATAGCTCGTCGCGGTACGCCCAGCGTTATTTACTGTGATAACGGGACTAACCTAAGAGGTGCCGATAATGAACTAAAATGTAGCTTATTAGAAGTCAATCGGAGTAAACTTCAGGAAGACAGCACTGTAAGAGGTATTGAGTGGAGATTCATTCCTCCTGGTGCGCCCGAGATGGGAGGCGCCTGGGAGCGAATGATACGGACGGTGAAGACGGCATTGAAGGTCGTACTTAAGGAACGCGCTCCACGTGCAGAGACGTTAGCTACATTGTTTGCGGAAGTAGAAGCATTAGTAAATAGTCGTCCTATAACTTATGTATCTTGTGACCCTAACTTTCCTGAAGCCCTAACACCCAATCATTTTTTGATAGGTACATCGTCTAACGGTCCCGCTTTTGGTATCTATAATAATGACGACCTATGTTTACGAAAGCAATGGCGCATAGCGCAACGTTTAACTGATGCTTTCTGGGGGCGGTGGATAAAAGAATATTTACCCACTTTGCTACCTAGATATAAGTGGAATAAAGAACAGAGAGCGTTGCGAAATGGAGACTATGTTCTTTTAATTGAGCAAAATTTAGAGCGAGGTTCTTGGCGCCACGGGGTGGTGACTGCGACTCATGGTGGCCATGATGGTCGCATCAGAGTGGTTGATGTGCGCACACGTACTGGTGTGGTCAGGCGTCCGGTGACGCGCGTCGCCCTACTCTTTCAAGCGGAATGTTAGCGCTGATCTGATCTTGTGTTATTGTTGTTATTAATTTGGTTTCGCTTTTGGATCCGTATTTAGCTGCTAAATTATTTGTTTATTTATCTTTAGTCAGCTCAGCTCAGCACTATGGGGGCGGATTGTGGACGACGCACGCCTCGATATTGGTTTATGTTTATAAATATGTCATATTAGTAAGTTAAGGACTCTTAGTGCTGTAGCGACATCTATGACGCCGCAAACGAACTAAAAATAGCAAGAATTCTACATCGCGCAAGCAGAGTTCTCCGCGCGATTTGAACATATACAACAATCCGAAATCAACCATTGGGCAGTTGCCCGGACCAGACACAACACCCGTCTGGTCGGAGGATCCTTCCTTTTCAACGGGTGTAAAGTCCCGCAAACCTCCGTTGAAAAGGGAGGATCCTCCCACCAGACGGAGGTTTGCGGCACTTTACACCCTGTTCCGCATACCTCCACACTGGTGACCCTCGAGCATGAACGTCAGCGCAGCCTTCGTGCAGCTACTTCAGCGTGACGTCATCATCATTGCTTCCTTCAAGCTCTTGAGCAACGAGTCATACAGCCAGCCAGTACCAACGGCTTCTACGGGTATCCTGACCACCAGCATGCAGCGGATGCGCATTCCTGGTCAGCATCCTCAGCCTCTTTCATCACCATCAACCTCATCAGCGATCTTGGCGCAGCGAACAGCACCTTCGGCCGGTCGAAGAACCTCTCCTGGTCGACGCCAGCAGTCAAGCCACTACGTCGCACAGCACCGCTCCGACTCACTGGAGCCTGCAGCATCATCCCGACTCACTGGGACATCATCACCCCGACTCACTGGGGCATCATCCCGACTCACTGGGACATCATCACCCCGACTCACTGGGGCAACATCCCGACTCACTGGGATAGCAACACCCCGACTCACTGGGGCATCACCGCAGACAGTTCCGACTCACCGTGAACTATGCGGCTCTTCCGGTTCCGACTCACTGGAACCAACCTTCCACTGGCCCGGCAAGCATCACAAGATGTATGGACGACTCATCAAGAACCATCGATCTCCGATCTCCGGAGGGGAGTGATGTAGCGACATCTATGACGCCGCACACGAACTAAAAATAGCAAGAATTCTACATCGCGCAAGCAGAGTTCTCCGCGCGATTTGAACATATACAACAATCCGAAATCAACCATTGGGCAGTTGCCCGGACCAGACACAACACCCGTCTGGTCGGAGGATCCTCCCTTTTCAACGGAGGTTTGCGGCACTTTACACCCTGTTCCGCATACCTCCACAGTGCCATCTGTCGGCAATGCGTGAAAAATGTATCTGTTTTGTTTTAAAATAAATCACAATGTTGCAAGGTGCGAGTGAGCCCGGCTAAAGTTATTTTTTGTTGTTGGCAATCTTGCTTTTTCTTGGTCATCAAACACCAAGTCGCTCAGATATATTTTAAGTAAAAATAAGAAGAAGTTGTTTTTTCGAAGCCCTGCAACCACCCGCACCTTCCAAATTGATTCTGGAACCAAGACATCGTTTTATTTCGCCTCCATCTGTAACAGTTATAATTACATTTTAGTGGTGATTGATTGTTTCTCAAAGTATACCTGGACAGAACCAATAAAATCCAAAAGTAAACTTGATGTTACTCGTGCATTTGAGCGAATATTAATTACCAGCAAACGAAAACCTGATCATTTACAAACTGATTTTGGAACAGAATTCTATAACTTAACATTTCAAAAGCTTATGAAGTGCTACAATATTAACCACTACTCTTCGTTTTCTACCAAGAAAGCTTCAATTGTAGAACGGGTGATTAAAACAATTAAAAATAAAATGTATAAATACTTTAGTCTCATTGGGAACTACAAATGGATAGGTCCTCCAATAGAAGTTATTCTAAAAACCTATAATAATACAAAACATCATACCACCAAATTTAAACCAGTCGAGGTAAAAAAGTTGAACGAGCCAAAGATAAGAAAAAATATTCACAAAAAACAAAAACATACATCAGACCGAGGACGACGTAAATTCAAAGTGGGTGAAAATGTTCGGATCAGTAAATATAAACATATTTTTGATAAAGGTTACACTCCTAATTAGTCAACTGAAATATTCACTGTAAAAAGGATTAATAATACCATACCAGTAACATACCATATAGAAGATCATCGAAAGCAACCCATTAGAGGATCTTTCTACGAACAAGAGCTTCAAAAAACTAGCTATCCAGGCGTTTATTTTATAGAAAAGGTTCTTAAAAGGAAAGGAAAGAAACTTTACGTGAAATGGCTGGGCTTAAGCAACAAAGAAAATAGTTGGATTGATAAAGATGCAATTGTGTATTAGGATTATGAATATATAACCATGTTTGTAAGAAATGTTTCTTTCATTTCACTTTGGACTATGCGAGGTAATGGACTAGTTAATAGTGTGATTAATAAACTGCCATTCGAACTTCATTTGCCTGGTTATAACTATTGCGGCCCGGGAACTAAACTTGAGAAGTGATTGCTGCGAGGCGATCGAGGTGTCAATAATAATGATAATAATTTTATTTATTCAAAAGTATACAGACATTTAAATAATGGTGATACGTTACAATACACTATATTCTATGTTCAGATATTGAACATCTGTGTCTGAACTAGATATAAAATATCTGTACTTCAGACATCAGCGCTCTTTCCCTATTGTAGGCGACATTTAAATATTAACTTTGTTTGACCTCTATAAACATCTATAGCACATTCGATAAAAGAGATTTCTATAATAAAATAAAATGTAGGAAACAATCTTAAATTAAGTAGTTGTATTATAGTGATGTAATAAGCTAGACGAAGCTTGTATGCATCACGACATTGCATATGCAAACCATACAGACTTACCCAATCGTCAAAAAGCTGATTTACAACTACTAAATATGGCTAAACACAGACTTAAATCGAACGATGCTGGGAAAGGTGAAAAACTTAGTTGATGGTTGGTGAGCAAAGTTATGAAAGCCAAACTAAAATCTGGTTCCGGCGTTAAAACGCTTAAAAGTTTCGTGTCAAAAATAAGAGCAAAAATAAAAAAACTGAAACCAAAGGACAGCAAAACTTTAATTAACGCTTCTTACTCAGCAGCAAAAAAAATATTTCCAAAAATTCAGAATATTCGAGTACCCTTACCAAAAACTGGAGGTGTTCTACCTTTAATCCCAATTTTTGCAGGCTTATCAGCTTTAGGTACTTTAGCTGGTGGTGCGGCTGGTATTGCGAAAACTGTTAACGATTACAAAGCAGGTCAGCAAAATTTGCTAGGAACGCAAAGACATAATAAGGCTATGGAGTCTTTAAATTAAGGTCAGGGTTTATACATTAAGTCACATAAAAATGGTAAAGGCTTATTCGTAAAATCTTCAAAAAACTGAAAAATAAGCTACCTAATCGTCCTCTAACTAATGTAGACATCCGAAGGCATGCACGCGACATCTCTCACTTTCGAGGAGTACATGATGGATCAGTTACCAAGGACGCCAAAACGGATTGAATGTGGTATCGTTAACTTGGACGATTCTAAGAACGAAGGAACGCATTGGGTAGCTTATGCTAAAATAAACAATTATTGTGAATACTTTAATAGTTTTGGAGATTTAAAACCTCCAATGGAATTACTTTAAAAATTGTGAAGTTTTTATAACTATACTAGATTTCAACAATTTAACACAGTAAACTGTGGACATTTATGTCTAGAATATCTATGGAAATTTTGGAATGAATACGTATAAATTGTTTGTATTTCTTTTATTTAAATCATTTTCATCATGCCACTCACCTTATCGATAACTGGAAACTCGTCCGATTTAAGTATATATCGAGGCATCAATACTCAGACCACTCGTAGATAGGTGCCTTCGGTACAATTTTTCATTGTTGATTATGAATGGTGGTTCAACTTCTATTAAACATGACACTTGACTGAAACTCATGGGTTTTATTTCATTTAAACCATGTACAGACACTTGTGGAATTGCATAATAGTTGATCAGTCATCTGAAGCTAACAAACTAAAACCACATAATATGTGGCCTACCAGTTCCAAGGCATTGTTCTCTCAGAGAAGAACTGACAGAAAAGAAACTCTGGAGACATTCTTTTAAATATTACAACACTTGTCGAGAAACACAATCTATCACGATTCCTTTTTCTTTTTAGTCTACACAAAACACTGACTTATGAATCATATGGACTGGGCATACCTACAAGAAAAACGTGCCATACCTACACTTCACTGAGAGGATAAAATGGCGGATAATAGGGTAGATATCTCTTTATTAAAAACATCGATAAAAGATTGTGAGAATGTTTTCATATTGTTACAGTACAATATCAACGGGTATTCGTGTGTTTATCAGCCTATGTATGTATTTATGATTAAATGTATGTATATTTGTTCCATTGAGGTGTTTTAGAGACCGAAAGCGTGGGCCGATTTTGATCATTCTTACGTAAATTGATTTATTTTAATCTTGCGAGTGCTACTAATGACATGACAGTAATCAACATAAAATATGGCGACCACCATACGCCATAAATTGTGAAAAAGAAAAAAATTAAAATCGAATAACTATATTAAGTGGGGTATCAAAATAAAGGGTTCGAGGAGGCGATTTCAAAAATCTAACTCACTGAAGTGTATAAAACAAAAATAAAAAAACATTTTCAAAAACCCGACTTAAAAAAATCAAATGAAAAGTTCCAAACAAGTCACTTTTCAAGCAGTCTGATGTAGTTGGTTGCATGAAATCAATAATTGAACTAAAATAACTTCCACCAACTTGTTTTTCAGCCAGGTTTTTTTAAATAATTTTTTTATTTTTATTTGAAGTCAGTTTTTTTTTTGTCTTGGAATTTATGCTTTTAGCTATTACAAGAAACGAAATGCAGTATGTAGGTACATCGAATATTTTGTGTCAATTAAAATGAAATGTAAAAGTAACAGTGTTAGTGTTATTCTAGAGCCTTGCGTTTTGTAGACCTTCGAGACGGAGGCAACAAGTTTGTACGAGCAAACCCGTACATATCAATTGTTTCATTTTTATGCTGACATCGACGCGCAGCGAATGAATAAAAATCACACATTTGAGTAAGCGTTTAGTAGTTGCATAGCATCGCTGAAAGACTCATTCGCCGCGGGTCGATCAGCTATCATTTCGGGTGTTTAAATCAATATACAAATTTAACTTTAAAACAGTTTATCATTTAATGTACCTTACCCGTACATTTTTGGTCCTTCGAACCGGATGTCGCGTGTGTACATTACAGTATAGCAACAAAGTTCTGTAAAGTGTCTCACTAGTGACGTCAAACGAACGAGCAGTGAAAATGTTTGTACTGCCAGCAATAGTGCAGTACATAGCAGCAGCAACAGCAACCAGCAGGGATCAACAGGGATCCGCATCTCGTGAGCAACAAAGCTTCCGCTTGGACAATCAAGTAAGATCGTTCCATTTACTATCATTTCTATCAATAACATGTCTTCAATTGAGGACGTTCTCGCCCAACAACAGCAACTACTCAATCAGATAGAGCAAGTTTACATCAACTTCAAAAAGGATGGCTCCGATCGCAAAACCTTCAGGTCAATCTTTAAAGTCTCAGGGATTAAACAGCAAGACCGATGAGATGATGAGGAAGCAGATGAGCAACTTCAAAGCATTTGAACATACTGTTTCAAGTATCGACATGGATACTGTAGCGGAGAAATGGGAATTCGATCATATTTTGAGTATGGTAAGGTCCCGTTGGGCGAAGATTGACACTCAGCACTGGGATTTAGACAGTGAGCTGGGAGACCGAAATCAAGAGTATCATCGTATGTACCTCCAATACGAAAGTACATTCAACGCTGCTATCAAAGCAATCAATAAGAAGATGTCATAAATTTCACATAGAGAGCATACTACGCCAAAAATAGAAATACCTACATTCAGTTGTAATTATCATCACTGGACATCTTTTAAGGATCTCTTCACAGAAGCAGTTCATAGCAACCCATCATTATCTGGGGCGCAGAAGATGCAGTTCCTCAAATCGAAAGTAAAAGGTGAAGCGGAGCGTCTCATACAGCATCTTCCGGTCAGCTCAGACAACTACATCATAAGTTGGGACATCTTGAAACATCGTTATAACAACAAAAGGATGATATTCACATCGCATATTAACATTTTATTAAATATGCCCATTTCACAGCAAGCATCAATTAATCATATCAAACGAATCCATGATACTGCACTTGAAACGATGAACGCCATACAGAATATCGGCGTAGACGTGACTTCGTGGGATCCGTTGATCGTGCACATCCTGTGTCAGAAATTGGATTCGGACACATTCAGCGAATACAACGCAGCCATCAAACAACCTCGGGAATTACTCGAGTTGAATGAATTTTTAGCCTTTCTAGAAGGGAAGTTCACGAGCATGGAAGCAAGTAGAAGAAAACAGGAGATCAGTAATCAAAAATCCTTTTCTTCAAACACCAATAAATCATCAGAATCAAAAAATTATCATTTCAAGCAGTCATATTCAAGCAACAAGGCTATTTCGCAATCACCAAGTTACAGGAAATTGCAAAACAATCAACCAAACTGTCCAGTCTGCAATGACGCCCATGCTATATTTTATTGCAAACAATTTGCTGACTTTTCCCCAATGAAGAAAAAACAATGTGTTCCTAACTTGAATTATTGCTTAAACTGCTTATACGATCATAAAGGAAAAGAATGCTTATCAAAAAAGCGTTGCCTCGAATGCAACGGATTTCACAACACATTGCTTCATAAGTCTTATTCAACAGAATTGTCAAAACAAGTAGGCAATTCAACGCCTTCTACACAGCAAAACAACATCCGTTATAATCAGGAACGTGCAAATCAAGGTAACACGCACGTGACACAACAAAATATGATCAAAGAAACTTTTCTTTCAACTGCCCTATTAAAGGTTCAGAAAGCAGATGGGACATATTTGATCCTGCGGGCTCTTATTGATCAGGGCTCACAAATGTCTCTGATCACAGAAAACGCTGCGCAGCAACTAGGATTGAAGAGATCTAGGTGTGACGGCATAATCACAGGCATAGGACAAACCGAAAACAGTTGCAAAGGAATTTTGAACCTGAACTGTATGTCAAACTCAAAAATCAGACTATATCAATTTAATATCGATGTTTACATCATGAATAATCTAACAAAATATTTACCATCATACTCCTTCCCTAAAATAGTATGCACATTTCTGAATAATTTAGAATTAGCAGATCCAGAATATAACATCAGCCGACCCATAGATATTTTATTGGGTGCGGACGTATATTCGAATATTCTTTTAACGGGCATGTGCAGATTAAGCGAATCACTTCCGCTTGTTCAAGAAACTCATCTGGGTTGGATATTATGTGGAAATATCCAAACTAAACTAATGTGCAACGTCGCGCAATTTGATTTAGATAGAATTCAACAATTTTGGGAGATGGAAGATGTTACAGAAGAAAAATTAGTATCATCAGAAGATCAAGAATGCATTCAATACTACAAAGCAACAACAAATCGGTTGGATGACGGAAAATACCAAGTGAGACTTCCACTTATACCACAATTTGAAGAAAATTTGGGGCAGTCCAAAAATAAAACAGCCTTATTTATACAGCTCAATTCATTAATTTAGAAAAGAAATTACATAAAAATAATTCTTTATTCAACGCATATAAGTCATTCATTACCGAATACATAAACTTAGGTCACATGAAACCTTCACCTCGCAATCAGACACCGGAATGTTTCCTTCCGCATCATTGCGTATTCCGCGAAGATAGTGCAACGACTGCATTGAGAGTTGTTTACAATGGTTCAGCAAAAACATCTACAAATAAAAGTTTAAATGACCTGATGTACACGGGGCCCAATTTACAGCAAGATCTTCAGTATCTTATCATTAAATGGAGACAATATCAGTACGCATTCACGGCTGATATAGAAAAAATGTTTAGGCAGATTTGGGTACACCCAGAAGATCAACCATTACAAAAAATAGTGTGGAGAGATAACCCGTCACAAAAAATAATAGAATATCAATTGACAACTGTGACGTACGGCACAAAGGCTGCTCCATTTCTTGCAATGATGACATTGAGACAATTAGCGGATGATGAACGGGATAAATTCCCAGAAGCCGCCAAAGTCATCGAAGAATCTTTCTATATGGATGATCCGGTTCATGGAGCGTGCTCCCTATCAACAGCACAACAGTTGCAGCAAGATTTGATAAATCTACTGAAATTAGGGGGCTTCAACTTAAGAAAGTGGACATCAAACGACAGTCATCTACTGCAACTAGAAGATCAAGACTATTATCTATCATTATCAGAAATCAGTCAAGCAAAGCAAAAAATTATCAAGCAAGTACAGCAAGAAGAATTCGCGAATGATACAAGAGATTTAAAGCAAGAGGGAAAGCTAAAATCAAAAAGCAAATTGTTAAAATTAAACCCTTATCTGGATAAAAATGACATCTTAAGAGTCGGAGGGAGACTAAAAAAGGCACATATCAGCCATGACATGCAGCACCCTATTATTCTGCCACACAGTGGTCGTCTGACAGAATTAATAATAGAGGATGCACATCAAACCATGTTACATGCCGGAGCCCGGCTGACATTGGGTTTTATCAGACAAAAGTATTGAATTTTAGGAGGAAACGTCGCTACGAAGAGGCAGCTTCGATGCGTAACATGTAAAAAACAAAATCCACACTGCCAACAGCACATCATGGGGCACTTGCCGGAGGCCAGAAGTAATCCATCCCGTCCCTATACACACACAGGCGTAGATTTTACCGGTCATATTTTCGTCAAAGCAAGCAAAGGACGAGGTACCAAGAGCACAAAAGGATATGTGGCTGTCTTTGTGTGTATGGTCACGAAGGCGGTACACTTAGAACTAGTTGGGGATTTAAGCACAACTTTGTTCATCGCAGCATTAAGAAGAATGGCGGCCCGCAGAGGGACGCCTACTCATATTTATAGCGATAATGGTCGCAATTTTGTCGGTGCTAACAATGTACTACAACAGGAATATCAAGCACTAATGAATATCATGCAAGACAAAGATCTAAAGGCAGAAGTATTAGATATGGAAATCGAGTGGAGCTTTAATGCGCCCTCATGGCCATCCGCAGGAGGCCTATGGGAGGCGGCAGTTAAAAGCTTCAAGTATCACTTCAAGAGAGTTATTGGTGACCAGATTCTTACATTTGAGGAACTATATACGGTGCTTACACAGATTGAAGCCTGTCTCAACACGAGACCATTATGTGCTATATCAGAAGATCCAGACGATATGGATTTTTTAACGCCTGCTCACTTCCTAACAGGTGGATCAAAGGTTTCCATACATGAGACTGAAACGGATTTAAGAACCCGATGGCAGTTGACACAAAAAATTGTACAGGATCTCTGGAAAAGATGGAGGAATGAGTACCTAGTACAAATTACAGAAAGAAGTAAGTGGAGACAAGCTACAAGCAACCTCATTGTTGACGATATTGTCATGATTCATGATGACAATCTTCCGCCGGGAAAATGGCTGATGGGCAGAGTCATCGAACTACATCCCGGTTCCGACGGTAATGTTCGCGTGGTGACAGTAAAAACAAAAAACGGAACACTGAAACGTCCTATCACAAAATTATCAAAACTCCCAGTTAACAATGAACACTCGCAAATCAAGCAAGCAAATACTGCGGGTTCAGGAGATTCTAATACAAATAAGCAGTTTGAAAAAAGAAAAGGAGGCACTCGTTACAATATAGCGGCAGTGTTTGCAGCAATCATGTTATTCTTTAGTATCATAACAACTTCCCAATGCGCACTTAACGTCACACAATTCAGAAATAATCAACATATTTACTTCGACAAACTAACCAACATGCAGATCATACGCGACGACTGGAAACTATGTAATTATATACTACAATTTAGATCCTTATTGGGAAGGAATTACCGCACTTAACAAAAGTATAATGGCCCTGGAACAAACATGCAGCACAATCCAAGAACAAACACATTGTGACATAATATTATTGCAATTACGTCATGGGTACAATGAACTCGATTACAATAATCATATGTTACTCAGTCAGCATTTTGCAAAGCAAGCGAACAGGTGGCGGCGAGGTCTTATTGACGGTGTCGGTTACATAGCAAACGGCCTCTTCGGCGTATTGGACGCTCGATTCGCAGAACAATACGAGAAAGACATCACTCTTCTACGCAAAAATCAAAAACATATTGTATCATTTTGGCAAAATCAAACTTCAGTCATAGAAGCAGAATTTAGTCTCTTAAAAAGGACGGAGACTACAATGCACAAACAACATAAAATGATTCATCAGCATTCATTTGCAAACATCGAAAATACCTTAGAAGTATTAAAGGCTGAAACTCAAAACATTTCGAGAGCAAGTGAAGTTTCTATGGGAGCTGTGGTCGCGAGCAATCTATTACGTGACTTGAAAGATTTACAGAACGTTTTAGTGGATACAATAACAGATATGTATCATGGTCGATTTAATCCACATTTAATAACGGCCGAACAGTTACAGGAGCAGCTGAGCACTATAGCTAGTCATTTTTCTAATGACGTCACGTTACCTGTAGAAAACATTCATACAGACCTTGCACAACTGCTTAAACTTCTACGAGTCAAAGCAAGAATGCTTAAGAATTACTCAATATTTGAAGTACAAATACCCTTGATTAGCAGAGACACCTATGAAATATTCAAGCTTATACCAATTCCTACAGAGAAACTCAACGACACAATGTTATCAATTAAACCAGTGTCAGATTTCATAGCTGTGAACCTGAAAAAGGATGCATACATTATGATAAAAAAAATATCATAGATTCATGTCTAGTGACAAACATACACTTGTGTTACATACATTCTCCAATTTACAAATTAAGCAAAGATGAAGACTTCTGCCAATCAAAGGCATCAGCGTGTGAAGTCATCATCGACCCCTGTAAAAATCTCTGGATGGAAAGCCAATCTATCAACAATTATATCTATTTTTGCTGCGGTCAATGTAACCTACGAACAGTATGTGGAGATCAGGTTACCGCACATCAGCTGACTCGCTCCGGACTTATTACTATAGATTACGGCTGCATAATCAAATCAGATAATTTTGAAGTAATTGCGCATCAACAAAGAAAGAGCGATATTAGTATTAGTGCTAACCTATACTCACCAGTCATTGCATCCATAAACCACGTTATAAACGTGTCTATTCCTCAAGATATCTTGAACGACTCCAGCATAGAGAGCGATCGAGAGCTTAAAACGATTGAAGAAAAAATCAGGATCATGAAAGAGAATAGATTGTCATTTGATAGTCTGTCATCTCATGACATTCATCATTACACTGCTATCTACTATATGATCGGCGTGGTAGCAGCATGTCTCGGAGCGTTCGCATGGAGGCGCGCGCGCATGAGCTGCGCCCCCGCGCCTGCGCCGAGGATGCAGCAGAGGGTGCGCCCGGTGGTGGCAGTGCGTGCCCGGCCACACAACGTGCGTGTGTTGGAGATAGAGTAGTGTATCAGTGTGACAGTGAAAGGGCGAAGGTGGTAACAAGTGCGCGAGTGTTAGATAAAGCCACATCCCCTATGTTAGGTTCTTATAAAAGCATATCAAATTTGTGAACAGTGTGTTAACGATAGAGACACTAGGAAATTAGATTAATATCATATCATTTATTATAATAATTTGTTTCTTCTCACATACCAAATTGTCTTTATATCCTTTCCTCGGGGAGCATGTACGAGCAAACCCGTACATATAAATTGTTTCATTTTTAATAAAATGAAATACAAAGCAATAAAAAAAAAAAAAAAAAAAAAGCAATGCTTATTCCATAACAAAGAACCACAACCACATGACCACAACCACAGATAAACCACAACTGTCAAAGCACAACAGACAGACAAGTCAAATGTTTTTTTTTTGTTCCTTTTGGAACAGGCTACGGTCTGTACTGCCTAGTCACTAGTAGTGTATTTTAATTTCTTTTCCCATGAGAATGCAAATAATTATAACACATTCTAATGTTTTTTGCAGTATTTGGCAACAAGTGTGTCGAGTCAGCTTTCTCGCCAAACTTCGTTGAGGTAGTCAATACTACAATAAAATTCTCAGCTCCGTTTTACCGAAATCGCGCCTGTTTCAATGATTTCACATATTGTCATTATTGAAATTAGTGTAGTTTTGTGTCTCAAGTGTCAACACACTTGAGACACAAAACTACACTAATTTTACATCACACTATCCACTAGGAATAATAAACGAATAATTAAAACAGCCACTGAACTTCACTCGAGAAAATCCCGCCAAAAAAACCACAAGTAAAACGAATTTTGCTTGTTCCATTTTTTATTTATTTACCCCGAAGGGAAGGCTATAGTCTTTTGACCATATTGCCAAGTCTTACGTAGTCTATTTTTACTTTTTGTCCATTAGAATGCAGATGTAACACATTTTAATGTTTTTTTGTAGTATTTGGCAACTAATGTGTTGAGTCAGCCTTCTCGCCAAACTTCGCTGAGGTAGTCAATACTACAATAAAAATCTCAGCTCCATTTTTATCAAGATCGCACATGTTTCAATGATTCCACATATTGTCCATTTGCGTAGACACTTGAGACACAAAACTACACCAATTTTACATCACAATATCCACTATGAATCAATAAACGAATAATTAAAACAGCCACTGAACTTAACTCGAAGAAATCCCGCCAAAAGCCCTTTTTTGTTCCTTACATTGACATAAAAATTATATGGACTGGGCATACCTACAAGAAAAACGTGCCATACCTACACTTCACTGAGAGGATAAAATGGCGGATAATAGGGTAGCCCATATCGATATCTCTTTATTAAAAACATCGATAAAAGATTGTGAGAATGTTTTCATATTGTTACGGTACAATATCAAGGCTTATTTTTACCAGTGGCATTGAGGTAATATGTTACTACGTAATAGAGAGGCTATCATAAAAGCAAAGGAAATGCTACATTTTGACAAGAGTAACTAATGTTCGCGCTGAAAGAATAATTAGTCGTCTTAACAAAACGGTATAGACACGCAGCGCTAGAACGCTTCTAAGGTGTAGTTTCCTCGCGACCAGAAGGTCAGAAGCGCCGTGATTTTCCAGAACCCCGCAATACATAGTTTCCTTTTTACCCGACTGCGCGACGCAAGGGAGGGTAATGTGTTTATCAGCCTATGTATGTTTTTATGATTAACCTGTAAACATGGATGTTGACAGGTTAAATGTATGCATATTTGTTCCTTTGAGGTGTTTTAGAGACCGTAGGCTGATTTTGATCATTCTTACGTAAAGAAGAATGGTCAAATTTCTATAGGAGCTGGACTCGACTTTTATTTTTCATGTCCCAAAATAAACTATAGCTAGATTGGTTTGTTTTTATGTCGTAAACACTATCCCGTTTGAAAATTATTTCTAAATAGCCACGATTTTTTATAATAACGTCAACAATACTTTTGAGGTTAGAATCTACAACTACCTTCTACCCGACTGCGGCGTAGCTTATCAGTCTAGTTAGCGATAAGCGAGAAGGGTAATTAGCGATCTCGTTTCTATTTATTTCGATTTCTCTCAGAGAATTACCCAAAAAATAGGACTTGTAGCAAAGCGCACCAACTCTTTGTTTGTCCATCGATCATTCAATGAAAACTACACCTATATTGCTCTAACTTGCACAACGTATAGTGTAGACAACAAAGCTGGTATAACATCACACGTGAAGTGGTTCTTGAAAGACTTCCAAGCCTTTTTTGTGGTTTGACCACTTCAATTCTGGCTGAAGAGTTAGTCACTAGATACCTATTGCCTTTCAGTCTTCAATGCTCAAGTTGCATAGATATTGACAAATTGAGTAATGGTTGTTAACAGGAGTAAATGAAGTATAATTGGTAGAGTACATATATGAAAGAAATAGGCTTGACAAAAATACTTTTTATTCATCATCCTCTCTTATCACTACATCATCGAGGAATGCTGCTGGCTCTGATATTGTCGTAGTATATTGTCCATACTTGAGAAATCCAGAAATGTATTAAAAGCGTTAATAAAGGAAAGCGCATATTCCACTTGTTCAGCCGTAAATGTTCTTAAACTATTTTTTTAATTGAATAACATATCCCAATCAGTACTAAATGTATGTTCTTCACAAATATGAACATTTATAGGCAAGTAATGTTTCAATTCAATTTTTGAGGTTATGGCTCCATCGAAGACATTCGATGATTTTGCCAATGTCAAGGTATGAGAGATTGACTTGTCGTAAAATATTACACCATTGAACAGTGTTTTTAGCGTTGGCATCCATAGATCCCCATGCTAAAAAAAAAGGGACAAAACAATTTTGGTTAGTACCCATGTAAGACGTCACAAAAAAAAAAAAAATGTTACAACATCAAGCGTATGATAAATAAATAGAGCTACAGCTGGATTTTATTAATGTTAATAAATTTATATAGGATCTTAACAGCAGGGGTATGGACTAAGGATAATAGAAAAGGAATGTTAATTGGGCGGGGAATATCAGAAGTGAGTAAGTCGTAAAGGGGAGTGGTTAAACGAGGACAAGAAAAAAACAAGTGTTCCAGAGTACCCTCCTCCAAACCGCATTCACACAAAGAGGAGTCCCTCACATGGATTTTGGCCAAAAAAACTGGAGTGCAAACAAACCCAAGTCGGAGTCTAATAATGACAGAGGTCGCTAACTTACTCGAAAATTTTAGTTTGCTGAACCAACATTTAGGTGGAATGAATGGTTGGATAGAGCCATAAAATTTGCCCTTCGATATCCGAGTTTTTTGCCAGTGCTCATTCCAACTCTTCATCATCTCGGGTTTCGCAAGAGAGCGCAGATCACGGGGATAACAGGACGAATAAGAATCGATTCCATTCCGAGTAGCCAGCTTGGCGATCGTATCCGCATTCTCATTGCCGGCAATTCCTGAATGGCTGGGGATCCAAGCCAATGCAATTTCTATGCCTAAGCAGTGGCATCTATACAGGAGTTGTTTTATCTGTAGGATAACGTGGAAATTGTGTCGAGAGCGAAAAGGTGATTTCATTAAATCCTGTAGGCAGCTCAGAGAATCCGAGAGAATAAGGCTTTTGTTGAGACCATGCGATTCAATGTAGGAGACTGCTTCCAAAAGAGCTATTGCTTCCCCTGTGAATATGGAGCCAAATGCAGAGCTACGAAAATTAAGAATGATTTTATATTTTGGGATCCACACAGCTGAACCGACATTACTGTTATCTGACAACTTGGAAGCATCGGTAAATAACGTCAGCCAGTCATGCCAGTCCTCTGCCAGAATCCTATTGAATTTGACATTAGCTGCAGGGTCATGTTTGGATATACCAAAGTTAAAAATTATTTTTGGTTGGAAAAGCAAGGAATCAAAATTTACTTCAAATATGGGATTTCTATTTAACTGAAATAAGGAAGTATGCATATTACTCAATTTACTGAAGCTGTTAACAAGGAGTGGAGGATTTTTATGAGACCAATAGCCAGATGTTGGGATTAGCTGATAAAGTGTACGAAGAAGAGGGAGAAGAGGATGACATTTAGTTTGGATGACTTTATAAAAAAATCGATCACAGAGATATTGTCTACGTAAGTGTAGGGGGGGCTCTAAACATTCTACCTGAAGGGCATTAATAGGTGAGCATTTCATAGCACCCGTGATAATACGCAAGCATTTGGATTGAATCCTTTCCAGTTTGGCAAGGGCTATTTTATTGCATGGTTCCAACAGAAAGCATCCATAGTCAAAGTGACTACGGACTATGGCGTTATATAAAATTTTCTGGGAAGTTGGATGAGCTCCCCAGCGAACTCCAGAAAGGGCACGTAACACATTAACGCCTCTTTCGCATTTTTTTAAAATGTAATCCAGATGATAGAGACCAGACAATTTTGAGTCAAGAATGAGGCCAAGAAATTTTACTTTGTCTCGGATCAGAATGGGTTCATTTTCAACATTAAGGTTAATAGGTGGAATAATACGCTTGCGAGAAAAGACAACTGCATTGCATTTGGAGACTGACAAACTTAAGCCGTGATCAATAAGCCACTGGTTTAAATAATAAAGGGCAGAATTTAGGCGAGATGAGGCATCCGAAAGGGAAGCTGAAGTAAAGTAAAGAGCAATGTCGTCAGCATATTGAAGGATTTTGCAGAAACAACTCACTGAAGACTCCAAATCGTATGTGTATATATTATAAAGAATGGGGCTTAAGACCGACCCCTGGGGTAGGCCCTTCCACACTAGACGGGATGGGGAGAGGGAGTTTTGATGACGAACAGAAATAGAACGGGACATAAGGAGATTACAAATGATGTTGACCATCCTCACAGGGATACTCAGCTGTAGCAGCTTTTGCCTGAGTATTGGAAGTTGGACATTATCATAGGCTGAAGCAATGTCTAGAAAAACACAAAGAACACTTTCATTATTGGAGAAGGCAATGCGAACGTCAGACATAAAAACACTAAGGCTATCTAGAGTTCCCATACCTCTTCGAAAACCGAACTGAGAACTGGGAAGGATACCTTTCGTTTCTAAGATCCATTCAAGCCGGTTCTTGATGAGATTCTCCATAATTTTAGCCAAGACAGAAGAGAGGGCGATAGGACGATAGGAAGTAGAATCTTTTGGGTCTTTCCCAGGTTTCAAAATTGGAATTATTATTTGGAATTTCCAAGAGTCTGGAACTTGACCAGTTACGAAAAAAGAATTTATTAAGTTCAGAAATATAGATTTACAATTAGGAGAAGATTTGGAGATAAAAGAGTAGGGTATTCCATCAGCACCCGGAGCAGAATCCCTAAGATGATCCAAGGCACAAATAAGTTCTGAATAAGAGAAAGGGTCATCAAATCTATCAGAGGAAGTAGCAGGAGGATCTATAGTGGGAAGGCATTCAAAATTAGGAACAAAGGGGGGGGCTAATGTGGATATAAAGTCTTCCAACCAGGTGACGTGGTCATTGGAAGAAATGTCGGGATGCTGACTGTCACAAGCTCTACGGTAGATTTTAATTTTTTTCCACACAAGGGAAACTGGAGAACGTGGAGACAGAGACTCGCAAAACTTGAGCCAGCCGCATCTTTTCTTCTTTGCCAATAACCTACATGTAGTTGCAGAAGTCTTTTTAAAATTTAAATAGTCTGACATATTTAAACTAGAAGACAAGGAGTTTTCAGCTTCTTTACGTTTGCGGACGCTTTCAGTGCATTCAGCATCCCACCAAGGAGGAGAAGGTATTAGGTGTCGGGCAGAGTTTTTAAGGGGGATTGAAGAATTGGCCGCTCTCAACAGACAATCAACAAAATCACTGTATAGGTTTAGGGAGTTGGATGAATTTATTTGAGGAAAATTTTGAAGTTCTGCATCCAAATGGGACATGAACTTAGACCAGTCAGCTTGGGGCAGGCGGTACTTTTGTAGAGGTTGAATGGGAGGAGAACGTGGGGTAGTACTAGGGAGTGAAATTAGTATAGGAAGATGATCACTCCCATATGAATTAGGGAGAACAGACCAGGAAAGTGTTGCCACTAGTGAAGGTGAAGAGAAAGTAAGGTCAGGAATACTAATATTTTGGGTAGGGGAGACTCTACGGGTAGCAGATCCATCATTAAGAATGCAAAGGTTACGATCATCTAAAAGGTCTAGCAAAAAGCTGGAGGAGGGGTCATTACAGTGAGAGCCCCAAAGGGTGTTACGACAATTAAAATCACCCAACACAATCAGGGGGTCAGGAATAGAAGAAAGGATAGAGTTAAATTCTGTTAAAATATCAGCATTAGGATGAGGAATGTAGACAGATACATAGGATATGCCCATAGCTCTAATGGCCACTACTTGAAGACCAGTATCATGATTGGGAAGAGGAATCTGGGAATAAGTGATAGACCTGCTAACCAATAGGGCGCAACCCGCCCGTCCGTCATCTCTATCGTCCCGAAGACACGAATATCCGGGAACCCTAAAGAGAGATCCAGGCCTGAGCCATGTCTCCGACACAGCAAAGACAACAGGATTATATCTATTTATAAGATAGAAAATATCATGCTTTTTCCTGCGAATGGATCTACAATTCCACTGAAGTATTTTTTCCATTTTGGTGAGTCCAGGATTCGAGGAGTTGTTGAACTAATATAACGACATTGTCCGGTATTGCGTCACTAAATTTAGACAGCATATTTATAAGGGAGCAAGCGAGGAGCTCTATCAAGTTGTCATTAGGAGTGGGAAGGGGAGTGGTTTCAACATAAGGGGAATTCAAAGCACATCCATTAGGCTGAGAAGAATTAGGAGTATAGACCATGGACTTAAACGCTTGGGTATCATATGACTTGCCCAATTCTGGCCGAGGTCTTGGGGAACGATAAACTGTCTTGTTATAAGAGGTTTTAACAGGGGATGCATATGGAGAAGAAGAAGGAGTGTTAAGAGGGGACGAGGCAAGAAGGGGTTCAGAAGGATAATCTTGAGATAGTTTAGATTGGGAGGGACCTGCTGTAACATTAGAGTATGGCAATTTACGGGGACGGGGAAACCTTACTGAAGCCTCACGGTAACTTAAGTTTTCTTGAGACATTACCATTTTAATTGATTTCTGTCTTGAGTGTTCAGGGCACTTATTATCAGTGGCTTTATGTCTTCCACCGTCACACAAAAGACATGAGACCTGTATATCCGGAACATTACAGCTATCTCCAGGGTGTGGTTGAGCGCAACGGTAACAGCGAGGCTTAGACCTGCACTGAGTGCTTATATGGCCAAATCGTAAGCAGTTGCGGCATTGGATAGTGGGGAGGTGATAGATTGAGACAGGAAGAGAAGCATTGTAGCAGAAGACTTTCTCTGGGAGAACTTGACCAGCGAAAGTAAGCACTACAGTTGATGATGGGGACCAAGTTACAGAGTCCTCTTTTTTGTTTTTAAAATTAAGCCGTCTAGCCCTAATGACTTCCCCACAATTACGAGGGGTTTCTATACCGAGGACTAGCTCCTCTAGTGTCCAGTCAGTAGGAATATCCCTAACAACTCCCATGCGACTTACATGAAAACGTGGGATAGCTGCCGAGTATTTGTTTTCAACAAGAATGGGATTGCTGACAAAGTTGTTGGCATCTTTGAATGTCACGAAATCAATAGACATCCTGTTACGGCCCATAGACTTAACACTGCCTTGGACAACACCTTTAAATCCTTTAGTGAAAATAAATTGGGCAAACTTAAGAGCATTCAAGGTTAGGCCTTGCTTAGGGTCTGTTTCCAACCTAGAGACAAATACAGTGAAGGGAGCTCTGTCACTATCGCTATAGAGCATTTTGGAGTCGCTCTCAAAACCCGGTCTCGTAAATACAGACTGAATTGAGTCAGACGGCGGCTTATTTCTTTTCGCGTCAACAAAACTCTCCGGTACTCCGGGGCGTTTTCTAATATCCGATCTTACGCGACCAGTGTTTTGGGAACACTCCACAACGTCCATATCTGAAGGCGTCCCTCCACCCCCATCAGGGGGTTCTTCGGCACTCATTTCCTTAGGAAATGAGTGCCAAAAAGCTTAAAATACTAACCTTATACCTTTATACACAAACCAGACAACACAAAACAATAGCCACAACACTAAAAACAGATTATGTTATCAAAATAAACTGTGAGGTTAAGAATCGCGTGCTTAATCTCACCAAGACAATAGCAAAAAAAATCAAAAGTAATGTTTGTTTTTGCTTAGAGTTATTACTCTTAGAGGGTCAGAAATTCTATGCAAATCTCTGTTTCGGCAACCAGAAAAACACAATGTGCTGCAGTATTAGCCGCTCGTCCATACTGCGATAAACTAATCACCCTGGGTACTTCGTCAGCTTGCTGGTCGGTGTCTCCAAGCACCGACCCTTGGGGTTGAGGCTCTAGCTTCAGCTCTGGTTCCGGCTCTGGCTCTGGCTCCGGCTCAGGCTCTGGCTCCGGCTCTGCCTGCTGCTCAATATTTTGCTACATATTATGCATTGCAACTCTCTTGAGTCTCAGCCAACAGGGATGACAAAAATGGACTGATGAAGTTGCCTGAAACAACCATACAGCATTGTCTTATTATAAATCTTTGGGCTCATTATTTATTAAACATAAGGAAATAAAAACAAGTTCAATGTATATTGCTTGTAGCAACTGAGATGGATTCTCTCTCACAATAAGGTCACGTTTACGGTTCCGCGGAGAACTTCCACAAAGTATGCAAACATGCATGTGGCCACGGGAAGATGAGGCACCAGGTTCATTACTTAATTCGGAGTTGACATGCTGCATTGCCAATTGTTTACAGGCATCACATAATAATGTAGTCTTCTTCAGTGATCTAAAATAAAAATTAGAGTTGTTATATGATGTATGTTTATGTGATGGTTTATGTTGGTATATGTACTAAAATGAGTAGATATAAATACGTACTATTATTGAAGAAATCCTCTCGCAGATCTTACTAATTACTCTCGTATCAAGATCAAAAACGAGATGGCGGCGAAGTGTATCAATGCGTATGTTACAATTAACACATAACAATCGCAGGGCTAGTTGTGGCGTCTGCATGATTTCTCTCACAAATATCCAAGAAACAAAATCGGTGTCCAGAAATCAAAAGCACAGAATAATCGTCACAAGTGGTAGTTATCAGTCCGTAAAACAATGCCAAGGTCAAAACAACAGAAGGAAATCCAAAATAACACAAGTGCTTATCACAATTCACAACAAGTAAATCGAATAGGATGCGAATACGAAGAATTGCCGGCAAAGAGAATATAATTTCATTGCCGGGTGTCAATCAATGGCGCGAGTCGATGAACGATGACCACAGACAGATTACCTAAGTAACTTGTCGATGACAAATGACGTTCCGTTGTACGCATTTGAACAAAACTACTTACGAGTACTATACACCAACATAATTATTTTTTATGACAAGAATCCAATACATACCATCAGCATATTCGTTGATTTGATGCCTTTAAGCTAATTGAATAGAATTACAGTTAAAACTTTTCAGAAAAACGTGAATAATTAGTCTTTGAATACCAAGTCATTTCAAAGGCGAAATGAATCGTCAAAAGGTGCGTTCTGAAACTATTATTCTCAATCATTCAGAAAAGTTACAAAAACAAAAAAATTGGATAACTTTTTTTTTGTGGCTACTTATTGAGATATTTCTTGTGTTTTCCTTACCCTACCTTAAAAAATAAGGGTATTTTTCATAAATATGGCGTATTGGGAGGCCATCGTTTCGTTGTCGGGTACGATTTGGCCATCCTTCTTTATTTATTTTAATCTTGGGAGGGCCACTAATGACATGACAGTAATCAAAATAAAATATGGCGACCACCATACGCCATGAATAAATTGTGAAAAAGAAAAAAATGAAAGTCGACTAACTATACTAAGTGGGGTATCAAAATATAGGGTTCGAGGAGGCGATTCTAAAAATCTAACTGACTGGAGTGTTATAACAAAAATAAAAAACATTTTCAAAAACCCGACTTAAAAAATCAAATGAAAAGTTCCAAACAAGTCACTTTTCAAGCAGTCTGATGTAGTTGATTGCATGAAATCAATAATTGAACTAAAATAACTCCCACCAACTTGTTTTTCAGCCAAGTTTTTTAAATAATATTACTTTTTTATTTGAAGTCAGTTTTTTTTAGTGTCTTGGAATTTATGCTTTTAGCTATTACAAGAAACGAAATGCAGTACGTAAGTACATCGAATATTTTGTGTCAATTAAAATGAAATGTAAAAGTAACAGTGTTAGTGTTATTCTAGAGCCTTGCGTTAAGTAGACCTTCGAGACGGAGGCAACAAGTTCAAATAATACAAATGACGCTGAATCCGCAGTGGGCTCCCGGCACGGACATCTCCAATACATATGTTTTCTAACATGTAGATGATTTTTGGGTTTTAATTAAAAGTCAACAATAATTATAATAAAGTATTTATATGAATCAAATCAATCTCATTCATTTCTGAACACTATAATTTTGTTCAAGTAATTTCTGTGTGATATTCTTTCAGTAGAGTAGTAGTAATTCTTCCCACAATATTTGTATCTCAAATTCATGTATGCCTCTATTACACTTTTAATTATTAAACAAAGCTTGGGGTTATGAATTTAATAAATTTATTTTAGTTTTAAATCTATCAAAGATTTAAAAGGGAAAGAAATGATTACTGAAGAGATATCTTTTTCGTTTGTTTTCTAACTTTCTCATTAGGTCTCTTTTTGGACTTTTCTTCTTGGACTGTTTTTTACATTTGTCCTTTAATTTCTTAATCATTTTAAATGTGTACCTGAAATCAAATAAAATAAAAGTAAGCTTTAATAGATATTGAAGACAAGCGAGAGGTATCTCCCACACAGTCTTAATTCAGTCGATGACATATTATCATTGAGATCAAATTCGCAAATAATGATGACAAGAAAAACTGAAGCTAGTCATACCGATAAATCTGACGCAGCAGAGGTGCTAGCGGCTAAACCTAGTGCAGTGGAGGTGCTAACAGCCAAATCTGGTGCAGCGGAGACGTTAGCGGCTAAACCTGGCGCAGCGGACGTGCTGGAGACTAAATACCATATATGTTGAGAGTTCGTCTTGATTTTGATCACTTTCATTAAAATGCCAGACACATTTGTTGGAATTGCAGGCTGTAAACAAGCAATCAAATTGTTAATATGTTTGATGTTTCTCAATTTTATTATTAGGATTGTTACTTATTATTTTAAATGGCCTCATTTAATTTGCAATTTGTAGGTTGAGAGTTCTCGTTCGGTCGTTGAGTGCACTTCTCACTCACTCGCTCAATAGCTCACTAGTTCTGTAGCTTTCGAGTGGATAATGAGCTAAATAATCGTACATAAGCTCACTTAATGTTCACCTCACCCAAGTTTTCACAGGGAGATTTTTACAGAATAACACTGCTAATATACTTAAAAGTTCTCATAATATAATTTAAAACTTCATTGACACAAAAAGCAGACTACTGGTGACTTTAAAAAACTCCTTTAAAAGGAGTATGTACGTACAAATAAACAAGTTTGTCTTATTTTGGCAATTAATCTTAGGACTACACTCAATCACACTCTTAGTGCCCGCTAGGCAAGTGTTGCACTTGAAGTCATCACCATCATTTATCACCCAGTACGCAATCATATTATAACAAACAATTTTACTTACCATTATGGTTCGTGAACGTAAAGCATCGTCACGCAGTGTTACTTTATTCAGTGTCCAATTGAAACATGATTCTCTTCAAAGTGAAGGGAACAGAATATGAATTGTTTTTGTTGATATCTTTTTTACAACACTGATTGTTTCCAGCAAAATTTTCTATTTTCGTTTATTAGCAGGCAGCCTTGAAAGTAAAACGTAAAACCAATAAAGAACCATAATAATATAGCATTATCGATAAACAAAAATGTCATGCATGCACTACTCTATCCCTACAAAAACAAGAAAATGATTTCATGAAATAAAACTGTTAAAAAGAAAGGCAAACGGGAAATTATGAATGCTTTTTACACAAACTCTTCAACGAATACAGAATCTTTTGTTTAATAATTAATTCTAAAGATATTTCAGCTAAAATGAAGTATAAGTACTGGTGCAAAGTTATGTTCGGGTGATTTCCGCTTCTTTTGATGCCAAATCCGATTATATTGCAATTGGGCATCTTGCTATTGCCGACTTCCACTAAACAAACGAGTTCAAACGCAATAACACAGCAAAATTACTCCAAAATTCACAAAATATATCCATTGTTTACGAGCATTTGACAGTAATTGACGTACCCAACTTTGGTACCAAACACCGAGAGGATAAAATGGCGAACTGGCCGCAAATAGGTACCTATTTCAATGACGATAGGAATGAAGGGTTGCCATTATAGTAACTGTCAAAAATACTACTATCCTTTTTCACTTATGCAAAATTAAGAAAGTTAAAAAGAGATAGCAGTATTTTTATGATTTTGGCGTCGATATACCACATATTTGTATAACTGTTTTTTCTATAGTCAAACATGTCCAGTCCATATAATTTATATGTCAATGGTTCCTTATGGAACAGGCTAAGGTCAGAGACCATGCTGCCTAGTCATCAGTAGTGTATTTTTTTCCAATTATTATTCCGTTTATTCATTAGATGTACTTATTATATTATATTTTTAAATGTTTAAATAAAAAAGATAAAAAAACATTTAAAAATATAAAAATAGTATCCCACCGGTATCGGGAACAGGGTCCAAGCTACCGGCGGTCAGGGCTCCAGAGAGAGGAACCGCCTGACAATGTGAGCCGTGTCCAGAAGTACTGCTTTCTGAATCAAGGCCTTGATCCAGCTGCCTAACGAGAGCCTCTTGAGGTGTTGGTCGAGGCTCGTGGCTATTAAGCCATTGGCTGACACGACTATCGGTACAATGATCGCTGAGTCCACATCCCACATGTCGACAACCTCGCGAGTCAAGTCAATATACTTGATTAGTTTATCTTTCTCGGCTTTCACGAGGTTCTCGTCATGTGGGACGGTAATGTCAACAATCATTGCACGCCTCTCGATTCGGTCCACCACCACTATATCAGGCTTATTGGCTACATTATAGTCCTGTCTGTGATGATGGACCGATCCCAGTACAATGAGATATGACCATTATCGAGAACTGGGTCGGGCGCATATCTGTAGTACGGCACTTCCGATTCCACAAGAGAGTATTTCATCATAACATAAATAAACCAAAATGTAAATAATTAAGAGAGAGCGGCGTCTTCTAACACAAGCATTATCTGCGTAAAAGGAGGCGCCATTACAAACAAAATGTATCGATTTATGGTTATGAAATAAATTATTATTATTTCGTATATTTATTTTTACACATATTATTTACATTTTTAAATATTTTTAAAAGAAAACATATAAAAAAACATTTAAAAATATAAAAATAGTAGTCCACCGGTATCGGGAGCAGGGTCCAAGCTACCGGTGGTTAGGGCTCCAGAGACAGGAACCTCCTCACAATGCGAGCCGTATCAAAGAGTACTGCCTTCTGAATCAGGCCCTTGATCCAACCGCGCAACGACAGCTTCGACAGGTGGTCGTCGAAGCTTTTAGCCATCAGGCCATTGGCGGTAACGACTATCGGCACAATGACAGCCGAGTCCACATTCCACATATCGACAACCTCGTGTGCCAAGTCAAGATATTTAATTTGTTTCTCTTTCTCAGCTTTCACGAGGTTCTCGTCATGTGGGATGGTGACATCGATTATCATTGTGCGGCGCGCCAATCGGTCTATCACCACTATATCCGGCTTATTGGCAACAATAGTCCTGTCAGTGATGATAGACCGATCCCAGTACAACGTGACATGGCCATTTTCGAGAACTGGGTCGGGCACATACTTGTAATACGGCACCTCAGAATCCACAAGTTTGTATTTTAAAGCAAGCTGCTGATGAATAATCCTGGCTTTTGGTTATGCCTGTGCAAATACTCGCTGTTAGCAAGACGAGAACAACCAGAGATAATATGTCTGATGGACTCACCCGGACGGTGGCATGCCCGACACACGTCAACCGTCCCGTCCTTCATATGCCTCCGGTAGTTATTCGTCAAGATAACTTCGTCCATAATCGCACATACAAAGCCTTCAGTTTCCCCGAAGAGGTCACTGAAACGTAGCCAGGCCACGGACGCCAAGAAATCTACATCAGGCCCATGAAGGGCCCGATAAAAGCGCCCATGAAGCTCCTTGCTTTTCCATACCTCCTTGCGGTCATCAGTAGTGAGTATTACAGGTTTGCGCCAGTTCTCTTTAGCCATGGACAACGGGGTGAGTCCCTTGTCCACTGCGACCACATCGCGGTGCATACCCACGTCGGTTTCAAGAAAATATTCTCTGAGGCTGCACACCTCGCGGTTGTGGAGAGTTTTCGCATTTAAAAAACCTCGACCTCCACATTTCCGCGGGATGTACAGTCTCATCACCGATGATCGTGGGTGATGCATCCGGTTTGCGGTCATCAGCGTACGGACCCTCCTATCCAGGGCGTCTAGCTCAGTCTGAGTCCATTTGAGTATGCCGAAAGAGTACATCAAAACCGGCATGACCCAACCGTTGAAGGCGCGCACCTTATTTCCGCCTGACAAAAGGCTATTAAATAGCTTTTTCAGGCGGCCAAAGAAGCGCTCCTTCAGCGATTGCTTCATGTCAGTAACGTTAATGCCTAACGCTTCCGACATACCCAAATATTTGTACGTTTCCGTCGAGGAGAGGGATTTAAGGTTTATGGAATCCGAGAATTGAATCCCTTCGGATTCCATAATCTCTCCTCGCTTTACATGCATGACTGCACATTTGTCCACACCAAATTCCATCCTGATGGCGCTACTGAAAGTTTCATTTACCTTCAATAACTCCATCAGTCGCAAATTGTTGAGGGCAAAGAGTTTCAGAGCATCCATGTAAAGAAGGTGAGATATGGCCTGACCACCTCTTCTCAACCGATAGCCCAGGCCTGAATCCTCCAGCAATGTGCTTAGAGGATTCAGGGCTAAGCAGAACCAAAGTGGACTCAAACTGTCGCCTTGAAATATTCCCCGTTTTATCCATATAGGCTCATCGTTCCCCTGATTTGGTCGACATCCTGGATAGCGAAGGACTGTCTTCCATTGCCCCATACATGACCCAAGGAAGGTGCGGAGAGTTGCATCTATTTTGTACAACTCCAACACCCTCATGAGCCATGTATGTGGAACAGAGTCGTAGGCCTTCTTATAATCTATCCAGCATGTCGAAAAATCCTTGTGGGATCGACGAACCTGCTGGCTTATGGCCATGTCTATGAGGAGTAGCTCCTTAGTACCGCGGGACCCGTTCCTACATCCATTCTGAGAGGCAGACATAATTGAATTACTGTTAATGTGCAGATTAATTTTCGCTCTCAGAATGGATGTAAGAAGTTTATAAACCGTTGTAATCGGTCTATAATTCTTGGGTTCCGCGGGACTACCTGTCTTATGGAGCAGGTGGGTGACATCGGTTGTTAGAAACTGAGGCAGCGACCCAGACTCTAAGGATGACTGGAATTGAGATGCCAGGAGCGCGTGTGAGCTGCTGTACCATTTCAGCCAAAAGTTGTGCAGTCCGTCCGGTCCCGGAGATTTCCAGTTCGGTAACGGACGAACTGCTTTGGCTACATCTGATGGATTTATGGTGAATTTATCCATTTCTGGTATAGCGTCACACGCGCGCTCGACATCACGCATCCAACCACCCTCAGTGTGACAGACGGGCACCAACCAAATGCTGCGCCAGAATGTACTCGTGGTAACATCATCCGGACGGCACCCGTCAGTCACATTTTGTTCAGGTCGCTCCCAAGCTCTATATACCCACCTCTCATCGCTCTGGAACATGCGATTCTGCGAGTACCGGTCAACTCGCCGCTTATACCGCCGAATACGGTTTGCCCATGCACAAACTTTCTGCTTCAGGAAGTCGATGCGCTCTGTGACACGGGACATGTATTCTCGAGGACTAATTTCAGTTCCCGAAAATGCCCGCCTCACAAAGCGCATCACACGTGGTCGTGTATTGTCCTCCCTGAAGCAGAGTAGTTTGCCGATGAGTACCCTGGCCCCATCGATACGCCTCTCGATCCTGCATTGCCAGGCTGGTGCAGCAGGCTTTGGCCGAATAGCTCCTTCACTATTCGGAAACTTCACGTTGGCCAAACGACATGCTGCAACAGCCCCGCAATACAAGATTGAGTGCGTATCAACGAGGTTCTCGCTGCTTTCAAAGATGTTTTTAAGCAGCGAGTCCAAAGCACACACCAACGCCCTATTTTTTTTTTGTGCATGGGTAACCGTGGTAAACGGGGTCTAAGTTCGGTCGGAGTGGATCTATACTCGCGAAGCGCATCCTCCAGTGCGCTCCTCAGTCGATCGTTGCACTGGCTACTTACCGTGACAACCCTATCATCTCCCTCATCACTTACGTTAATGGCCCGCGCTGGGATTGCGCCCCTAGCGGGCGCTTGTACCGCGGTCTGTGTCGGGGTCGAGATGATAGGGTTGTTCAGTACCTCTGAGCGCAGCCTATCAAGTGCAGCATCGTCCAACTTGTGGTTACGTTGGATGACCCGCACCTGTTCCGACAATCGTTGTGCCGAGACGTCGACGGTTGGTTCTAGGTCCTGGAACAGAGACAGCATCCTGACACGGTACGCAGTGAGGTTAGTTCCCCCCTCTGTAGACCCATAATATGCGCGCATGACGTTCTCGTTCATGGACTGAGTCCATTTCATGCGCTGCACACAACCACCGGCAGCGGGGACCCGGCTCGGGGCCGGTTGGCCCCTAAGTCCCAAGCTGTTCGGTGGCCGGCCACTCCCCTGCCGACGTACAGGTGTTGGCGACGTCGGCGGGGAGAAATACTCGTCGCTTGCGCTCGACGCGGCTACAGCCGCCGGTAACACTGGTGATCCAAGGTCCGGCGGCGGCGAGGCGGAGCTGAGCGGCGAGTCCGGGGGTGAAAGGTGTGCGCGACGGGCAGCTGCTCTGGTCAACATTTTATTTATTTCATTCCATTTTCATTGTTGTTTTCCTGTAAGCATTTTATGTCGTCGTTGACAGACGTCATTCTGTGATCTCTTGATTTTAGTTTTCTTCTTTTTTGTTTACTTTATTTGTTTGGTTTTATTGTAATTTTTCAGTTTAGGCTTCCTGTACGGTAATATTAAGTCCGAAATTGGGTAAAAAAATGGGTTTTTGCGATTATAAATGGAATAGAAAAAATATGACTTGTGTTGCCAGTGGGTTGCCAGGTTATTATTATTATTTTTCGGTATTTATTTTTACACATATTATTTACATTTTTAAATATTTTAAAAGAAAACATATAAAAAACATTTAAAAATATAAAAAATAGTAGTCCACCGGTATCGGGAGCAGGGTCCAAGCTACCGGTGGTTAGGGCTCCAGAGACAGGAACTTCCTCACAATGCGAGCCGTATCAAGGAGTACTGCCTTCTGAATCAGGCCCTTGATCCAACCGCGCAACGACAGCTTCGACAGGTGGTCGTCGAGGCTTTTGGCCATCAGGCCATTGGCGGTAACGACTATCGGCACAATGACAGCCAAGTCCACATTCCACATATCGACAACCTCGTGTGCCAAGTCAAGATATTTAATTTGTTTCTCTTTCTCAGCTTTCACGAGGTTCTCGTCATGTGGGATGGTGACATCGATTATCATTGTGCGGCGCGCTAATCGGTCTATCACCACTATATCCGGCTTATTGGCAACAATAGTCCTGTCAGTGATGATAGACCGATCCCAGTACAACGTGACATGGTCATTTTCGAGAACTGGGTCGGGCACATATTTATAATACGGTACCTCAGAATCCACAAGTTTGTATTTTAAAGCAAGTTGCTGGTGGATAATCCTGGCCACTTGGTTATGTCTGTGCAAATACTCGCCGTTAGCCAGACGAGAACATCCAGAGATAATATGTCTAATGGACTCACCCGGACGGTGGCATGCCCGACACACGTCAACCGTCCCATCCTTCATAATATGCCTCCGGTAGTTGTTCGTCAAGATAACTTCGTCCATAATCGCACAGACAAAACCTTCAGTTTCCCCGAAGAGGTCACCAAACCGTAGCCAGGCTACGGACGCCAGGCTATCTACATCAGGCCCATGAAGAGCCTGATAATAGCGCCCGTGAAGCTCCTTGCCTTTCCATACCTCCTTGCGGTCATCAGTAGTAAGTACTACAAGTTTGCGCCAGTCCTCTTTAGCCATGGACAACGGGGTGAGGCCCTTGTCCACTGCGACCACCTCTCGGTGCATCCCCACGTCGGATTCTAAAAAGTATTCTCTGAGGCTGCACACCTCGCGGTTGTGGAGAGTCTTAGCATTTAAAAAGCCTCGACCTCCACACTTCCGCGGGATGTACAGTCTCATCACCGACGAACGTGGGTGATGCATCCGGTTTGCGGTTAGCAGCGTACGGACCCTCCTGTCCAGGGCGTCGAGCTCAGTCTGAGTCCATTTGAGTATGCCGAAAGAGTACATTAAAACCGGCATGACCCAACCGTTGAAGGCGCGCACCTTATTTCCGCCCGACAAAAGGCTACTCAATACCTTTTTAAGGCGGCTAAAGAAGCGCTCCTTCAGCGATTGCTTCATGTCAGTAACGTTAATGCCTAACGCTTCCGACATACCCAAATATTTGTATGTTTCGGTTGAGGAGAGAGATCTGAGGTGTATGGAATCCGAGAGTTGAATCCCTTCAGATTCCATAATCCCCCCTCGCTTTACATGCATGACTGCACATTTGTCCACACCAAATTCCATCCTGATAGCGCTACTGAAAGTTTCAGTTACCTTCAGTAACTCCATCAGTTGCAAGTTGTTGGGGGCAAAGAGTTTCAGATCATCCATGTAAAGAAGGTGAGATATGGCCTGACCACCTCTTCTCAACCGATAGCCCAGGCCTGAATCCTCCAGCAACGTGCTTAGAGGATTCAGGGCTAAGCAGAACCAAAGTGGACTCAAACTGTCGCCCTGAAATATTCCCCGTTTAATCCATATAGGCTCATCATTCCCCTGGATTGGTCGACATCCTGGATAGCGAAGGACCGTCTTCCATTGCCCCATACATGACCCAAGAAAGGTGCGTAGAGTTGCATCTATTTTGTACAACTCCAACACCCTCATGAGCCATGTATGTGGAACAGAGTCGTAGGCCTTCTTATAATCTATCCAGCATGTCGACAAATCCTTGTGGGATCGACGAACCTGTTGGCTTATGGCCATGTCTATGAGGAGTAGCTCCTTAGTACCGCGGGACCCGTTCCTACATCCATTCTGAGAGGTAGACATAATTGTATTGCTCTCAATGTGTACATTAATTTTCGCTCTCAGGATGGATGTAAGAAGTTTATAGACCGTCGATAAACATGTAATCGGTCTATAATTCTTGGGTTCCGTGGGACTACCTGTCTTATGGAGCAGGTGGGTAACACCAGTTGTTAGAAACTGAGGCAGCGATCCAGACTCTAAGGATGCCTGGAATTGAGATGCCAGAAGCGCGTGTGAGCTACTATACCATTTAAGCCAGAAGTTATGCAGTCCGTCCGGTCCCGGAGATTTCCAGTTTGGTAACGGACGAACTGCTTTGGCTACATCGAATGGAGTGATGGTTACTTTTTCCATGTCTGGTATAGCTTCACACACGCGTTCGACATCACGCATCCAGCCACCCTCAGTGTGACAGACGGGCACCGACCAGATGTTGCACCAGAATGCATTCGTGGCGGCAGCATCGGGGCGGAGCACGTCAGTCACATTTTGTTCAGGTCGCTCCCAAGCTCTATATACCCACCTCTCATCGCTCTGGAACATGCGGTTCTGCGAGTACCGGTCGACCCGACGCTTATACCGCCGAATACGATTGGCCCATGCACAAACCTTCTGCTTCAGGAAGTCAATGCGTTCCGTGACACGGGACATGTATTCTCGAGGACTGATTCCAGTCCCCGAAAATGCCCGCCTCACGAAGCGCATCACACGTGGTCTTGTATTGCCCTCCCTGAAGCAGTATAGTTTGCCAATGAGTGCTCTGGCCCCATCAATACGCCTCTCGATCCTACACTGCCAGGCCGGTACGGTAGGCTTTGGTCGAGTAGCTTCGTCACAATTTGGTAACTTTACATTTGCTAAACGACATGCCGCAACAGCCCCACAATACAGGATCGAGTGCGTATCAAAGAGGTCCTCGCTGCTCTCAAAAACATTCTTAAGCAGCGAGTCTAGAGCACACACTAGCGCCCTATTTTTTTTGTGCATAGGTAACCGTGATAAACGGGGTCTAAGTTGAGTCGGACTCGATCTATACTCGCGAAGCGCATCTTCCAGTGCGCTCCTCAGTCGATCGTTGCACTGGCTACTTACTGTGACAACCCTATCATCTGTCTCCTCATCAACATGATTGGACCGCGGCAGGTTTTTATGAGAAGCCGGTGGGATTTCTTCGGAAACCGGCGGTGCCGCAGTCTGTGTCGTAGTCGAGAAGATAAGGTTGCTCAGTACCTCTGAGCGCAGCCGATCAAGTGCGGCGTCGTCCAACCTGTGGTTGCGTTGGATGACCCGCACCTGATCCGACAATCGTTGAGCTGAGACGTTGACCGTTGGTTCCAGGTCCTGAAAAAGAGACAGCATCCTACCACGATACGCAGTGAGGTTAGTTCCCCCCTCTGTAGACCCGTAATATGCGCGCATGACGTTCTCGTTCATGGATTGAGTCCATTTCATGCGCTGCACACAACCACCGGCAGCGGGGACCCGGCTCGGGGCCGGTTGGCCCCTAAGTCCCAGGCTGTTCGGTGGCCGGCCTCTCCCCTGCCGACTTACAGGTGTTGGCGACGTCGGCGGGGAGAAATACTCGTCGCTCGAGCTCGACGCGGCTGCAGCCGCCGGTAACACTGGTGATCCGAGGTCCGGCGGCGGCGAGGCGGAGCTGAGCGGCGAGTCCGGGGGTGGATGGCGTGCGCGATGGGCAGCTGCTCTTGTTATCATTATTATATTTTCATTCTTATTGGTTTATTGTTGTATCATCATTTATTTCAGTGTGACATATTATGTCATCTGTCCAATCTTGATTCATTTTTCTGTTTTGCTTAATTTTCCTTATTTATTCTGGTTATCTATAGTTTTTATTGTTTGTTTGTGTATATAGTTTCTTCTGTTGAATTTGTATTTATTTATTATAACGGACAAAAACTGTTTATAAAAATATTAAAATTCGTGAATGAAAATAAACTTCTTGACGTTGAGAGTTGCCAGCTATTATTATTATTATTATTATTATTATTTCAGAGGAAGTTGCTGATGGATAATCCTGGCTACAAGGTTGTGCCTATGCAAGTACTCACCGTTAGCCAAACGGGAACAACCAGAGATTATGTGGCGGATTGATTCTCCCGGACGATGACATGCCCGACATATGTCAACGGTGCCGTCCTTCACAATAAATCTCCGGTAATTTTTCGTCATGATAACTTCGTCCATAATTGCACAGACAAATTCTTCGGTTTCCCCAAAGAGGTCACCGACACGCAGCCAGCCTACGGACGCTAGTTGGTCTACATCGGGCCCATGTAGGGCCCGGAAAAAGCGTCCGTGAAGTTCCTTACTCTGCCATACTTCTCTGCGATCGTTAGTGTCAAGCACTAGAGGTTTGCGCCAGTTCTCGTTAGCCAAGGAGAGTGGAGTAAGGCCCTTGTCCACCGCCACTACATCTCGATGCATAACCACGTCAGCAGCTAGGAAATATTCCCTTATACTGCATACCTCGCGGTTGTGGATGGTCTTAGCATTTAAAAAGCCTCGGCCTCCACACTTCCGCGGGCTATACAGTCTCATCACCGACGAACGTGGGTGATGCATTCGAAATGCAGTCAGCAATGTACGGACACGCTTATCCAGGGCGTCAAGTTCTGTTTGAGTCCATTTGAGTACGCCGAAAGAGTACATCAATACCGGCATGACCCAACCGTTGAAGGCACGCACCTTGTTTCCACCCGATAGAAGGCTATTAAATACCTTCTTCAGGCGGTCAAAGTAGCGCTCCTTCAACGATTGCTTCATGTCAGTATAGCTCCATCAGTTGCAGATTGCTGGGGGCAAAAAGTTTCAAGTCATCCATGTAAAGGAGGTGAGATATAACCTGACCACCTCTCGTCAACCGATAGCCTAGCCCTGAATTCTCCAGCAGTGTGCTTAGAGGATTCAAAGCTAGGCAAAACCAAAGCGGACTCAAACTGTCACCCTGGAATATACCCTGCTCGATCCTTATTGGTTCGCTATTCCTCTGGATATTTCGACATCCTGGATAGCGAAGGGACGTCCTCCATTGCCCCATACACGACATCAAGAAGGTGCGTAGCGTTGCATCAACTTTATACAATTCTAGCACCCTCATGAGGCATGTATGAGGAACTGAGTCATAGGCCTTCTTATAGTCTATCCAACATGTCGACAGATCCTTTCGGGAACGCCGAACCTGCTGGCTAATGGTCATATCGATGAGGAGCAGCTCCTTAGTACCACGGGACCCATTCCTATATCCATTTTGAGAGGCAGACATGATACAATTACTATCTATATGTGTGTTATTCTTAGCTCTCATAATGGATGTAAGAACCTTATAGACCGTCGGTAAGCACGTGATAGGTCTATAATTTTTAGGTTCCGCAGTACTACCTGTTTTATGGAGCAGGTGGGTTATTCCTGTTTTAAGTAACTCGGGTAGCGAACCAGACTCCAAGGCTGCCTGGTATTGAGATGTCAAGTGAGCGTGCGACCTTTGTAGCCACTTTATCCAAAAATTGTGCAGCCCGTCCGGCCCTGGAGATTTCCAATTAGGCAACGGACGAACTGCACGAGCTACATCTTGGGGGCTGATAGTGATTGCCCCCATTTCTGTTATTGGATCGCACGCTCGCTCGATCTCCCGAGTCCAGTCACCTTCGGTGTGACTGACAGGCACCGACCAAATGTTGCGCCAGAATGAACTCACGGCGTCATCATCTGGCAGACACGTGTCAGTCACACCTTGTTCCGGTTGCTCCCAAGCCCTATACAGGCTGTAAGGAACAAGATACCGCAAACTTCGCGAAAAGGTTACACCTAATGTCAGTAACTAAATTATGATAGTCATTAATCGCGGTAATGATCGATTACAGAAATTGACATTTTCAAGCACGCAATGTATTGAGAACAATGTGATCTCAACGCTTCGCAATGAAGTTGGCGCGCGCGAGCGCGTAGTACGTAGTTACCTACGACGTCTTATACACACAGACACACCTGTTCCTGTGTGATAGACTACCTATCTACTTTGTGATAAAAATACATTTACGTCGATGTTTCCGATGTTTCCGATCGATGTGATAAACAACTAGATCAGATACTTCATATATATAAGCGCATACGTGCGTTAAACGTTTAAAACGACAAATGCGTATAATGTTCCGTGGCACCTTTAACTGTTTATTCTAATGACGACAACATTGATATCACATACATTTTTAATCCCTCAAGAATACTGAAGATAAGGTTAGATAAAGATTAAGATAGATAATAATAAAGAAGCTTGTAAGTACCTACATTGCGCTCCAGGAATGTAGTATAAAGCGCCTGCGGTCGCCAATCGCGTCCCTACAGAAGTGACCTTGGTGATTTTGAATTTTGAAATTTCGTAGGTACCTACAGCTCTGCCGCTCGCCAACCACGAACACCTCTGTCAGGAACGCGGTTATTAACCGTGTACTTAACTAATGAACAAACTCACCTTAAAGTTCGTTCATTTCTTACGATCCCGAGGCTCCTACATGCTTCATGCATGAGCATTTGCCTGGGCACTGAGGTGTTGTTTAAAAACACTCTCGCACACAACAAGCACACACTCAACAAGCAAAACCGAAAACACACATACTAACAAACACATAACTTGTTTTTTATAACTTTACGATAGCAAGCTAAATTCACTACCAACTGCACATCCGTTTGCGATGAACGTAAACACGGAACTAACAAAAAACAAAAATTCGTCGTCGGCGAAATGCCGAAAAAGAAATAAAATTTTATTTATTAGTGTAGGTACGCTTTTGAATATGCCGACGCTTACAGACCGCATAGTACAATGAAATTGATAGACTGCACAATCGCATTAAGTTGTACCTACTACCTACTCACTCAGTAATTATTTTGATGTAGGTATACGAAATGTAGGAATGTGGTTTTAACGAAATGAGTAAGTAACGTTGTTGTATTGTATTATTTAACTTAACTTTGTTGATAACAAAAATGTATCTAAGAAATAAGTCGTTATCAGTAAACTGTAACACATTTTTTTTAGATCTTCTTTACTTATTTCGATGAAGGTTTATAAAAATAACCTCCCCTCAAAATAAGTTCAAATAAAAGTAGTCAATGGGATATCAATTTTTGTAGACACTTAAAATGCCTAACGTGTCGCGTCTGTTAGATTCATAGGTCTGTGTGAGCATTTGCCGACAAAGGAAATTCGGCGGTCTGTGTGAGCACTGTGCCGACAAAGAAATGCCGGCGGCGGTCTTTGGCCGGTATTGCGTGCGCAGGTACCTACTGGGCCCGCGATGACCTCCGGTGAACTTAAGAAATCAGCTGAGCAGGAAGCTTCTTTTAATTTTATTTACATACAATTATTTTTTAATTATAAAGGAGATCGGACATTTTTGTATGGGCTCTGGCCCAAGTGGCGTCGGAGCATGACGCTGATTTTGTTTGAAAGTTCATTCACTAAGCTTACTTTTTTTGTACGGGTGCAAAAAAATCTATCCTGGGAGAAAAAAGTTACAGTGTATATTAAAATACCCATATATCGAGCTATTTTCAACTATTTCAATCTGCCTACCCTTTTCCCAACTACCTTGGGGTCGGCTTCCAGTCTAACCGGATGCAGCGAGATCTCTACAACTCAGTTGCTGGGTAATTCGATAACCCCTTTTTTTTTTGGTAAGACTGGTTATCAGACTTTCGGGCTTCTGACGACCCGACACGATTGTCAAAAATCAACGATTGACAGCCCCGGCAAGCTACTTTAATAGGTACTTGCGTAGAACATTGCATTAGCTGTAACTTATGGGTGATACACCAATCGATCTATCGACGTTGATCGATTGATGTAATAGCTTTGGCTGATCAACGGATCGACGTTGATCGATTAATGTAATAACTTTGGCTGATCGACGGATCGACGTTGATCGATTAATGTAATAGCTTTGGCTGATTGACGGATCGACGTTGAGCGATTAATGTAATAGCTTTGGCTGATCGACGGATCGACGTCGATCGATTTATGTAATAGCTTTGGTTGATCGACGGATCGACGTTGATGGATTGATGTAATAGCTTTGGCTGATCGACGGATCGACGTTGATCGATTGATGTAATAGCTTTGGCTGATCGACGGATCGACGTTGATCGATTGATGTAATAGCTTTGGCTGATCGACGGATCAACGTTGATCGATTGATGTAATAGCTTTGGCTGATAGACGGATACCGGTCGATAAAATATTGATCGGTCGACGTCAACTTATCCGTTTACCATCGATCGACGCTCGATCGATTGGTGTACATAGTAGAAACTATTGATCGACGTCGACTAATTCATTCTACCATCGATCGACGATCGATCTGTTGGTGTAATAGTAACCATCGATCGACGTCGACTAATCCATTCTACCATCGATCGATGACATCGATCGACGATTGGTCGATTGGTGTAATAGTAACTATCGATCGACGTCGACTAACCCATTCCACCATCGATCGATGGCATCGATCGACTATTGATCGATTGGTCTAATCGTTACTATCGATCGAGGAGGACTAATCCATTCTACCATCGAACGCTGGCATAGATCGACAATTGATCGATTGGTGTAATAACACCCTAATATAAATAAACGGAGCAAGCAGCCTGCCGAGTAAAATACTTTGAATTCTCAAGTCTTGTTGAAAGGAAAATACTTGCATAGTCTATTGATCCGTAACTTAACAAAAATAAGGAGGAGAATCGCGTGTACAAATAAGGCACTTGCTCGGCGTAATTGCAAGTAAATACCAAATAAAAAAAAAAAACAAAAAAATCCAAATCAAAAAATCCAAAAAATCGCGTTTTGACGGGATTTTTTCGAGTGAAATTCTGTGGCTGTTCTAATTATTCGTAAATCGACGTTTTTTTGTCCACTGTTTACCGGCTGTTTTTAATTAATGTGTTTGATTTCTTTCTGGCGACTTTGGCGTGTTTTACCTGAACTGTGCGATTTTGACAGTGGACCAATAATTAATAGATAAAAAAACGTCAATTTGCAAATAATTAGAACAGCCACAGAATTTCACTCGAAAAAATCCCGCCAAAAACTCTAGGTGCGTATACTTAGGCGACTAGGTCTTTACATTAGGTATTTACTTGCAAGTACGCCGAGCAAATGCCGAACAGATATACTCGCAATACCAACAAAGTATTTTACGCTTCTACTCGCTCCGTCGACTCTCGCCGCAATTCTGCTTTTTATTATATTTAGTTACGGATCAATCTTTTATGCAAGAATTATTATTTTAAAGGTTTGAAGATTTTTATTTGTACACGTGATTCTGCTCCTTATTTTTGTTAAGTTACGGATCAATAGACTATGCAAGTATTTTCCTTTCAACAAGACTTGAGAATTCAAAGTATTTTACTCGGCTGGCTGCTTGCTCCGTTTATTTATATTAGGGTGTTATTACACCAATCGATGAATTGTCGATCTATGCCAGCGTTCGATGGTAGAATGGATTTGTCCTCCTCGATCGATAGTAACTATTACACCAATCGATCAATAGTCGATCGATGTCATCGATCGATGGTACAATGGATTAGTCGTCGTCGATCGATAGTTACTTTTACACCAATCGATCAATCGACGATCGATGGTGGAATGGATTAGTCGACGTCGATCGATAGTTATTATTACACCAATCGACCAATCGTCGATCGATGTCATCGACCGATGGTAGAATGGATTAGTCGACGTCAATCGATGGTTACTATGGCACCAACAGATCGATCGTCGATCGATGGTAGAATGGATTAGTCGACGTCGATCAATACTTCTACTATGTACACCAATCGATCAAGCGTCGATCGATGGTAGAACGGATAAGTCGACATCGACCGATCGATATTTTATCGACCGGTATCCGTCTATCAGCCAAAGCTATTACATCAATCGATCAACGTCGATCCGTCGATCAGCCAAAGCTATTACATCAATCGATCAACGTCGATCCGTCGATCAACCAAAGCTATTACATAAATCGATCGACGTCGATCCGTCGATCAGCCAAAGCTATTACATTAATCGATCAACGTCGATCCGTCAATCAGCCAAAGCTATTACATTAATCGATCAACGTCGATCCGTCGATCAGCCAAAGCTATTACATTAATCGATCAACGTCGATCCGTCGATCAGCCAAAGCTATTACATCAATCGATCAACGTCGATAGATCGATTGGTGTATCACCCATAAGTTACAGATATTGCAATGTTCTACGCAAGTACCTATTTAAGTATTTTTCTTAAAAGGTTTGGTTAGAAGTATTTCTTTAGTCGACTTCCTCGACGATTTAACGATCAATGTTTTAAGCAAGTGTTCTTTCTTCCAACAAGGCTTAAAGGCTAGAGTAAAAATACCTATGTACTTCAAAGTACGTTGGTATTTTTACTTTTTAGGTTTGGAAGTATTTCTTTGTAAACACAATTGTGCGCTTTATTTATATTTACGGATCAATGTTCTATGCAAGTATTTTTCTTCCAACAAGACTTAGAAGTTAGAAGTATCCTGCATACGCGATTGTACTCCTTATCTTCATGACTTTAAGGATCAATTGTCGATGCAGAAAGAAAATACTTCAAAGTATCTCGAACGCTGGTTTTTGGCGCTGGTGTCTAAAGTTGGACGTACATGGGTACTCGATTTTGCAAGTACGACTCATATCTAGTGGGTCCTGATTGAGCCGATTTATTGAGCAGAAGGAAGGGGAACGGACTACTGAGCTGCGCCCGCGTTGCATTTTTTCTCGCTTTCTAATACCACGCATCTAGGTCTTCATAGATGTTCGGCAACATCAAACTTAAAAGGATTAAAATAAATGGATTTAATTAATAAATAGTTGAAAATATATGAGTTTAGAATATACATTATAAGAGGAGCTCATGGCTAAAGTAATAACAGCCGCACGGGTCGATCCATCACGTTAAGCTACGCTTGCCGGGGCTGTCAATCGTTGATTTTTGACAATCGTGTCGGGTCGTCAGAAGCCCGAAAGTCTGACAACCAGTCTTACCAAAAAAAAAGGGGGTATCGAATTACCCAGTAACTGTCTAATCCGGTTAGACTGGAAGCCGACCCCAAGGTAGTTGGGAAAAGGCTAGGCATATTGAAATAGTAGAAAATAGCTCGATATATGAGTATTTTAATATACACTGTAACTTTTTTCTCCCAGGATAGATTTTTTTGCACCCGTACAAAAAAAGTAAGCTTAGTAAATGAACTTTCAAACAAAATTAGCGTCATGCTCCGACGCCACTTGGGCCACACCCGCCCGTTCTCCTTTTAATTGAGGTAGATAGGTATAACGATTTTATACAGTTAAATGTAAAAAAAACGCAGATTTTTTTTTCAAAAACTAGGTAAAAGCCGACGAAAAATTCCAACGCTAGGGGGTCCAGAATCGTGTACTGAATCACTGGAACACGTATGTGCGTTCATGTACCGTACACCCTGTATACCCACCTTTCATTACTACGGAATGTGCGATTCTGGGTGTATCGCTCCACCCGCCGCTTATATCTACGGATGCGGTTTGCCCATGCATACACTTTCTGCTTCAGGAAGTCGATGCGCTCTGTGACACGGGACATATAGTCTCGGGAGCTGATATCAGTCCCCAAAAACGCCCGTCTCACAAAGCGCATCACTCTTGGGCGAGTGTTGCCCTCCCTGAAGCAGATTAGTTTGCCGATGAGTGCTCTGGCCCTACCAATACGACACTCGATCCTGCGCTGCCAAGCCGGCACGGCTGGTTTCGGTCGTGTAGCTCTGTCATTAGGGAATTTGACGTGAGCTACACGACATGCCGCTACAGCCGCGCAGTACATTATCGAGTGTGTCGGTGAGGTCTTCGCAGTTATTAAAATAATTTGACAACTGCGAATCCATAGCAGCCACCAGCGCCTTATTCCTATTATGCATTGGCAAACGAGGCAAGCGTGACCTAAGTTCGGGTGGCATGTTGCGATATTTCCGAATAGCACACTCCAAAGCACTCCTCAATTCGTCATTGCAATGGGTACTTACGTTTGTAACCATGTCACAACACTCCTCGTCAGCGTAGCTGGGAGCATGGTTAGACGGTGGTACCACCACTGGTACCACAGTCTGCGACGGAGGGGCAATGACATGGCTACCCATTTCAGTTCGGAGGCGATCAAGTACAGTATCATCCAACATATGATTACGCTGGATGACCCGCACCTGATCCGACAGTCGTGGGGCCGAAACGTTGACGGCTGGTTCAAGCACCTGAAACAAAGAGAGCATCCGAACACGGTACGCGGTCATGTTGTTACCTCCCTCTGTAGCCCCATAGTATGAGTATGAGCGCTTAACATTCTCATTAATGGCTTGTGTCCATCGCATGCGCTTCACACTTCCGCCGGGAGCTGGGACCCTATCAGAGGCCGGTGGGCCTCGAGGTCCTAAGCTGCTCGGCGACCGGCGTCCTCCCCGTCGACGCGCTGGTGGTGGTGTTGTCGGCGGCGAGAAGAACTCGTCGCTGGAGCTCAACGCAACTGCCACGGCCGGTTTCACAGCACTCACGGTGGGGCTGGGTTCCAGCGGCGGCGAGGCGGAGCTGAGCGACGAGGCCGGAGGTGGTGGGCGTGCTTTTCGAGCTGCAGCTCTCGTCAACATGGATAAATTTGTTGTTATTTTACATCTTCGTAATATTTATTGTTTGGGTATATGACATATATCATCTGTCGTATAGCTTGAAATAATTTTTCTTTTCCATTCTTTATAAATTTTCTGGGATTTATGGTTGTATAAGTTATTTATTATATAAGTATGCTTCTGGTAAAAATTTGTATTAATCTGGAATCTCGAAACTGTTATTTTAATTAAAAATTGCTTGTATAAAATTGACACTACTGTTGACGTTCAGAGTTGCCAATTATTATTATTATTATTTATTACTACACAATCACATATATAAAATTACAATTAATGAGGCTTTCAAATTGTACGTGGGCACTAGATTAAGTCCACTGACACCCAAGCTAAGATTAAACTTGTGTTATGGGTGCCAGGGCTCTCACATGAGGCAGAAGTTAGCCAATAAAAAGTTTCAACAAAATGGAAAACCTTCAAAATAAGGTAAAATAATTAAATTAAACTAATCAATAAATCCAATAGATTAAAAATTACATTAAAATTCTGAACTAATATTAAAATTAAGTATACAATGGTCTTTATAGAATACATTAAGAATAAACAATAATTCAAATCACTTAAATAATTAGCCATTAATTGTGATAATACAAATTAATTTAATTTTAACAATGAAACAATTACAAAAAAAAAAAATATATAAAAATTAGACAATTCATGCCAATCATTATTAGTATTTGGCAACTAATGTGTTGAGTCAGCCTTCTCGGCAAACTTCGCTGAGGTAGTCAATACTACAATAAAATTCTCAGCTTCATTTTACCGAGATCGCGCCTGTTTCAATGATTCCACATATTGTCCATTTGCGTAGACACTTGAGACACACAACTACTCCAATTTTACATCACAATATTCACTATGAATCAATAAACGAATAATTAAAACAGCCACTGAACTTCACTCGAAGAAATCCCGCTAAAAGCCCTTTTTTTGTTTCTTATGGAACAAGCTAAGGTCAGAGACCATGCTGCCTAGTCATCAGTAGTGTATTTTTTTTTTCCTTTAAAATGCAGATGTAACACAAATGCTTATGTTTTTACGGTATTTGGCAACCAATGTGTCAAGTCAGCCTTCTCGGTAAACTTCGCTGAGGTAGTCAATACTACAATGAAATTCTCAGCTCCATTTTACCGTTATTGCGTCTGTTTCAATGATTCCACATCTTATCCAGTTGCGTATACATTTGAGACACAAAACTACACCAATTTTACATCACAATATCGACAAGGATAGAGGAATAAGCGAATCATTTTAAATTAAAACAGCCCCTGAATTTCACTCGAGAAAATCCCGCCAAAAACTCCACAAGTGAAATGAATTGAAATGAAGTCAAGTCAACACAAAAGGTTGATTGGTTGATTCTGTAAAAATCGCCCCGTGAAAACGTGAACGAAGCGAATGTTGAAGTGAGGTGCTGTTTTTTTTTTTTTTTGGCGGAATTTTGTCGAGTGAAGTTCAGTGGTTGTTTTAATTATTCGTTTATTGATTCCTAGTGGATATTGTGATGGAAAATTGGTGTAGTTTTGTGTCTCAAGTGTCAACGCAAATGGACAATAATATGTGGAATCATTGAAACAGGCGCGATCTCGGGAAAATGGAGCTAAGAATTTTATTGTAGTATTGACTACCTCAGCGAAGTTTGCCGAGAAGGCTGACTCGACACATTTGTTGCCAAATACTGCAAAAAACATTAGAATGTGTTACATCTGCATTCTAATGGGAAAAAGTGACAGTATTATGTACCTATCTAAAACTAAATACTTTCTTAACTTGACACTGGCTAAATGCACAAACCGTGCGAAGCCAAAATTAAAGAAAAAAAAAAAAAGTGAGCTGCTGTCAGTGCTACTAGGGATGGACAAAACATTTTTGCAATTTATCGACAATCGAGTTACCAAATTATTATGCTGAAGATATTGAAATTTTCAAAATTATTAAAAAAACTATGTTTAGGCGTCTGTATTTTCTAAACATTACCTATAACTAGTGAATCATTAAAAAAAAAACATCTTACTCTTTTGATTTTTTATTTAAAATCTTACTGGACTAGTGGTGCCCGTGGTGGGTCGTTGTCGAATTTTTGGTGGACGAAACGCAACCGTTTTTCCGACGACAAAAACGGTTGCAGAACAGAACAGTCGTTGTCGCAACTGGTTTAAAGACGGCTTAGAAGATAAACCTACCGTCGAGTGAAGTAGTTGCAGTTTCTTACAACTACTAACGGTTTCAAGTTGGTAATGTATGAAACGTGACCGTCGCGTCACGAGCGACAGCACTGACGAGTGCTTATAAAATATGGACTGTATTTCATTGACAAAATGATAACTTTTCATTGGAAGAACTGTTTGTGCGAATCGGTAAGACGACGACGCGAAGAATATGATAGTTGAATCAATAGATTCTCAACTGTATTTTCTCAAATGTAAAATAAAAAACTGGTTTGTGCAACGAAGACTGTTTGGAGCCACAACATAAAAACAGTTCCCCGTCGCAGAATGTAAAACGGTCTTTAGCGACGACGCGACGAATACGATGAGTGTGATAATCAATAGATTCTCAACCGTATTTTCTTAAATCTAAAATAACAAATCGCATCAAGTAATTCGAAGACTGGTTTGTGGAACGAAGACTGTTTGGAGCCACGACGTAAAAATGGTTCCACCGTCGCAGAACGTAAAACGGTCTTTAAAAACGGTTCGTCATCGAAACGGTTGAACTCGAAACGCCCACCGCTACTACTGTCAGGTCATCAGCCACAGAGCCATTATTTATACTAGTAGGGTAACATTGCGGCTTCTGCATCACTCGCCTCGGCTCATGACGCAGAAGCCCCAATTTTATACACATATCATCGGTTCGTGATACAGAAGCCCCAATCTTACACACACCCCATCTAACTAAAGCAGGGTACTTTTAGCCCTGATGAATGAATCGATTGAAGTGTGGCAGATTCTATTATAGTCAATGTATCACACCATTTAATATAATCTTTTCCTTTCACAGCGTTCAAATAAAAAAATTGAGGAAATTGTAAAGCATGTTGCATGCTAAGATTATCGTAGATCTCCCAATCTTCTATAACACATCCACATGAGAAAAATGCTGTTTTATCATTTATACTATTTCCACAATAAAAAAATCCAGCGTCAGCCATTTCCATCACCAATCTTCTCCTCGAATCAGCTGTTGCCCAATAATAATTAAATGAAAATTCACGCATTTTATATGTGTTCGTAGCAAGGTTTGTATTTATTTTGAGACATGTTTTATTTAATCACTATAAAATGTACTCTGTGATTCACTTCCTAGTTCTTGATACACGTAATTATAAAAGTACAATGAGGTTGCATAGCCGCTGTCAGCAACTTACAACGATGAACATTGAGCGGATTAGGAGGGATACGAAACTGTAAGATAGGTAGGTATTATGTTGAAAAGTAAACAAAAAAATATTTATTTTAAAAATTTATTATCTATACACCATTTATTTAAACATATAACATTTTTAAAAACACATATCGAATCATGATAAATAGAACTATACGAATCATGAGTATTTTCATATTTGTTGTGCAAGCTTAACAAACTAGGACAGCCTTTATCTTCTAAATTATTTACATTATTATTTGTGGGATAGAGGAGTGGACTGTAAGTTTTAGCTGGTTGTAGATTGACGTATAAGTAGTTCTGTACGAACGGGGTTCGACGTTCACCCAATTAAGGAACAAATTCAACAGTGTTTTGGACTGAGTACGACTCACCTTTATGCTGCTGCGGCGGCCTCCTGGATGATCTAAACGGTCTTTTGGGTGGACCGTCGATCCTGGGGCTAGGCACGAGTGACACCACACGGTAATGCACAATTTGTCCTTATTTTATCAATTTTCACTCACGGAGTAAAGAGTTAGATAGTTCTTGGGATTACAATGGCGACCGAATATCGAATGTTTGAGCGCGCGGGCCAGGCTCCTTGTTGATTGGCCCGCACAAAAGCATCTCGTCCTGATCGATGACAGATCGTGGGTAGGTCACGACCAATCACGCCCGAGTTAGCGAGCGTAAACAGCCAATTACTATTAAATTCGTCCAATCATGGGCTAGATACAGAACATACCCCCTACCGAAACCATAGTTATGGTTTCTATAAAACTAAGATTAACCTATTACCTATCTCGTTAAAGAGAACCCTAAATTAAACACTAAACTAGGTACCTATATCGAACAAAAACGTTTGTCTGAATCTAGTTTGTATAAGGTAACAGGCTGAGTTTATTGGTTGGTCTTTGTAAGACACTTTTTTCGGTGCGCAGAGTCACACACCGAACTATACCGTCGGGGCCTGGATGTAATTTTTCTATTTTGCCGAGAGGCCAATTACAGGAGGGAACATTATCCGTTTTTATTATCACCAAATCTCCAACCTTTGGGTTCGAGCAAGACGTAAACCACTTAGCTTTCTGCTGAAGAGTGTTTAAATATTCGTGACTCCAACGTTTCCAGAAAAGTTGGGAACATCTCTGGATGTACTGCCAACGTGACAATCTATTGATATTTACCTCTTGCACGTTATACTCGGGTATAGAGATCAAGCTTCGACCAATGAGAAAGTGTCCGGCGGTTAAAACATTAAATTCGTTAGGATTATCACTAGTAGGTAGTGGACAGAGGGGACGCGAATTTAAAATGGCTTCTGCCTTGCAAAATATCGTGGAGAGTTCCTCAAACGTTAAGGACTTTTCACCCGCACTTCGTACTAAGTGATATTTTGCCGACTTTATGCCTGCTTCCCAGAGACCACCCATATGTGGAGCACTGGGAACATTGAATTTCCAGTTAACCTGCCTTTTAGAACAGCCATCCGAAATGTCATTTTGACTTTCACGCAAAAACCTTTGGATTTCCGAAAGATGCTTACTTGCACCAACAAAATTAGTACCGCAATCCGAATATAGAACAGCGCATAAACCTCTACGAGACACGAATCTGTCTAAGCACGTCAGGAAACAGTCTGTGGAGAGAGAAGATAACACCTCCAGATGTACTGCTTTTGTTGAAAAGCAAACAAACAGTGCTAAATACGCCTTTGTCACTTTAGCATTACGACGTAAACTTTCTTTAATGAAAAATGGACCTCCGAGGTCAACTCCGACGTTAAAAAATACCTTATTAGGTATCAACCGAGTTGGTGGCAAGGGTGCCATTTGGGGTTGCAATAAAGACGGTTTACATTTAAAACAAGTTTTACACTTAGATAAAACAGATCTAATGACGCTACGAGCGGACAATATCCAAAAATTCTCATTGATAATACTTTGTAATGTTCGCGGACCTACATGTAAATATTTTTTATGTAAATAATTGATTAATAGTTTAGTAAACAAACTACATTTCGGAAGCAGACGCGGATGTTTAGAATTATACGGCAGTTCTGAATGACCGATGCGACCCCCTACCCTGAGGAAGTCGTCGGAATCAATAAATGAAGATAATTTTCGTAATGAGGAAACATGTTTCTTATCTTTAATCAATTTTAATTCCGCTTCAAAATAGGCGGTTTGAACTAATTTTATCAACACATCATTAGCTTTATTTAATTCTAAGGTTGATAATACTCCCGATTTGTAAGCAGTGTTACTCTCATTCCCCTTTCGTCTAAATCGTAAAATCCAAGCGAACGATCTTTGCAATTTGGAAAATGATGAAAACTGTCGAAAGATTCTTTCACAAAATTCTATCTTAGATTCCTTAAAATTATCATTAATTTTATTTTCGGTCAAGAAATTAACAGACAGTTTCAATTCCGGTAATTTATTATTACTCGCATTCACAAACACCGTTAGTGGCCAATCGATATAATTTTCATACATCCAATCTGTGCCCTGTAACCAACGTTGATTACAACTAACAAGTTGTGCCGGAGACGCTCCGCGAGAGCAAATATCGGCTAAATTATGTTCGCTACACACATGCCGCCAAAAGTGAGGGGGTAACACCTCAAGAATTTTCGTGACGCGATGACTAACAAAAGTTTTCAGTTTATAAGGTTCCGTTTGAAGCCACGACAGTACGACTGTCGAGTCTGAAGCTGCTGTAATTTTGTTGATTTTAACGCGGGTAAATGTGTCAACTACGAACTTTATTAGTTTGCTCAACAAAACTGCACCCATCAATTCCAACCAAGGAATCGTGACGGGTTTTATCGGCGCAACTTTAGATTTCGCGGTAACTAGACGAACCTTTACCTTACCCTTTTTATCGCGACTGATAACATACACGCATGCTGCATAGCCACGCAACGACGCATCACAAAATCCAACCAAATCGCATTCCGTCTCCCTTGGCAAGAGCATGTGACGCTCAATATGTAACTGCTTTAACTGAGGCAGTTCCAAAATAAAATTTTGCCAAGACTTAATTATATTATCTGGCAACCTTTCGTCCCAGCCAATGCCTAGCTTCCATAGCTCCTGCATGATCTGCTTCGCCACAAAAGTGCATGGTGCTATAAAGCCCACGGGATCGTAAATAGATGCTAGCAATTTTAGCACTGATCGTTTGGTTGGCTCGTTGTCTTTTAAATTAACCGAAAAAATGAAACTATCGGAATTTGGAATCCATTTAAGACCTAAAACTTTAATGGTACTATCGTTTTCATCTTTAACGAATGTTACGGAATTTTCCCTATTTTCGAAGGGGACGCGTCGCAGTAACTCCTCACTGTTACTCATCCATTTTTTTAAAGCAAAATTGGCACTTTCAAAAATACCAATTAATTGATCCTGTACTAAGCAAGCTTGCTCAAAAGTATTACATGAATATAGAATATCGTCCATGTAAACTCCCTCACGGAGGACCTGAGCAGCGAATGAAAAACGTTTTCCTTCATCGTTAGCTAATTGTACTAGCGTCCGAATTGCTAAGAACGGTGAACAACTAAGTCCGTACGTTACGGTTTTTAATTCGTATAATTTAATTGGATCGTTAGGCGATTCTCGATATAAAATGTGTTGATATAAGCGATCTTCTTTTCTTAAGGAGATAGCCCGATACATTTTACAAACATCACTTACTAGACAATATTCAAATAGCCGAAATTTCAAAATTATTGCTGCAATATCTGGATACAGTTTAGGCCCGACTAACAGAATATCATTTAAAGACACGTTATTGCTACTCTTCGCCGATGCGTCGAACACTACACGTAGAGGAGTGGAGGTACTAGTAGGTCGCAAAATACTGTGATGTGGAATAATGTATTTGCTAGGCGTATCACCCTGATAAAGTTCCATATGACCAAGTTCTTCATATTCACGCATGAATTCCTTATACTTCTTTTCTAGATCAGTAGTGCGCGCGAGTTTACGTTCCGTGTACAATAACCTGCGCTCAGCTGCAGCACGCGTTGCACCTAGCGGCGAGCGTTCGGGCGCAAAAGGCAGCGGCACCACGTATTGCCCGTTCGATTCTCGAGTATGTTCATTAGAGAATATCTCCTCGGCTAACTGATCCATTGGATTTATTGAAGGTGTGCACGGCACTTCCTCAATTTCCCAAAAACTGCGTAAAGATTTTCCAATCGACTGTTCTTCGTCATATGAAACCGATAAATTAAGATTTTGCGAACTGCTATTATTATGTGGATACAATTTTCCGCTAATAACATATCCAAAAACTGTTTTAATAACACTCGGAATACCATTCTTAATTACTAATGGTTTATCGCTAATGATATCTGGTACTATGTCGTTACCTAACAAAATATCTAGGCGAGAACGCTTGAAAAACAGTGGATCCGCTAACATAAAAGTGTCATACTCGTTAATGACATTGTCTGTGAAAGAGATATTAGGCATATCAGCGGAAACTTTTGAAATAACTACTAAATTAACACGAAATGTTGGACCGTTGGCATGCCTTGGTTTTAGTGTACAAGTAACCATGCCTTGATTTTTAACTATGCCCCCACCTATACCATGAATGGTAAACGGACATTTTTTACGTTTTAATCCTAATCTCTGAGCACACTCAGTAGTTATAAAAGAACTTTGAGCGCCGGAATCGATGACTGCACGGCAGTCTTGATATTGACCGACACCGTCCATAACATGCGTAAGTGTAGTACCTAAAACTACTCCGTATTCGCAGTTATTGCTTATTAATGCTTGCTTTACTGGTGCTTGTGTTGTTTCGCTTACGAAGTGAGACGACACTAGCGCTTGCTGCGCGTGTGAAAGAGACGGCTGCGCCGCCGTCAGGGAGCTCGCCACGGACGATATTCCCGCGCTTTCAGTATTAAAGTTATCTTTATGCAATAAATAATGGTGCGGTGATGCACAGACCCCGCAATTCATTGTACTTTTACAAGCACTGGACTGATGATCAGATTTAAGACAATTAAGGCAAAGTTTTAATGAATGAACACGGTTCATTCTTTCATCGACAGACAATTTACGAAATTGATCACATCGATAAATCATATGATTTTGTTTACAAATCACACAAGTCAAATTTAAGTTATTTTTATTACGGTTGTTATTTTCGTGCGGAGCTCGCGCCGTATTAAGAACCGACTTAGACGAAGATTTAATTTGGTTTTTATTTTGTGTATTACTAGATTTCGACGTGTTATTCGAAGAGTTGTCCTTAAAAGTGTGTTCGAGAACTTTAATTTGTTTGTTTACAAAAGCTATTAGTTCCGCAAACGTAGGTATCAATTTCTGATCCCGGTATTCTTCGAATAATTTTCGTGTATGAGGGTCGAGTCGTTGTAATGCCAAATGACACAATAAGAAATCGTCTAAGTTCTCAATGTTTAATGCTTGAATCGCTTTAAGTGAATAATCAAAGGTTTCTATAAATGAAGTTAAGTTCGACGTAGTATCCTTTGTTAACGGTGAAAAATTCAACATTTTATCGAAATACCTACATGCTAGTGTTCTGTGGTCGTGATATTTATCAACTAAACTTTGCCAAACTAATGTATAATTTGCGGCCGTAATTGGTAGGTTTTTTACGATATTTAATGCAGAACCTTTAACGCATGAAAGTAAATAATGAAATTTATCGATATCTGAGAAATTTCTATTATGAACTAATGATGAGAATGTGTCATAAAAAGTTATCCAATTTTCAACTTCACCGTCAAATTGAAATAACGTTAACTTTGGTAACGCGGGTGTAGGTACTACTAACTCATTTTTTTCTAACGCTGGATAGAAATCGGATTCTGATTTTGAATATTTACTAGCGATTAACTGACATGTATTATACATTTCGTCAAATGTTTCGAGCTCACTTAACGACATTTTTGCAGTAGGTTTTATTTGTACTTCTATTTCGTACAAACTAAATATGGCGGATTCAAACTTCGCACGAACACTTTCCATTTCCGACAATAATATCTTAAACAATTGCAATTTATCTGGTTCTGTTCCCAACTTTTTGGAATAGTCATAAAGCTTTTGAATCTTCGTAAATAAATATTCCTTTTTAACTATTAAGCTTTTCCTTTTCGTTTCTAAAACTTCCGCCATTTTGGAAGCGTGGTTTTAGCGAAACTAAAAATTAAGAAATCCTGCGCGAATGGACCAGAATGTGGGATAGAGGAGTGGACTGTAAGTTTTAGCTGGTTGTAGATTGACGTATAAGTAGTTCTGTACGAACGGGGTTCGACGTTCACCCAATTAAGGAACAAATTCAACAGTGTTTTGGACTGAGTACGACTCACCTTTATGCTGCTGCGGCGGCCTCCTGGATGATCTAAACGGTCTTTTGGGTGGACCGTCGATCCTGGGGCTAGGCACGAGTGACACCACACGGTAATGCACAATTTGTCCTTATTTTATCAATTTTCACTCACGGAGTAAAGAGTTAGATAGTTCTTGGGATTACAATGGCGACCGAATATCGAATGTTTGAGCGCGCGGGCCAGGCTCCTTGTTGATTGGCCCGCACAAAAGCATCTCGTCCTGATCGATGACAGATCGTGGGTAGGTCACGACCAATCACGCCCGAGTTAGCAAGCGTAAACAGCCAATTACTATTAAATTCGTCCAATCATGGGCTAGATACAGAACATTATTTAAAATATTTTTTACCTCGCTTTTTCTAAACCTTTGGTGTAGACACATTTATCTCTTAAAATATCTACTATCAAATTCTCACGATTTGAGTAAGGCACAAATCCTTCATACCAGTCTCAGCGAAACCTCCCTCTCAAAGATCTGACTCAAGCGGTGCGCTATAAAAGGCGGCGCGCGCCTAGCATTTTTTTTTTACTCTGTCTTCGGTCGGCAACGGTTGAACATCGCTACCCTCGTTTGTATTTTCATATTGTCATTAATTCATATCATTTGCAGTAATTAGAGTTTCGGATGTCATTGTTTTAGTTTATCATTTGTTGTAATTTCGGTTATAAAATTTTGATTATTAATTAAATAATTTTGGGAAATACTTGTGCGTTATTTTATTTAAAAAACTGTCCTCACTTCTGGTTTCTAAGATCAGAAGTGGGATAGACCACGTGCTTAGTGCTGTTTGTGCCATCTGTTTTAAGTTAACTAAATATCCGTTAGTGTTTGAATTTGACCTAATTACTGCAAGTTTTGTTGTTTGTGGTTTCGCGTGTATCGGTAAGTGTTAATTTTATTCCTGATCATTTAATTTCTGAGATATGGGACGTTCGACAAGTGTTGAAAAACTAGACGATTCGCGTCGACTGCATCGTAATCGTTCTCGAACGTTGAGAAGTAGATCGCGTAATCATAGCCATGGTTCCAGAAGGAGCAATCACACTCCTTCACCGCGTGGATACCGTGAGCGTGCTCATGGTCATGAACGTACCTCTTCGAGATATCGTAATGTGTCCCGTAGTCCACGTAATGGTCATAGACGTCGTGATACCTCATACAGCCGCCGTGATTCTCCGCGTGATCAGGCCTTAGGTCAAATATTAGCTCGCTTGAATTCTATTGACAGCCGTTTGCCGACTTCGACAACGTGTCGCGTGTCTACGCCTGTTGAGGAGCATAGCCCACGGGGGCAGAAAACTTTCAATAGGCAGAAGTCGCGAACGGTTGACCAGGATAATGACGTGACAGATAAGCTCGTTGTCGCATTGTCTTGCTTAGTTCAGGCGAGATCGCATAATTTTTATATTGCTCCCTTTGATCCCAACCTGCACGACTTTGACGTTTGGTGTTCAGAGGTAGATCGCGCTCGTAATTTAAATAAATGGGACGATCGCGAGTGTCTAGGGCGCATAGGAAGTTGTTTGCGTGGTGACGCGAAGTCATGGCTTAATGATTGGATAACAAATGATCGTTCGTGGAGCAACTTCAAGTTAGAGTTTCGTTCACTGTGCCCACGTCATGTAGATGTTGCTACAATTTTATTTGAGGTTATGTGTAACAATTCAAATAAATTCCCGACATATGCCGAATATGCTCGCAAATCTCTTTTGCGTCTTAACATTGTAAAGGGCTTGTCTGACGAGCTGAAGGTTGCAATAATTGTGCGAGGTATTACTGATGCTCAAATAAAGGCTGCGGTAACGAATGCAAAACTCCAAATAAAAGATTTAGTCGAATTTTTGTCGGTATATATAAAACCAAAAACCGAGACGCGCAGTTTAAACAATCCTTCCCACTCAAACAATGTAGGACCGTCATCATTGCGTAAACGCGAAGCAATCAAATCGGGAGATAGTAAGATAGTGTGTCATTATTGTCGTAAAGCTGGTCATACGAAATATGACTGCAGGAAAAGACCTAAAGTTGACACTAATGCGCATTAGCAGATACCGTGACGTCAACGCCTTCAACATCGGGTGATAAATCAGTCAAGTTTTGCACATATTGTAAACGTAACGGTCACGTGATTGATACATGCTTTTCGAAACAAAAGTCTGAAACTGAACGTAATCAAAAGAAATCGGCTAAGATAAATTTTTGCTGCAGTGTCAATCGAAACGAGACAACATAATGTCTGCTGTTATTCAAAAGGTGCCTATAGTTAATTTGATTGATAATGGTTCTGATATCTCGTTGATTTTAGAGTCTGTTCTTAAATATTTTAATTTCAATCGAATCCCAACGTATCGTTCGTTGAGAGGTATAGGCAGCCAAGAGATTGAATCAACGTCATAATATGTTACGACGATGATTGAATTTCCTGAAGTGTCTTTGGAAGTTGATTTGTATGTGGTCCCAGTTGGGTGCATTACGCCCGCTCGCTCACCGCATTGTTACGGTCCTAGGGGGTAGCCACAATTTTTTTTTTACTTAATAATTGGTCGCGTGTTCAAAAAGATTGAAATACACTGTTGTAGATACTGCGAATCCTCGCATGGCTGTTGCCAAGACTCGTGTGACTGAGCTCTTGATCGAATTCATACGAGATTAGATGTTATTGAACGTGGTTACCGATTATCACTTACTGAACGTCCGTTGCATTCAAATACCGAATGTCAGTTATTTTTATCCAATACGGTTGAACGAACGTTTGCAAACAATGTTCAAGTTTTAAAGCGGCTACACTTTTTAAGTTGAAAACTACCTACCAGTTGAAGTTTTAACTCTGGCGGGTTTGATATTCCTTTTTCGGGAAGGTAAGTCAGTAGTTACCAGGGGCGACTGATTGTACATGGTCAGGTACGGCCGAGACTAGGTAAAGTGAATTCTCTCGTTCGATCACCTGAACCTACAAACATTATGAGGTCCTGTAGTTTCTGGGGCTTGCAAGCTATTGTCGCTGTTAAATTGCAGGCCATGCCTCTTAAAACAGCAAGCATATCAAGGCTGCTGATGAAGGGTAAGCCTATTTTGTGTGGCGCTGAGCAGTATACTGCTCGCGACTACCCACATACATAAACTGCTTGACTAACGAACCGGTTTTAGCTATATTTGTTACCAATGTCCCATGGAACTTCATATTTCTGCCAGTGCTGTTGGAGTTGTGTGAGTTGGGTGACTTCAGCCGCACTGGTCAACTTTCAAGGTTGAGCAACTCTTGAAAGGGTTGGTCCGTGGATGGGTGACTGATTCAATATATGCCGAGACTTCTCCGTGCCTCGGATTGGACCTGTTTCAGGATAGTGCAGACTAAAAGATTGTGCAGTCGCTCCGTGTGAGGTGCTGGTGCTTACCTGTATGCGCTGTGTCATGCGCAGTGGCCCGCGTCGTGGTGCGCGGTGGCGCCTTACGTGATGCGCATGGTGTGCGCCCCGTGGTGCGTGCTGACGTGCTTCACGGTGCGCTTGGAATGCGCTGTGTCATGCGCAGTATCCCGCGTCGTGGTGCGCGGTGGCGCCCTGCGTGAAGCGCTATGGTGTGCGCTGCGTGAAGCGCTATGGTGTGCGCTGTGTGATGCGCATGGCGTGCGCCACGTGATGCGCATGGTGTGCGCTCCGTAGTGTACGCTGGGCACTTCATGGTGTGCTGTGCTGCGCTGCATGGTGCGCTGGGTGTGCGCTTCATGGCGTGCGCTGCGTGGTGCGCATGGTTTGCGCTCCGTGGAGAGATGCCGTCTTGATGCCTGTCTTTATGACGCATGCTCCGCTTTCTTCGAGGCTGGGCGACCGGAAGACTTCTGTTTGGCCTGAACCCCTGGTTCATGACTTCTGTTTGGTCTGAGCCTCTGGCTTATGACTTCTGTTTGGCCTGAACCCCTGGTTCATGGCTTCTGATAGGTCTGAGCCTCTGGCTTATGACTTCTGTTTGGCCTGAACCCCTGGTTCATGGCTTCTGATAGGTCTGAGCCCCTGGCTTATGACTTCCGTAAGGTCTAAGCTCCTGGCTTATGACTTCTGTTTGGTCTGAGCCTCTGGCTTATGACTTCTGTTTGGCCTGAACCCCTGGTTCATGGCTTCTGATAGGTCTGAGCCCCTAGCTTATGACTGCCGTAAGGTCTGAGCCCCTGGCTTATGACTTCTGTTGGGTCTGAGCCCCTGGCTTATGACTTCTGTTTGGCCTGAACCTATGGTTCATGGCTTCTGTTCTGGTTAAGTATAAGCTTCACTACTGTTTATTTATCTTGGCTAGTATTCTACCCAATGGAAGGCCGGAATTCCATTGCTTGGAATGCTATTTAGTTCCATTTACGTTTTAATGCTTAAAATCACCGTTTTTGCTTTGTTACTTTTTTTCTTTCTAGTCTGAAGCATTTAAATTTACATTTCAATTATCTAAGAAACCTTCCTGTTTGGTTGGGTGCCTGATGGTGGGAGTGCACGCTCACTATCGCGTACTTAATAATATTAGTTCAAGTGTTTACTATCCTTTGGCTTCAGACACATAAGTGACGCAAGAAAACAAATGTACAGTATGTGTTACTTTACAGATGATTATGGCGAGTCTGAGGATGGCGGCCAGTCTGGTGATGGTGGCCCTAGTGATGGCGCAAGGCAAGATGCGGTCGAGGACGCCTCGCTGTCAGGAACGGCCGTCTCAGCGAAACCTCCCTCTCAAAGATCTGACTCAAGCGGTGCGCTATAAAAGGCGGCGCGCGCCTAGCATTTTTTTTTTACTCTGTCTTCGGTCGGCAACGGTTGAACATCGCTACCCTCGTTTGTATTTTCATATTGTCATTAATTCATATCATTTGCAGTAATTAGAGTTTCGGATGTCATTGTTTTAGTTTATCATTTGTTGTAATTTCGGTTATAAAATTTTGATTATTAATTAAATAATTTTGGGAAATACTTGTGCGTTATTTTATTTAAAAAACTGTCCTCACTTCTGGTTTCTAAGACCAGTATATCTTTCTATTACGTTCAATCCAACTAACTTAGCGTTTTTCTGGTTTGGTCAAATCGTGAAATGAAAATGGTGGCTTGAATAAAAACACTTGCATTTTTTGATTACGTAGTAGGGTCAAGTGGGGGACAGTGTAACAGGGGGCACAGTATAACATCCAGATTAACTCTGTCCTGCAATTTGCAATTTGTATTAATTTGTGTTTCTAGCTGAGAGAATTGTATTGATGATTTTAATAATTATAATTCTATAAATTCATACTTGCTACGTTCGCGAATCAATTTTTTACCAAGAAACAACCTAACATTGACCTATAAATTGCAAAAAACGTAAGAAAATTTGAATTTCGCGGGCTAGGGTGCAGCTTTCACCTTAAGGTGTTTTGTCAATCTCATGTGCTGCCATCTTAGACAGCTCACATCGAACATCAAATCGCTCGGTGAACGGAAGAAAGCTCGAATATATGATTTTCGTAAAAAAATTGTGAACAATTTTGGATAGTGAAGTTTTTTTCTTGTTGGAAAACTAATAATTTCTGGTGAGTAAATATATAATCTCTTTAATCTTCAATTAGTTGGTCATAATTAACAAAGATCCAATAGGCCGCAGAGTGCCGGTAATCGGGATTACCCGTCAACGTCCAATAAGCCCCAGTGTGCCGATCCGACTAGCGCGGTTTCAACCTCTATTACTAATTAACTAAGGGTCATATTCCTGTGGAAATTTTACATACTCGGAGAGTGATAGTATAGTAGTTTTACAAACATTTCCATAGACAAATACTGTTTCGAAAAAAATTAAAAAAAGTTTTTAGTTGCATGTTTACGTTTGTGAATGGCGGACGAAATTTTGCTAGAATTGTGTGTTTTAAACAGTTTTGTGTTTGTTTATGTGTTATGTTGAGTATTATATTTATTGCTGTGTTATTATTACGTCGTAATAACATCGGTTTAGATAAATATTTTGAAGAAATATTACGTAATAACATTTTTATCAAGGTCAGCCGATTTTATTCGTATTGTTATTGTGAGCGTGAATGATGTGAGCTTGTATGTGTTATTCAAAGTTTGAGGGTATGTATTTATTCTAAGGTAGTTATTACATCGTATTAGAAAAAAAACGCAACACAAAACGCAACGCAAACGCAGAAACGCAATTTGAAAAAGCAGTTACTTTGTTTTGTTTCCGTAATATGAAGTTTGAGTATGAATAATAGGAAAATATTTTATCGGACTGTACAAAAAAAACAATGTTATTAGTTTACTTGTCTATTCATAGTGTAACATGCAAAATTTCGTGTAGATTGATACAGTGGTTTTACCAGAAACCAACTTATCACGTGAACAGACACTATTCCCGCCAAATCGTTTATAACAGCATTTGATTAGAATTCAACTCTCGTAACACAAGTATTGTTTACATTTTATGATAAGGTCTGTTTATTCAACAACCCAATAAAAAAAACTTCAAGTGCCTCGCACCAATAGAAGCGTCAGCGATCCGTTTTATGTAAACAAAGTCGTAAACATGTCAATGGCGGGAAACAGCGCGGATGTTGACGGATGTGGCGGTTTCGCGCGTAAAGATGTTCACAGGTTAAACAATATGGTGTCGGGTACAATGTAACGGGTACATTGTAGGTTTTTTACATCGGAAATTATTAGAAGACCTATTGAATAAAAGACGCAAATTGGCCTACATCGTGTAGGCTAATTTGCTAATGATATAAATCTTATTTTTTTTTGTAATTAATATATTTACCTATTTATTTTTATTATCTTATGTTTCATAGATTCACATTTATTAATGGTTTTATTAGTATTTAGGTACAATGCTAATAAAACCACTAAAAAATGTTAAGCATGTAAACAATTTATTTTCATTATTTATTATTTTAGAACAATCTAGAAGACGAAATGAGAAGCAGTCCGAGTTTTGATGACAGTATTAGACTCTTTTGCCTTGATAAGATCAGGACGACCGCGGTACAAAAACCAAAACGGGTTTTAGCATCAAAAGGATCAAAACAACTTAATAAAGTAACAGAATGGCTGCTACAGATAATGAGCTGCCTCCCGTGAAGGTATTCCCTCGGAAAAATTCAAAACATACATCGTTTAATGTACTTATGTTTAATCTATTGTTATAGTGTACCCCTATGGCTGTTAAACTGTACCCCACCCCTGGGGCACACTATAACAAATTTGTGATCTCAGAAAACTAAAAAAAGAAGTAGTTTTTAATTATAAACTTGATATAATTGCAATTCTAATACGAAGGTTAAAGACTGCTGATTTTAATGTAAACAATAAGAAGACGATATTATAAACGATTTTTTTTTCTAAAAATTAAAAAAAAATTGTTACACTGTCCCCCACAGCAATTTCTTTTATGATGTAGCGTCCCTATGTGGTTAAACATAATATTGTACAATAGAATATAAATACAACATGTAAAATATCTTAACAAGTAATATTAACGTTAACATTATTAACGACATGACTGTTTGTCGACTTACGGACAAACAGATGTTTTCTGTTTATATCTAAATGTTATGCGAGTAGCAGGTGCGCGGGCTAACGACCGCTGGCGGCGTCCGCGCAGCGGGCGCTCGCCTTACGTCACGTCAGTCGGTAGAACGTCGCTCTGCTATCGAGACGACTACCCGCCTGCACTAATATACGCCTACCCGCCTTTAATATTTTGTTTCTCGCGCGCTTGCTACTAAGCTATTGTTCAAGTACTTTTTCTATCATCCTTTTCTCGTGCTGTGGAAACATTGTGCTTCTATCTGTGTCTGACTTTCACCTTCCATTCTTAACTGTATAAGTGTTGTGTATGTGGACTTTGGTCAGTATACCAATTCAAGAGGACATCTGTGTTTCATTCTTCTCACGTACGTACCCCACTTCATTGGTGACCCCGACGTGATGTAGATGTAGCGACATCTATGACGCCGCACACGAACTAAAAAATAGCAAGAATTCTACATCGCGCAAGCAGAGTTCTCCGCGCGATTTGAACATATACAACAGTCCGAAAATCAACCATTGGGCAGTTGCCCGGACCAGACACAACACCCGTCTGGTCGGAGGATCCTCCCTTTTCAACGGAGGTTTGCGGGACTTTACACCCTGTTCCACGCACCTTTAAACTGGTGACCCTCGAGCATGAACGTCAGCGCAGCCTTCGTGCAGCTACTTCAGCGTGACGTCATCATCATCGCTTCCTTCAAGCTCTTGAGCAACGAGTCATACAGCCAGCCAGTACCAACGGCTTCTACGGGTATCCTGACCACCAGCATGCAGCGGATGCGCATTCCTGGTCAGCATCCTCAGCCTCTTTCATCACCATCAACCTCATCAGCGATCTTAGCGCAGCGAACAGCACCTTCGGCCGGTCGAAGAACCTCTCCTGGTCGACGCCAGCAGTCAAGCCACTACGTCGCACAGCACCGCTCCGACCCACTGGAGCCTGCAGCATCATCCCGACTCACTGGGACATCATCACCCCGACTCACTGGGGCATCATCCCGACTCACTGGGACATCATCACCCCGACTCACTGGGGCATCATCCCGACTCACTGGGATAGCAACACCCCGACTCACTGGGGCATCACCGCAGACAGTTCCGACTCACCGTGAACTATGCGGCTCTTCCGGTTCCGACTCACTGGAACCAACCTTCCACTGGCCCGGCAAGCATCACAAGATGTATGGACGACTCATCAAGAACCATCGATCTCCGGAGGGGAGTGATGTAGCGACATCTATGACGCCGCACACGAACTAAAAAATAGCAAGAATTCTACATCGCGCAAGCAGAGTTCTCCGCGCGATTTGAACATATACAACCGTCCGAAAATCAACCATTGGGCAGTTGCCCGGACCAGACACAACACCCGTCTGGTCTGAGGATCCTCCCTTTTCAATGGAGGTTGTGGAACTTTACACCCTGTTCCGCATACCTCCAAAATGATAAATTTATTTGCCTCTGTTTTAAAACCTTGAACATGTACAATGGCAGTCATGATAACCTGCTCACTATATTACTTAAAGGTTTATATTCCACAAGTCGATCGTTAATAATTAAACAATAACCAGTTGTGTTATCTGGTATTGGCACTGAAGATTCAATTTTAAACTATCGTTTTAAACTATCGTTTTGACTTGTACAGTCTATAATAAAGACAGGTGCTTTCTCCTTAACATCGGTTATTTTAAGTAGGGTAAGGTGGGCACAGTGATACAAAAAAATAAACGGCAATGTAGTGACGAAAATATGAATTTTATCAACTTTTAACTGCCAAAAGTTATAAGTTATAACTGCTGGTAAGGAGAGACTATTATAGTTTCTATTCTTCTTATAATTATTTAAACTTAAATAATATTAGCAACAACCTACTTAAAATGGCACTTTAATGAGATCAGTCGATTGTAACAATGAGCCCCGCATCTGGGGTACTCTGTTACAGGGTAAGGGACACAATATTACAACATTAAAATAATAGAAAACAATCAATAATATGAGAAAAAATAAGTATTAACAAATATAAAATTTCTTTATAATATTGCTAAACTTTTTATTCTTGTTCTGAACATTCTTTCTCCTTTTTTACATATCTTTGCAATGTCATGAAATTAACATGTCCTTCATTTGCTGCCATTCGAAGACTCATCCCACTTTCAATCATCAGAATTGCTTCTCTCATATCATTTTCAGTATGGAGTACGTAATCCGTCTTCCTGTTACCTGTTGCAATTACCATTCTAGGTAACAATTCGCATAAAAACCTCTTAGAACACGGTCAAAAACTTAATCATAAACAAACTATTTTAGGTACCGTAGCTAATGGACAATCAATCCGTTCCATAGGTACTATTCAGTTACCCATTACCTATATTCAAAGAAAAAATTAACATCATAACTGCTCACGTTATACCCAGCATTACTGAACCATTTATCTTAGGAATAGATTTCTGGAAGTTATTCAATTTAGCCCCAGATGTTTTACAAGCCATAGACTCTTCTGATTCGAATAATCCAAAAACTTTTATTATTACCGCGGAAAGCAAAAAAGACGTGTGGCACTCGGAGACTGCCGCGGTAAAGCTATTGCATAGCATTTTTTATCAACTTATGCAATTATAATTTTTTTTTTCCTGTTTCTTTTTTCTTTGATATTAATTCAAGTTACACTTTTTACACGCACGTCATCATCATCATCATCATCATCACCACCGTCATCATCATCATTATTATCATCGTCATTATCATCATCATCGTCATCGTCATCGTCATCGTCATCGTCATCATCATCATCATCATCATCATCATCATCATCATCACTATTCATCGATAGATGGCAAAACTAAAAATTATCACCGCTGTGCCGGTCGGAGTGGGGGGTGTTAGGTTATTTTCGTTACGGAATTTCTGGATTCGGTCTCCACGCTCAAGGCCCGCGATAGAAGCTATGCAATAGCTTAAAAATTAATACATTACGATACAATGACTGATACTCAGAGACTGATATCAGATTCAATTATAAATCAATTCCGAAACATTTCAACCGAAACCCAACCATTAGGAAAAACACATTTAGTCGAACATCAAATAGACACGAGAGACCATCCACCAATTAGGCAACGTTGCTATCGACTTTCTCCAGAAAAACAAAAAGCCTTATGTACAGAAGTAGATAACATGTTAGCTCTCAATGTTATCGAATCTTGCGCTAGTCCTTGGCTTAATCCAGTTATAATTACTCCAAAAAAAAAATGGAACGTGGCGTTTTTCACCACTGATGAGACGGCACTTTTCAATATTTTTTCACTGTTTATTGCAGCTCGAATTTCACTCCGTGAACGACCGAAAACAGTTTTTGTGGATTTACAATAGACTAGGCTTGAGTTAAGCAAAAAAGTAGAAGTAGTAACATCTGATATGTAATTTTTCGAAACAGATTTTTATAGGAACGACTATAATAGTATGTAGTAAGTGAGTATAGAAGTAGGTATAACTTTTATATCTTCGTTTTAAAAAAATGTCAACGTTATTTTAAATAGTTGCACGATAACGTTACATCGTTTTAAATTGTACGTAATTTGTGCGTGTTTGTCATCGTTGAAGACTTGCAGTCAACCTTGATGCAATATAGAAGTAGGTAAGTATAGCTTTGATACCTTCGTTTTATAAAATGTCAGTTATTTTAAATAGTGGCACGGTAACGTTACATCTGTTTCAGTTTGTACGTAATTTGGGCGTATTTGTCGTCGTTAAAGACTCACAGTCAACCCCGACACAATATAGAAGTAGGGATAACTTTTATACCTTCGTTTTGAAAAAATGTGAAAGTTATTGACTCGCAGTCAATCCCAGAGCATTTACAAAACTCTTAATATTTCACTGTTCACTTTTAGGTCACCCAAAAACTGTTAATATTTCACTTTTAGTTCACTTATTGATGCAGTTTTCGAAGATAGGGCTCAATTTGTGATTGTGCTCACCTTTTTAGCATGTTGCCTGCAGGCCACGTGCGATAGCTACCGCGCACGAAAAAGGAATGAGCTAAAAGTCAATGTCAACAAGAGGCAGACATACAGCCAGTACGTCACTACTGTTTTAAAATTTAAAAATCTTTAAATACATGCAAAGTTACCGAGTAGGTAAGGGTACTACGTTGTTATAATCATATCTGAAAAATGAAGCAACGAAATATAATTACAACACTTTAGTCAGTACTTATTTAAAATATTGATCATCATAGCAAAAGAAACGCTCGTTCATAGAACAGTGATATCGGTAGATAAAGGAAGATTATGAAGTCCTAGTTTTTTTATAGCATTTAATTTTTTTTTGTCACTCGTAATTATAAATTAGTTGACTAACAAGCTGTTTCCGAACGCAAACAAAAGAAACCTTAAATTAAATTACCCCCATTGTTTAGTTTGTGATACATAATAATATACAGGGTGTAAAAAGACACATCACAAAGCCGTCAACTAGGCATACTATACATCTAACAAAGTAGCTTTGTGCAAAATTTAATGCTGGGAAACGAATTTTATTTTTAGGTATGAAAAAAAAAATACTGCGCGCAATGTAATGCGAACCAAGGCAAGTGGAGTTCAACACCGCCCCTTCGCCCTAAGCCACGTAGGTACTTGTCAGAGACGTTTGATATTCATTGCGTTTTTGTAACTTCAAATGCGTAAATTGGAAAAAAAAAAACGAAAATTCAGGTGATGTTTGTTTGGGAAAAGGACATAGCTTATGAGAACAAAAGAAAACAATAGAGGTTTTTATTATTATTTATTTGTAATATTGTTGGCCACACGGTATTGTCCATTAGAAATCCCGGGAAGATCCATATTAATATCAACATTTCGATGCAAGTACATAAATAACTCTACCTAATTCCGACCTCTGGTACAAACACTTTGACCTTCAATATCTCCAGAATCAGTGGATTCCCAGGTATGGTATAGTGGAAAAAAAATGATCAAAATAATGGGTAGAATATTTTTTTTTCGGCTCGAAAACTGTCTTTTTACACCCGATATGTATATAACGAGGCATCACTACTCAGATCACTCGTAGATAGGTGTCTCCGGTACAATTTCTCATTGTTGGTAGGAATGGTGGTTCAACTTCAATTAAACACAACACTTGACTGAAACTCATGGGTTTTATTTCATTTAAACCATGTACAGACACTTGTGGAACTGCATAAGAGTTGATCAGTCATCTGAAGCTAAGAAACTAAAACTACATAATATGTGGCCTGCCAGTTCCAAGGCATTGTTCTCTCAGAGAAGAACTGACAGATAAGAAACTCTGGAGAAATTCCTTTACAACTTAATTATATTACAACACTTGTCGAGAAACACAATCTATCACGATTCCTTTTTCTTTTTTAGTCTAGACAAAACTACTGTAAGTGCATACTCTCTAGTCTCGCGCACAGCACACACGCGTCCCATTCAAGTGGGCGGAAACACCATATTCCAATACAGAATTTCATTACTTATTTAAGAAAACTTACAAACAATACCAAAACACTTATTAATTAATTATGTAATCAATAAACAATAGTTATTAATTACTAATGCTAAAACATTTCTTATAACTTAAGTTAAATTAGTAGCTTCATTACTTCTTTCAACAACAACATTTCCGGCAATTTTAGTAATTTTAAACAAACAAAGGTAGACATAAGAACTTGTTGTGTTAAATAGTCATATGAATTTATAGTTCGGGATATAATACTGAAACCAATTTAGCTTTCATTTTAAATTATAACATCCAAGTATTGATCATTTTTAATCTCCCTCAAACCACGCCATCTTTGGTAATGTAAGACATAGACAAAACTATACTCATTGTAATTGTTAAAATGACCAATAATCCAGAAGCTATTAAATAAATGTTTCCTTGATTTTATTTAACCCTTAGTTTTAATATAAACATTGCAATTAGTTTAATAATCGATACTCATAACTTATTAAAGGTTTGATTCCATCAAGACGCCAATAGATGGCGCTGAATGTAAATAGGAACTATCACCTTGTGTCATAGTTGAAGATGGATCCCATAGCGGGCAAAATTAACTAAACTAACTTTAAATCTCAAATATTAGTTCAAATAATTAGTAATGATTGTTATTTTAGCAGCTAGACGCTCTCGCGGCGACATATATATTATAAACCAGAGAAAATAAGACGTGCCACTTGAAAAGTATTATAATAACTGATTAGTTAATTTTGTAATATATTTTTAATTAAATACACATACACCATATAATATTTAACCGTAAAACTTTGTTTACGTTTCGTCTAATGCTATAATTAAATGAAGTATAATAGTGCTGTCTACATTTTGTTTCATTGTGTGGTCACACTACTATATCTATTTTCATCGGATTAAAAAATAATATTATCTCAGCTATGAGGTAAGAAATACACAATTTTAGATACCTATAATTTAGTAGAAACTTAGTACTAAAAGTTAAGTTCACTAGACTTTCTAATATGCCTCTCGTCTAGCAACTAGAACATGCACATATGTCTGTGGAGGTGAGGATTGAGGGACCAGTTTTAATAATTGCTATCTTCTAATTACGTCGACAATATGTCCTAAGTCTTTTACTTAAACTTTAAGTGGGAAAAGAAAGATTTTATTTGATTCGGTAATATTCACTAAAATATTTATCTTTCTTGTGTGGAATGACCACAGTCGTAATATATTTTTTTATGCTTTGTGGTATGTAATTCAGTAAATATCTTTTCAAATTCTATATTAAATGTAGTCACAATACCTACATTTTCAGATACTTTGCGAGATCTGGCTGAAAGCCTGAGGGACCGCACTTTAAGGGCTGTAGTTTTTAATACATTTATTTACAAATGCCCAGATTTTTTCTACAATTAGTTTAGGTCTACTATTAAATCCTACAATTTTTATTTTTGCGAAATACCAGTGTGGTCCGTCGTTCACACGCACATGCATTTTATACGAACTGTACTTTCTCTGCACCTTTGCTTTTATCATCTGCAGAGTGACATGAATTCGGGTTTTTTCTAATATGTAGTCAACAATGTGACGACACCGCCGCTCGCGCGGCAGCTACACAAGTAGCTCTCGACATAACTCACTTTGCTCTGCTTGACTTTGCGGTGTATTTTTTTCCGCATCCAAAACAGGGGGTAGGCCGGCCGGTCCGCTATCCGTAAAATAACTATTTGATATATTATTACCTCCACCTCTGTTTTTACTAACATAACAGTCAAAGCTATTGTTCACCAAACATGCATTTTTCAAATAAGTTAATTTTTGACTTCGTTCAACTTTTCTTCAGTAACACACGACTCCTTAATCGTTCTTTATTAATTTTGGGTGAACAGTATATCCTATGAGCTTTGTCGGAAAAAGCAACATGGTCAAAATGAACTGGAGGTAGCTTATGTAAGGACCTTGCAACAAAAACTGGAAATAAATCCGGATCAGTCTCTTTAATAAAAAACTTTTTTACAAAAAAATAGAACCGACTTCCAAAAAAAAGCGCAAAATAACTTTAATTTTGGAAGTCGGTGTTCCTGTTTTGTGTCTTCGTTTTTTGACACCGACTTCCGAAATTAAAGTTATTTTGCGCTTTTTTTTGGAAGTCGGTTCTATTTTTTTGTAAAAAAGATTTTAATTTTTCACTTTTTAGTTGTGGCTCCCCATTTAACTGTGTTAACAATTCATAGACATACGATAGCAGCAATCGCGGTTGATTTGCTGTCCATTTTTGAAGAGTTCCGTTGTCTGTCTCCGAAACCCATCATCAGATCTTTTTGAAATTTAAATGGGACCATTTCGGAATAAACCCCTTTCGAACAAAAAAAGAATTTTGCAAATCCGTCAATATATGACTGAGTTATGCCCGAACATACATAAAAAAAAAAAAAAAAAAAAAATACAAACATCCGAATTGATAACCTCCTCCTTTTTCGAAGTCGGTTAAAAAGGCTTACAACGTCAAATAAATATCTCTTGCGTCCATCCTTCCTTCTATTTATCTTTTTCTTTGAAGTAGGCATTGATTCGAATAGCAAGCTCTTTTCACTTTCGATCTCCTCTGTAGAAAAACTCGACACACACAGATTCACCAAACTTTCTTCGTTCATAATGTCTACTTTATTTTGGATAAAGGCTAATAACTCACCACTAAATTGCACTGATTGCATTTTTCAATATTATTAGACGTCATCTTCGTGCGATGAGTCACGACGATTTGTTATACAATTAACCAATGTCCATAAAAATTCTTTCCAAAAAAAAATCCAAATCATAATTAAACTAACTTTAAATCACAGATATCAGACGATGTTAACACTACCCTACAGGACTCCCTCTCCCTTTAGTGAGTATGTCGTAATAAATTCAAAACTGAATGAATGAACTGACAAATATCACACTTACAAGATTTTTCTCTAGTATGTGTGCTAATGAGTATTTTTGAATAACGCTTCTCTTTGCTGACAGACATCACAATTGAAAGATTTTTTACCCATTGTGACGTCTTCAACTATGTTTTGCTAAATCAGACTTAGATATACGTATCTGTGTCGACATTTATAGAAAGAAAAAGTATTTATTTGCCACAAATTAACGACACACAACGGATAAGAACATTATGATTTTGCTTAAACTAAACCCTTAACGATAATGTTAGCAGTGTGTTAGTCGAATATGTCTAGTTAAACTACCCTTCTGACTGAAAAAACACTGACAGACATCACATTTGAAAGGACTTTCACCCGTGTGCATACGAATGTGGCTTGTTAAATTACCCTTCTGACTGAAACAACACTGACAGACATCACATTTGAAAGGCTTTTCACCCGTGTGTATACGAATATGTTTTATTAAAGTACTCTTTAGGTTAAATCTACGCTGACAGACATCACATTTGAAAGGTTTTTCACCCGTGTGGGTACGAATATGTCTTGCTAACTCTGTTTTTCCATTAAAGCTACGCTGACATATATCACATTTGAAAGGACTTTCACCCGTGTGCATACGAATGTGGCTTTGTAAATTACCCTTCTGACTGAAACAACGCTGACAGACATCACATTTGAAAGGTTTTTCACCCGTGTGCATACGGATGTGGCGTGTTAAATTACTATTCTGACTGAAACAACACTGACAGACATCACATTTGAAAGGCTTTTCACCCGTGTGTCTACGAATATGTGTTGCTAAATTTGTTTGTTTATTAAAGCTACACTGACGGATATCACATTTGAAAGGTTTTTCACCAGTGTGCGTACGAATATGTCGTGTTAAATCGTGCTTTCGATTAAAACTATTCTGACAGATATCACATTTGAAAGGTCTTTCACCCGTGTGCATACGAATGTGGCGTGTTAAATCCTGCTTTCGATTAAAACCATTCTGACAGACATCACATTTGAAAGGTTTTTCACCCGTGTGGGTACGAATATGTCTTGCTAAATCTGTTTTTCCATTAAAGCTACGCTGACATATATCACATTTCAAACGATTTTTTATATCACAAAGTCTTCGATGTCCGTTAATATCATTACTGCCAATACCTTTGTTCATTATTTTATACTTTAAATATTTTTTGCTATAAATATTACGCCAATTTGAGTCTAAAGTAGTGTTAGTATTAATAACATTAACTCTAGGTTTTGTAAAAGGTAAAGGTTCTTTGAATACCGGAATAAGTTTCGCCGTACAGTTTTGAGTGTTCTGGATAACTTCCGTGTCTCTTTGTTTCTTTTGCTGTTGTTCTTCTGTATTTACTTCTCCTAGATTCCTTCTTCGTATGTCTTGTTTTGTTATCTTCGCAATGGGCGACCCTGTGATTATAAATCTGGTAAGTATCAAATTCAAAGTAGAATCATATGACAGCGACTTCATTGGTTCACAATTTTCGGCTCTAATGTTAACGAATCAAGTAGAGTTGTTTCTATTTTACAAGAAAAATATCAATGACGTTAATTTCATACACTGGTCATGTTAATTAACCTGACCACTGGTATACCACAAGCCAAGAAAGACTAAATCCCTTCTAAAAGTGTGTCCCACCTTTAAAAAAATGGAAATATGAGCGATACGAATGTTAATTTGTCGTGCGATCCGTCTAACGACTAGCGCTTGCAGGTTCCCGGGCCTGCGTGTGGTAAATATGTTATCGAAGGATGCGCGCGAGTAGGTGACCAAGCCCCCGTAACGGTGAATGCTGCTAGCAGCAAAAACAAAAAACTAACTCAGCAGGCATTCCATCCAGACCTATTCATCACAAGACTGAGGTCGTCTTCATTGGGGAATATCAAGACTACTGACTCGAAGAATTTGCCTACAACGTCTTCAATGATAAACACCACAGATGACGATGCTAACAATGTTTACCCTCCCCCCTGGATAAAAGTGCCTACAGACCGCCACCCGGAAGAGACTATCCAATAGCTCACCACATACTCAAAAACTCGAACAAAGAACAGAAAAAGGATGTCTTACAGATACAGCGGGCTACCTGTAGATCTAACCGAGGAGTTAACAGAAGATCCATACTCATAAACTCAGCAAACCACCACCTATTATATCGGGTGTGACAAGGCAGTTTCCGAAGCCGAAAGCTACATATTCTACCAATTATTTGGTTTTTTTTTTCCACTAGACCATACCTGGGAAACTACTGATTCTGGAGATATTGAAGGTAAAAGTCGAATTTCATTTTTTTTTACTTTTTTCGAAAATGAATTTTAAGTGCTACTACTTAACTTTTTTACAAACAAACATTACCAGAATTTTCTATTTTTTTTTTTTCGAAATTACGAATTTGCAGATATGAAAACGCACTGAATATCAAACGTATCCGACAAATACCTAGGTGGTTTAGAGCGAAGGGGCGGGGTTTAACTCTACTTGCCTGTTTTCGCGTTACATTGCGCGCAATAAAAATAGTATATTTATTATACCTAAAAATAAAAGTCGTTACCAAGCAATAATTTTTGCGCAAAACTATTTTGTTAGACGTACATATTCATAATTAACGGCTCTGTGATGTCTTTTTACACCCTGTATTACATTATATGACATCGAAGACGTCTAAACTAACAGAGATCAGCTAAGACTTATGACACAGTCAACCGAAATATATGACCTAATACATCTCATCCGGACCACTGGTCTCATTGGTCATACCTTCACACAGAATCAAAATAAATGCTACAGAATTGTAATAAAAAATCTGCATCACACCACTCCAAATTCGTCTATAATAGAAGAAATTGAAAAAAAAAACAGGGAACAGGGTACGATGTGAAATTGTCTGTGCAATATCCAGAAAAAACAAAAAACCCCTGAACATGTTTCTTTTTAACATAGAACCTAGCCCCAGTAACCCAGAAATAAGTATAGAATACATATACCACGTTAGAAGGAATAACTGAGTTTTATATCGGAAAAGAAAAAGAATTAGGGTTCCGCGCAAATAAAATTAAAAACCCGAAATTGACATTGGTGTTGATTCTGTTATGCACAAACTAAACTTAATTTAGGCTATTGCTATCTTTTTCTCTCTAATAAAACAAGAAAGAGACGGACGTAAATTAGAGCTGTCAAATTTAGTTTGAACTAATATTTCCATACAAATTAAGGGTACACGTAAAAACATGTCGTCTAAAAACACGGCGAAGCGCAAGGCGTAAACTAGTTTGACATCTCTAACTTAGTGCATAGCTATAGCCGTCCTTTTCTCGCACTGCCTTTTAGTAAAAGATAACAATTCTCTAATTTTAGTTTAGATATTGAACAAGAGAATCCGTGCCATTGGTTCGGTTTTACGAGTTTGACGCGGACGAAGTCGTGGGCAACAGCTAGTTCAAAATAAAGAACGAATTATGTTTTGGAGATTTCATACGGCGAGTGATATTTGCGCCAAAGTAGCGCTAAAGTAGTGTTAAAACACGAAACTTGCAAGACGTAACATAGTTTGCATAACTTTCAAATTACTTCTCTTACTTTTCTGCTCTCATGCATTCGATAACACAAAAAAAGACATATTTTCCTATTTTATTTTAAACCCGAACCTTTTTACATACATCTCATGGCGAACCTGCCACGGGCTACGTTATTCGATACTGTGACGATTGTAGTCACAGCCTAATATTAGCGGCCTTTAACTGGCAAGTAAGAGTATTGGAGAGCCGTTTGAATTAAGAAGGTGTAGGCATGACATTTGTTTGAGAGATAGAAGTTTAGCCCTTGAAAGTGGGCACACATGTATTTCTATTTAAAAATCAATATAGAGTATATAACGCCCTCAGCTCGTTTCCTTATCCACCCGTAGCGAGTCCCTTTTCGTACAGTCCTCTCGCAGTCGCCAAGCTACGTGACATCCCTCGGTGCTACGAAGAACGTTCCAGGATCCCTGCAGGCTGTACTGGTGCCTTGGGGTCCTACAATACCTAGCAAAAAAAAAAAACGCGGCTACCAAAGATAAACGTGTCGGTCTAAGGTAGAAAAAGACGAAGTTCTCATCACCCAGAACACGGCTGGGAACATCAAGGCAACATTGAAGGGTGTCGGTGAACATGTGGAGCGAATGAGCATCATCGTCTACATAATACTAGCTGTGTTTATCGCGGCAGTCTGCTATTTTTTGGCACGTGTCTACAAACGGTGCCATCATCGGTGGATCCAGGACGAAATTGGTCTACAGGCTATCCAACGTATTCGCGCATCTCTACGGGGACGACAGACTGCAGAAGCTGCGGCATAATGCTCAGTGCCATCCACCTAAACAGTGAGTTACCATCAACATACTTAAGTGAAAATTAAAAAAGTGAAATGATCGATAAATGCATCAGTGAGTTTAAAATATCGCGAGTGAAAGTTCAAAATAATATTCGGCTATAAGTACGAACTCGTAAGTTAATTTAAATACCTAGTTCTAAAAATAGAATGGAAATGCACCATTGATGTTATTATGTTGTACGGTAAATTGTCTACAATCGTGCACAACCACTCATGCAACATGATACTGTGCTGCAAATATGGAAACGTATGATATTCTTTCGCCGGTGCATGTAATTTTATACTTTTTTTTACGTAGTTAGTAGAATAATTTAATGGGTATTATTAACGAAATATATTTTTAGATTATGATTTAGACATTGGTAGAAAATTGTAACAAATTGAAGGAAATAAGATAATATTTAGTTAAAAAGGGAAAATCAAGGTAGGAAAAACTATAGAAATTAAGTTAAGTGAAGCGAAAAATATTTTTCATAAATGCAGCGAATTGTAATTGCTTTTGAAATCAAAACAGGATACCAAGATTATATCATCAGCATCAGATATTTTCAAAAATATAAGACAACTTTACGTGGAGATTAATAATTCGTGCACGTATCCAAATATTAAAATAGATAAAATGGAATTCCACTTAAAAACGGCTTGTAGTTTATTGCCAGTTATAGATGGAACGGAGAATGTAACGAAACGATTGATTGATGGCATTGAGATGTATTCAGAAATGATTAACGCGACGGATAACGATTTTTTAATAAAATTTGTTTTGAAAAATAGGATCACAGAAAATGCGAAATTACGAATAGCTGCGACTTATACATTTACTTCAGAACTTGTCAAGGACATGCGTACTCATCTTATTAGTAAAAAGTCGTTCACGGAAATTCAGTCGCGACTTCAAATTATTTCACAAGGGTATAGAACCATTGACGAATATGGGACTGAACTAGAACAACTATTTACGGACTTGACAATTTCTCAAGCAGAGGGAGAGTCCACTAAGTAAGACATTTTAAAACCAATTAATGGAAAATTTGCAATTAGAAAGTTTGCAGACGGACTAAAAAATTCTAGGTTAAGCACTATAGTTCATGCCTAGGGGTAGCGGATAAATTCTGAAAATGAGTTACCGCACCCCTGGGCCCTCAGGCAGGGAAGGAACAGAGGTGGGTTTTAGTTAGTCAAGAGTCTGACACGCTCTGCCGCTTCACCCAGAGCGGGAGAAGTCATTGGATGATTACCCACCCAACAAAAAAAAAAAAAGCAAGCAGCTCGCAATTATAGCTCGTTAAAGGCTTCATATATACAGGCTGCAAAGGATGAAGAGTGTTTAATTTCATCAAATTTAAGTGATGTTATGCATTTTACTAATAAGTCAAATAACAGAGGACAACGAGGTAACTATTCCAATCATTCGAGATACCATCAAGGATATGGATGAAAAGGTGCTCAAGGACGAGGACAACCGTCAAATAGGTATGTACGAGCACAACATTATTCTAATCACCGTAACTTTCGCGGTAACCCTAATTCACGGGGAAATCACAAGAATCTTTAAGGCAGAAATTTTCGAAATAATAACTATAGAAAAAATACACGCAGAATTTATTTAGCACAAGTTAGTGAAACAACGAAAAATACTAAATAAGAAACAGAACACAAAGACCAATCAAAATGTTTTCGTGAATAAAAGTGACATTTATGCTTATAATGGATTAACGAAATTAATTTCATTAAAACTAGGAATAATGCATATTACTGGTTATTCGATACGGGAGTTTCTTTGTCAATTATATGAAAAGAAAGTTTGCCACAAAACCACAAAATATAAATATTTATAGAAATGATGTTTTAGTCAATGGCATAGGCGGACAAATTCACTCACAAGGTCATGTTTATCTTACATTGTCATCGGATAGTGGTCAATCATTTCAACACAAGTTCCATATATTTAATAACTTACCTCTTAAGGCCGATGGTATTATCGGATTAGACTTTTTAAGTATTTACCTAGCGAAAATAAATTTAGAGACGAGGGTTTTGTAATTAAAAATAAATAGAAAAGAAATAACAACGCAAATATTTGATAATTCAGAAAAAACTCTGAATTGCGAATTTTAACTATTCTGGCGCGATGCGAATATATCCATTTTATAAAAATAGAATCATGTGCAAAAGAAGACAGTATTATTTGCGCAGAAGATTTAGGGAATAATTTATTTTTAGCTAGTTATAGTGCTATTGTGGACGCAAATAAAGATAAAATACCAATTAAAATTTTAAATATAAGTGAAAAGGAAATACGAATTCCAATATTTACACCAAACTTACAACCCTTATACGACGAGTGCAAGTACGAGTGCTATAAATGTGATAAAAATAAAGCAAATGCCACTACAGCAAAAACATTAAGAACATTATTAAAATTACAACATCTAAATGTTAAGGAAAAAACATCACACATTTGTAAAAAAGTATTCAGGTGATTTTCATTTGCCAACAACATTTATGTTATTAACAACAACTAATATTTATGAACAAACAATAACATTAAAACCTAACACTAATCCTATATACAAAACCAAACTTTACAGATTACCACAAAGCTTAAAGAAAGAACTACATAAACAAATACAAAATATGATAAAATATTATAGAGGAAAGGCAAAGTGAATGATCCAGTCCAATATTACTAGTACCAAAGAAAAATAATGAAGAGGTGGCGTTTGGTAGTAGACTATCGTAAACTTAACGAGAAAATTCAAGATGACAAGTTCCCTTTACCTAATATAACTAAAATTTTAGGTTCTCTCTCAGGAGCTATTTTATTTAGCCATCTTGATTTACTTTCAGGGTATTATCAGATACCTTTAGAATCTTCAAGCAGGAAATGTACAGCATTTAGTACAAATTCAGGACAGTTTCAAATGAATCGTTAGCCAATGGGTTTAAAAATTTCTCCAAGTGCTTTTATTAGAGTATTGACAGTGGCTTTATTTAGTTTAACCCAGTGTGATGTCGTACGGCATTCTAATGTGGGGAAATGCCGCCGATATTCAGTCAATTTTTGTTTTACAGAAAAGGGCTATTCGTGTAATTTATAAATTAAGTCCCAGACACTCCCTCAGAGACAAATTTAAATTATTGTAAAAGTGAGGACTATGTGGGTTATTATTATTATTTTCACCTCCTTTTTACAGTAATTTTTAACGTTAACTGACAGTTTGAGTACTTTTGCGGCCTACCCAAATGTCCTTTCTTTGGTATTGTTCGTCAAGTCATTGAGCTCCTTAGCGGTTTTTACGTTGAGCTATTCGACTATTGACAAATGCTTGCACTGACTGGACAGGTCTACTTAAATATGTGTGGTTCTTTCTTCAAAAGACCATTACAGACACTAAGCTGCATGGTCCTCATATAGAATAATGTGAATGCGAGATCTATGTATGTCGTTATATTCATGTAGATTTTATGATTGTTGGCTTGGCAGTTTGAGTATTTTTGCGGCCTACTCAAATGTCCTCATTTTGGTATGGTTCGTCGGTTCGTTGAGCTCCTCAAAGTTCTGAGTTGAGCTTCAAGATGACTGACAAATGCTTGCACTGTCTGGACAGGTCCACTCGAATTTGTGTGTTGCTTTCTTCAAAAAGCTCATCCCAGACAAACAGTACATGGTTCTCATATGATTTAACCAGTACATATTGTATGGATTTGAACACTTTAAAAGAGACACGCTAGAATTTTTTAATTCTAACTAAATGTAAAGAAAAACTAATTATTGAACTCAGTTCACTACCTTATAGATGATTTGTATTGATAAAGAATGAAGTTGGAGGAAAATTGAGTCCTTTATTTCAAAGTCCATTCACTGTTCTAGAAGATTTACGATAGAATGTAAAAATAATAAAAAACAACAACCTACATATTATTCATAAAAAGATCAGACCATTTGTTTCGTAACAATTAGATAAGAATGTAAAAAAAAAAAATATAGCGTGAGAACTATTTTTTTTACATTGCCGGTGGTGAAGTGTGTTTATGATTTTTTATATTATTTAGTAAGTATGCTCCATTAGATTTACGTCTCATGTTATTGCTTGCGCTATGCATTACTTGTACACACTAATGTATATTTTTACATTCATTATACTACTCCTATGGGAACCGAGCAGTAGCCTTCTTATTTTATACCCGAACCTTTTTACATACATCTCAAACTAACTAATACTTACGTTGCGTGTCACTGGCTTTTCTTTTCCTCCATACTTCTTGATCTTCTTCCACTTCTATTTTATTAATCTCCATTAAAGTCAGATCATCTTCTGAGCTTGACTCAGACTGTTGTGCTGGCATATCTTCTATGTCTGAATAGTTTTGCAGTTCAAGCGCTGTAAATAAACAAAAGTTAATTGTTCATCCATGTAGCAGAATAATTAGGAAAACTTACAAATAAGTATCAATATTGACTAAGATTTCAATTCTATGGCATTAAAGTTCCTGTAATCTCCAGCTGTGTCAGACAGAATGACGAAGCAACACCTTATAGGTAGCTCTTATGCATTTTGGTATGGAAACTTAAAATTATATAAAACATCTAAATAGCGTATCTTTCGAATATCTTTATCTTTATAGTGTTTTTTCGTGCATAATGTCGTCATCAAGTTATTTAGTCAACGTACCCAAGTTAAGAGGACGCGAGAATTATGATGATTGGGCGTTCGCGGTAAAAAAAACTTTATGGTGTTAGAAGGCATTGATCGGGACAATATTTCACCGGATTTAAGTGACAGTGAGCAAGCAAAAGCAAAAGCGAAACGAATTATGATCATCGATCCTTCGTTATACGTTCACATCAAGACTGAGAACACCGTTAACGCTTTGTGGAAAAAGTTGAAGCAACTATTTGATGACACCGTGTAACACTTAAAAATAATTAATTTCCTGTAATAGAGCGTTATTTTTGCAAGATGACAGATAGTCGACTTTGACGTTTCTTTTTTCAATTTGATCTGGAGCAAGTCTGACTCACTAAACCTAAATTTATTGGAAAAACTTTATAAAAGCACTTAATGATGTCTCGAGGAGTTAAAGGGACCAGAGTCAAGTTCAAATGCTTTGAGCATAAGAATGAAGACGCTGTAAGTATTACTTTCTTTTTTTTTCTTTCTCGTGTGATTACTTTGGGATTTTTCTAAAGAGACGCTAACTTTAGACGTGGCATTCATGAGACTCACCAAGCTTTCTTATTGTCGACAGGGTTCCTAGGTTTTACTCATGATTAAACTAGCTAGAAAATGGTCGATCTTATCCACGCTATTTAAGGAATTATTGGAAGAAAAATGCGGTCTTAGCAAAAGGTTCTGAACACAGATGTCCACATGTCCAAGGATGATCAGGATTGTATGACCACAGTTGCGATATTGCTTGTGGAATCTCCTCTCTGGACCTTGACCTTCGATCTTAGAATGATGGGTAATAATTGTTCACCATCAACTGTAAGTGCTACATATAATTTTCTATAGGACTCTAGTGTGATGCAGTGTTGCTAATAAATGTGAGAAGTGAAGACCAAATCTATGGACTATTATTTTACCACAAACATTCCTCAAGTAATGAACCTGTAGATTGGCAAATAGGGTCTCATGCTGAAATCTATCTTTGACAGTGCCAATGGAAGGAAGAAATTTTCTTTACAACCGGATTCACAAGGAAAATCAGTTTACTAAACAAAAACAAACAAATTATAAACAAAACAAACAAAAAATAACAAAACCAAAACAAAAAAAACAAACAAAGTAAACACAAAACAAATAAAGTGTTACAGATGCAAGAAGATTGGACACTATAAAAACCAATGTCCTGAATCAAAGGTTAAGGAAGCAGGTGCCTTCAGTGTCGCTTTCGTTCAAGGAGAATTCAGTACAGATGATTGGTATATTGATTCCGGTGCAAGTGTCCATATGACGGCGAACCGAGAGAGTTTATTGCAAATACAAAAACACTATATAAATGAAATAGTTGTGGCGAATAAAACATCTATGTAGGCAAGCGGCAACCAGTTTATTTATTTATTTATTTATTATATACTTTATTGTACATCAAAAAAAAAATACACACATTAAGGAAAACTTATACTAAAAAACATACAATTGGCGGCCTTATCGCATTCCGCGATCTCTTCCAGGCAACCTGGAATGGACAGAGATTGCCTGGACACAAAATGGGGCTGCACTTGGTGCAAATATAAAGAATACAATACAATTATAGATACATAAATACATACATACTAAAAATATAGGCAAGAAACTAAGTGACAACAATTTAATACAAAAAAAAATAAAAAATAAATGGTCACAGTGACAAGTAATGCTCCCTTACTAGTCTTTTAAATATTGGTAGCGATTGCGCGCGTTTTACTGCAACTGGCAATGCATTCTACAGACGAGCGGCTTGGACTGTAAAGGATTTATCTTGGAAAGTAGTGGAATGCATTGGCATTTTAAGTCTCAAGTTATCCGATGACCTAAGAACTTTCGTGTGGGAGTCGCAAAGAAACTGGAAACGTTTCTTGAGGTAAAGAGGGGTGAAAGGCGAAAAAAGCACATTGTACAGAAGGGCAAGAATACGAGCATTTCGGCGAAGGCGGATTGGCAACCACTTGAGTTTCAGGCGGAATTCGGAAACATGGTCATACTTTCGCAAACCAAATATGAACCTTATGCAAAAATTATGAAGTCGCTCAAGTTTATCAAGTTGCATTTCAGTGAGGTCGAGATAGCTGGCATCAGCATAATCAAGGATGGGTAGAAGAAGAGATTGTGCAAGCGCAATCTTGGTAGCAGTCGGCAGGAAATTACGCAGTCTTCTCAAAGATGCAGCAGATGCGAATAGCTTACGGCTGACTTCCTGCAGCTGGGCAGTCCAAGAGAAGTTTTTGTCAATAAATATCCCCAAGTTCTTAACTTTCTCACTAAAAGGAATAATGGAGTTGTCAAAAGAAACTTGGGGAAGAGTTGTCCAGTCGATCCTTGAGACCGTCCTAGAACTGCCCACCACTACAACCTGTGTCTTTATGGGATTCACCATAAGTCCGTGTCTCTTGCTCCAGTCACTTATACGAGCCAGATCACGATTTATGGTCAAGATAGCCTCAGACAGATTTCCAAGAGGAGCTCTGGAGTAAATTTGAAGATCATCTGCATAAAGGTGGTATAAAGAAATCAATTCGTTGGAGATTGAGTTAATAAACACTGCGAAAAGTAAAGGAGATAAGACGCCACCCTGTGGTACCCCGGCAGAAGTGCTACACCAGGAAGACACAGTCTCCCCATTACAAATACGTTGCCGGCGACCAAACAGATAACTACGAAACCAGTCAATTACCGATGGAGATATATTAAGAGAGCTTAGAATGCCAAGCAAAATATCGAAATCTACCGTATTAAAGGCATTACTGAAATCCAGTAGAGCCAAAACCGTCAGATTTCCCATTCCCATGGCTGATCTTATATCGTCCGTGATATTCAGAAGCGCTGTAGTGGTGCTATGACCAGGAAGGAAACCGGACTGTAAGGGGTTAAGGAGATTATTTTTGGAAAGGAAAGCGCTGATTTGGTTGTGAATTAACCGTTCAAGGACTTTGGATAGGAATGGTAAGACAGATATTGGACGGTATTCTGAGAAGGATGTGGGATTGGACTTTTTAGGTAAAGGAATTATTTGAGCATCTTTCCATGAACATGGAAAGACACCGCTAGATACAGAATAATTCAGGATGTGACAGATGACGGGAAGGATTAAATCAAGCACTGGGAGTAACATTTTGCGGCTGATACAGTCACTTCCTACTGCATTTGACGTAATCGATAGTATGCTCTTCTTAACATCACATACGGAAAATTGATCAAAAACAAATGGAGAATAACTGGGAGTCGGAAGAGTTGATTTAACGTGTTTAACTTAATTGTCCTATCAAAATTGGACGAAGCTGTAAAATGATTATTCATTGCATCAATGTCTAAATCTTTTGAGATAGTTTCAGAAATTTCCAAACTTTGGATGTGTCCCCATTTTGGAGAGAATCATGAATGTGATGGCGATTAGCATTTCTACACACCTTATTGCAGTGTTTACGGATTGAGACATATCTTTCCCTGTTAGCATCATTAGGGCGACGCTTAAATTTGGACTTAGCCAAAGCTTTTTTGTTCATAAGGGTTTTAATTTCCTGCGTCAGCCATGGTGCTGGTAAATGTCTGACCTTAACTGCTCGAACAGGAGCGTGCACATCATATAACTCAACAAGTTTCGTCGTGAAAAAATTTACTTGCTCATCGACTGAAGTAGAGGCAAATACAGAAGACCAATCTATCATGCTGGCATCCTCGCAAAGACTGTCGACGTTGATACCACCAAAATTGCGCTGCATTAGAATTTTGGCTTAATTTTGTCTTAGGTGGGCGAATTTTATAAGAAAGAAAAATCAGATCATGATAGGAAAAGGCATCGGCTGAGCATTGACCATGCTTAGCGACGCGATCAGGAGAAGAGACAAAAATCAAGTCAAGAAGTGAAGGAGAAGAGTTTGGAAAATGATGAGTGGCACTTAGTGGAAGAATGGAAAGATTACTAGAAGCCGTAATATTGGTTAGAGAGGAAGAACGTTGGACTTTCTTAAGGAGACAAGTATTAAAATCACCCATGATTATGCTGTGACTGTAAGACGGGATTAACATTTCTAGGAGCTTTTCGAAAGATGAGAAGAAATTCACGCGTAAAGAGTGACAGTAATACACGCCAAGAAGTAATTTTGAATGGTTTAGTTCGACCTCAAGAAAAAGATGCTCACCAGCATTTGATGGCGGTGGCTGCGCAGACACATTGACAATAGAGCAAGGAATATATTCGCGAATATACAGCGTGGAGAAGACAATACGACAATAAATGAAAACACGGACAATACTAGTTTATAAGAATAAGTTTAAGCTATTAAAAATGTCCTAACATCGAAAATAAAAAAATAAAATTTTCAAACAAACTAAATGGCATAAAACTAGAAACGAAATAGAACACCATTTATAAATATGAGTTCACTAACCTGTCGTAAGAGCGGCAACAACGCGCGGTCCTGTAGCGACTTGATTTTTTAGCTTTTAATTATGGATTAATGCTCAGTAAAATTACACTGAATCACAGATTATTTAGCACAGCCCAAACATTGACAACAAGTCTGTACTGGTGCGAAGTCTCCCGTCCTAGACGCGGATTCACGCGGCTCCAGTAACGAAGATTCTGTCTGTTCCATAAACCGTTCCTTGTAAATGTACTTAAATCAGTCCACATCACATTGTACAAGAAATCCGGATTCTCGAAATGTTTATTTTCAATCCAGCGACAAAATTTTTCCCTAACTGGTTTGTCTCTAGGTAACAATGCATGCAATTTCTTGTATTTATACGGCTTCCGTTTGTCACGTTTTAAAACTTTAAGAATAGTTGTATGGTCAACACCTGACCTGCCCTTCGCGAACTACACGTTGGGTTGCGTTAAAAAAAAAACACGAAAACAATAAAAACTAAGCGTCTAATTTCGCACAATTCACTCACTGTTTAACTAAATACCTATTAAAACGTTACGTGTCCTGTCACCAAAATAAAGCGTCCAATTTCGCACTAATACCGTCGTAAATGAATTTACAAATTTAAACACGAGCGGCGGGGAAGTACCTATACGAAAGTTAGCGGCTCCTACAAACAAAACGAGGACGCGTGACTCTTCACAGGACCGCGGCGACACACTAAGCTAAAGTAAAAGTAGTAGCAAATTTCTTCAAGAAAGCGAAGTAACAAACGAAACTAGATTTATCTCTTTCGTACACACTAAATGTTCTATTAATATTATGAGTGCATTGCAATTTCCGCATTCGTTACTTTCTTATCCAACTTTGATGACACGCTTTATGACTCTTATTACTCAGAATTAAGGTATAATTTTCACTAAATCAGATGAAAATACTAATTTGGCGAAAGTGTAGTAGCGAGTTGGCAACGTGACTTTAATGTTTTGATGTTTATACCGATGTGGGTCGTTAACCTGACAGTGTTTCCTTATTATCAGATACATCATGTAGCAAATGTTAAAAATGAAAAATAATTTCCTGTGACTAAACTACTGGATATATTCAAATGATTTTTTGTATGTAGACTGAGAACGTCTTGAGGTATGCTAGGTTTAATTTATTGTCGTATTGTCATCACCACTCTGTATATGGCAACACCGCCACTACCACCACTCGTCCGGTCGTTTCTTATGAGCACGAAGCCGGGAAGAGAGTAACTAGTAGAAGGGAGACAAGGTTTTAGCCACGACTCGGAAATAAGAATAGCATGAATATTTTTACAGTCAAAGCTTGCCAGCATATCGTGGAAATGAGCCGGAATACTCTGGGCGTTGATGTGTATAACGTTAAAATTCTTAGGAACATCAGAAAACTGCGCAGTAAGACGGTCTGCAAGAGAAGAAATGCTTACATAACTGTCATCGCTACTCGTTACAGAAAAAAAACTGTTGTTGTCACTGCTTTCATCAGTGGACATTAAATTCACCTAATATAATACATATAAAAATAAAAACAAAATACCTAAAATCCAATAACAAGTTTACCTGCCGGTTGCGTTATAAAGTTGTTATTACAATAAACAAATAAAAAAACTGTGAATAATGGAGTCCGAGTAACAAAGTTAATTAACAGAACCAAACTTAAAAAAATAACATAAAAATCATAAACTTGCAAGTGCACCGTTAGTCCGTTACCTAAAACGGAACGCATATATTAGAACAGAAATTGACATTCATGACAGTAGTGACATTGACAGGTTAAAAGGTTATAGTTTCATTCAAAATATGTCAGAAAAACTATTATCACCAATAAAAATGTGAAGGTAAAAACACTAAAAACAAAAAATAATGTTACCCGGACCTTCAGTAAAACATCACAAGGGATGAAATCACTTCTTCAAAGCGGCAACTCGCTTTAACCTGGCGGTCTTCGCAGCAGTAGGAGTCCGAACCGAGTCTGGCACTGTCGATTTAGGCTCGGGGGCATTGGGAATCGGCGCTATCTTGTCCAATTCGGCGAGGGACTCAACTCGATTACGCGTGTCGTTGGGACCAAGGACATACACACAGCCCGCCTTAGTCCAGCTCTTGGAGACGCCGCAACTCTCCCTCGCAGCCATGAACACGTCATGCCACCCCTTTGTTAGGAACTCGGACATGGTGATGCCTGAAGCCCGTAGTTTGGATTTCGAAAACCAAATCTTATCCCGAACAGCAAGACTACTAACCTTGAACAGGATAGGCCTTGTTTTATTAGCCACTGCTCGTCCCATCCTGTGACATCGGCTGATGTCAGCAACAGTGAACTGGCTCAGCTGTAATTTATTGCATACCACCTTGGCGATAACCTTAGCAGTGTCTTCCTTTGGCTCCTCATTAACACCATGCAAAAGCAAGATCTTCCTCCGCCCTCGCATCTCAATTTGGTCAACGCTAGACGTTGAAGGCTGTTGAGCGCTTGTGTGATAAATGCCCGGAACGTTGAAAACTCTGCAGCCAGGCTAGGAGCTGTGATGGGTGATGAAGGGGCCTTCTGCAACTCTTCTTCAAAGACAGTCATCCGGGTTTGAAACAACTCCTTCAGTTCACTAAGAGTGCTTGACAGTGTATCCATAGCGATGTGAAGTGAATAGTAGGTAAAGTAGGATTTGTGGATAGATAACGCTACACCAGCAGGTACCAACTATGAACTTTTAAAATATTGCATAAATAATTGATAATAATGATTAAATTAAATTTTAATTAAACTTAAAACAGAGCTCAATTTTTCTTTGTGTTACTATTACAACTACCCACGAGCAGAAAAAAAAAAAAAAAAAGCAGTTTATGTTAGTGATCACCTCCCGGCAAGCTCAAAGAAACTATTTCACCTGTCAAAGGATTTTGCAAAACAAAACGGTTTCCATTTTTGCTGGTCTTCTAATGGTAACATGTTCCTGCGCAAGGTGCAAGGAGAAAAATAACTCCTAATCTCGTCTGAACAATCCCTATTGGACCTGCGCAGGAGTCTGTGACTGTTAATCTGTCTCAAGTACTTTATTGTCTGGCTAGTTTTAAAACATCTAATTTATATTAATCGTAACTTTTTTAATTCTACCTCTAATTCACCCATAAAACTTTATAAGACTTATTCACAAACAATAACTCGCTCTCACACACAAAAATACAACACAATTCATTCGCTCACTCACTCACTCTACCACTCATCTATACTGCACCTACCACACAAGCATTCTTACACTCATCTATTCGCACCCTACATGTACTGTATCGAAAAAAAAAAAAAGATTTTCAGTTGTACAAAAACACTTATCTAAACACTATGCAGCGTTACAACTAAGAGAAGAAACAGTGTTTTCGATTAACTCTGGCACCCAATGTAAGATTTAACTTGTGTTTAGGGTGCCAGCTTCCTGGCTTATAATTATTATGATAAAAATTTAAACTCAGTTCACTACCTTACAGATGATTTGTATTGGTAAAGAATGAAGTTGGAGGAAAATTGATTTATTTCAAGGTCCATTCACTGTTCTAGAAGATTTACGATGGAATGTAAAAATAATAAAAAACAACAAAATAGATATTATTCATAAAAATAAGACCAAACCGTTTGTTTCGTAACAATTAGATAGGAATGTAAAAAAAAATATATATATAGTGTAAGAATTTTTTTTTTCTATGTTGCCGGTGGTGAAGTGTGTGTATGTTCTTTTATATTATTTAGTAAGTATGCTCCTTTAGATTTATGTCTCATGTTATTAATGCTTGCGCTATGCATTATTTGTACACACTAATGTACATTTTTACATTCATTATACTACTCCTATGGGAACCGAGCAGTAGCCTTCTTATTTTATACCCGAACCTTTTTACATACATCTCAAACTAACTAATACTTACGTTGCGTGTCACTGGCTTTTCTTTTCCTCCATACTTCTTGCTCTTCTTCCACTTCTATTTTATTAATCTCCATTAAAGTCAGATCATCTTCTGAAATTGACTCAGACTGTTGTGCTGGCATATCTTCTATGTCTGAATAGTTTTCCAGTTCAAGCGCTGTAAATAAACAAAAACAGTGAAAAGTTAATTGTTCATCCATGTGGCAGTATAACTAGGAAAACTTACAAATAATTATCAATATTGAATAAGATTTCAATTCTATGGTATTAAAGTTCCTGTAATCTCCAGCTGTGTCAGACAGACTGACGAAGCAACACCTTATAGGTAGCTCTTATGCATTTTGGTATGGAAACTTAAAATTATATAAAACATCTAAATAGCGTATCTTTCGGAATATCTTTATCTTTATAGTGTTTTTTCGTGCATATTGTCGTCATCTAGTTATTTAGTCAACGTACCCAAGTTAAGAGGACGCGAGAATTATGATGATTGGGCGTTCGCGGTAAAAAAACTTTATGGTGTTAGAAGGCATTGATCTGGACAATATTTCACCGGATTTAAGTGACAGTGAGCAAGCAAAAGCAAAAGCGAAACGAATTATGACCATCGATCCTTCGTTATACGTTCATATCAAGACTGAGAACACCGTTAACGCTTTGTGGAAAAAGTTGAAGCAACTATTTGATGACACCGTGTAACACTTAAAAATAATTAATTTCCTGTAATGGAGCGTTATTTTTGCAAGATGACAGATAGTGGACTTTGACGTTTCTTTTTTCAATTTAAAAACTTTATAAAAGCACTTAATGATGTCTCGAGGAGTTAAAGGGACCAGAGTCAAGTTCAAATGCTTTGAGCATAAGAATGAAGACGCTGTAAGTATTACTTTGGGATTTTTCTAAAGAGACGCTAACTTTAGACGTGGCATTCATGAGACTCACCAAGCTTTCTTATTGTCGACAGGGTTCCTAGGTTTTACTCATGATTAAACTAACTAGAAAATGGTCAAATCTTATCCACGCTATTTATGGAATTATTGGAAGAAAAATGCGGTCTTAGCAAAAGGTTCTGAACACAGACGTCCACATGTCCAAGGATGATCAGGATTGTATGACCACAGTTGCGATATTGCTTGTGGAATCTCCTCTCTGGACCTTGACCTTCGATCTTAGAATGATGGGTAATAATTGTTCACCATCAACTGTAAGTGCTACATATAATTTTCTATAGGACTCTAGTGTGATGCAGTGTTGCTAATAAATATGAGAAGTGAAGACCAAATCTATGGACTATTATTTTACCACAAACATTCCTCAAGTAATGAATCTGTAGATTGGAAAATAGGGTCTCATGCTGAAATTTATCTTTGACGCTAGCCAATGGAAGGAAGAAATTTTCTTTACAACCGGATTCACAAGGAAAATCAGTTTACTAAACAAAAAGAAACAAATTATAAACAAATCAAACAAAAAATAACAAACCCAAAAAAAAAAAAAAACAAACAAACAAAGTGAACACAAAACAAATAAAGTGTTACAGATGCAAGAAGATTGGACACTATAAAAACCAATGTCCTGAATCAAAGGTTAAGGAAGCAGGTGCCTTCAGTGTCGCTTTCGATCAAGGAGAATTCAGTACAGATGATTGGTATATTGATTCCGGTGCTAGTGTCCATATGACGGCGAACCGAGAGAGTTTATTGCAAATACGAAAACACAAGATAAATGAAATAGTTGTGGCGAATAAAACATCTATGCCAGTTATGTGTGCCGGCGATACACTAATAACTACATGTGTAAATACCGATCAGTTTGACATTCGTGTGCAAAATGTGGTGTACATTCCTAACCTCACAACTAACCTCCTATCTGTGAACCAGCTAATAGCAAATGGAAATTCAGTTTCGTTTGAGAAAATTGTTGTAACATCCGCAATAAACAGAATAAAAATGGAGTGTACAAACTAAACACAGTGAAGTCAGAGGTCTTACCGTGTTAGCAGCTTCGGCAGTACACAAATCAGATGCAAGACTCGGCACATCAACAGTTGTGATTTAGAGAAAATGAAAAATTGTGCATGGGAGGGTGTATCCTATAAAGATAAAGTAAACATCCAGAAATCCAACTGTGAAGTATGTTGTGAAGGTAAACAGTCTCGCTTACCTTTCCCGTCAGACAATCATAGAAGTGAAACCCTGTTAGAGGTGGTGCACTCAGATTTATGTGGGCCTATGGAGACAAAATCCATTGGCCAGGCCAAATACTTTCTTCTTTTCGTTGACGATGAAAGAAAAGAATCAAGCATTGCAGTACTTTAAGGAGTATAAAAGGTTGGTGGAAAATGAACTGGAAATAAAATCAGTTTTGAGAACAGATAATGGATGAGAATTCTGTTCCCAGGAGATGGAAAATTATTTGAAAGCAGAATGGCCTATGTGAGCGCTTCAACAGAACTATAGTTGAACATACTAAATGCTTACTTTTTGAGGCTAAATTAGAAAAACAATTTTGGGCAGAGGCAGTAAACTCGGCAGTTTACCTAAAAATACGTCGGTGGCCTCAGGTCTAGGAGATACTCGTATTACAGCATTCGAAAAATGGACAGGTAGAAAACCTGACTTAAGTCATATCAAAGTGTTTGGTAGTCCTGTGATGGTATGCACCATGCAAGTATAAAATACTAAAATGGGACAAGAAAGCTGTGAAGCATATCTTAGTTGGCTACCCATATAACATAAAAGGGTACAGATTATACAACTTAGAAACAAGACAGATTACTACGAGCAGGGATGTGACTATTATGGAAAAAGAAAACATCCCAGACAATACTCACGATAGTAGTGCAGGAAATGACTGATGTACAGGATTCACAATCAGTGGAGGAAGAAACAGAAGAAGAAAGGAGTACTTCTGACCTGAAAGACCTTACCTATATTCCTGAGACCTCTAGTCTGAGCTCAACGTCAAAAGACTCATACCATACATTATGTGAGGAGGATGGTGTTTCAAGTGCAGAAGAAGTTCCTGAGATACCAAGCAAACGCACAAGCAAACAAGTAGAGAGGTATGGTTTTTCCAATCTCAGCATTGCTGACATGCAGGAGTCTTGAGAAATAATCTATGAGGAGGCGATGAAGAGGCCAGATAAAGAGATGTGGAAACAGGCAATGGAACAGGAGCTCAAAGCTTTTGAAGAAAACCAGGCTTGGGAATCCATGGACAACAAAGAGGCGGACAGAGTGGTTCAGTGCAAGTGGGTGTTTAAAAAGAAATTTGAAAGTGATAATAAACTGAGATTTAGGGCTCGTTTAGTTGCAAAGGGTTTTACTCAGAAAGAAGGCGTGGACTATGATGCTACATATTCACCTGTTCTTAGATACTCAACCTTAAGATTGTTATTCGCTTGAAGTGTAAAATTAAATTTTAAAGTCACCCATCTCGATGAAATAACTGCATTTTTAAATGGTATTCTTAATAAAAATGTATATATGCAAGTCTCCCCCAACTTAAAATGTAAAAGCAATACTGTATTTAAATTGAAACCTGCTATTTACGGATTAAAACATTCTGCCAGAGCTTGGAATCAAAAACTTAATGATTATTTACTAGCATTAGGTTACATAAAGTTAAAATTAGAACCATGGTTGTACAGTAAAAGGGAAAATAAGAATCAGATCTTTGTAACAGTGTTCTCTAATGATTTTATTATTTTTTCAAATAGTAGTTGTATGACAGATAAATTAAAAAAAGATTTAATGTCAAATTTCAAGATTTAAGATTTAGGGCAAGTAAAAAACTGTTTGGGTATGAGAGTTAAGATGTATAAAGATGGCAGTATATCATTGCATCAGGAGCAATTTGTTAATAATATTTTGATGAATTTTAACATGTAAGATTGCAAACTAGACAAGTCGTACAATGTTAACAAACGATACCCTTATCAACAGTTGATAGGGAGCCTAATGTATCTGTCTGTCCTAACACGCCCAGATATTAGTTTTAGTGTCAGTTATTTAAGCGAGTTCAATAACTGTTTTACAGCAGTCCATTGGAGACATGCTAAACGAATATTAAAATACCTAAAAAGAATTAAGACACATGGACTAATGTATACTAGAGATAATTGTAATTTGGAAGGCTTCGTAGATGCTGACTGGGGCTCTAATAATATAGATAAAAAATCCTATACAGGTTTCAGTTTTAAATTGTCAGGAGCTGTGATATCATATGAGTGTAAAAAACAGCAAACAGTGGCATTGTCAAGCACAGAAAGTAAGTACATGGCAATATCAGAGACCTGTTTTTTTTTTTTTTTTTGGGGGGTGGGAAATCATCTTATGACTCTTTCCGCTCTGGGGTGGAGCGGAAGGGCGTGTCAGACTCTTACTGACTAAAACCCACCCCTGTTCCTCCCTGCCCTACGCGCCCGGGGGCGAGGTAACTCTTTCGAATTTATCCTCCACCCCCGGGCAATAAGGAAGTTATCTATTTAAAGAACTTATTGTCCGAAATTATTGGCTATAACTATACAATTACTCTGAACAATGATAATCAGGGTGCTCATAAATTGACGGCAAATCCTTTGTTTCATAGGAGAACTAAAAATATTGATATCCGGCATCTTTATAGTGTTTTTTCGTGCATATTGTCGTCATCTAGTTATTTAGTCAACGTACCCAAGTTAAGAGGACGCGAGAATTATGATGATTGGGCGTTCGCGGTAAAAAAAACTTTATGGTGTTAGAAGGCATTGATCTGGACAATATTTCACCGGATTTAAGTGACAGTGAGCAAGCAAAAGCAAAAGCGAAACGAATTATGACCATCGATCCTTCGTTATACGTTCATATCAAGACTGAGAACACCGTTAACGCTTTGTGGAAAAAGTTGAAGCAACTATTTGATGACACCGTGTAACACTTAAAAATAATTAATTTCCTGTAATGGAGCGTTATTTTTGCAAGATGACAGATAGTGGACTTTGACGTTTCTTTTTTCAATTTAAAAACTTTATAAAAGCACTTAATGATGTCTCGAGGAGTTAAAGGGACCAGAGTCAAGTTCAAATGCTTTGAGCATAAGAATGAAGACGCTGTAAGTATTACTTTGGGATTTTTCTAAAGAGACGCTAACTTTAGACGTGGCATTCATGAGACTCACCAAGCTTTCTTATTGTCGACAGGGTTCCTAGGTTTTACTCATGATTAAACTAACTAGAAAATGGTCAAATCTTATCCACGCTATTTATGGAATTATTGGAAGAAAAATGCGGTCTTAGCAAAAGGTTCTGAACACAGATGTCCACATGTCCAAGGATGATCAGGATTGTATGACCACAGTTGCGATATTGCTTGTGGAATCTCCTCTCTGGACCTTGACCTTCGATCTTAGAATGATGGGTAATAATTGTTCACCATCAACTGTAAGTGCTACATATAATTTTCTATAGGACTCTAGTGTGATGCAGTGTTGCTAATAAATGTGAGAAGTGAAGACCAAATCTATGGACTATTATTTTACCACAAACATTCCTCAAGTAATGAATCTGTAGATTGGAAAATAGGGTCTCATGCTGAAATTTATCTTTGACGCTAGCCAATGGAAGGAAGAAATTTTCTTTACAACCGGATTCACAAGGAAAATCAGTTTACTAAACAAAAAGAAACAAATTATAAACAAATCAAACAAAAAATAACAAACCCAAAACAAAAAAAAACAAAACAAACAAACAAAGTGAACACAAAACAAATAAAGTGTTACAGATGCAAGAAGATTGGACACTATAAAAACCAATGTCCTGAATCAAAGGTTAAGGAAGCAGGTGCCTTCAGTGTCGCTTTCGATCAAGGAGAATTCAGTACAGATGATTGGTATATTGATTCCGGTGCTAGTGTCCATATGACGGCGAACCGAGAGAGTTTATTGCAAATACGAAAACACAAGATCAATGAAATAGTTGTGGCGAATAAAACATCTATGCCAGTTATGTGTGCCGGCGATACACTAATAACTACATGTGTAAATACCGATCAGTTTGACATTCGTGTGAAAAATGTGGTGTACATTCCTAACCTCACAACTAACCTCCTATCTGTGAACCAGCTAATAGCAAATGGAAATTCAGTTTCGTTTGAGGAAAATTGTTGTAACATCCGCAATAAACAGAATAAAAATGGAGTGTACAAACTAAACACAGTGAAGTCAGAGGTCTTACCGTGTTAGCAGCTTCGGCAGTACACAAATCAGATGCAAGACTCGGCACATCAACAGTTGTGATTTAGAGAAAATGAAAAATTGTGCATGGGAGGGTGTATCCTATAAAGATAAAGTAAACATCCAGAAATCCAACTGTGAAGTATGTTGTGAAGGTAAACAGTCTCGCTTACCTTTCCCGTCAGACAATCATAGAAGTGAAACCCTGTTAGAGGTGGTGCACTCAGATTTATGTGGGCCTATGGAGACAAAATCCATTGGCCAGGCCAAATACTTTCTTCTTTTCGTTGACGATGAAAGAAAAGAATCAAGCATTGCAGTACTTTAAGGAGTATAAAAGGTTGGTGGAAAATGAACTGGAAATAAAATCAAAGTTTTGAGAACAGATAATGGATGAGAATTCTGTTCCCAGGAGATGGAAAATTATTTGAAAGCAGAATGGCCTATGTGAGCGCTTCAACAGAACTATAGTTGAACATACTAAATGCTTACTTTTTGAGGCTAAATTAGAAAAACAATTTTGGGCAGAGGCAGTAAACTCGGCAGTTTACCTAAAAAATACGTCGGTGGCCTCAGGTCTAGGAGATACTCGTATTACAGCATTCGAAAAATGGACAGGTAGAAAACCTGACTTAAGTCATATCAAAGTGTTTGGTAGTCCTGTGATGGTATGCACCATCCAAGAATAAAATACTAAAATGGGACAAGAAAGCTGTGAAGCATATCTTAGTTGGCTACCCATATAACATAAAAGGGTACAGATTATACAACTTAGAAACAAGACAGATTACTACGAGCAGGGATGTGACTATTATGGAAAAAGAAAACATCCCAGACAATACTCACGATAGTAGTGCAGGAAATGACTGATGTACAGGATTCACAATCAGTGGAGGAAGAAACAGAAGAAGAAAGGAGTACTTCTGACCTGAAAGACCTTACCTATATTCCTGAGACCTCTAGTCTGAGCTCAACGTCAAAAGACTCATACCATACATTATGTGAGGAGGATGGTGTTTCAAGTGCAGAAGAAGTTCCTGAGATACCAAGCAAACGCACAAGCAAACAAGTAGAGAGGTATGGTTTTTCCAATCTCAGCATTGCTGACATGCAGGAGTCTTGAGAAATAATCTATGAGGAGGCGATGAAGAGGCCAGATAAAGAGATGTGGAAACAGGCAATGGAACAGGAGCTCAAAGCTTTTGAAGAAAACCAGGCTTGGGAATCCATGGACAACAAAGAGGCGGACAGAGTGGTTCAGTGCAAGTGGGTGTTTAAAAAGAAATTTGAAAGTGATAATAAACTGAGATTTAGGGCTTGTTTAGTTGCAAAGGGTTTTACTCAGAAAGAAGGCGTGGACTATGATGCTACATATTCACCTGTTCTTAGATACTCAACCTTAAGATTGTTATTCGCTTGAAGTGTAAAATTAAATTTTAAAGTCACCCATCTCGATGAAATAACTGCATTTTTAAATGGTATTCTTAATAAAAATGTATATATGCAAGTCTCCCCCAACTTAAAATGTAAAAGCAATACTGTATTTAAATTGAAACCTGCTATTTACGGATTAAAACATTCTGCCAGAGCTTGGAATCAAAAACTTAATGATTGTTTACTAGCATTAGGTTACATAAAGTTAAAATTAGAACCATGGTTGTACAGTAAAAGGGAAAATAAGAATCAGATCTTTGTAACAGTGTTCTCTAATGATTTTATTATTTTTTCAAATAGTAGTTGCATGACAGATAAATTAAAAAAAGATTTAATGTCAAATTTCAAGATTTAAGATTTAGGGCAAGTAAAAAACTGTTTGGGTATGAGAGTTAAGATGTATAAAGATGGCAGTATATCATTGCATCAGGAGCAATTTGTTAATAATATTTTGATGAATTTTAACATGTAAGATTGCAAACTAGACAAGTCGTACAATGTTAACAAACGATACCCTTATCAACAGTTGATAGGGAGCCTAATGTATCTGTCTGTCCTAACACGCCCAGATATTAGTTTTAGTGTCAGTTATTTAAGCGAGTTCAATAACTGTTTTACAGCAGTCCATTGGAGACATGCTAAACGAATATTAAAATACCTAAAAAGAATTAAGACACATGGACTAATGTATACTAGAGATAATTGTAATTTGGAAGGCTTCGTAGATGCTGACTGGGGCTCTAATAATATAGATAAAAAATCCTATACAGGTTTCAGTTTTAAATTGTCAGGAGCTGTGATATCATATGAGTGTAAAAAACAGCAAACAGTGGCATTGTCAAGCACAGAAAGTAAGTACATGGCAATATCAGAGGCCTGTGTTTTTTTTTTTTTTTGGGGGGTGGGAAATCATCTTATGACTCTTTCCGCTCTGGGGTGGAGCGGAAGGGCGTGTCAGACTCTTACTGACTAAAACCCACCCCTGTTCCTCCCTGCCCTACGCGCCCGGGGGCGAGGTAACTCTTTCGAATTTATCCTCCACCCCCGGGCAATAAGGAAGTTATCTATTTAAAGAACTTATTGTCCGAAATTATTGGCTATAACTATACAATTACTCTGAACAATGATAATCAGGGTGCTCATAAATTGACGGCAAATCCTTTGTTTCATAGGAGAACTAAAAATATTGATATCCGGCACCATTTTGTTAGAGGCTGTTGCCAGTACATTGTTAAATTTATTTCTCTGTCAACTTCTGAAATGCCAGCAGACCTTTTGACAAAAGGATTATGTAGTAATAAGCACAAGCAATTTGTTCCAAGCATTAAAAGCATTGTTTAAAGTTTGTATTATGATGTAAGGAGTTATGTCCTAATGTTACATAACTATACAAAGAAAAAAGAAAGAAAGAAAATACGTTTATTTACGGTAAACATGACGCAAAAAACAGAGAAACACAAAAAGAAAAAGAAAAACTGGGGGAAAAAATGCGTCACATCCACGCAAAACGGCCATCGCTCAGCTTAAGTGCTATGACCCTATGCAAGACAGAGCCCCAGCGCTGGTTTTCAGCGACAGCCGGCGCCAACGTCATGACGTCGACCGGTGCAGAAAACAATGAGTAAAACTTCTAAAATATTATATAGCGCAAAAAAAAAATATTAAAATTTAAGTGGCAACGTTATGTTTATTATTTTGTTTAGTTTATTTTGATAAGTGGAGGTGTCAAAATATTTAATTAAGGCGGTTATCACACTGCCACGCATCACGCTGCATGTTGCGTGTGAACGCACCTACGCGCGTACTTGCGGCAGTGTTTTCTATACAAACGGAGATACTTACAATCAATGTATTGACGCGCTACGCTGCGTGGTGCGTGGCAGTGTGTTAATCGCCTAAATATTACTACTTCCGTGCCAGCTAAGATACACCGGTTAGTAATGTATTCTATGGTCCGGTCTATGACTTGCATCTTCATAAAAATAAAATAGTCTTGTCACAACAGCTAACGAGTTTTATTAATTTTAATATGTACTACACTGAAAAGATTTTGTTTAAATTGTGGTAAAGCTTAATAGTTTCTCATATTAAAAGAACTTCTTTACATTTATTTTGGTGCTTGCTGGTAAGTCTAGGTATCAGTTGCTTTGAGCTAAGGGTTTTAAAACCAACCTAGGTCATTTTTCTACCATTAACAGAATGCAGGTTCAATTGAATCGCCTGTCACGCTGATCCAGTGTAGATATTGATATGTCTTACTCTTTACATAAAGTCAAGTCTGCCTTGCATGGGGCATTATCATAAAAGTAAAAAAAGAATTAGTCTTTTTTACTTACTAAAAAAAAAATGAAGATTTAGAAAAGAATAGAATACTTATAATAGAATAGAATACTCTTTAAGGTTCTCTTTAAGGTTGGTTTTTTTTCTTCTTCTGTTGGTTGGCAAAACATCGAACAGAATAGATTGGATTAATGAAACGAAACGAGCACTAATTAGTGAGTTTTAAATAATATTTGATTTAAGCTTTTTTGGTTGTCCTTAAATAAATAAATACATTATTAGGCATTATTTTCTAGCTTATTCCCACAGCTTCGCCCCTGTGGTCTGTCCCACAGGAACCATGCATTTATTGCTACAAAATGTAGTATTAACCCTCAGTGACCACCACTGAAGTTGAAAAAACAATGTATCTTCTTTTAAATTAATATTGATTGATCATTTACTTGTTCTTAAAACATACCATCACTTTGATGTTCCTCCTTTGGCTCAATGACATCTTCTGGTCTCTCACAAACAGCTGGTAACTCTTCTTTGATATCATCACTTTCTGTTTGACATTCATCAACTATACTTACATGCACCATTGGTGATTGAATAAATCCATTAAAACAGTGGTCTTGGTTTATTAACAGTTTTTGCTGTAAAAGAAAACATTAGTATTAGATGGGTAATTGGCATTATATATTGAGACCCTTCCGTGCCTCGGGGCGCATGTTAAGCTGTTGGTCCCAGCTGTCACTTCTAGATCTTAGACAGGTGTTAATCAGATAACCAGTCTTGGCAAATAGTGTTGTCAGACTTTCGAAATTAGATGTTACGAGAACTATATCTGTTGAAGAATACCTCACCTCATAATTCTCATTGATTTTCTGAGCAAACAGCTCTTCAGCTTCCAGACATTTTCTCTGGAATCGGCAGATTTGCTTTAGTTTAGTGCAGCAGAAGAAACAAACAAGCATCGGTCTATTGTCTTTGGTTATAAACTGAAACAAAATTAGTCATAAATTAATTTGATTCATTCAAATGTTCTATTCCAAGTCCACGTGGAAGTCTGAACCTGGCACCGCTGCCTGATAAATGTATGGAAATAAAAGGTGAAATATGTGAGCATGTGATACAGAGGAATGAAGAAAAGGTTGTGAGGAAAGATTACAGTGTGAATGAGGATGGCTACAGGAGGAGGGGAAGACCGGAGAAACCATAGACAGACTTTGTGACAGATGATGTGTGTAGAGAGGATGATGACAACTAATAGAGACGAGTGGAATAAATTGGGAAAATGCAAGAGGATGACACTATCCAAGCCAATGGTCCGCAACTGTCTTTCTGTTAATCGAAGAACTTCTCCTAAATTACGCAAGGGATTTATATACAGTTTTCACTATTATAAAGAGCAATAAACGAGGAAGGCTTGTGTTTATAATTGCCACACGTTCTAAGCCGGAACAAGTCGCAAGACCATTATAAATAATAATAAAATCTTTATTGTTCAAGAAAGCCGTGCAAATTCAAAATAGTACTAGCCTCCACACTAGGATTCCCTGTTTCGTGGAGACTAGTCTCTTTCATCTTACAATTTCATAACATACATATGTAGGTACTATAGGGGGACACAAACGCAACATGCGTCGGTCGGGACAATATGTGAGGCGACAATAATCGAGTGTTAGTCAAGTACCTACAATAAATTCAACTAAACATTAACAAACTTAGTTGCATTAAATGAAATTTAAATGTGTGTAGTGTTTTGTATACGTGTGTGATGAATGAGTGAGTTAAGGTGGGTTTGGACCAAACGAAGATAAAACCAGAGCAAGGGTAAGAGCAACGAAAGAATATTCCCAATCCGTTTAGAGAAACGGATACCGGAAAAGTGGGGACAGAGTAAGCATACACTCGTCTGGTCCAAATCAGCCTTTATGTATTAGTGTGATGAGTGTGTGTTGTACTCATGAGTTAAGGAAATTCTCTGTGCTTTCATAGTCCACTCCTGCCAGAAATTTTGAAAGGTGTTTTTTAGTTTTATTTCTAGTCATGGTAGTATGTCCATCTCATTATTGAGCTTACTGTAAATAAATGGTCCCATATAAAGAAAGCATCTGTTGCCAAAAGAGAGTCTACATTTAGGTTTATGCCACTTGGGCTTATTTGCATTTCTGAGAGAGCGCACTTTATTGTATGTTAACACACTGTGGGCATTTTTGTGGAACCTCAGTGCCACTGCCATGATATACAATTGGCGCACACGTACATAAGTTTAGGAACATAGTGTAAGATTATACTATGTTGTTTCACTGATGTCAGAGATTATCTTAAGAGCTGAGATAAGATAAGACAAGATAATTTATTTGCGTAAAACATGGTACACATAGGTGTTATTATAGAATATAAGATCAAACATGTTTTACTTAAAATTAAAGCATGCGAGAAGATGAGAAGAACCCTCTCACCAAAACTTCTTTATACGTAGTATCAACTTACTGGATTATCTGTCAGCCTCTCGTACAGTTCATGCAAGTTCTTGTTGACAACAACATACATGCGAACATTCTCCGCTAAACATACTCTACACATTGGCAGCTTTTCCATACTTTTTTTCAAGAAATTAACCTCTGAAGCACCGCGCGCGTCAAACGTATACAGAAGCATTAAAAGCAATCAAAGAGAAAAGAGAATATAATTTCAGAGGCGGAACTTAGAACATTCGGTTTTCGAGAATTGTTAACGGTTTTTATCCAACCACATGAAAAAAAAACATGAGTACCAACATAAAAATTCTAAATAGCACTAACAATGACAATCATGACCTTGAAAGGATAGAACTGTCATAGCTAGGGATGCCCAACGTATAGAAATCAAAAACTTATCGATATTTGGAATTCATCGATATCGATAAAATGCATTCTATGCAGCTATACGGGGTTACTAAATTCCCAATTTATTTTGAAAAAAAAGGGTAAAAAATACTTGTTCAGATGCGGTTTAGATGAAAAAAATAGAAATCAAATATCAATCAAAATCAAAAGTCATTTATTCAAACTAGGCTGAGAACCAGCACTTTTTGAACGTCAAAGTTCTACATAAAGACAGTCCCCCAAAAACGCCCGCCCGTCACCACTTCCTAGTGTTTTAGCTGTGAAGAAGAAGTGGCCAACAAACTCCCCAGCAACACATCTGTCTGTTAAGTTTGAAGAACTTGAATCTATATAATTATATGCAACAATCTTAACATATGTAAAACAGAAAAATAAATAGATGTCTAAAATATAATCATAAAATTAAATAATCCGCCACTTGTTAGCTAGCACACTCAATTATGCCATTAAAAACGAACTCAAGCATAAACACTAAAGATTATAAATAAATCTTGGAAAAAAAAAGCTCAAGTTTTACATTAAACGTGCGTAGAGGTAACTCGCGAAATTCATTTCTTCTTGCGTTTTTTTGCAATTTGCAGGTTGTATCTTAAACAAAATATGATTTGCGACAGTAACAAATATTATTATGAGTTTATATACTTTTAATTATAAGAATTGAAATTATTTGTTATTGTCGCGAATCATATTATTATTTTGATCAAGATACAACCTGACATAAAATTGCAAAAAAAAAATTGCGGGCTACTACTACGCATTCACTTTTATGATCCATAATAATATCTATTCTAAATAATATATAGTTGTGGAAATTATTTCTTATTGACTTGAATATGTGGGGTACATCATAGATAATATAAACTTTTTTTGTCATAACAGTTTGTAAAATAATTTTCACTCGTATTGTAGAGAGGACAATGATTTTGATCATTTCAGGGCTCCCGTGTTTGTAGGGCCCCGATCACAAATTGTGGTTCTAATATTAAAACCGGTATCTTTAACAATACTTATGATTTCTTTAATTATGGATGCAAGTTTTGGGGAGGAGAGTGTTCCCTTGACAAATTAAAAAGCTGGTTGCTTAAACTTTGCTCTAACACCTTGCAACATAAATAACAATGCATGGTCGTTCAGTTGAGAGCTACGTCCTGCTTCTAAGCCAAAGTCTTCATATCCCTTAACTTTATCGGTATTAATATCTAAGAAAAGACGTCGTTTTAAGGGTCTACTACCGGCTAAGTGGCGCCGGTACAAACGGCCGTTTCTGACACTTTTGCCTACTACTTTGGATACTAAACATTCCGAGACCTGTTTTAACAACATAAAAATACTTTATCCTCTTTGTAATAAACGTGACGTTGGATTCTTTAATATTTATTTTCTGTGCTATGCTACGACTTTTTATTCAATGAGGGCGCCACTTAGCCGTTAGTAGGGCCTTAAGGTGAAAGCTCCACCCTAGCCCGCGAAATTAAAATTTTCTTAATTTTGCAATTTGCAGGTCAGTGTCAGATTGTATCTTGGTCAAAATTTGATTCGCAGCCGTAGCAAGTACGTATTTCTACAATTATAATCATTAAAATCATCAATATAACTCTCTCAGTTAGTATTAGTGCTAAATGTAGTATTTCATGAAATCATGACATTTGGTACTAAATGATAAATGATAAATGATAAATGATGTTTATTCAGTAAATAGGTTACAAGGAACACTTTTACACGTCAATGTTTTTTTGTCAGTTTAAGCTAGATGAGGCCGGTGTTTCCTAGCTGACTACCCTGAGAAGAAACACCGAAACAAACTCAGAGGTCAAAGTCTCTTTTAGTGTTCAAATCCATACAATGTGGACTGGTTAGATCCTATGAGAACCATGTACGTTTATGTCTGGGATGAGCTTTATGAAGAAAGCAACACACGAATTCGAGTGGACCTGTCCAGACAGTGCAAGCATTTGTCAGTCATCGCGAAGCTCAACTCAGAACTCTGAGGTGCTCAACGAACCGACGAACAATACCAAAGTAAGGACATTTGAGTAGGCCGCAAAAAATACTCAAACTGCCAGACAATCATAAAATCTACATGAATATAACGACATACATAGTTCTCGCATTCACATTATTCTATATGAGGACCATGCAGCTTAGTGTCTGTAGTGGTCTTTTGAAGAAAGAACCAAACATATTTGAGTGGACCTGTCCAGTCAGTGCAAGCATTTGTCAATAGTCGAATAGCTCAACTTAAAAACCACTAAGGAGCTCAATGACATGACGAACAATACCAAAGAAAAGACATTTGGGTAGGCCGCAAAAGTACTCAAACTGTCAGACAACGTTGAAAATTACTGTAAAAAGGAGGAGATAATAATAATAATAACCCACATAGTCCTCACATTTACAATAATTAAGTAATAAAAAAAAATAATAAAAATATAATACTTTACAAAGTAAATATTTGTGTCAAACAAAATAGTAATCATAATATGTCAATCAAAAAATAAAAATAAATATAATACTTAACAAAGTATTCAAGTCAAAAAAAAAAAAAAAATAATAAATATAAAATGTCAATAAAAAAATAAAATAAAAAATATAATACAATACTATACAAGTATTCATGTCAAAAACGAATATTAAAAAAAAATATATATATAAAAAAATTTTTCATCAGTAATACTCAATACTCAATACTCAATATCTTTATTGCTTTTCCATAAAATATAGGTATGCTTAGGTGGTATGTGTTTATAATAGGGATTGTTATGGACCCTGTCGGGCACAGCAAAAAGGTAGAAGAGAGGAAGCTCTATTTTAGGTAGTTATTAGATTTATATGTACTATATCGTAACTTAAAAAATAATCAATTAATTATTAAATTTAATTTTATAACCGTAGCTGGTATAAGTTTTATTTTAGTAATGATTATATGTAGATTAATTTCTTCAATTTAATTCTATTATTTCTGTTATTTTTTCTTTTATTTATATTACTATTATTTACAAAATATTCATTTATGGAATAAAAACATTTGTTATAGATACTGATATTTAAATGTCATTCAATTTAATTCTGTTATTTATATGTCAATTATGTAATGCTAATAATTAAATGTCATTCAATGTACTTAATTCTATTATTTTCTTGTCAATTATTTAATACTATTATTCAAATATCATTCAATTTAATTCTATTATTTATATGTCAATTATGTAATACTAATATTTAAAAGTCATTAAATTTAATTCTATTATTTATATGTCAATTATGCAATACTAATATTTAAATGTCATTTTAATTTAATTCTATTATTTAAATGTCAAATAAGTAATACTAATATTTAAATGTCATTCAATTTAATTCTATTATTTTTATTATTTAAACTTGTCATTAAAATATTCATCTATGGAATAATAACATTTGTTTGTCAGAAATTCTTTAATCTTTTTTATAAATATATTTAACTTTTCCTCTTTCTTTAATAATTCGGGCAGTTTATTATATATTTTTATAGACATTGCATAGGGACCTGTAGAATGCATTTTTAACCTGGAGGTTGGTAGATTTAGTCTAGATCGGTGCCTGAGTGCGTAACGTGATTGGATGTCTTCGCGTTTTGTATAAAACTCATGATGCTTACGAACGAATTTGCATGTTTCTAAAATGTAGATACTGGGGAGGGTTAGAATGTTGTGTTTTTTAAAATAAGGTTTGCAGCTGTCAGTTTGATCAATATTTGCTAAAATTCTAATTAATTTTTTTTGTAGAGTAAAGAGTGTAGGTGCATCTGTGCTATTACCCCAGAGGGTTACGCCGTAACTTAGCCATGCATTAGCATACGCATAGTAGGTGGTGAGAGCAGTTTGTAAGTTGGTGGTCTTTTTTATTTCGCGAAGAGCATACGAGAACTTTGAAAGTTTTGCACGGGTTTTTTGTATTTGTGATTTCCAGTTAATATGTTTGTCTATTGTAAGTCCAAGTAATGTGCATTCGTCAATGCTTTCCAATTTTGAACCATTAAATTTGAAATTCAAGTATAATGGTGCTTTTTGGTAAGGGTGGAAAGTCATTAATTTAGTTTTAGTGTAATTAATTTCTAGGTTATGCGAGTTCATCCAGTTACATGTTTTAGTGAGTGTGGAGTTAAGTATTTCCTCTACATTTGTGTTGTTGCGACATGAGACTAGTAAGGATATATCATCCGCGAACAAAACACACGGTCCCTCTATGGTTTTCGGTAAGTCGTTAATATATATGAGAAATAGTAAACACCCTATGACACTTCCTTGGGGGATGGAGGCGTTAATAGTTTTACTACTTGATCGGATTTTTTCTATTTCTCTACTATTTTTATTAAAGTATTCAATTTCAACTACCTGTTCTCTATTATGTAAGTACGACGAGAGCCATTCATGGGCTTTCCCGCGAATTCCTATTCCGTATAATTTGTTAAGCAGTATTTTAAATTGTACCTTATCATAGGCTTTGGTCATGTCTAATAGTATTCCTATCGCGTACTCTTTGTTGTTTATAATATTAAGGGCTGCCTGGATGTATTTGTACACAGCTAATGTAGTAGAACGATTTTTCCGGAAACCATTTTGACAGTCGTTGAATATATTAAATTTTTCGCAAAAGGTATAAATACGATCACACATAGCTTTTTCGAAGATCTTTGAGGCTGAGGGCAATAGAGCTATTGGGCGGTAATTGTTAGGATCACTTTTTGTGTTTTTTTTATGAATCGGTTTAATTAAAGATTTCTTTAGCAATTCCGGGAAAGTGCCTTCTGTAAATGACTGATTTAATAAAAGATAAAATGGCAAGGTAAGTTCGTTCGCGCATTCTCTCAATAACATAGGTGGTATGTCGTCTATACCGTGACTTTTTTTATTTTTCAGGTTTTTAATTATTTTATTTACTTCCCAAGCATCTACTGGGCTAAGGAACATGGTATTCTCCGTGGGGTTTAGTACTGAGGTTACGTCCAGTTCACTGCCAGATGGATTGCTGCTGTTTTCTCCTATAGACGCAAAAAAATTGTTAAAGATATCAGCTACTTGTTTAGGTTCACATGTGGAAATATTGTTGTGCTGTAGTTGTATGTTATACATTTCCTTTTTTGATTTTTTATTGGTTCTCTCATTTATAATGCTCCACATTGTTTTTACTTTGTTGTCGGATTTCTTTATTTTGTTTATGTATTGTATTTTTTTTGCCATTGTAACAGATTTTTTCAGTATTTTTTCGTATTTTTTATAATATTGTGTAATTACTTGATTTTTAGTTTTAGACGAAAGTAATTTTAGCAATCTTTTGTTTTTACAGGAAACTCTAATGCCTGTAGTTAGCCAGTATTTTTTAAAGTTGGTTTTTAGTTTAATTTTACGCATAGGGATACATTGATTTAAACTATTTACTAGGAGGTTGCTGAATGCATTATAATTTTCATTTATATTATTATTTATTTGTATAATGTCATGCCAGTTTTGTTGACTTAATTTAGATTTAAATTCTTTTATGTTTGCAGAAGTAAGTAAGTAAGTAAGTAGTACATATGAAAACAATGGCTCATGTATATCATTGAAGCAGCTCAATCCCACGCCTTTTTGTCCTCAAGAAAGTCATTAATTGTGTAAAAAGCTTTCTGGCATAGCTTACGTTTAATAAATGATTTAAATTTATTTATGCTTAGTTCTTGAATTTGGCTAGGAAGTTTATTATAGAAACGTATACATTGACATCTAAACGAACCACCTATTTTTTTCTTGAGCCTGGTTTTTGGTACAATAAATTTGTGTTTGTTCCTAGTATTTATGCTATGGATATCACTGTATCTTTTAAACAGATTAATATTTTTATGTGCATACATGAGATTCTCATAAATATATTGAGAGGGAACAGTCATAATATTAATCTCTTTAAATTTGTCTCTGAGGGAGTGTCTGGGACTTAATTTATAAATTGCACGAATAGCCCTTTTCTGTAAAACAAAAATTGTCTGAATATCGGCGGCATTTCCCCACAACAGAATGCCGTACGACATCACACTATGAAAATAACTAAAGTATACTAAACGAGCTGTCTCTAAATCAGTTAAACCACGAATTTTCCTTACGGCGTATGCTGCGGAGCTAAGTTTTTTGGACAGTTTATCTATATGGGGGCTCCACTGAAGCTGCGCATCCAAAGTTAAACCTAAGAACACTGTGGAATCCTCGGGTTTCAACTCTTCACCCTTTATTGACACACTAGTGTTCACTTGTATTACATTGGGTAATGTGAACTTTATGCATTTTGTTTTTTTCTCGTTAAGGAGAAGATTATTGACATTAAACCAGTTAACTACAGTTGAAAGAGCATTATTTACATTATCAATAACCACCTGCTGACGTTTGAGTTTAAATAAAAGTGAAGTGTCATCTGCAAACAGCACTATATCATGTTTATCCTTTATGAGGTAAGGCAAGTCTAATACTAACTGAAAGAGTTGTATTGATGATTTTAATGATTACAGTTCTATAAATACATACTTGCTACGGCTGCGAATCAAATTATGACCAAGATACAACCTGACACTGACCTGCAAATTGCAAAAAACGTAAGAAAATTCGAATTTCGCGGGCTACCCTGGAGCATGCACCTTAAGGCAATTTCGTCAAATACTAAGCCGCAGTATCTGTCTTTGACATCTTTTTTGACAACATTTTTTTTAAAATGTTCAATCACCGCCTTGTTAACACCAGTGGTCACTGGATTTTTTTTTAAACAATTGTACACTGTTTTTACGCTTGGCAATGGCATGAGATGCTGCAAGTATCTATAGGCTTTTGGTGGCCTCTCAAATATAGTCAAGGCTGATATTTTATTTTTCGTTGTCCAACCAACGTCGACCGCCGAGCTTTCTTTTTTGTTTTTGTTGTCACAATTTCTTTCAGAACGCCTGACTCCAATTTTTCCAAGAGACTGGCGCTGCATCTAAGTGATGCACGATGCATTTAGTTTTTGTAATTGCTCCATTAAATGCTTTTTCCTTGGTGTTAAATCTGTAAAGATAATTAAATATAAGCAAAATATTCTATGAGACTTGTAAACATTTCTCTGCATATAAAACGCAGGGATATTTTCTATTTGAAATGAGCAGTAGAGCACAAATGAACTCGAAACAATTTTGAGATTTCTTTCAATCTGGCTGTATATTTGTTTTTAACATCATCACGTGAGAAAAGCTTTATGGATTATAATGAACACGAATTTGTGTAGGTATTATACCAACTTTTAGATTTAGCTCTGTAGCATATCAGTTGCATTCATTTATGTGAATTCCAATTTTTTGGAAGTGGAATGATGACTGGAAGATAATTATTAATACTAATGACCGATTCCTATAATGTACGGACCGTTATTGGTAAAAATTAAGACTTGTATCCTTATATCACAGGTATGCTTACGAATCTATTTATGCCGTTTGGCAAAAAAAAAGGTACCGCTGGTAAGCAAAACTATTCGTTTTTGTTTATAGGAACCGAACCTTAGTTGTAAGTATGGTAAAATCTTCACGTAGGAGGGCGTGGGCGTTTAACTATGTATAGTATAATCATAATGATAAAGTACTTACTTAGTTTTTCCTCAGATAGTTTTCTAAATGTTGCTTTATTTCTTTAAATTTCTCTCTCTCACTTTGGGTATGCATTCCTTCTGAAAAGTAAATGCAAAGAGAAATTAGTAAAAGAATAGCAAATTTTTCCTGTGTCATGAATTACTACAACAGTGGCAGTATAAAAATTTAACCTGTGCCTTAGTGACAAATACTCTCATTCTCAATATTTCTCTGTTATAAACCCATAGAATTTTTAGATTGATACTGACAATATGTTATTCAAAGAATTTGGTAATCATATTTAAAACTAGCTTTACCCGGCCCAGCTTCTCACGGGTAGCACTAAGTACTTATCTAAGGTATACCTACCCTACTAACCTACCTACATATCTACATATACCTACCTACTCTACAGGTGGATGTTCCCAAAAAATATTTTAAAAACCTTGTCCTGACTATTACGAATACAACAAAAAAGGAATTATAGGTGCAGCCACTTTGAAGTGATGCACGGATGAAACATTTTTGGCAATTGATTTTTATTTAAAAAGATACTAACCATTTTGAGACAGCTCCATGAGGATATGTCTCGATTGCTGGCTGCGGATGGCACTGCTTCAGACAAAAGATCTGAAATGATATTATGTTATGATTTGAAACCAGTTTTAGATTAGATTGCTTGGTTCCGGCAACTCTCATCCAGCTTATTTCTTGATTATTAAGAATAAAATTTGATAATATTATTTAAAAAAACAGTCTTCACATGCGTTTAGTTCGAAAATAATCCTACGGATATGTACTACCCAGATAAAAAATATCATTTGTCCTAACATAATTATGTCTTGCATGGTCTAAATGTGCCAAATATCAGTTCAGCCAAGGTGATTAACAAACATCCAAAATCACATACTGACCAACATACCTACAGACTTTCAAATTATTTATAATTTATTTATTATTTAATCGTTGCCCCACACTAGGAATTATTCCTGTGGTTGTGTATGTGAATTTACATGTTTGTGGTGCGCTCACAAACGTGTAAATTTACATAGACAAGACAACCCAGACCCGGAACAACTATCTGCAGGTCATACAAATATTTGTTCCAAGCGGGGATCGAACCCGCGACACGCAGCGCAGCAGCCGAACGCTCAACCACTGCGCCAACCGTGCCGTCATAATATTAGTAGGATATAGTAACATAATTACCATTTTGAGACAGCTCCTTAAGGATATGTCTCGAATGTTGGCTTGTGGACGGCACTGCTTCAGGCAAATGATCTGAAAGATACATTATGATTTGAAATTAGTTTGTAACCACCAAATATTCAAGGTTCATTAATTAATTGTTTCAGTCTCTTAATGTTTTATTAATTAAAATAAAAGATAAACATTTTAAATGACAGACTTCACCCGTGTGGAGAATGGAAATTATCCCACATTTCATTCCCAGTTTAATTTTCCCTCCTCAGATCATCTCAACAGTTCACCCTATATTTGTGTTTTATAATAATTATGACTGTATAAATGTATAATTATTATTCCCTTTAAATGCAGAGTCCCTTGTGTTTTTGGAACGTGAATTGGAACTGAATGAATTGGAATTTCTAGAACAGTCAGCTAAGTAAGTGTTCTAACATAAAATAATGTGTTTGTTGTTTCTACAACAAACACAAGCCTGGAATCTGGATTTGTGTTTGGTTGATGGCAATCAAAGATATGTATTTATTCCACATACCTGTTTGCACTTCCTGGATATTATCATTCTGTTCAGTAGCTGGTGGACAAGATTCTAGAACAAAAATAAAACAGTTGGTGTCTTGCTAAAAGGACTTTACTGAATTATATTATTATAATAGAGATAAATTATGGTGTTTATTAAAGTTACCTTTTGACTTTTGAATTGTGCGTCAGTGAGAAGTAAGGCCATCAAATTCAAAGTTGGTATTGCATGTCTTTTCAGACGATTGCCTTTTTTGTTGAAATCCTTTTTTCCAGTGGTTAGCACATAAATTTCACTGCTAATGCAGTTTTTCTATTGGTAGATGCACTTGTTTTAGCCACTCTCGACAGCTGAAAGATACAAAAGAAAAGGTTACTTACTGACTATTTTTGACTGTGAATTTATTTCATATTTACATAATGATCTCCTAAGTCGATAATATAATGATCACGTTCATAGACTCTCTGAACCATGTATTAAACCATCAATCTACTTAGACTAAATTAGATTACAATTCAAATTAGACAATTTAATTATTAGGATATCATCATCATCATTTCAGCCGAAAGACGTCCACTGCTGGACATAGGCCTACCCCAAGTGTTGCTACAATAACCGGTGCTGTGCGGTTTGTACTATAAGCCTATATAATCTGATCTTTACTGACCGGTTTGGATCCAGTGGAAACTTGGAAAAAAGCAACTTGTTTCCAGTACGCCAGGCCTCCTTGATACTGCAAACTTCACATCTGTGACCCTTGCTCATGATGGTTCACAAACTTAGAGTCACTGTCTTGTATCGTTTTTAAATAGTATTAGCAACAATATCTCGCAAGTCACTTAGAATAAAAGAATCAATATCTCGATTAAAACTATGTGAGGATGAAACAGAGAAGCAGATGCACGACTCAACGTATCTAAATACAATCACAGAAATTATTCTGATAAGCTATATTCCGAAATCATATAGAAAAAGGAAAAAACAAACAGAAAAATCACAAAACGAACATAACTATGCGCAAAGAGAAGGCAGCCATTTTTGTAACCCCAGATTAAAATTACAAAACCACAGATTACTAATATGTAGCTATACAAAACCTTAGAAAATTCGTAGTATAATGTTGGTCATGCTGACGTCAGCTGACGTTTTCTGAATGTTGGCTAAAAAAGTATCTAATTCCATACAAAACAATTTTGTTCGCAGTGTAACAGGACTGAAAAGCAATGAAAATGATTATTCCACAACAAAGAACCACAACCACAGATAAACCACAACGACCACAACAAACAAGTCCACAGATTACTAATATGTAGCTAGAGCACCACAACCACAGTCCACAACCACAGATAAACCACGTGTTGCCAGTACCTCCGTCGAAATTCGGACGATTCACTACCTGAAATGGGACGATTTTTTGAAGAAAAAGGACGGTTTGAGAAATATTAATTTGTTACGATTGAATGAGAAAAAAATATACCTAAAAAGGCGTGAGTACCTACTTTTATATTTATAAGGCAAACAAATAGAAGGTAAAAAAAAAAATTTAAACGTTCAACATTATTTTGTTTCTTGCATTCCTTGTCTTTGGTCAGCTCAAACTTAGCGACATCCTTGATTCCTGAACTCGTTGCCATCAAGGATACTAAGGCATTGGTGTTGAGGCGGGTTCTGCTTTCCGTCATTTTAAAATGTTTTGAAAGGAACTCGCACAACGAAAACTCATTTTCTCGTAATCGTAAAGCTAGAGACAAACTGGTTCCACGTACGCAACGTATGCGATGCAACGTGGGAGAATAAGTGTGCACACTTGTCCCACGTATGCAATGTAGACGCTGTTGTAATTTCTCAGAAGGTGCACTAGTACGTCAGTAGTTTTCTGATTATGATAGCGAGTTTGAGGATGATTTATTCAGTTTAAATGAATATTTCCGCGCCACAAAAACAAAAACAAACTTTTTCATATAAAATCAAGAGCCCAGATATCATATAATGCGTTTCATACGTTGCGTTCGTGGGATCAGTTTCCTATTTTGACTGGCCTGTAATGTTGGTCTAGTGGTTAGTGACCCTGACTGCTATGCCGGAGGTCGTGGGTTCGATTCCCACCCAGGACAAATGTTTGTGTAATGAGCACGATCATTAATTTGTTCTGTGTCTGGGTGTAATTTATCTATAATAAGTATGTATTTAGAAATATATAAGTATGTTTATCAGTTGTCTAGTACCCATAACACAAGCTCTGCTTAGTTTGGGACTAGATGGCGTTGTGTGATAGTTGTGGAATATTATTAATATTCCGTTTATTCATTTTTATAGACATATTAATTACATTTTTAAATATTTAAATATAAAGGATAAAAAAAAAACATTTAAAAATATAAAAAATAGTATCCCACCGGTATCGGGAATAGGGTCCAAGCTACCGGCGGTCAGGGCTCCAGAGAGAGGAACCGCCTGACAATGCGAGCCGTGTCCAGAAGTACTGCTTTCTGAATCAAGCCCTTGATCCAGCCGCCTAACGAGAGCCTCCTGAGGTGTTGGTCGAGGCTCGTGGCTATTAAGCCATTGGCTGACACGACTATCGGTACAATGATCGCTGAGTCCACATCCCACATGTCGACAACCTCGCGAGCCAAGTCAATATACTTGATTTGTTTATCTTTCTCGGCTTTCACGAGGTTCTCGTCATGTGGGACGGTAATGTCAACAATCATTGCACGCCTCTCGATTCGGTCCACCACCACTATATCAGGCTTATTGGCTACAATAGTCCTGTCAGTGATGATGGACCGATCCCAGTACAATGAGATATGACCACTATCGAGAACTGGGTCGGGCGCATATCTGTAGTACGGCACTTCCAATTCCACAAGAGAGTATTTCAGAGCAAGTTGCTGATGGATAATCCTGGCTACATGGTTGTGCCTATGCAAGTACTCACCGTTAGCCAGACGAGAACAACCAGAGATTATGTGGCGGATTGATTCTCCCGGACGATGACATGCCCGACATATGTCAACAATGCCGTCCTTCACAATAAATCTCCGGTAATTTTTCGTCATGATAACTTCGTCCATAATTGCACAGACAAAACCTTCGGTTCCCCAAAGAGGTCACCGACACGCAGCCAGGCTACGGACGCTAGTTGGTCTACACCGGGCCCATGTAGGGCCCGGAAAAAGCGTCCGTGAAGTTCCTTACTCTGCCATACTTCTCTGCGATCGTTAGTGTCAAGCACTAGAGGTTTGCGCCAGTTCTCGTTAGCCAAGGAGAGTGGAGTAAGGCCCTTGTCCACCGCCACTACATCTCGATGCATACTCACGTCAGCAGCTAGGAAATATTCCCTTAGACTGCATACCTCGCGGTTGTGGAGGGTCTTAGCATTTAAAAAGCCTCGGCCTCCACACTTCCGCGGGATATACAGTCTCATCACCGACGAACGTGGGTGATGCATTCGAAATGCAGTCAGCAGTGTACGGACACGCCTATCCAGGGCGTCAAGTTCTGTTTGAGTCCGTTTGAGTACGCCGAAAGAGTACATCAACACCGGCATGACCCAACCGTTAATAATAATAATAATAATGCAACTCTACGCACCTTTCTTGGGTCATGTATGGGGCAATGGAAGACGGTCCTTCGCTATCCAGGATATCGACCAATCCAGGGGAATGATGAGCCTATATGGATTAAACGGGGAATATTTCAGGGCGACAGTTTGAGTCCACTTTGGTTCTGCTTAGCCCTGAATCCTCTAAGCACGTTGCTGGAGGATTCAGGCCTGGGCTATCGGTTGAGAAGAGGTGGTCAGGCCATATCTCACCTTCTTTACATGGATGATCTGAAACTCTTTGCCCCCAACAACTTGCAACTGATGGAGTTACTGAAGGTAACTGAAACTTTCAGTAGCGCTATCAGGATGGAATTTGGTGTGGACAAATGTGCAGTCATGCATGTAAAGCGAGGGGGGATTATGGAATCTGAAGGGATTCAACTCTCGGATTCCATACACCTCAGATCTCTCTCCTCAACCGAAACATACAAATATTTGGGTATGTCGGAAGCGTTAGGCATTAACGTTACTGACATGAAGCAATCGCTAAAGGAGCGCTTCTTTAGCCGCCTTAAAAAGGTATTGAGTAGCCTTTTGTCGGGCGGAAATAAGGTGCGCGCCTTCAACGGTTGGGTCATGCCGGTTTTGATGTACTCTTTCGGCATACTCAAATGGACTCAGACTGAGCTCGACGCCCTGGACAGGAGGGTCCGTACGCTCCTAACCGCAAACCGGATGCATCACCCACGTTCGTCGGTGATGAGACTGTACATCCCGCGGAAATGTGGAGGTCGAGGCTTTTTAAATGCTAAGACTCTCCACAACCGCGAGGTGTGCAGCCTCAGAGAATACTTTTTAGAATCCGACGTGGGGATGCACCGAGAGGTGGTCGCAGTGGACAAGGGCCTCACCCCGTTGTCCATGGCTAAAGAGGACTGGCGCAAACTTGTAGTACTTACTACTGATGACCGCAAGGAGGTATGGAAAGGCAAGGAGCTTCACGGGCGCTATTATCAGGCTCTTCATGGGCCTGATGTAGATAGCCTGGCGTCCGTAGCCTGGCTACGGTTTGGTGACCTCTTCGGGGAAACTGAAGGCTTTGTCTGTGCGATTATGGACGAAGTTATCTTGACGAACAACTACCGGAGGCATATTATGAAGGATGGGACGGTTGACGTGTGTCGGGCATGCCACCGTCCGGGTGAGTCCATTAGACATATTATCTCTGGATGTTCTCGTCTGGCTAACGGCGAGTATTTGCACAGACATAACCAAGTGGCCAGGATTATCCACCAGCAACTTGCTTTAAAATACAAACTTGTGGATTCTGAGGTACCGTATTATAAATATGTGCCCGACCCAGTTCTCGAAAATGACCATGTCACGTTGTACTGGGATCGGTCTATCATCACTGACAGGACTATTGTTGCCAATAAGCCGGATATAGTGGTGATAGACCGATTAGCGCGCCGCACAATGATAATCGATGTCACCATCCCACATGACGAGAACCTCGTGAAAGCTGAGAAAGAGAAACAAATTAAATATCTTGACTTGGCACACGAGGTTGTCGATATGTGGAATGTGGACTTGGCTGTCATTGTGCCGATAGTCGTTACCGCCAATGGCCTGATGGCCAAAAGCCTCGACGACCACCTGTCGAAGCTGTCGTTGCGCGGTTGGATCAAGGGCCTGATTCAGAAGGCAGTACTCCTTGATACGGCTCGCATTGTGAGGAAGTTCCTGTCTCTGGAGCCCTAACCACCGGTAGCTTGGACCCTGCTCCCGATACCGGTGGACTACTATTTTTTATATTTTTAAATGTTTTTTATATGTTTTCTTTTAAAATATTTAAAAATGTAAATAATATGTGTAAAAATAAATACCGAATAATAATAATAATAATAATATAATAATAATCTGTGGCCCGGCTGTCAAGTTGACTGAACGAAAATTTTTTCATCCGATATTTTTATCTAATATTCATAAAAATAAACGAAAAATAATGTCCAAACAACAAAAACGAACCAGAAAAAAAAAAAATAAGAAATCAAAGCAATAACCATATACCGAAAATCCAAACAACAACATGCAGATAACATAATGTACCGAACAGAAAAATGCTGACAAGAAGCCGGGCACGTTGCCAAAAAGCACAACCAACATCTTCGGGTTCGTCGCTCAGCTCCGCCTCGCAGCCGCCGGGACCCGCGCCTGCCGTGAGTCCAGTGATTCCGGCCGCTGCAGTTGCGTCGAGCTCGAGCGACGAATACACCACTCCGCCGACGACACCACCACCTGCGCGCCGACGGGGAGGACGCCGGCCGCCGAGCGGCTTAGGACCTCGAGGCCCACCGGCCTCTGATAGGGTCCCAGCTCCCGGCGGAAGTGTGCAGCGCATGCGATGGACGCAATCCATCAATGAAAACGTCATGCGCTCATACTATGGGGCTACAGAGGGAGGTAACAACCTGACCGCGTACCGTGTTCGGATGCTCTCTCTGTTCCAGGTGCTTGAGCCAGCCGTCATCGTTTCGGCCCAACGACTTTCGGATCAGGTGCGGGTCATCCAGCGTAATCATATGTTGGATGATACTGTACTTGATCGCCTCCGATCTGGGATGGGTAGCCATGTCATTGCCCCTCCGTCGCAGACTGTGGTACCAGTGTTGGTACCACCTTCGAACCATATCTCCAGCCACGCTGACGAGGAGTGTAATGACGTGGTTACAAACGTAAGTACCCATTGCAATGACGAATTGAGGAGTGCTTTGGAGTGTGCTATTCGGGAATATCGCAGCATGCCGCTCGAACTTAGGCCACGCTTACCTCGTTTGCCCATGCATAACAAGAATAGGGCGCTGGTGGCTGCTCTGGATTCGCAGTTGTCAAATTATTTTGATGACTGCGAAGACCTCACCGATACACACTCGATACTGTACTGCGCGGCTGTAGCGGCATGTCGTGTAGCTCACGTCAAATTTCCTAATGACAGAGCTACACGACCGAAGCCAGCCGTGCCGGCTTGGCAGTGCAGGATCGAGCGTCGTATTGGTGGGGCCAGAGCACTCATAGGCAAACTAATCTGTTTCAGGGAGGGCAACACTCGCCCAAGAGTGATGCGCTTTGTGAGGCGGGCGTTTTCGGGGACTGATGTCAGCTCCCGAGACTATATGTCCCGTGTCACAGAGCGCATCGACTTCCTGAAGCAGAAAGTATATGCATGGGCAAACCGTATTCGCAGGTATAAGCGGCGAGTGGAACGATACACCCAGAATCGCACATTCCGAAGTAATGAAAGGTGGGTGTATAGGGATTGGGAGCGACCGGACCAAGGTGTGACTAATACGCACCTACCGGATGATGACGCCATATACTCGTTCTGGCGCAGCATCTGGTCGGTGCCTGTCTGTCATACCGAGGGCGATTGGATTCGGGATGTTGAGCGCGCGTGCGATCCAATACCAGAAATGGGGGCAATTATCATCAGCCCCCAAGATGTAGCTCGTGCAGTCCGTCCGTTAGCTAACTGGAAATCTCCAGGGCCGGACGGGCTGCACAACTTCTGGATAAAATGGTTAACAAGGTCGCATACCCGCTTGGCATCTCAGATCCAGTCTGCCTTAGAGTCAGGGTCGCTACCCCAATTTCTAACTACAGGAATAACCCACCTGCTCCATAAATCAGGTAGTACTGCGGAACCTAAAAATTATAGACCGATCACGTGCTTACCGACGGTCTATAAGGTTCTTACATCCATTTTGAGAGCTAAGATTAATACACATATAAATAGTAACTGTATCATGTCTGCCTCTCAAAATGGATGTAGGAATGGGTCCCGCGGTACTAAGGAGCTTCTCCTCATAGATATGACCGTTAGCCAACAGGTTCGGCGCTTCCGAAAGGATCTGTCGACATGTTGGATAGACTATAAGAAGGCCTATGACTCAGTTCCTCATACATGGCTCATGAGGGTGCTAGAATTGTATAAAGTTGATGCAACGATACGCACCTTCCTGATGTCATGTATGGGGCAATGGAGGACGGTCCTTCGCTATCCAGGATGTCGACAAATCCAGAGGAATAGTGAACCGATAAGGATCGAGCGGGGTATATTCCAGGGTGACAGTTTGAGTCCGCTTTGGTTTTGCCTAGCTTTGAATCCTCTAAGCACACTGCTGGAGAATTCAGGGCTAGGTTATCGGTTGAAGAGAGGTGGTCAGGTTATATCTCACCTCCTTTACATGGATGACTTGAAACTCCTTGCCCCCAGCAATCTGCAACTGATGGAGCTACTGAAGGTAACTGAAACCTTCAGTAGTGCCATCAGGATGGAGTTTGGTGTAGACAAATGTGCGGTCATGCATGTAAAGCGAGGGGAGATTGTGGAATCCGTGGGAACTCAACTCTCGGATTTCATAAACCTGAGATCCCTCTCTCCAACCGAAACCTATAAGTATTTGGGTATGTCGGAAGCGTTAGGTATCAATGTTGCTGACATGAAGCAATCGTTGAAGGAGCGCTTCTTTGGCCGCCTGAAGAAGGTATTTAATAGCCTTCTATCAGGCGGAAACAAGGTGCGCGCCTTCAACGGTTGGGTCATGCCGGTATTGATGTACTCTTTCGGCGTACTCAAATGGACTCAAACAGAACTTGACGCCCTGGATAGGCGTGTTCGTACACTGCTGACTGCATTTCGAATGCATCACCCACGTTCGTCGGTGATGAGACTGTATATCCCGCGGAAGTGTGGAGGCCGAGGGTTTTTAAATGCTAAGACCCTCCACAACCGCGAGGTATGCAGTCTAAGGGAATATTTGCTAGCTGCTGACGTGAGTATGCATCGAGATGTAGTGGCAGTGGACAAGGGCCTTACTCCGCTCTCCTTGGCTAACGAGAACTGGCGCAAACCTCTAGTGCTTGACACTAACGATCGCAGAGAAGTATGGCAGAGTAAGGAACTTCACGGACGCTTTTTCCGGGCCCTACATGGGCCCGATGTAGACCAACTAGCGTCCGTAGCCTGGCTGCGTGTCGGTGACCTCTTTGGGGAAACCGAAGGTTTTGTCTGTGCAATTATGGACGAAGTTATCATGACGAAAAACTACCGGAGATTTATTGTGAAGGACGGCACGGTTGACATATGTCGGGCATGTCATCGTCCGGGAGAATCAATCCGCCACATAATCTCTGGTTGTTCTCGTCTAGCTAACGGTGAATACTTGCATAGGCACAACCTTGTAGCCAGGATTATCCATCAGCAACTTGCTCTGAAGTACTCTCTTGTGGAATCGGAAGTGCCGTACTACAGATATGCGCCCGACCCAGTTCTCGATAATGGTCATATCTCATTGTACTGGGATCGGTCCCTCATCACTGACAGGACTATTGTAGCCAATAAGCCTGATATAGTGGTGGTGGACCGAATCGAGAGGCGTGCAATGATTGTTGACATTACCGTCCCACATGACGAGAACCTCGTGAAAGCCGAGAAAGATAAACAAATCAAGTATATTGACTTGGCTCGCGAGGTTGTCGACATGTGGGATGTGGACTCAGCGATCATTGTACCGATAGTCGTGTCAGCCAATGGCTTAATAGCCACGAGCCTCGATCAACACCTCAGGAGGCTCTCGTTAGGCGGCTGGATCAAGGGCTTGATTCAGAGAGCAGTACTTCTGGACACGGCTCGCATTGTCAGGCGGTTCCTCTCGCTGGAGCCCTGACCGCCGGTAGCTTGGACCCTGTTCCCGATACCGGTGGGCTACTATTTTTTATATTTTTAAATGTTTTTTATATATTCTTTTTTAAGAAATATTTAAAAATGTATTTAATATGTTTAAAAAATTAATAAACGAAATAATAATATCTGTGGCTCGACTGTCAACTGCACTGACAGAAAAAATTTTCTCTGCAAATTTTATTAATTTCATCAACAAATTATCATATTTTAAACATCCAAAAATGCATGCAAGACCGTACAAAAACTACTATAGTACCTACAACATATAAATAATAAAAAACAATAGTGAAAATGAGAAGTAAAAGTTAATAATGACGACGAATAGACCAGTGAGAAAAGAAAAATGTTGACGAGAGCCGCAGCACAAAAAGCACGCCCACCACCTCCGGCCTTGTCGCTCAGCTCCGCCTCGCTGCCGCCGGAATCCAGCCTCTCCGTGAGCGCTGTGACACCGGCCGCGGCAGTTGCGTCGAGCTCCAGCGACGAGTTCTTCTCGCCGCCGACGACACCACCACCAGCGCGTCGACGGGGAGGACGCCGGCCGCCGAGCAGCTTCGGACCTCGAGGCCCACCGGCCTCTGATAGGGTCCCAGCTCCCGGCGGAAGTGTGAAGCGCATGCGATGGACACAAGCCATCAACGAGAATGTCATGCGCTCATACTATGGGGCTACAGAGGGAGGTAACAACCTGACCGCGTACCGTGTTCGGATGCTCTCTTTGTTTCAGGTGCTTGAGCCAGCCGTCAACGTTTCGGCCCAACGACTGTCGGATCAGGTGCGGGTCATCCAGCGTAATCATATGTTGGATGATACTGTACTTGATCGCCTCCGAACTGAAATGGGTAGCCATGTCATTGCCCCTCCGTCGCAGACTGTGGTACCAGTGTTGGTACCACCGTCTAACCATGCTCCTAGCCATGCTGACGAGGAGTGTTGTGACATGGTTACAAACGTAAGTACCCATTGCAATGACGAATTGAGGAGTGCTTTGGAGTGTGCTATTCGGGAATATCGCAACATGCCACCCGAACTTAGGCCACGCTTGCCTCGTTTGCCCATGCATAATAGGAATAAGGCGCTGGTGGCTGCTCTGGATTCGCAGTTATTAAATTATTTTGATAACTGCGAAGACCTCACCGACACACACTCGATAATGTACTGCGCGGCTGTAGCGGCATGTCGTGTAGCTCACGTCAAATTCCCTAATGACAGAGCTACACGACCAAAACCAGCCGTGCCGGCTTGGCAGCGCAGGATCGAGTGTCGTATTGGTGGGGCCAGAGCACTCATAGGCAAACTAATCTGCTTCAGGGAGGGCAACACTCGCCCAAGAGTGATGCGCTTTGTGAGACGGGCTTTTTCGGGGACTGAAGTCAGCTCCCGAGACTATATGTCCCGTGTCACAGAGCGCATCGACTTCCTGAAGCAGAAGGTGTATGCATGGGCAAACCGCATCCGTAGGTATAAGCGGCGGGTGGAGCGATACACCCAGAATCGCACATTCCGGAGTAATGAAAGGTGGGTATATAGGACTTGGGAGCGACCGGAACAAGGTGTGACTGACACGTGTCTGCCGGATGATGACGCCATGAGTTCATTCTGGCGCAACATCTGGTCGGTGCCTGTCAGTCACACCGAAGGCGACTGGACTCGGGAGATCGAGCGAGCGTGCGATCCAATAACAGAAATGGGGGCAATCACTATCAGCCCCCAAGATGTAGCCCGTGCAGTCCGTCCGTTGCCTAATTGGAAATCTCCAGGGCCGGACGGGCTGCACAATTTTTGGATAAAGTGGCTACAAAGGTCGCACGCTCGCTTGGCATCTCAATATCAAGCAGCCTTGGAGTCTGGTTCGCTACCCGAGTTCCTTACAACTGGAATAACCCACCTGCTCCATAAAACAGGTAGTACTGCGGAACCTAAAAATTATAGACCGATCACGTGCTTACCGACGGTCTATAAGGTTCTTACATCCATTTTGAGAGCTAAGATTAACACACATATTGATAGTAACTGTATCATGTCTGCCTCTCAAAATGGATGTAGGAATGGGTCCCGTGGTACTAAGGAGCTTCTCCTCATAGATATGACCATTAGCCAGCAGGTTCGGCGTTCCCGAAAGGATCTGTCGACATGTTGGATAGACTATAAGAAGGCCTATGACTCAGTTCCTCATACATGGCTCATGAGGGTGCTAGAATTGTATAAAGTTGATGCAATGCTACGCACCTTCTTGATGTCGTGTATGAGGCAATGGAGGACGGTCCTTCGCTATCCAGGATGTCGAAATATCCAGAGGAATAGCGAACCGGTAAGGATCGAGCGGGGTATATTCCAGGGTGACAGTTTGAGTCCGCTTTGGTTTTGCCTAGCCTTGAACCCTCTAAGCACACTGCTGGAGGCTTCAGGGCTAGGCTATCGGTTGAAGAGAGGTGGTCAGGTAATATCTCACCTCCTTTACATGGATGACCTGAAACTTTTTGCCCCCAACAATCTGCAACTGATGGAGCTACTGAAGGTAACTGAAACCTTCAGTAGTGCCATCAGGATGGAGTTTGGTGTGGACAAATGTGCAGTCATGCATGTAAAGCGAGGGGAGATTGTGGAATCCGTGGGAACACAACTCTCGGATTCCATAAACCTGAGATCCCTCTCTCCAACCGAAACCTATAAGTATTTGGGTATGTCGGAAGCGTTAGGTATCAATGTTGCTGACATGAAGCAATCGTTGAGGGAGCGCTTCTTTGGCCGCCTGAAGAAGGTATTTAATAGCCTTCTATCGGGCGGAAACAAGGTGCGCGCCTTCAACGGTTGGGTCATGCCAGTATTGATGTACTCTTTCGGCGTACTCAAATGGACTCAAACAGAACTTGACACCCTGGATAGGCGGGTCCGTACACTACTAACTGCATACCGAATGCATCACCCACGTTCGTCAGTGATGAGACTGTATATTCCGCGGAAGTGTGGAGGCCGAGGCTTTTTAAATGCTAAGACCCTACACAACCGCGAGGTATGCAGTCTGAGGGAATATTTCCTAGCTGCTGACGTGGGTATGCATCGAGATGTAGTGGCGGTGGACAAGGGCCTTACCCCACTCTCCTTGGCTAACGAGAACTGGCGCAAACCTCTAGTGCTTGACACTAACGGTCGCAGGGAAGTATGGCAGAGTAAGGAACTTCACGGACGCTTTTTCCGGGCCCTACATGGGTCTGATGTAGACCAACTAGCGTCCGTAACCTGGTTGCGTGTCGGTGACCTCTTTGGGGAAACCGAAGGTTTTGTCTGTGCAATTATGGACGAAGTTATCATGACGAATAACTACCGGAGATTTATTGTGAAGGACGGCACGGTTGACATATGTCGGGCATGTCATCGTCCGGGAGAATCAATCCGCCACATAATCTCTGGTTGTTCTCGTCTAGCTAACGGTGAGTACTTGCACAGGCACAACCTTGTAGCCAGGATTATCCATCAGCAACTTGCTCTGAAGTACTCTCTTGTGGAATCGGAAGTGCCGTACTACAGATATGCGCCCGACCCAGTTCTCGATAATGGTCATAACTCATTGTACTGGGATCGGTCCATCATCACTGACAGGACTATTGTAGCCAATAAGCCTGATATAGTGGTGGTGGACCGAATCGAGAGGCGTGCAATGATTGTTGATATTACCGTCCCACATGACGAGAACCTCGTGAAAGCCGAGAAAGATAAACAAATCAAGTATATTGACTTGGCTCGCGAGGTTGTCGACATGTGGGATGTGGACTCAGCGATCATTGTACCGATAGTCGTGTCAGCCAATGGCTTAATAGCCACGAGCCTCGACCAACACCTCAGGAGGCTCTCGTTAGGCGGCTGGATCAAGGGCTTGATTCAGAAAGCAGTACTTCTGGACACGGCTCGCATTGTCAGGCGGTTCCTCTCTCTGGAGCCCTGACCGCCGGTAGCTTGGACCCTATTCCCGATACCGGTGGGATACTATTTTTTATATTTTTAAATGTTTTTTTTTTATCCTTTATATTTAAATATTTAAAAATGTAATTAATATGTTTAAAAAATGAATAAACGGAATAATAATAATAATAAAAATGTTTATTAATATCTCCACAAAATTACTTAATGCTAGATAAGTATGTTGACAGATATTATGGCAAAACAATTGTAATTTGTGGGAGATCTGGAGTCTGAACTAAGCCTAGGCCTGTATTTCAGAGCTCCAGGCCCCCATCACATCCTAATATTAAATATTGCCAACATGTAAACAGTGCGATAGAGTGTGTGTGGTGTGTGTATGTGTGTATATAATATTTATAAATAAATAAAGAAAGAAAGAAAGAAAAATTGTAATGTTCGATCATGTAAACATACAACGAGGCTAAAAGCCTCGTATTCAACCTATGAATATCTTTTGTTCATTGCCCGATGACAGGTCCAACAACCAAAGACAATGCACATTGCGTAATAATAATTATGTAATCTGTGTTGCGACACTGTCAAATGATAACAAACAAGCCATCAACACGAAACAAAAAGTGAAAAAGCTGGTGAAAATAGAAAAGCAACTAAACTAGTCTCTTTAACAAACACGAAACAACTAGGCTGTACGTCGCATCTGTGCAAGGTCGTTGTTCAGCTCATTAATGCTACTTCAGGAGGCGAACCTATCGTCAACAGTGTTGTTTTCAAGAAAACTACCTCGCCAGTGACATAATGACGCCTCCCTACGTTCGTGACATAATACATTTTAAGTAGGTAAGCATAATATTCCACAGAAAACAATATACCATTTACATAGCACGGAAGTACATAACAATAACAATAAATGTACATTAAGCATAGTGTTCATACATAACTCAACCTGATAGTTTTCCTGTATTGTTTTAGCGGGCCGAAATTGATCATGGATTCCCCAATGTACGAAGGAGCAAGATTTTTCCGACATTTTTAAGGAATTCAAAACCAAAACCGCCTTTGCAAGCTTCCTGCCTCAACTTAATGGTAAGTATTACCAAAGCAAACTAAATGAAAAGGAAACCCAGGCTCACATTATACAATTGGTAGGTAATCCTTCAGAAACTTTATTGATATCTATTGTCCCACCCAGATTATGCAGCTACAGAAAGGCACCCCGCCAACACATACCCGCAGCTGAGGATTTGCACACCCCCGCCCCAATGACACAGACCGGACCTAAAATAGGAAAGAATCAGACTGAGGCCACTCACACTGCTGGAAAACCATAACCATTGCCTGTAGGCCGAGACCTTTGAGGTTAGTACAAAAAGAGCTGCTATTGTTACTAATACTATACTTAGTTTCTCAATCTTGCAGATTGTTGAATGTGCATGAAATATTTCTAAAGGTATTGAAAAAAATGCTTTTTTGTTCTCAGGACTCTTACTGGTGGAGGATGGTTGTTCCAGCAGTGCGCGGCGGCATATCCGAAACATCCCCCAGATGCTGCGGTCCTATAAGTTAAATACAAGTATTTACAACTCCAAAATAGGTACAAATAATCATTATATGTTCACATTCATAATCCTGCCATCTGTCCCAGCATCACCAGACAACTTCCCAAATTGTCGGCGACCCAGATACTAAGAAACAGGCGCCAAGTGTCATAAATAAATAAATGCAAATAATTATTAAGAAAATATTAAATACATGTCATGATATAATATGCACATTGTTACTTTGCTACATCAAGCAGTTTTTCAGTTTCCAGATAGTTTTGGTGAAGTAACCATTTGATGATTTTCTTTTTACATTCAGTTTTGTGACAGCTTGCTACTTTTATAATTTTATTCAATTTATTATATAATTCGCTTGCACGGAATGGAAAAAATCTTTGCGCGAAAGAAGTATTAACCGCAGTGGTCTGACATAATGCGTAGTCTTTTCTAGTGAGGGTTACGTGTGCTCTCCTGTCTTCAGATAAGTTTGAGTGTTGAAGAAGAACAGTAAGGAGTATGTAAACCTGGCGTACAGTTAGCACTTGCGCTTCCTCAAAAAGTTTTGTGGTGGAGAAAAGACGTGGCTTGGATAAGCTTACTTTTAGGATCAGCCGTTGGGCTCTTTCGACAGTTATGAGTTTTGTTTTACATGCTCCACCCCATGTGGTGATGCAGTAGCCAATGATCGATTGGACTAGCGCTTCGTATATCATCCTCATCATCTGTTTGTCTGCCACACCACGGAGCTCTTTAAAAATGAATGTGAGTTTTCTGATTCTTTTAGATAAATATTCAGTGTGGTTTTCAAATGTTAAATTAGCATCAATTTCGATTCCAAGATATTTGAGACATTTACTACGACTAATACTAGGACAGTTACAGTTTAGAGTTGGAGGAAAGTTACATTTATGCGCAAGAATATTATAGTTGAGGGTAGTTACTTTGAAATCATTACGAATTGAGAATACAATGTATTTGGTTTTGTCTTCATTCAAAGTAAGACAATTTGATGACAGCCAGTGACACACGGTGTTAAAACCTGCCTGTGCGAAATTAAAAAGCTCATTCCATGAGTCTGCGAAAAAAGTAAGGGCAGTGTCATCTGCATACGCGGAGATGCGACAGTTTTGAATTTTTAGAGTACAGAGCTCATAGAAGGCTATTAAATACCTTCTTCAGGCGGCCAAAGAAGCGCTCCTTCAACGGTTGCTTCATGTCAGCAATATTGATACCTAACGCTTCCGACATACCCAAATACTTATAGGTTTCGGTTGGAGAGAGGGATCTCAGGTTTATGGAATCCGAGAGTTGAGTTCCCACGGATTCCACAATCTCCCCTCGCTTTACATGCATGACCGCACATTTGTCCACACCAAACTCCATCCTGATGGCACTACTGAAGGTTTGAGTTACCTTCAGTAGCTCCATCAGTTGCAGATTGCTGGGGGCAAAAAGTTTCAAGTCATCCATGTAAAGGAGGTGAGATATAACCTGACCACCTCTCTTCAACCGATAGCCTAGCCCTGAATTCTCCAGCAGTGTGCTTAGAGGATTCAAGGCTAGGCAAAACCAAAGCGGACTCAAACTGTCACCCTGTGTAACACCTAAAAATAGAATAAATTTAGTTTCGTGGAATGAAGCGTTGTTTTGCGAGTTGACAGATGACAGATTGTCGTTTGACGTAGCTTTTTCCAAGTTGATCTGGAGCGAGTCTGCCACGTTAAACTTTATTTATTGGATAAGTTCTTAAAAAGCACCTATGATGTCTCGAAAGGTAGCTGGAACCAGAGTTAAGTTCAAATGCATTAAGCATTCGGATGTTGGACGCTGTGAGTATCTTTTTTGGGTTTTTTTTCTGTGCTGATGCTAAGTCTTAAGCGCGTGGCATTCAGGAGTCTCATCAAATCTTTCTATTTGTTGGCAGGGTTCCTACGTTAGATTTATTTAATTACTATGCAAAAACAATATAAATGGTCGGATCATAGGATGGTTTCGGAGCACAAGCGTCCACGTATCCCAAAGATGACAAAGGTTAAATAACCACTGCTTGGATACTGTTTGTGGGTCTCAACTCATCATTGGATCCTTAATCTATAATCTTCAAAAGATGGGTAAAAGTGTTTCAACATAAATTGTAGGTTAAACATACAATTTTCTGTGAACGGAGTGCTCTCTTGTGTGATGCAGTGTTAAAAATAAACGTGATATATGTGAAGACCAAATCTAAGGACTCTTATTTACTGCATGCATACCTCATGTACAAAACCCGAAGATAGGTAACAGGGTCTCAGGCCAAAAGTATCTCTGACGCTAGCCGGTGGAAGAAATATTTACTTTACAATGTACGCCCAACGTGATGCATGAGGTTTGTTTGTAGTAATATGATTAAGATTGATTAATAATCTTTAGTTAATTCTTTTAGGTCAAGTATTTTGACACAATTCTGGTTAAAAGGCACATTGTTGAAAATATATATTATAGTTTCCAATTTTAAGCCTTTGTTTATTAGTTAAAACTTAAATAGTGTTTAACTTACTTTGTAAACATGTTAAATATTAATTTATATTGCTGTGACAATTTTTTCACTGACTTTATAAGCACATGGCAAAATTTTAGGTTGCCTGTCTTATGCCTTATTAATTAAGGGTTAAACTTAAAATAGTGATTAACTTAATTATTGGAGTTGTTCAATACCTGATATTATTGTGAAGGTACTTAATTTGAGGTTATCAGCACATGGTCTGTTTAGCCTCATCCTTTGTAATGTATTCTTGAATTTTATGATTGTAACAACTCATTTATATTAGATTCACCTATGAGTGTCTAATATTAGCTTCTTATGTTCACTTAGTGAAACTTAAACTATAATTTGTATTAATCACTATTGTACTCATGGTAATTTTTTTTACACTTAATATTATATAATATTAACTTGTTTATTAACTTGTATAATATTAACTTGTTAATTTAACTTAAGTATAGAAACTTAAGATTTCTTTTGTTCAGGATGTATAAATTGTGGATTGATTACCTTCTTAGGTAGGAATTTGTACATGAATTGAATTATTTTAATGTTTCAGTCAATCCAAATGTATCCTGGGATGAGATCTGCAAGCGGTATCTGGGTCTGTGTGGCAGTTTCAAGTAAGAGGACTATCTGGCACCTACGGTGGCCGATGAGGTACGCTTGTGTTCGGAACCAATTGCTAACCAATTGCTGACCAATTGCTGACTTGTACCGTTGACTTGGATAGTTGACGGTGGATTGATAGTGAAATAGTCAAACGAATTTTAACTTGGTCTCAATGTTTAATGAGAATTTCTCGGATGACTATAATACTTCACCGGAGTTATTCAAACTTTAAAATTTAAACTCACTTTACTTAATTACTTTATTAGTATAAAAAACCTCTCAATTCTCTTAGTAACTAGTGATACCAACTTTTATAATTGTGGGATATTTACTCAAATTTATTTATTGATGATCCCACAGGCGCCCAACTTAATTAAATAAAACTCAATTTAACTTTTACTTATTTAATCCTTTTAATTGGATTCACTTATGGAATTATATGTTTAATTCACATATTGAATTGGTTATAGGACATCTTATGGTTTGTTCACTAAAAGATACATGATAAATGTATCTGGTATATTGAATATCCAAATTTGTTTAGATGGACAGTTGAACCCCAATTCGTTTATATTATTAACAATTGGCTAGGATGCTCGTAAGTCTGTCCATTAAAAGATACACGATAAGTATGTCTGGTATATTGAATACCCAAATTTGTTTAGGTGGGCAAATAGTCCTCAATTCACTCTTAGATAACTAAATTTAACTTTTATTTATTATATTTATAATTAACTTTTGGAATTGATTATAGGACATCTTAAGATTTGTTCACTGAAAGATACATGATAAATGTGTCTGGTATATTGAATATCCGAATTTGTTTAGATGGATAGTTGAACCCCAATTCGTTTATTTTGTTTACGGTTGGCTAGGATGCTCGTAAGTCTGTCCATTAAAAGATACACGGTAAGTGTGTCTGGTATTGCATACCCAAATTCGTTTAGATGGGCAAATAGTCCTCAATTCACTTTTAGTTTTTGGCTTGGGGTTCATGCTTGAATTGCTCCCAAGCCAATACTTATGAGATTTGATTAAACTGTTTCTGATAATCCTGTTTAATTAAATTATCCTTAATGCTTTTGAATTTCAAATATATAGAATATGACTTTTGTAAATTACTTAACTACAAAGTTAAACTCAATACATTGATAAATCACAATCAATTAGATTTGTGACGTGATATTACTTTCTTTAGGAACTTGTTGTTATGGTATTACTGTTACTTACTAGGATAGGCGATTGAGGGTAATAAAATAAAACTTAATACTTACTCATTGAATCTCAATTACTTGACTAAGAGATTAATGTTGTCAAAACTAAATATTTATTTTTTATTAGTTTTGAAATAATTACTTGTGAATACTTGATACATCTAGTATCATAGTTATTTAGATTTAAAATTTATAGATTCTTGATACTCGTTGTTTATTGGTTACTTAAATATGAAATTTATAGATACTTAGGAATAACAATACTCTGTGTTAAGGAGTATTGATTATTTAATTATACTAAACTTATTAGTAATTGTATATCACAAATACTTAGATTTAAAATAAGTAATTGTGTGATACATTAAACTTAAAACTTTATTTAAATGTGTGCATACCTACATACAGACTTTTGTTAAGGAGTATTGGGGGTTATGCATACCTTCTCATCCTGTTTCTTGATTTTTATTTGGTACTTAATACTTAATTGAAAACTTAAATTGAATTGGTACTTACTTATATAGTAGTAATTTAATCTTTGTGTCTGAGGGGAATCTTGATTCGGATTTGGTTCGAGATGCCTCAGCTTCTGCCGAGGGTTTTGGTGAGATTCTAAATGTACATGGCATTGTAGTCTTTAAAAAAAAAAAAATTTTTTTTTGAGTAAAAAAAAATTTTTTTAACCGGGGTAAGGTGTATTGTAACACCTAAAAATAGAATAAATTTAGTTTCGTGGAATGAAGCGTTGTTTTGCGAGTTGACAGATGACAGATTGTCGTTTGACGTAGCTTTTTCCAAGTTGATCTGGAGCGAGTCTGCCACGTTAAACTTTATTTATTGGATAAGTTCTTAAAAAGCACCTATGATGTCTCGAAAGGTAGCTGGAACCAGAGTTAAGTTCAAATGCATTAAGCATTCGGATGTTGGACGCTGTGAGTATCTTTTTTGGGTTTTTTTTCTGTGCTGATGCTAAGTCTTAAGCGCGTGGCATTCAGGAGTCTCATCAAATCTTTCTATTTGTTGGCAGGGTTCCTACGTTAGATTTATTTAATTACTATGCAAAAACAATATAAATGGTCGGATCATAGGATGGTTTCGGAGCACAAGCGTCCACGTATCCCAAAGATGACAAAGGTTAAATAACCACTGCTTGGATACTGTTTGTGGGTCTCAACTCATCATTGGATCCTTAATCTATAATCTTCAAAAGATGGGTAAAAGTGTTTCAACATAAATTGTAGGTTAAACATACAATTTTCTGTGAACGGAGTGCTCTCTTGTGTGATGCAGTGTTAAAAATAAACGTGATATATGTGAAGACCAAATCTAAGGACTCTTATTTACTGCATGCATACCTCATGTACAAAACCCGAAGATAGGTAACAGGGTCTCAGGCCAAAAGTATCTCTGACGCTAGCCGGTGGAAGAAATATTTTCTTTACACCTGGAATATACCCCGCTCGATCCTTACCGGTTCGCTATTCCTCTGGATATTTCGACATCCTGGATAGCGAAGGACCGTCCTCCATTGCCCCATACACGACATCAAGAAGGTGCGTAGCGTTGCATCAACTTTATACAATTCTAGCACCCTCATGAGCCATGTATGAGGAACTGAGTCATAGGCCTTCTTATAGTCTATCCAACATGTCGACAGATCCTTTCGGGAACGCCGAACCTGCTGGCTAATGGTCATATCGATGAGGAGCAGCTCCTTAGTACCACGGGACCCATTCCTACATCCATTTTGAGAGGCAGACATGATACAATTACTATCTATATGTGTGTTAATCTTAGCTCTCAAAATGGATGTAAGAACCTTATAGACCGTCGGTCTATAATTTTTAGGTTCCGCGGTACTACCTGTTTTGTGGAGCAGGTGGGTTATTCCTGTTGTAAGGAACTCGGGTAGCGAACCAGACTCCAAGGCTGCCTGGTATTGAGATGCCAAGCGAGCGTGCGACCTTTGTAGCCACTTTATCCAAAAATTGTGCAGCCCGTACGGCCCTGGAGATTTCCAATTAGGCAACGGACGGACTGCACGGGCTACATCTTGGGGGCTGATAGTGATTGCCCCCATTTCTGTTATTGGATCGCATGCTCGCTCGATCTCCCGAGTCCAGACACCTTCGGTGTGACTGACAGGCACCGACCAGATGTTGCGCCAGAATGAACTCATGGCGTCATCATCCGGCAGACGCGTGTCAGTCACACCTTGTTCCGGTCGCTCCCAATCCCTATACACCCACCTTTCATTACTCCGGAATGTGCGATTCTGGGTGTATCGCTCCACCCGCCGCTTATACCTACGGATGCGGTTTGCCCATACATACACCTTCTGCTTCAGGAAGTCGATGCGCTCTGTGACACGGGACAAATAGTCTCGGGAGCTGATATCAGTTCCCGAAAACGCCCGTCTCACAAAGCGCATCACTCTTGAGCGATTGTTGCCCTCCCTGAAGCAGATTAGTTTGCCGATGAGTGCTCTGGTCCCACCAATACGACACTCGATCCTGCGCTGCCAAGCCGGCACGGCTGGTTTCGGTCGTGTAGCTCTGCCATTAGAGAATTTGACGTGAGCTACACGACATGCCGCTACAGCCGCGCAGTACATTATCGAGTGTGTGTCAGTGAGGTCTTCGCAGTTATCAAAATAATTTGACAACTGCGAATCCAGAGCAGCCACCAGCGCCTTATTCCTATTATGCATGGGCAAATGAGGCAAGCGTGGCCTAAGTTCGGGTGGCATGTTGCGATATTCCCGAATAGCACACTCCAAAGCACTCCTCAATTCGTCATTGCACTGGGTACTTACGTTTGTAACCATATCATAACACTCCTCGTCAGCGTGGCTGGGAGCATGGTTAGATGGTGGTACCACCACTGGTACCACAGTCTGCGTCGGAGGGACAATGACATGGCTACCCATTTCAGTTCGGAGGCGATCAAGTACAGTATCATCCAGCATATGATTACGCTGGATGACCCGCACCTGATCCGACAGTCGTTGGGCCGAAACGTTGACGGCTGGTTCAAGCACCTGAAACAAAGAGAGCATCCGAACACGGTACGCGGTCAGGTTGTTACCTCCCTCTGTAGCCCCATAGTATGAGCGCATGACATTTTCGTTGATGGGTTGTGTCCATCGCATGCGCTTGACACTTCCACCGGGAGCTGGGACCCTATCAGAGGCCGGTGGGCCTCGAGGTCCTAAGCTGCTCGGCGGCCGGCATCCTCCCCGTCGACGCGCTGGTGGTGGTGTCGTCGGCGGCGAGAAGAACTCGTCGCTGGAGCTCGACGCAACTGCCGCGGCCGGTGTCACAGCACTCACGGTGGGGCTGGGTTCCGGCGGCGGCGAGGCGGAGCTGAGCGACGAGGCCGGAGGTGGTGGGCGTGCTTTGCGGGCTGCGGCTCTCGTCAACATTTTTCTTTTCTCACTATTTCATTCATCGACATTATTAACTTTGTCTTATCATTTTGACTATTGTTTTTTATTATTTACATATTGTAGGTATTATTGTATGTTTTGTTTGGTCTTGCATGCATTTTTGAATGTTTAAAATAAAATAGTTTGTTGATAAAATTGATATAAAATATGCAGAGAAAATTTTTCTGTCAGTTCGGTTGACAGTCGAGCCACAGATTATTATTATTATTGTTATTTAAAAATACTTTGTGATCAGTTGGTCTCTTGCTGAACTCATACGTAATAAATTCAGCTGAATAACCGAATGATTGTGTTTGTTTGTGGGCGTGGAACGTCCAGACAAGCGATATGGGATGGGATCGCTGTGCGTGGAAAAAGGATGGCTGGCGATATTCGCCAGCAGTTTTCTGAAGTTGACACGCAACACGTTTCGCTTTTTTAGTTAAAAAAATAAAAAAAGTAAATGATTGTAATTGGCTATTTGAAAAGGGACGGGAAAAGGACGGAATATATAAACGGACATCGAAGGGACGTAAAGATTTCTAAACGGACAAAAAACGTCCCTTTTGGGACGTTCTGGCAACTCTGACAGTCAAGTCAAATGATTTTTTTTTGTTCCTTTTGGAACAGACTAAGGTCTGCGACCATACTGCCTAGTAATCAGTAGTGTATTTTATTTTTTTTTCCCATTTGAATGCAGATCTAACACATTCTAATGTTTTTTGCAGTATTCGGCAACAAATGTGTCAAGTCAACTTTCTCGGGAAACTTCGCTGAGGTAGTCAATACTGCAATAAAATTCTCAGCTCTATTTTTACCAAGATCGCGCCTGTTTCAATAATTTCACATATTGTCCATTTGCGTTGACACTTGAGACACAATCATCATTCGCCTGCCCTTATCCCAATTTATTTCGGGTCGGCGCTACATGTCTTTTCTTCCATACTCCTCTATTAGTCGTCATCTCTGTAGTCACCCCCTTTTTACCCATATCCTCTTTCACACAGTCCACCCATCGTTTCTTTGGCCTTCCCCTACTCTTATAGCCATCCACACCCATACACAAGATTTTCCTCACGACATTTTCTTCATTCCTCCGCATCACATGCCCATACCACGACAACCGATTTCCACACAACTTTTCAGTCAGCGGTGCCACTTTCAGACTTCCTCTTATATACTCATTCCTAATTCTATCCATGCGCGTAACACCACACATCGCTCTTAGCATTCTCATCTCAGCCGCATGCAATTGCTTTTCATTCATCCCTTTTGTGGCCCAACATTCTGAACCATACAAGACAGCAGGTCTGACCATTGTTTTATAAATCTTCCCCTTAAGTTTAAGGGGAATGCGGGAGTCGCAGATAGTCCCAGTGACCTGCCGCCATTTCATCCATCTAGTGTTAATTCTGTGCTTAACAGTCCGATCTATTTCACCATTGCTTTGCACGCGTGAACCGAGATACCGAAAATCGGAGAAGACTGGGAGAAGCGCGCCATCTAGCACTATAGCTTCAGAACTGGAGAGACCGCCGAAATCGTAGAACATGTATTCAGTTTTGGTTCTACTGATTTTCAAGCCAACTTTATCCAGCTTCTGTTGCCATTTCTCCAATCTGCTCTGGATCTCAGGTCCATCTTCACCGACCAGAACAATGTCGTCGGCAAACAGCATGCACCAGGGTGCCTCCTCCTGTATTTCCGACGTAAGAGCGTCCATAATCAACAGGAAGAGGTAAGGACTTAAAGCCGACCCTTGATGTAAGCTTACAGCCACACTGAACTCATCGGTGTTGCCAGCAGCCGACCGGACGTAGGTACTAGATTGTCTGTACATAGCACGAATCAACTCAACATACTTCCCAGGCAAACCTTCCTCTTTCAAGGCCAACCACAACACATCCCGAGGTACCCTATCATACGCTTTCTCAAGATCGATGAACACCATGTGCAAGTTCTTGTGCACACGTCTGTACTTCTCGCACAATTGACGGAGAGCGAAGGTGGCATCCATTTTCCCTCGACCTGGTACTTATAAACCCAAACTCTCGCAATCTTTTCTCTATCACTTTCTCCCATACTTTCATAGTATGTGACATGAGCTTTATCCCTCGATAGTTGTTGCAGTCCTGTACATCCCCTTTATTCTTGAAGATGGGCACTAGCACACTATTGCACCATTCTTGTGGGATCACTTCTTCATACAACAACTTATTGAAGAATAAAGTCAGCCACATACATCCATCCTCTTTTAAACACTTCCATACTTCTACTGGTATGTCATCAGGGCCCATGGCCTTTCCATTTTTCATACATTGAACTGCCTTTCTTACTTCATCCATGCTAATTTCTCTCACCAAACCCATATCTTTATTTGTACCTCTTTGAGCACACCATTCCATTCATTCTCTTCGTTCATCAACTTTTCAAAGTAAACCTTCCATCGCTCTCTTATTTCGTCATCTTTCGACAAGGCTTTACCGATTTCATATTTCATATATTTTATATGCATTATGGACCTATTACCGGATTACAAAAGCAAGAGAAAGGTGAAATCCCTCGTTCTCCTTTCTCTTACTTTTGTTATCCGGTAGAGCTCCTTCTGGCCTCTAGGGCTGTCCAGTAAATCGTATAACTTTTCTTGTGCCTTAGCCCTGCAAACTGCAGAAAGGCAAGAAAGGCGGTTGCCTTTTTTGCCTTTCTCTTCCATTCTTTATAAATTTTCTTCTTATCTTCTTTCAACTTATCATTTCCGGTTTCTATATTCTGCCATATTTTAAACGCAATTTTCTTTTCTTTCAACATCTTATGCACATCTTCATTCCAACACCATGTATCCTTTTCTATCATGCCTTTCCCTTGCGATTCTCCAAACACATCTTTTGCTACTCGCTTTATGCAATCCGCCATCTCTTTCCAACATTCATTCACAGAGTTTCCTTCCATATCCTTCATTTCTATGATTTTATCTATCACTTGACTCTTAACATACTTGCACACTCCTCATTTTCTATCATACGCCATCTGATTTTGGGTGGGGGCCGTTCTTTGTTCCTACTGACACTGTACTGGTTTCAGATACTGACTGTTACGTCCATCATTATGAGCCTGTGTTGAGAGACTAAGCCTTCGCCTGGCAACACTTTACAGTTTTTGACTGTTTTGAGACTGTTTCGTCTTATCAAGAAAAAGTCAATTTGGGTCGCGAGCTGGCCGCTTTTGTAAGTGATCAGGTGTTCGTCTTTCTTTTTAACCAGGTGTTAGTTATTGCCAGGTCAAAAGCCGAAGCAGCTTGCAGCAATGTCTCGCCATCAGTATTCCGGTACCCGTACCCCCAACCAGCATGCACTCTTTCATAACCATATTTCAGACTTCCTACATGCCCATTAAAATCACCCCGCACAAACACCTCTTCACTCTCCTGTACATTCATCATCACACAATCGAAGTCTTTCCAAAACTTCTCTTTTACACTATCCTCACATCCTGATTGGCGTATGCACCACGCACTAATAACATTTACTATCATACCCTCCACCACACATTCTTCTAACTGTATTGTAACTGTTTTCTGGTAACTAATAAAACTTATATCCTTCCCCTAATTCTCTTGCTTTTGCACCCTTCCATTTCGTTTCTTGCATACACGCTATATTTATCCGTCGCCTTTTTAAAACATCTGCTAACTCTCTTCCTTTTCCAGTCATAGTTCCTATATTCCAGCTCGCACACCTCAATCTTAATGCTCTCACTCTACCAGCTTGCGTCTTACATCGCACCCGCCCGCCCTGGAGCGACAACCCTTGTCCATTTCCCACAGGAGGCGGGTGCTGCCCGTGCGCGTCGCCTGTGGAGTACGCCCTAGCCCTATCGCACATGATATTTTTCCTTACCATGTTGCAAAAGGTTTTGGCAGAAGTTTTATAGCCGGCCGCCTACCGAACGCCAACCCTCCCTGGGAATGCTGTTATTGGTGGTTTACCCGCCACCGCGCGGGTGGCCCAAGGTGCTTTAGTAGTATGCACTACGGCTCAAAGCTCCCTTAGTCGCCTCTTACGACACCCACGGGGAGTGATGGGATGGTACTATTCCTTTATGTCCGACACCATACGGAACACATGAGACTCAAAACTACACTAATAGTCTTTTGACCATATTGCCAAGTCTTACGTAGTATATTTTTACTTTTTGTCCATTAGAATGCAGATTTATTATTTATTTATTTATTTATTCATCAAAACAAGTTTCTTGTTACAAAACTTTACAAGGCACACCATTAGACCTCTGGGGTCTGTCTTAGCATGCCATGACCAGAGAGTTGATCAACGCGCCATTACACAGTCTTTAAATTTGATTTAAATATTTATTGAATTTTGATTACAAATTTTACTTTTTTTTTTTTTTTAGATGACACATTATAATGTGTAACGGAACGTTACATGACTATTCATGATCTTTAATTTATTTTCAAATGAATGTTGCGAATGTTGTTCTTTGTGTGTGTACGCCTCGGAACGCGGGGGTGCGGAGTGCGGGGGGAGTGTTCGCATACCATATATGTGAGTAGCGCGCCCGCGCACCGGGGTTCAGTCGCCTCTAGGTTGATGTCAGAGCACACGTTTTCCTCGAATTACGACCTCTCGAGCGCACTAGCCGAGGCTTCCGTAATCCTTTTTTAAAAATAACTGGTAGGAAATTATCCGTAATATTTTTGAAAATATTCAACTCTCGGTGGAGTGCCTTCAAAGTGCCATTTATCCCCAGATAATCCCGAATTAGGGTAAGTTTTGAATAGCACACAAATTATATAATTTCATATCATTTTCTTAACTGTTGTGTATCTATTTATTGGCAGTTGAACACATTATGCATTTGCTGTAATCTATAGTGATATTGCTCATATCTAGTATGCACCGTTACTATTCAAAATGCTTTTAAAATGCTACATTTGTGCCGTTAAAAATAATTCTTCTTCTACCTTCGCTTTCTTTTTTTATAAAACATAATTATAATATGATACGTAAATTTTCAAATTTTAACCGTTACTGCTTAATTTATTCCTCACCCCATTGCGGCGTAACCCAAAAGAAGGGTATAGTGTTATTTTACTTTCTTTTGTGCATCTAGTCGCTTAATTATCCATGTAAACTCCGTTCTGGTCATTTCCGTCACGTCAATACTACTACAACTGCATAGGCAATTTCCTTGATGACGTCGGCGGACCTAGACCAGGACGGCGGTTTTAAGGGCCCGTACTAAGTCCCGTGAAACCATGGTTTCCAGGAACTACGGCGAGTTTCCGTCGTATCAAACGTTGGTGTCCGCCGAGCAAGTCGGACAGCCGCGCCGTATCTTCCGGACCTCCAATTCTCCCAGTCACCGTGTGCATCAAGAAATATTGGCCATCTACCATCTCCGGCCTGGGCGACTTCTGCGGGAATATTTCAGGGAAGTGCCTATCACTGCAGGGGTGACAACAAACGGGCCAATGAACCCACGACTATAAATTTGTGAGCCTCCTGTTGAGCTGTTATTAAACTTTTATATTGTGCACACTCGTTTTATTCCATATTCTTGGTAGGATAAAACGGGTGGAGGTTACACTGGCACCCAACGTGGGGCCAGTGTCACTTGGAAAAGTGTGAGTTCTTTCGAAGTAGGCTTAAGTATTTAGGTTATGTAGTTGACGCGAATGGGTTACGAACTGATCCAGAAAAAGTTGAAGCCATCCTCAATTACGCAACTCCTACTAACCGTAAGGAGCTAAAGCGTTTTTTAGGCACAGCTACATGGTATCGTAGGTTCGTTCCCAACTTTAGCACAATTGCAGGTCCGCTAAACAAGTTGACTTCCAGTAAAAAAAACTCTCCACCTTTTAAGTGGACTGATGAAGCAGATGCTGCATTTAAAGACCTTAAAGAGTGCCTAGTTTCCGCGCCCGTCCTTTCTTGTCCCGATTATAACCTACCATTTGAAGTACATACAGACGCGAGTAATTATGGGATAGGCGGCATGCTCACTCAGACCGTAAACGGGAAGGAGCACCCCATAGCTTACATGAGCAAATCGCTATCGGCGGCAGAAAGGAATTACAGCATCACGGAGCGAGAGACGCTAGCAGTTCTTATTGCATTAGAGCATTGGCGTTGCTACTTGGAAAATGGGAAAACCTTCACGGTATACACAGACCATAGTGCGTTACGATGGTTTCTCTCATTAAGTAACCCTACAGGAAGACTCGCACGTTGGGGCGTACGACTATCTTCTTTTAATTTCGATATTAAGCACCGTCGGGGTGTTGACAACGTCATCCCTGATGCGTTGTCTAGAGCTGTCCCAGTTTCGGCTACAATAACATCCAATTCATTTACGACTTCTAGTGATGATTGGTTTAAAAATATTTATAATAACTGTATTACAAAACCAGAGAATTTTCCCAATTACCAAATTAAAAATAATACTCTTTATCGCCTTAGTAAAAATAAGTGTTTGCTAACTAATGAATTTTCTTGGAAAGAAGTTGTTCCATCTGAGATACGAGAAAAAGTCATTGTAGATAATCATAATGAACCATCTGCTGGTCATTTGGGCATTTTCAAAACGTACAAACGTATTGCACTCAAATATTACTGGCCGGGTATGTATAAGGATGTAGCAAAATACGTTGGATCATGTGGTATTTGTCTTCAATATAAGTCTCAAAACCATGCTGTTCTTGGTGAAATGGGCCGCCCGAAACAATGCTCTCGACCTTACCAGATGATATCCATCGACTTAATGGGACCTCTTCCAGTCACTAGGAAGCAAAACAGCTACATTCTGGTAATAACTTGTTGTTTTTCCAAATTTTGTAATATTTTTCCAATAAAAAAAGCTACTTCGGGGATAATTATAAAAATTTTAGAGGAACAAATTTTTCTAATTCATGGTGTTCCTCAAACTATATTTTTGGATAATGGTACTCAATTTATATGTAAAGGCACTCAAGACCTATTTAAGAAATACAAAATTCCCAATATTTTCTTTTCACCAAAATATACCCCTCAGGTTAACACAGTAGAACGGTACAATAAAACTATTATTACGTGTATTTCTACGTTTGTAGAAGGTGACCACCGATCTTGGGACGCCTTTATTCCGAAAATTCAATTTGCCATAAATAACTCGGTTAATGAGGCTACTGGATTTTCTCCATCATTTCTTGTTTTTGGGCGAGAGATGGTCCTTTGTGGTTCCCATTACACCGAAACAGATCTGGGTGATGAGGTCTTATTTTTGCCGCGTGAGGTTTACGCTGAGAACCTTGGTTGCCTAAGTACCATATTTGACCAGGTCCAAAAATCTCTTTATCATGCTCATATAAAAAATACGTCGCATTATAACCTAAGACGCAAGGCTTTTGAGTTTAATGTCGGTGACATCGTTTATAAACGTACTTACGTGCTTAGCGACAAAGATAAGCACTTCAGCAAGAAATTAGCACCCAAATATATTAAGTGCCGTATTATTCAAAAACTTTCACCTCTCGTTTATGTCTTAGAGGATATGTCGGGTAAGAAGTTAGGGTCTTGGCATATAAAAGATCTTCTCCACCTATACGTGAATTCTGTGTTTCGTTACATTTACCCAGTACTCACTAAAATGATAATAAGATCTGTTACTAAGTCATGGACAAATATTTGTCATTAGACTTTCGTTTTGTCAGGTCACGTCACAAAACTAAAATTGTTGTGTGATGTTACGTATGTTAGGTTTTTTAGCGATGAGGTATGGATGAAGTGAATGTTGGTATGCAAGGTTGTTGTAACGTAATTAGTATGCGGATTTTATTCCCAGAAAAAATCCTTATGAGGGACCGGCGGGTAATGTAACGGAACGTTACATGACTATTCATGATCTTTAATTTATTTTCAAATGAATGTTGCGAATGTTGTTCTTTGTGTGTGTACGCCTCGGAACGCGGGGGTGCGGAGTGCGGGGGGAGTGTTCGCATACCATATATGTGAGTAGCGCGCCCGCGCACCGGGTTCAGGATCCGCCAGTTGCCACTGTGAGCAGCCGTGTCCGCACGCTGCTCCTCCGTTCGGCCCGCTCACATCCTCCGGTTCTCCCTGTGTGCTGTCGTGGGTGCTGGTCTCGGCCGGCGCTTGCGGGGGTGCGCAGGGGAAGCCGCCCCGTTGCCACTCGGTGGGGTAACCCACCGTAGCGGTCGCGGAGGCAACTCAGTGTGTTTTTAAACCGTCTGTTCGACATCTCAACATGCCGCCGAAGGGGAGGTCCGGTCCCCGTCGCTCTCAGGAGCACGGTACCGGGCCGTCTCCCTCACCGCCGGACCGTCCGGTGACGGGCCGGACGCCGCCGCCCCCTGCAAGAGGGGGTGCGTCGCCCGGCGCACCACCGGCCGCACAATCCGCCGCTCCACCTTCCACCGCAAGAACGGCCGCCACCGGCCCGCCGACGTCATCAGCGACTGCGCGCGTTTCGCCGGCGCCGTCGTCGAGCCGGCAGCCGGCCGTCCCGGTCCGTCCTCCGGCCTTTCGTCCCGTGCCTACGCAGGCGCCGCTGCCTGCCGCGTTGGCGAGTCGGCCGCGCGCCCCGGGCGTGACACGGCCCCCCCCCGCCCCCCGCCCGAGCGAGGGGGCGCGCGCCGCCGCGCTGACCGCGCGCGCTGCGGTACCGCCTGCTAGGCCCGCCCGCACGGAGCCCCGAGCAGCCATTTCCTGTCCTAACATAGGGCCGCGGGACCCGCGCCTTGCCGCGCGGACCGCGGGCCCTACCGCGTCAGTGCAGCGTGGCTCGGCCCCCGTGCCGAGCGCGACTGCGCCCATGTCGCGCCCACGCACCGCTACGCCCCTGGCTATGGAGGTAGCGTCGCCACTCCCCTCGCCGGCGCCATCACCGCCGCCGACACGAGCTCCGCCGCCGCCGCTGACACCGCACGTTATCGCGGTGAGTAGCGGCGCCCTATCACCGTCGCCACCAAGGGTCGCCGCCCAGGATTCCCCGGCGGTGTCGGCGTGTTTTTCCCCTCGCGAGAGCGAGTGGTCAGACATGTCGGCATTGTCGGGCGAGTCTGACGCGGAGGAGGCCCACTCCCGGTTCCCACTGCCGCTTCCGCTGGGGCTTGAGCGCGTGCCCCCGCCCGCAGCTCGCCCGCAGCGGAGGCCTAGGAGCCCGGAAGAAGAAGAGGATGCGGAGGAGGCGAAACGGCGCCAGCTGCAGCGCACACCGCGCAGGCGCAGCGGGGCTGACGCGCCATCTTTCGCCTCCGCCGCCGCAGGCGTCACGGGCGGCACAAGCCGCCCCCCACTCCAGCAACATCAGCAGTCCCACCCTACGGCTGCCACCGCCCAGAGCGGAAGCGCCAAGGGTGCGCAGAAGAAGGCACGCTACCCGCCGCTGGTAGTTGAGAGGCTGCCGGACTGGCAGACCCACTTCAGGGTCTTGCGCGATTTGCTGGGTCGCCCTCCGAGTGCCCGCCCTTATCAGGGCGGCATTCGGTTCCTTCCCGGCGACGAGAAGGAATTTAGGGTGATCCAGCGCTATCTGTGCGACCTGGAGAGGGATGCCGGTCTGGTATGGTTTTCATACTCCCTGCCGGCGGAGCGTGCCTTTAAGGTGGCCATACGCGGCCTGCCGGTCGACACCGAGCCGGCCGCAATAGAGGAAGACCTGCGCGGGCTCGGTTTCGAGCCCGAGTACATGCGGGCCATCAAGGCTCGCGACGGGCGTCCGGGCTGCATTTATTATGCAGTCCTGAAGCCCCAGCCGGACGTCCGTCGTATCTACGACACCACGCAGCTGCTGCTGATGGAAGGCGTAAGGGTGGAGGGATGGCGAGGCAAGAGGGGGCCCGCCCAGTGCCACCGCTGCCAGCGCTTCCGGCACTCAAGCCACCAGTGCCACCGCCCGCTCGCCTGTGTGCGATGCGGAGGTGGGCACACCGCCCGAGATTGTCCCCGGCCCCGAGAGGAGCCGGCAACGTGCGCCAATTGTGGCGGACCGCACCCCGCGTCGCACCGCGAGTGCCCCGTCTTCCGTCGGGAGGCCGCCAACAGGCGAGCGGGCACGGTGGCGCTGACGAGTACAGCACCTCGCCCGGCCGCAACAGCGGCCCGGGCCACAAACGTGGAAGACCACGAAGCCTGCGGCGCCTCCTTGATGGCGGCCGCGAACGGGCCGAGTAGAGCAGCTGCCCCCCTGCCAGGACGCAGGAAGAAGAGGAGGAGACGTGGGAGGAAGCCCCCTCCCCCCACCGCCACCGACAACCAGCCACCCCAACCCCAACACTCCGCACAGGGTGCGAATCTGCCAGGGGCGGCCTCCGTAAAAGAGGTCGTCCCTACGGTAAAGGTTCGCACCATGTGCCCCCGCGAGCAGTCACAACTGCGGGTGCCAGAGGGCGCCACCGCTGCTGTTGGACCAACCACCGCCATGCGTCCACACCTCGCGCCACTAGGCGCCACTGTGGCCGCCATCTCGCAACCGGAGCTCCATAAGCGGGCCACTGGCCTCCTGCTGGACTTGATTAAGGCCATCAGGAGGGGCCAGGACCCGCTTATCACCGTGCTGGAGGGCATGGTGGCCATCCTGGCCCTCTATCAGGGCGGGACCGCCGCCAGCAGCCAGCCAGCAGCACCTGACGCCGAGTAAGTCGTTTTCACCTACACGCGACTTGCTCAAACAGAAACACTACACAAGCAGTACATGCACTGTGCGCGACGTGTTCTAAGTTAATATAGGCACGTCGCGTATCGAAAGCCAGACACACATGACTCCACACACATTGTGTACTCACGCGCTGTATGTACCTACATACAGCGCTTACATGGGCGGCGTTACACATACAATGCCGCCCACACATACATCTACGGCCCCGCGGTCCGGACGGCAACCGGCTAGATCTGGAAACCGGGCGGACGGGGGCCACTCACTAAATACTGTAGGCTCACTGTAAGCCGGCGGCTGTGAGCTGGTCGTCATCCGCTGGGCCTCCCACAGGGAACTGTGGGTCTCACCCGGCGGTGACAGACCGCCTAGCTGCCGTGAAAACATGTTCCGAGCCTGCAGTATCACACATGGGCGAATGCTGTGAGAGCATCGGCAGGTGTAGTTCTCCCACCTGTCTAGTAGGCTCTTATGGCAGTCGCCCAAGGCATCCACACCCATGCTAGGTACCCCCTCGAAGCACCCGTTTTTGCGGGTGGCACTAGACACCGCGTTCTAGAGGGCCAAGCCCTGATAACGCCCACCACACCCCCCCTGCGGGGGGGTGTAGAAAACGTCAGCAACCGGGTTCAGTCGCCTCTAGGCTGATGTCAGAGCACACGTTTTCCTCGAATTACGACCTCTCGAGCGCACTAGCCGAGGCTTCCGTAATCCTTTTTAAAAAATAACTGGTAGGAAATTATCCGTAATATTTTTGAAAATATTCAACTCTCGGTGGAGTGCCTTCAAAGTGCCATTTATCCCCAGATAATCCCGAATTAGGGTAAGTTTTGAATAGCACACAAATTATATAATTTCATATCATTTTCTTAACTGTTGTGTATCTATTTATTGGCAGTTGAACACATTATGCATTTGCTGAAATCTATAGTGATATTGCTCATATCTAGTATGCACCGTTACTATTCAAAATGCTTTTAAAATGCTACATTTGTGCCGTTAAAAATAATTCTTCTTCTACCTTCGCTTTCTTTTTTTATAAAACATAATTATAATATGATACGTAAATTTTCAAATTTTAACCGTTACTGCTTAATTTATTCCTCACCCCATTGCGGCGTAACCCAAAAGAAGGGTATAGTGTTATTTTACTTTCTTTTGTGCATCTAGTCGCTTAATTATCCATGTAAACTCCGTTCTGGTCAGTTCCGTCACGTCAATACTACTACAACTGCATAGGCAATTTCCTTGATGACGTCGGCGGACCTAGACCAGGACGGCGGTTTTAAGGGCCCGTACTAAGTCCCGTGAAACCATGGTTTCCAGGAACTACGGCGAGTTTCCGTCGGATCAAACGTTGGTGTCCGCCGAGCAAGTCGGACAGCCGCGCCGTATCTTCCGGACCTCCAATTCTCCCAGTCACCGTGCGCATCACGAATATTGACCATCTACCATCTCCGGCCTGGGCGACTTCTGCGGGAATATTTCAGGGAAGTGCCTATCACTGCAGGGGTGACAACAAACGGGCCAATGAACCCACGACTATAAATTTGTGAGCCTCCTATTGAGCTGTTATTAAACTTTTATATTGTGCACACTCGTTTTATTCCATATTCTTGGTAGGATAAAACGGGTGGAGGTTACAAATGTTTTTTGCAGTATTTGGAGCAAATGTGTTGAGTCAGCCTTCTCGGCAAACTTCGCTGAGGTAGTCAATACTACAATAAAATTCTCAGCTCCATTTTACCGAGATCGTGCCTGTTTCAATGATTCCACATATTGTCCATTTGCGTAGACACTTGAGACACAAAACTACACCAATTTTACATCACAATATCCACTATGAATCAATAAACGAATAATTAGAACAGCCACTGAACTTCACTCGAAGAAATCCCGCCAAAAGCCCTTTTTTTTGTGCCTTGTGGAACAGGCTAAGGTCAGAGACCATGCTGCCTAGTCATCAGTAGTGTATTTTTTTTTCAATATAATGCAGATGTAACACATTCTTATGTTTTTACAGTATTATTTGGCAACCAATGTGTCGAGTCAGCCTTCTCGGTAAACTTCGCTGAGGTAGTCAATACTACAATGAAATTCTCAGCTCCCATTTTACCGTTATTGCGCCTGTTTCAATGATTCCACACATTGTCCAGTTGCGTATACACTTGAGACACAAAACTACACCAAGTTTACATCACAATATCGACTAGGAATCAATAAGCGAATAATTTTAAATTAAAACAGCCCCTGAATTTCACTCGAGAAAATCCCGCCAAAAACTCCACAAGTTAAATGAATTGAAATGAAGTCAAGTCAACACAGCCGGTCGATTCTGTAAAAATCTCCCCGTAAAAACTTGAACGAAGCGAGTGTTGAAGTGAGCTGCTGTCAGTGCTACTAGGGATGTACGAAACATTTTTGCAATTTATCAACAATCGAGTTACCAAATTATTATGCTGAAGCTATTGAAATTTTCAAAATTATTAAAAAAAAACTATGTTTAGGCGTCTGTATTGTCTAAACATTGCCTGTAACTAGTGAAACATTAAAAAAAAAACATCTTACTCTTTTCATTTTTTATTTAAAATCTTACTGGACTAGTGGTGCCCGTGGTGGGTCGTTGTCGAATTTTTGGTGGACGAAACACAACCGTTTTTCCGACGAAAACTGTTGCAGAACAGAACACTCGTCGTCGCAACTGGTTCGAAGACGGCTTAGAAGATGAAACTATCGTCGAGTGAAGTAGTTCCAGTTTCTTACAACTAATAACGGTTTCAAGTTGCTAATGTATGAAACGTGACCGTCGCGTCACGAACGACAGCACTGACGAGTGGTTATAAAATATCGACTGTATTTTATTGAAAAAATGATCACTTTTCATTGGAAGAACTGTTTGTGCGAATCAGTAAGAACGACGACGCGAAGTGTATAATAGATTCTCAACTGTATTTTCTTAAATGTAAAATAAAAATCGCATCAAGTAATTCGAAGACTGGTTTGTGCAACGAAGACTGTTTGGAGCCACGACGTAAAAACGCTTCTACCGTCGCAGAACGTAAAACGGACTTTAAAAACGGTTCGTCGTCGAAACGGCCGAACTCGAAACGCCCACCGCTACTGCTGTCAAGTCATCAGTCACAGAGTACTTTATTTATACTAGTAGGGTAAAATTGGAGCTTCTGCATCACTCGCCTCGGCTCATGATGCAGAAGCCCTAATTTTATACACGTATCACCGGTTCGTGATACAGAAGCCCCAATCTTACACACACCCCGTCTAACTCCAGCGTCAGCGTTTTAAATCACCAATCTTCTCCTCGAATCAGCTGTTGCCCAAGAAAAAAATTCACGCATTTTCTATGTGTCAAACAATACATTTCGTAGCGAGGTTTGTATTTATTTTGAGACATGTTTTACATAGTCACTTCCTAGTTCTTGATACTTACAGGTAATTATAAAAGTACAATGAGGTTGCATAGCCGCTGTCAGCAACTCGTAACGATTAACATAAAGCGGATTAGGAGGGACAGGCAACTGTAAGATAGGTAGGTACTCGTATTACCTAATTTTGAAATTTAAACAAGAAAATATTTATTTTAAAAATTTATTATTACACCATTTATTTAAACATAGAACATTTTTAAAAACAAATATTGAATCATGATATATAGGGTGTAACGGAAAGGTGTGGTCATATTTTAAGAACTGCATCTGTCCATCGATATGCACAACTTTCTTCAAGAAAATTTGAGGAAATTCTAAAAAAAAATTTTTACCTCCCATACAAATATTCATCAGCTGATGATAACTTTGTATGAAATGTCAAATTTTTTTTTTGCGAATTTTCTATTTTTTCTTAGAGAAAGTTGTTCATTTCCATGGGCAGAACCGGCTCTTAAAATATGCCACCTTTCCGTTACACCCTGTATACAAAATACAAATCATGAGTATTTTTATATTTGTTGTGCACAAGCTTAACAAACTAGGACAGCCTTTATCTTCTAAATTATTTGCATTATTACTCGTATTCAACATATTTTTTAACCGTAACGCTTTTTCTAAACCTTTGGTGTAGACACATTTATCTCTTAAAATATCTACTATCAAATTCTCATGATTTGTGTAAGGCACAAATCCTTCATCCCAGTATATCTTTCTATTACGTTCAATCCAACTAACTTAGCGTTTTTCTGGTTTGGTCAAATCGTGAAATGAAAATGGTAGCTTAAATAAAAACACTTGCATTTTTTGATTACGTAGTAGGGTCAAGTGGGGAACAGTGTAACAGGGGGCACAGTATAACATCCAGATTAACTCTGTCCTTTTCCAACTTGTCTATGGCACCTCTTAAGGTGGAAGCGCCAGGGTAGCCCGCGAAATTCAAATTTTCTTTCGTTTTTTAATATTTTCTTATTACAATTTTTTACAATGCTAATAAAACCACTAAAAAATGTTAAGCATGTAAACAATTTATTATCATTATTTATGATTCTAGAACAATTTAGAAGACGTAATGAAAAGCTGTCCGAGTTTTGACAACAGTATTAGACTCTTTTGCCTTGATAAGATCGGGACGACCGCGGTAGAAAAAAAAGGAGTTTTAGCATCAAAAGGATCAAAACAACTTAATAAAGTAACAGAATGGCTGCTACAGATAATGAGCTGCCTCCCGTGATGGTTACCCTCGGAAAAATTAAAATCACACATCGTTTGATGTATGTTTAATCTATTGTTATAGTGCACCCCATTTTGTTATACTGTACCCTTATGGCTGTTAAACTGTACCCCACCTCTGGGGCAAACTATAACAAATTTGTGATCTCAGAAAACTAAAAAAAGTAGTTTTTAATTATAAACTTGATATAATAAAATTGCAATTCTAATACGAAGGTTAAAGACTGCTGATTTTAATGTAAAATAAGAAGACGATATTATTCGATTTTTTTTCTAATTTTTTTTTTGTTTTGTTACCCTGTCCCCCACTTGGCCCCTACAGCAATTTCTTTTATGATAAATTTATTTGCCTCTGTTTTAAAACCTTGAACATGTACTCGTACAATGGCAGTCATGATAACCTGCTCACTATATTACTTAAAGGTTTATATTCCACAAGTCGATAAATGCGCTTATCCTAAATTATGTATACTAACACCTATAACTAATTGTAAATAATGGACTCCTAATGAATTCACCCAGAGTACAACACAAAAGGTCAACTTCATTATGGACCAAGTTGAGCGTGCGAAGTGCACGCATCAGCGGCGCCTCCCTTAAAAGGTTGGTCCGACTGCACGGCTCCACCAGCAGGTGCGGTCGCCGTCGTCTCCATACGTGCCTGTTGGGAACATACAGGCTCAGCTGCTCCAAAACAATTGCATTATGCAACTTTCCTCTCAAAATTTTAAATATATATGAGGTGAGTGCCAACTCCCTCCTAACCCTTAGCTCATTGTATCCTACCATCCCTAAAATAAATAAGGTAGGATACATTAATGGATAAAGTGGATTAACACCGTAATATCGCTTATATAAATATCTGATAAATTTGTTTTGTACCCTCTCCAGCATGAGACTATACAGGGTGTAACGGAAAGGTGTGGTCATATTTTAAGAACTGCATCTGCCCATCGATATGAACATCTTTCTTCAAGAAAACCTAATGAAATTCACAAAAAAAAATTTTACCTCCCATAAAAATATTGATCAGCTGATGATAACTTTATAAGGAAAGTCCAATTTTTTATTTAGGAATTTTCAGTTTTTTCTTAGAGAAAGTTGTTCATATCCATGGGCAGAACCGGTTCCTAAAATATGACCACACCTTTCCGTTACACCCTGTATTTAGCTTCATGCGGAGACCAGATGACTGCGTTACATTCTAGCTGGCTCCTAACCAGTGCGTTATACAAAGATACAATAGCTTTTACATTCGAGAACTCTCGGACCGTACGAAGTATGAAACCTAACTTTTTAAAAGCTCTTTTGCAGCACCTCATGACGTGCTCACGAAAAGTCAAGCTGGTGTTAAAGATTACCCCTAAGTCCTTGACTTCTGCCACCCGTACCATAGGCAACCCGTCAATATGGTAGCCGCCTACGATAGGATTGTGCGCACGAGATAAAGAGATTGTCACACACTTTGAGGTATTGAACTCAAAGAGATTTTTCTTGCTCCAGCTCACTACCCTGTCAATATCCCTCTGTAGCCTGACACAGTCATCACCGCTTCCTACTGCGAGGGATAATTTAAGGTCGTCAGCAAACAAAAAACAGTTAGCCTCTTGGACCACTTCTGGTAGGTCGTTTACCGCAAGGAGGAACCCCAACGGTCCAAGGTTACTGCCCTGACTCACTCCCGACCTCGTGAAATATGGATCTGACACGTGTCCCGCATATTCCACATATTGTCGCCTATCCCTCAAATAGCTGGCAAAAAACTGAAGTGAATGTGGGGTAAAACCAACACCAGCTAACTTTAGAATAGAATAGAATAGAATATTTATTGAATTATGGTTTACAAAAAGTTTACATTTAGTCTACAGGAGTAACATTTCCTATACAATTATAGTGTTTAAAAATAAACTAAAACTAAAATATGGTACATTACTGGTTCAAAATAAGATGATGGTTAGGAATTACAATGTTAGATAGCGACCCGCCCGAACTAGATTCATTCAAACCTGTGTTTCAGGCCATCACTTTACAATATAATTGGGACAGTAAAAATTTAAGTTAAAACTGATACAAAATAATCTATTAACAACTATGAGAAAAAGCATATTTGTACATTATTATCTTAAACTAAACCTATGTAAATATACAAAAGTAAATACTTACGAGGAAATAAATTATCATTATGCCAAAATTTCTAGAAGCTTTCCGTGTCTATGTAATTTAGTATCGCTAAATACTCGGATAGCATAATACTACATTTTTTATAACTAACACTATAGAATCCTAGTAACTTGTTGAGCCTGTTATACAGAAAAGGTCCTAAAAACACATAAAATCGACAAGCAAATGCATGTTTAGTTTGAGGCTTTATGCAAACCAAGTCCTTCCTTCTCTTGTCGGAAGGTACTGGATCAAAAGGAAGTGCAGTGTGCTGGTGTAGTACTACTTAGAATAAATAATTGCCGTACTGTCAGTACATTACATGCAATGTAGAGCTGATGCGTAGGAAATCTAAAAAGGCGAAAGGTAGCAACTAGAGGAAGTAAAATTGTTATTGCAGCACCACCCCATGAAGTTATGCAATAGGTAAGAATGGATTGACACAAAGCTAAATAAACTTGTTTAATTAAGTTATAGTCGGCTATGTTCCGTAAATTTTTAAATACATATATTCATTTGCGCACTCTAGTATATAGTAACTCGATATGTTTACGGTAATTTAGATTGGACTTTGTAAGCAACATGTCATTATCAACTAAGTCAAACGCTTTTTTGAAATCAAAGTTAGCAGCATCAGTTTGCCCCCCACTATCCACTGTTGGTATCAGATGTGCCATGTGACAGAGAAAATTACTGGTGGTACTCTTACCTGGTCGAAACCCATGCTGAGCGTCTGAAAGCTGTGCGCTCACCTGTAGATAGATGCTCTTGTGAATAACAGTTTCCAGTACTTTTGCCGGCGTCGACAACACTGCAACTGGCCTAAACCCCTCTACAGATTCAGCCGACCCCCCCTTTGGAACCGGAACCACGCGAGTCACTTTCCACCTTTCCGGAATCACCGCCGCTTTTAGACACTGGTTATAAATATGAAGCAGCGGCTTCGCTAGCACTGACCGACAATCCTTAAAGATGTAAGGGGGAATGCCGTCAGGCCCTGCGGACCGTTTCGGTTTCAGGTCTTGCAGCGCACGACATACGTCTACCAGCGTGAATTGGTCCAAGTGTACTCGCGCCGCTCCGTTTCCACTACCTGCATTAGCTACAGCCGCATCCACATCCAGCACTGGTGGCACTGGTGGCTCCCTATACAGTGTGTAACGGAAAGGTGTGGTCATATTTTAAGAACTGCATCTGCCCATCGATACGAACAACTTTCTTCAAGAAAATCCGAGGAAATTCTAAAAAAAAAATTTTTACCCACCATACAAATATTGATTAGCTGATGATACCTTTGTATGGAAATTCCGTTTTTATTTTTTTGGAATTTTCTATTTTTCTTAGAGAAAGTTGTTCATTTCCATGGGCGAACCGGCTCCTAAAATATGACCACACCTTTCCGTTACACCTTGTATATCGAGTAAAAATACTCCGCAAACTCTTCAACACACCGCTGACCAGACAATACTTCTTCATCTTTCACAATCTCCTGCGGACTTCTCTTACCCCTCTTGGACTTGACGTAATTCCAAAAAGATTTAGGGTCACTTAGCATTTGACTCTGCACCCGGTCACGATATTGTTCCTGTGCGACTACTATCATCTCTTTAGTGCGCGTTCTACACCTAGCAAATACTTCTTATTCCACTCTCGACCTGCTTGCTTTGTACTGTTTATGTAGAAAGGCTTTCAATTTTATGTCGCGAATTATTTCACTAGTATACCACTCAGGATAAATGTACCTTGAGTTTACACTACTTCGCTTTTTTTTTCGGAACGCAGTCATCCATAATAGAATTAATAATACTGTAAAAAAAATCCAAACCTGCTTCTAAGTCCATGTCATATAAAGGAGCCCAATCTACGGCTGCAATTTGATAATATAATTTCAAAAAGTTGGCTTTATTAAAATTCCAACCTTTCGACGTACAGACTGTTGTCAGCATTACCTGACCCACCCTAAAATCAAACGACTTTGGACCCTCTGCCTGTAACATTAAGGTTTATTTAATTTATATGAGCTTATCAGACAAGTGCTCGAGCACTCGATGAACAAAAATACAATAATAACACAGACACGCAAATTTGATCTTTAACACGTAACGTTAAGGTAAACCCACCCAACAAAGTCGGAGCCACCGGCATTATATATGTTTTTGTTAAGCTATTTTAATCATTATCTCGTTAACATTAAAGTTGAAAAGCTTTTAAGTCACACTACATATTTACAAACCAATCTTTAATTTCGCGTATTCCCAACAAGTTCTTGTGGCTTAGCGGTTTGATGCTGGATTGACGACGAACAGCATGTGGGTTCGAAAACACAATCCACCTATACATCAGTTTCTTTTTTAATTTGTTTTCATTTCTACAATATTGCTTGCAATATTAAAGAACGACCAATATGATTTTCGCCTAATAACTTATCTTGTAAACGGGTGGGTAATTTAAAAAACTTTAAGTTCACACAATTTATATTTACCAAGAATGGTTGAATACGAAGTAAAACATATTTACTTCGTGAGGTAGATCATAAATTCATCTAAGTAACAAAATTTACACTACGCCTAATAGCAGTGACTGCGCACACACATTTGTAAATCGTTTAACTCGTTAAGTATTTTTAAGCAATTTGCTGTAATATAGCATCATGTCGCAACTTGACGACTATACCAAACATAAAATAATATTTTTACATGAGCAGAATGTTGGAATTAGAGAGATTGGTCGCCGACTTAATATAGCAGTAAGTGTTTTTTTATACCTATTTTATTTTATTGATTGTGATGAATGAACGCGTAGTTGGCTATTTTACCATTACATTCACTCCTTACAAGTTACATACACGGTTCCAAAAATGTTTATTTTTGTTTTAGAGAAATACGGTCAGGCTATGGCTAAGACGCTATGGAGACAATGGAAATATTCAGCGGATTCGTCCAGGAGCAAAAGCCATTAAGTATAGTCCCGAATTCGAACGCCACCGGGCTATTGTTTCAAGCCACGTTGAAAATCCATTTTTGCCCATTCGTGCAACCGCAATAAACCACAATATTTCAGTGGAAACAGTGAGAAGGCATTTACACGTTGCTGGGATAAAGAATTATAAACCGGCACAGAAAATTGCATTGACACCTGCTCATCGTGCAGAAAGGGTCCGTTTTGCCCAGGAATATTTAAATTTTAATTGGGAAGAAAATGTTGTGATCTTCACTGATGAAAAATCATTTAAATCGGACAAAGATGGACGTAAAATCTTATGGCGGAGGAAAGGAGAACGTTACAACGAGAAGTGCTTGCTACCTTGTAGAACCAGCGGTAGAATAACCCTGGGCTACTGGGGCTGGATGTCGTCCATGGGACCTGGTGAATTGGTGGAAGTTGGTGGTAGGTTTAATAGCAGTTTGTATTTGGAGATTCTGCGTGACGTCATGCTGCCGACTGTGCGAATTGCCTATCCAACGTCACATATTTATTTCATGCACGATAACTGCTCCATTCATCGTGCAGGCATTGTGCGGGAATGGTAAGCTGCTCAAGAAGGTGTGACAGTTATTAATTGGCCATCTTAAAGTCCTGATTTCAACCCTATAGAAAATCTATGGGGTCAAATGGTTTTAAATTGGGACACAACGGAAGTGCGAAACAAACACAACTTGGCTGAGCTCGTGACATCGACTTGGGAGCACATGAGAGGCAAAGATTTGTGTTGGAACATGGTGCGCGGTATGCGTAGCCGCTTACAACAACTTATAGCAGGGGACGGTGTGCCACTCCGCTACTAGTTCATCTAGTAGCTATATTTAAACACACCATGTAAGTAAATGCTCAATGGATTGATTGTTCAACCATTAAAATGTTGCAGATTATGTGGTGATGTTATTGTTATAAACAGATTTTTTCTGTTTAAATAACATGTTTATTCACTACATATAAGCAGCTATAAATTTGTAAAGCATTTCACAGATGAATTCATTTTCTCGATAACAAACTTTTAAGCATAAGCTTGCCTTTTTTAATGTTTATATGGCATACTAATATAAAAAGTATATTAATATGGAAATATATGAGCATTTACTTACTTTATCTTACTTAAGTGTTTTAATGAAATAATAAACATTTTAAACTTGCAATTTTTTAGTTTTATTTCTATACAAACTGCCCGTTTAAAAAGACAATACCCTACGTCGTCTATTAAAGAAATGTAAAAAAGTGTAATAAAATATCTAAATTTAGGTTAAACTTGGTTTCGAACGTAAACAACGATGAACATCGCACTACCTTAGTGACCACAAGAACAACACAACTCTTATAAGCCGCATTGAAATTTGATCTTTGTTGTAATGCTAGACGCAATATTCAAAAAAAAATGAACCCTATAGTATACTATCATAAAGTTTATTTTTGCACAGCACGAGCAGCCATCTTCTCCTCGTGCAAATTATTTTGTATTTTAAATAATCACTCCATAGTAGCATTTGAATACCAGCTTTATAATGAATACGAATATTTATTTTTCAACTACCCACTTATTACAAGTTATGTGAAAATATTACCATTTTAAAAAGTTTATGTCTAATCTGTAGTGCTTTACAATAATACAAGAAATAGTTTTGGAATATAAATTCTATATTGAAATAGAGGTGTGTAACTCTTTACGGAACCGACTCACTGATCCGGATCTTTGAAGTGATTCAAAAGATTGGTTCAGTAACTACGTTTGAAACGCATCATTTGGATCTGAATCATTACTTTGCTCCGTGCTCTTTCCGCGCGACGCGGCGCTGAGTGAGAGAGAGAGACTGAGACACACTGATTTACTTTACTACTGGACCGCGACTCGCGAGTGAGCGGGTGACATAATACAATCTATACAAGTCAGAAAGAGATACCAAATGACATGTGTATCACTCATACGAGGGTCATTCAATAAATACTTAGCCTACAAAAAGTAAACGAAAATTTTGGAAAAGTGGCAATTTATTTTTCAACATAGTCTCCTTTTAGTTCGATACACTTAGCCCAGCGATGCTCCAACTTTTTTAACCCGTCCGAAAAATAGTTTTTGTCAAACTCTGCAAAATAGGCCTCCGTGGCGGCGATAACCTCCTCATTCGATCCATATCTATTCCCGGCGAGTGATTTTTTCAGATTAGGAAACAGAAAGAAGTCACAAGGGGCCAAATCTGGAGAATACGGTGGATGGGGCAGCAATTCGTAGCGTAATTCGACCAATTTGGCCATGGCAACGGCAGACGTGTGAACCGGTGCGTTGTCGTGGTGAAACAGCACTTTTTTCATCGCCAGATGGGGTCGTTTTTTCTTTAATTCGGCGTCGAATCGGCCCAATAAATCGGCATAGTAAAGCCCTGTAATTGTTTTACCCTTCTCGAGGTAATCGATGTAGATCACACCTTGTGAATCCCAGAAAACGGTGGCCATAACTTTTCCGGCCGATTTTACAGTTTTCGCCTTCTTTGGAGCAGGTTCCCCGGTCTGGATCCATTGTTTTGATTGCTCCTTGGTCTCTGGTGTGTACCAGTGGATCCAGGTTTCATCGACGGTCACAAAACGACGCAAAAACTCCGCTGGATTCCGCTTAAACAGCGCCAAACACGTCTCCGATGTGGTCTCACGGTTGCGCTTGTTTTCTGGTGTGAGTAAACGCGGCACCCATCGCGCCGACAGCTTTCTCATGCCGAGTTCCTCGTGAAGAATATGATGCACTGTTCCTTCTGAAATGCCTACAGTCTCAGCTAGCTCCCGAACCTTCAATCGGCGATCTGCCAATACGAGATCATGGATTTTTTTAATGTTTTCCTCCGTAGCAGCTGTTTTCGGTGCACCTGGACGTGGTTCATCAAAAACCGACGTACGGCCACGTGCAAACTCGTTGAACCAATTCTTGACGGTGGCCATCGATGGAGAAGAGTCACCGTACACAGCATCCAAGCGCTCTTTGATTTCGATGCGCGTTTTCCCTTCCAAAAATAGGAATCGAATCACCGAACGATATTGCTCTTTTTCCATTTTTGTAAAACCGATCGACACGTTCGCTTCCATAAGCTGTCAAATTAAAAAAAATGAAGGGATTGGAATGAAAATTTGAAAAAAGAATTAAAAAAGAATGTGCTACACTGTGGTAAAACTCTTTTGAAACTACAGCGCCCTCTGGCGATGAGGCTAGGTACTTATTGAATGCACCTCGTACCTTCACAGTTTTTCGTTGTCGTTATCCATCCACGTAAAAATGACCATTATGGTGCTTACATATCAAATACTATATGATTGTTATTTGCTTATTTTTAATGTTTACACTAACAAGCGTTTTAGCCAGCTGGCCATAAATTATCGAATAGCCGCCAGTCCTAAGCCTGGATAAAGTATGAAGGAAGATCGATTTTATTTATAATCTTAATTCGGCTCAACTTAACAATAAGGGATCCCGAGTAGACTCTTCAATTTTTTGTTGTGCAAAGTACTTGTTATCTTGAGTAATTTCACGAAGTTTCAACTTTAGGAAATAAATACTTTCGGAGTTAAAAAATATCAAACTTTGATAAAATAACCTCAAATTTCGCACTATTTTATCACTTTTGACGTAACTTTGACAGGTAGGGTTGCTAATTTAGGGAGTTTTAATAATGCGTTTTGATTTTGCAAATTATAAGTTGACGCGTAGTTTGTTTTTTTTTGTTTAAATTTGCTTTAGATTTAGTTATTTTATTTGAGTTTAATAATTTCTCAGTGATTTCTGTTTTTTTGGTGACCAACTACGAAAATTTTGATTTATTGACAATCTATAGTTATTATTTTTTATTCTGATGGTATCTGCTACAGGTGAAACGAAACGCAAAATTTATTTGGCGCCGTTATATGATTTGTTAGTGTCATGTTATTCAATGTCTGTACTCGCGTTTGAGAGCATTTGCCATCGCGCTTGAGAACTTAGGATGCAAGAGCGAGCGAAGCGAGCTCGGGACTTAGGGCACCCCGACTCGGACAGGTTAGGTTAGAAGGGGATGGCGGGGTCAAGAGAGCGAGCGAAGCGAGCGAACAGACCCCGCCATCCCCTTCGTGGTTATTTTTTTATAAACCACTCAGAAGTAGGAGCCCCGCGATGCGGGGCTCCGGCGACACGTGGCTCTATCGACATGCAAACCTAAAACATTATAATAAAATAAAAAATGCCTTTGCCCTTCGACGAATGACCTTGACCTTCGGCTTTTCGGGTGTTAATCTTGACCTTGAAGATGCCATTGATCGTATTATTGCTTGGAAATAGTCTAGAAATAGTCCGCGATTGACGCTAAATGAAAGTTCTTCCCAAAAACATAACCTCAAAATTAGATTTTTAAAAATTCATAAAAAAAAACTATGCATTTCCTAAACTTTTCCCCCACGGGGGAGGGATCTACCCCCCTCCCCCCCCCTCCCCTCCCTCCCAAATATATACATATATATATACCCTTATTCCGAAGTCCTTCCCTTAATTCTTACATTACATTCTTACATTTTAAAATGTACTATATTTTGTACACTTAAAAAAAATACAATGCGACATTCGGCATTGTTTAAATATAATTCTGAATCAGTAGTAAACGCTCTGTATTTCATATCATTTGTTTCGTTCTGTATTTTATATCATTTGAGCCGATGATCCAAATGAAACATATCAGTGATTCGGAACATTTCAGTGATCCAGATGCAAATGTTCCAATCGCAAAAATGATACACTTTGCCCACGCCTATATTGAAAGCAAAACAATATCTTTGTCGCAGGATTTGATCTCGAACCTCGTTTTTCTCTGTCTTACACATAGACCACGAGACCAGAATTACTTGAACTCAAACATTACAATAAGCTATTACACTTATCATAATAAAACAAATAGTTATAAAATATAACCTAATACTAACGTTTTAAAGATCAAATTTGCGTGTCTATATTATTATTGTATTTGTTCATCAAATCCTCGAGCAGTTGTCTGATAAGCTCATATAAATTAAATAAACCTTAATATTACATACAGAGGGTCCAAAGTCGTTTGATTTTAGGGTGGGTCAGGTAATGCTGACAACAGTCTGTACATGTGTTTATGTGCAACTGAGCCCGCTGAGCAGGGCGCAGCCGAGCCCACCGACCCGGGGAGCCGACACCGGCGCGAGCAAGTACTTACTCAAATCTCGAGCGGCGGGTGGTAAGCGTCCACTGGTACCAGCGGCGGCTCCGCCGCGCGCACACTCACACGACCTTCCTCCGCGAATGTACTCAACACCAAATCCAAATAACGACCCTTGCATTTCCCACCGTGTTACTCTGAGTGAATCCACAAAAAGTTTGAAAGTATTCGTAATAATGACTTATGATAGAACATGAATACAAGTTAAAGTCCCCCATAACCACTATATCCCCATACTTACTACAATACTGTTCAATGATGCGAAATAATAACATGTATTCCTAGTCATTATTAATTGGCGGAATGTAAATAACACAAATAAAAAACATAAATCTGTTACGTACTCGTAGGTACACAGTAGCACAAACCAGTTCAAACACATGACTGTCAATGTTCGCGTCATCAGGCAGCGACACTCGCCGCAACTCCAAACGCGGTGTGGCCACGAGACACGCGTTCCCTTGTTTACGCCCGTCCGCTCGGTCGCACCGCAGAATAGTGTATCCCGGTGGACTTATTTCTGCGTCATAGACAGATTCATTGCAGCCAGTTTCCGTTATGGCAAACAAGTCTGCACTTCCGGTTGAAATACTTGTGTGACATTCCTCCAACTTTGTTCGCAGCCCTCGTACGTTTTGGTACAATATTTCTACAGAGTTATGTAGGATATCTGGGGTTGCTTGCGCTACGAAACCACACCCATTCCGCAAATTCAATGTTTACTGCCCAGTTTTCAGGTTGACACAACTTTTCATATTTACTTTCAGGAACTCCTATAATAAAGGATGCATAATATCTTTCAGTCTTGTGTTTGATTTGTTCAACTTTAATAGGTACTTCTGCATATATTTTTTTAACGTTTTTCTACACTTTCTGCTGTCGTTTCCTTCTTCAAACGCCATACATGTAAATATTTCTTCTTTTCCGTTCCCTGTATATCAACACCAGCACTCATATTTCCACCTTTTTTCACTTCACTGGTCGAAAATCTGCGTCTTTTCCTAGTAACGGTAGTCCACTTTCCTTCCTTGTCAGGTTGTTCCTTTTCTACGCTTACGATATTCTTAGACTTCTCATTGTTCATTACTTGTACCTATTCCTCAGTCAATAACATTGTCACCGATTTTGTGGCCACACATTCCTTCGCTACCTTATTTCTAACTACCTGCTTCTCTGTGACAGCGTTTGAAAAAGATAATGCTAAGTCTTTTGGGCCTTGTTCTGCTTAATTTGGGACCTGACTTTTCTTCAGACTTGCTTCCAGTTTCTCATTTTTTTTCCATAAGAACTTATAATCTAGTTTCCAGCCTCTCAACTTTATTTGCCTTTTCTTCCACTACCTTCAATATTTTTTTCAACTCTTTCAACTCAGTTTCTGTATTAATAAATCTATTTTCAACAAAAAAAACTCCTTTCGGTGCTCTTCCAGCTGCGACTTAACTACACATCGAAACTCCCGTATTTCATCCAGCATTTGAATCTCAGTATTCACTATTATTTCACCTGTGTTTCGACGACTGCCTCGGTCAGCGGTGTTCACAAAGCTGCTCGGTGAAAATTTCTTGCTGATGCTGGTAGTTCCTCGAACAGGCGTGTTGGTATTATCCCTTCTCGGCATTGTGCAAACACATTCAGGACAAATCTACTGCTCTTTGTATTCTTGCGTAAAGGCTTCAACTTTTGCTGTTGTGCAAAAAGAGTACCAAGCCATTTTTAAGTCTAAAACTATAGACGTTACGGGTACCTCCATTGGCTTCAACCAATGGGCCACTGCTGGTATATATAAAAGTAGAGCGAGACTATACGAGTTATACGGTTTAAAAAAATATAGGTTCGATACTCCTTTTCTAGAGTATGTTAAAAAATATTCTAAATTGTTGAAGATTTGTGTTGCTGCTAAATCAAAATTCTTAAGCGAGACAATTAAAAATTCTGATAATAAAGTAAAAGCCACTTGGAAAATAATAAATAATGAAACGGGAAAGTCTGTTAAAAAAGTAAATCAGCTAGAGATTCTATTCGAAAACAAATTAGTTAGTAAACCAGCTGACGTAGCTCAGGCATTTAATGAGTTTTTTGCCCACATACCTATAACTACAACTCGCTTCTTAAATTCATCCCCGTCTAAAGCTGAAAGTCTTTTGAACGGTAGTGTACCTAAGTGCAATCAATCATTTAGTTTTGAGCATGTAACACCACTTGACGTAGTTAACGTTTTTAACTCTCTAAAATCAAAAAACACAGGGGATTACTGGGGCATCTCAATTAAACTTTTGAGTGATATAATAGGCATCGTAGCGCCTTATCTTGCTGTAACTTTTAATAAATGCGTGGACTCAGGAACTTTTCCTGATCTCATGAAGTGTAGTAAAGTCATACCTCTATTTAAATCAGGCAATAAAAATGATATAGGCAACTTCAGGCCTATTTCCATCCTGCCTGCATTTAGCAAAATTTTTGAAAAGTTAATACTGAAGCAGTTGCTAACATATTTTAATGTAAATAGCCTCCTTCATAATGATCAATATGGCTTTACAAAAGGTCGATCGACTACAGATGCGGGTGTTGCTCTCCTAAAACACATATTCAACGCATGGGAGAACTCGCAAAATGCAATCGGAGTTTTCTGTGACCTCTCCAAAGCTTTTGATTGCGTACACCATGACACGCTTTTGCGTAAGCTGCGTCATTATGGTCTCCAAAACGAAGCTCTAAATGTAATTGATTCATATTTATGTAATAGGTTCCAATGTGTAGATATCAATGGTGTTAAGTCTTCCGGGCTACCAGTTTATTTAGGTGTGCCTCAAGGCTCGATATTGGGACCATTCTTGTTTTTGGTGTATATTAATGATTTACCATATTTTTTAAAGGGTATCTGTGACGTAGTACTGTTTGCAGATGATACCTCTCTTATCTTTAAAGTAGATAGGAATAGAAATGATTTTGATAACGTAGATAGCGCTCTCTCAATGGTTACGGATTGGTTTACGACAAATAACTTAGTTCTTAATGCTAAGAAAACTAAATGTATAAAGTTTGCCTTACCTAATGTTATAAATCTAGGACCTAATGTCATCTTAAATAAAGAAGTGCTTGAAACTGTGGACTCGGCAGTTTTTTTGGGTATAACTGTTGATTCCAAACTTCAATGGGGCGCACATATATCAGGCCTATCAGGAAGGCTCAGCTCTGCCGCCTACGCCGTCAGAAAAGTTAGACAATATACTGACGTTGACACAGCACGGTTAGTCTATTTTAGTTATTTCCATAGTGTTATGTCTTATGGTATTCTTTTGTGGGGTAAAGCTGCGGACATACAAAATATATTTGTTTTACAAAAACGTGCTGTACGAGCAATCTATAGGTTAGGGTCAAGAGTTTCTTTACGAGAAATTTTCAAAGAGATTGGAATTCTCACGGTGGCATCTCAATTCATTTTTGCAAACATATTATACATTAGACAAAATATACATTTGTACAAAAAGACCAGTGATATCCACAATTTTAACACCAGAAATAAGTATAAACTTCATGTTCCTTCCCACCGTGTTCGTAGGGTTCATGGTTCGTTTGAGGGTCTCGGTATCGAATTTTACAATAAGCTACCCCGTTCTTTTCTTGACTTGCCTTTTAATTCATTTAAAACTAAAGTTAAATCTAGTCTCTGTTCGAAAGCATACTATTCCATCAACGACTACTTAGAAGATAATAATAGTTGGTCGCTGTGTTGAACGCAAGACAATGTTACACTTGATGTTCTTTCTCCATATTTAGCTTATGGTTATAACAAATTATATGAGTTCATATAATAATTGTCTACCAAATTTAGTGTGATGGCCCTAGTTCATCACTTGTGGCTTCGAATCACAGCCCTTTGATAGTTTCAATCTTTGTTCTTGTAAGCAGGCACACCAGTTATGTATGGAGGCTTCTTTAATTTGGTTTAGTGTTTATGCTTGAGTTGGTTTTTAATGGCATGATTGAGTGTGCTAGCTGGCAAGTGGCGGATTATTTAATTTTTATGATTATATTTTAGACGACATATATTTATTTTTCTGTTTTACATAATGTTAAGATTGTTGCTTAGAATTATATAGATTCAAGTTCTTAAAACTTAACAGACAGATGTGTTGCTGGGGAGTTTGTTGGCCACTTCTTCTTCACAGCTAAAACACTAGGAAGTGGTGACGGGCGGGCGTTTTTTGGGGGACTGTCTTTATGTAGAACTTTGACGTTCAAAAAGTGCTGGTTCTCAGCCTAGTTTGAATAAATGACTTTTGATTTTTGATTTTGATTTTGATTTTGCCGTTTCTAATGCCAAACACTTGAGATGAAATTTCTTCTTGCATCTTACTTGTGAACACACCATAAAGAGTGAATCAACTAAAGCAGCATCACAGCCGCTACATATCGTACCCATTTAAAATGTAGGATAGCAAAATACAGTAGGTATTTTGTAATTTAAAAACACACAGGATCCGTAACACGTCCGATCGCAGGCGCGCTTGCGGGTACTTTTTAATTAAACAATATCCAGATGTGTTATCTGGTATTGGCACTGAACATTCAATTTTAGTAATTAGTGGTAAAAGGATGTGACTTACAAATGGTCGTGAGTTCAAACCCAGGCAGGCGCTTTACTTTGTGTAAAATATTTCAGCACCACTGCTCTCAAAACGTTGAAGGAAAACATCGTGAGGAAACCGGCATGTCCTAGAACCAAAAAATCGAAGACGGGTGACCTCCACCAACCCGCATTGGGCCCGCGTGGTTGATTACGGCCCACACCCTCTCACAGAGAGGAGGCCTGTGCCCCAGCTGTGGGGATATTAAAATGATTATTCATTTTATGATGATGATGATGATTATTCAATTTCAAGACGCACATCTACGGGACCTGTCTTTAAACTATCATTTTGACTTGTACAGTCTATAATAAAGAGAAAGAAAAGAAAGAAACTAATTTATTCTGCACAGATATTACGCACATTACAGAAAAATGGATTAAATAACATAAACATACATGAATGCTAAAAGCCTCGTATTCAATCAATGTAAGTCTTCTGTTCATTGCCTAATGTCAGAGTCCGCCAACAACCAAAGACAATACATATATTGCACTAGCGACGCGCCCCGGCTTCGCACGGGTGCAATTTTGTTTATTTGATTTCCCAAAATTTTTTCTTTGCTATAAACCTTACGGAGTCCGAGACCTTTCCAACGAATGCAAAACCGTGGAAATCGGTTCGTGCGTTCTGGAGTTATAGCGTCAGGACGGAAAACCCGACTTATTTTTAGTAGATAATACTATGGAATCTGTACTGCGACCATTGACATATAAATCATATGGACTGGGCATACCTACAAGAAAAACGTGCCATACCTACACTTTACTGAGAGTATAAAATGGCGGATAATAGGGTAGCCCATATCGATATCTCTTTATTAAAAACATCGATAAAAGATTATGAGAATGATTTCATATTGTTATGGTACAATAACAACGGCTATTTTTACCAGTGGCATTGAGTTAATATGGTACTACGTAATAGAGAGGCTATCATAAAAGCAAAGGAAATGCTACATTTTGACAAGAGTAACTAATGTTCGCGCTGAAACAATAATTAGTCGTCTTAACGAAACAGTATATACACGCAGCGCTAGAACGCTTCTAAGGTGTAGTTTTCTCGCAACCAGAAGGTCAGAAGCACCGTGATTTTCCAGAACCCCGCAATACGTAGTTTCCTTTTTACCCGACTGCGCGACGCAAGGGAGGGTAATGTGTTTATCAGCATAAGTATGTAGATAAGATTAAATGTATGTATATTTGTTCCTTTGAGGTGTTATAGAGACCGAAAGCGTGAGCCGATTTTGATCATTCTTACTTCAATTGATTTATTTTAATCTTGCGAGTGCTACTTATGACATGACAGTAATCAAAATAAAATATGGCGACCACCAGACGCCATAAATTGTGAAAAAGACAAAAATGAAAGTCGACTAACTATATTAGGTGGGGTATCAAAATAAAGGGTTCGAGGAGGCGATTCCAAAAATCTAACTCACTGAAGTGTATAAAACAAAAATGAAAAACATTTTCAAAAAAAAAATCAAATGAAAAGTTCCAAACAAGTCACTTTTCAAGCAGTCTGATGTAGTTGGTTGCATGTGTCTAATCTGCTTATATAATTATATTCGAAAATCAACATTTGCATTAGTTTAGTACCGCTAGTTGATAACAGATGGCGTTGTGCAAAAACGTCATCGTTGTAGATCGCGGTGTTAAGATTTTCACGCAAGGTATGACCCCCTCGGTATATTATGCATTAAAGTTTGTCTTACTCTGGAAACATAGTTTTATTTATAAGCGAGATATTTTTGGGACGTTGTACAAGTTGGTCCTTCGAGCCGGATTAAGGACTGGTGTGCATTGTCACTGTTGTGTTGGAGTCAGGTTGAATAGTCAACCTGCTGCGCGAGTGTGACGTCAGCGCGGTCAGTGTTGAGCAGCATCAGTGGATCGTATAAGGTTGGCGCTTAAGCGTATATGTACGAGAAGTACACAGCGGTCAGCGCTGGTGCTGATGAACAGTTCCTGTTGGCGTGAGCAGCAGCTGCGGTGCGGGGGGAGAGTACCCCGCATATCATCACGACGAGCTACGCTAAAGTGAGTGACAGTGAAGTGATTGTGATACGAGGATAAACTGTGAGTACTTTATTAATATACAGCTTTGAGACTTAATCACTACAAGCAAATTTAGACCTTATTAACTTAGAAAATTTTAATTAAAAATTTGGACTTAGAAACTTTACGTGTGCATGAACTTAGAATAATTTCAAGAAAAAGTGAACTACGGGGAACCTATGCCCGATTTTGCATCGAAAAGTATTAAGTTCAAAGACTTGTGATTTTTACGTGTTGTCCACGAACTTAGCATATTGTTCCAGAACAGTTTATTTAAAAGACTGTATATAAATTCAACATGGAAGCTTTGAGTAATTTACAGTTTAGTCTGCATTCTGCTATCAGTAAAGCAAGGTCCAACTTTAAGAAATCACCAAAGGAGCGAGTAACTAGTTCATACATAGAAATTAGATTAGAAAATTTAGAAGCCAACTGGTCAACATTTTCTGAAACCCATATAAAAATTGTATCATCGGTTAAGTCTATTGAATTCGAAAAATCGGATTATTACATAAAAAATACATATGAGACCACGGAAGAATTATTTACTGATTATAAAGCAGAGTTGAGGGAAGCATTGAAGAAAATTACATGTTCGGATAGCTTAGGTAAAGTGTCTGAATCTTCTGCGAAAGGTTCTAAAGAAATATGTACTGTTAATTTGCCAAAGATTGAGTTGCCCACGTTTACCGGAAGTTATTCTGAGTGGATTAGTTTTAGAGATTTATTTAAATCCTTAATTCATAACAATACACAACTAGACGATGTTCAGAAACTGCATTATTTGAAATCACATTTGTCTGGAGAGGCTGAAGGTCTTTTACGGCACATTCCTATTACTAGTAGTAATTATGCAACCTGTTGGACTAAATTAGAGAATCGATATAATAATAAAAAAATATTTAGCGAATTGTATAATGAAACGTTTTATGAGTCAAAAAAATATTGTAACCGAATCCTCCAGCGCAATTAAGGAATTATTAGATACTTCTAACGAATGTTTACATGCTTTGAAAAATTTAGGTCTAATGGTTGAGTATTGGGATATCATGGTTCTTTATGTATTGAGTTTAAAACTAGACACTGAGTCACGTAAACAATGGGAAATGAAAATTAGTGATTGTTCAGATGACTGGCCTACAATGAATCAGTTCCAATCTTTCCTTGAACAAAGATTTCAGTCTTTAGAATTTTTAGATAACAAGGGTCAACGTCATCAGACCAATCGTTATGTGCCAGTCAAATCGCTCCATGTATCAACAACATCATGTGTTTGTTGTCAGGATAACCATAAACTTGCTAATTGTAAAAAGTTCGCCGGTCTCGATATGGATAAGCGTCGTAGTTTTGTCCAAACCAATGGGTTATGCTATAACTGTCTAGGGGCAAACCACTCCGTATATGCATGCCGCCAGTCCACCAGATGTCATATATGTAAAAAGAAGCATCATAGTCTTCTTCATCTCAAGAATGTCTCCAAATCAGTTGGTGATAGTAACAAAACTGATCAAGTTGCAGGAAGTAGCGTTTCTACTGATACCACTTCAACCCAGAGTAATTCCACTAATATTGTAAGTTGTTTTGCTAATAGTCATAGCCAAATATTATTGGCCACTGCGTTAATTGCAGCGGAATCAAAGAGCGGTACTGCTATAGTGTTAAAATCCCTGTTAGACCAGGGGTCTCAGGCTTCCTTTGTGACGGAGTCCGCAGTCCAGCTCTTAGGTCTTAAAAGAATACCAACTAAAGGTTCGATTTCCGGTATAGGTTGTGATCAAGGCCAATCAATGATTTCATTAAATTCGATGGTCCTCATTAAGGTTAAATCACGCGTCGACCCTAGTTTCATTTTCACTGTTAAAGCTTATGTCTTAAAGAAACTAACGAGTATTTTACCGGAAAGGAAGGTCGTGGCAAACGTTTTAACGACAATCTCGTCTTTGGCTTTAGCAGATCCTTCGTTCGATACTCCGAACAAGGTTGATTTGCTTTTAGGTGCCGAAGTTTATAGTCAGATTTTGTTAGAAGGCTTAATCAAAGGTTCACCTGGTCATCTCATCGCACAAAATACTAGACTAGGATGGATCTTGTCTGGCCAAGTAGGTGAAATCAACCAAAGCGAGACATGCCACAATACCGTAGTCACATTGCATTCCACTCATATAGATGAAAATACACTCCTTAAAAAATTTTGGGAACTAGAATCTGAGCCCAAAGGCGATAACGATAAGGTTTACTTGACCCCAGAAGAACAGAAGTGTGAAGACATATTTAAGGCCACGACTAAACGAGACGAATCTGGTCGCTATATTGTGCACATGCCTTTCAGGTCAAGCGATCCCGCCTGTAAACACGGTGGATCGAAAGACATCGCTCTTAAACGGTTTTTTTCCTTAGAAAAGCGATTTTTTAGGAATCCCGAGTTCAAAGCTCAGTATTCAGCAGTTATAAATGAGTATATAGCTCTCAATCACATGGATATAGTACAGGATAGGGACAAAGAAGGCTCTGTGTACTTACCTCATCATGCCGTCATCCGTAACGATAAAAGTACAACGAAGTTGCGCATCGTATTTGATGCATCATGTTTAGGTAGCAACGGGGTATCTCTCAATCATGATTTAATGGTGGGCCCTCCTCTACAACCTGAGCTTCGTCATATCATCATGCGTTGGCGTTGTGAACCTATCTGTCTGGTAGCGGACATCGTCAAGATGTACAGACAGATTAAGGTATGCGATGATCACACAGATTTTCAGCGAATATTATGGCGTGAGAATCCAGATGACGAAATTCAAGTGTTACGTCATTTAAGAGTAACGTTCGGAACATCATCGGCGCCTTACCTAGCAGTAAGATCATCGCAGCAGTTAGCTCAGGACGAAGGCGCTGAATTTCCTTTAGCGAAGAATCGTGTTGTTTCCGACTTCTATATGGATGACCTAATGACGGGTTGTCAAACCGTAGAGGAAGGAGTAGAGGTATATAAGCAGACATCAGTTACTTAAACGTGGAGGTTTCCAGCTCCAAAAGTGGGCCAGTAACGACAGAGAGCTACTAAGATTAATTGAAGACGGTGAACTATCACAAGCACAAGGAAACATGGAACTAAAAACAGATGCAATTTCAAAAATATTAGGTTTAACGTGGGACAAAGACAATGACGAGTTCGTTTACACTATTCAACTTAATGATCTAGATTTACCAGTGACAAAGCGTAAGGTTATTTCGGACATAGCGCGACTATTCGATCCCCTTGGATGGTTAGCACCGACAATCATCACTGCAAAGGTGTTTATTCAACGAATATGGATGACTGGGATCGAATGGGACGCAGAACTACCTGCACCATTGCTGACAGAGTGGCTTGACTTCCGGAAGAGCCTTTGTAACCTCATTAAGTTTCGTCTGCCTCGTTGGATCAACACTAGCAAGGAGAACAAGGTTCTAGAATTGCATGGTTTTTCAGATGCGTCCAATGTAGCATACGCCGCAGTGGTATACGTTCGCATCGTTGATAGAGATGGACATATTCACACAGCCTTGGTGACTTCAAAAACCAAGGTTGCTCCTGTTAAACAGGTATTAATCCCGCGTTTAGAGCTTTGTGGAGCTGTCTTAGTAGCAAAGCTTCTTCAGGAAGTCGCTTCAACTCTTGAAGTCCCCAAACAGCACTTATATGCGTGGACAGACTCATCTCGTATTGGCGTGGTTAAGCAGCCACCCTAGTCGATGGAAAACATTTATCGCGAATCGTGTTTCCGAAATACTTAACATCATGGATAGAAGTCAGTGGTCACATGTGTCGTCATCGGAAAATCCAGCGGATTGTGCATCTCGGGGAGTAAGTCCTTCTGAGTGCAGCGATTTGCAGCTCTGGAAAAGAGGCCCAGTATGGTTACAGAATGAAAAAATAGACTATAAAAGAGGAAATGTACCAGTAACTACACTAGAAGAAAGAAAAATTAAAACAAAATGTCATGCAACTGCGGTAGAAGGAAATGATAGTCTATTTACTAGATTTTCTAAGTTCGGTAGGTTGATAAGAGTGATAGCTTACTGTAGAAGATTTTTACGGCTAAGGGAAATTAAGTTTAATGAAAACAAAATGACTACTTGGCTAACCACTAAGGAATTAAATGAAGCTGTACTTACCTGTATCAAACTCTGCCAACTCCAGTGCTTTAGTAATGAAATAGAATCTGTAAAAAAAGATCGTAAATTAGGTAGTAAACTTACCTCGTTGAGTCCTTTTCTTGACGACGACGGAATCTTAAGGGTTGGCGGTCACTTGCACCGAGCTTCTATTGATGAGAATATGAAGCACCCCATCTTAATCCCTCATAAATCACACCTCACCAATCTTTTGATTGCGGAGGCTCACGAGAGAACCTTGCATGGCGGGCCGCAATTGATGCTCAATTACTTAAGGTCCAAATACTGGATACTCAATGCTAGGACTCTCGTTAGGCAATATGTTCATAAGTGTGTAATTTGTGTTCGACATTCAAAACAAACAAACCAACAATTGATGGGCCAATTACCGAAGGCCAGGGTGTCTGCTCAGAAGCCTTTCCAATGCAGTGACGTAGATTACGCAGGTCCAATCAGCATCCGAACCTCTAAAGGTCGTGGTCATCACTCCACTAAGGGTTACATATGCTTGTATGTTTGCATGTCCACTCGGGCTATTCACCTAGAGGTTGTCAGTGACATGACTTCTCAGAGTTTTCTTGCGTCTTTTAAGCGTTTTGTAGCCAGACGTGGCCGAGTATCTGACTTGTGGAGTGATAATGGGACCACATTTGTTGGTAGTGCAAAGGAATTGCGACAACTATTCAATGCTGAAAGATCTACGGTAGCTTCGGAAATAGCTGACTTTCTATCTATGAACGGTACGACTTGGCATTTCATACCTCCCCATGCTCCAAACTTTGGAGGATTGTGGGAGGCTGGTGTCAAGTCCACGAAGTACCATTTGAAAAGAATTATAGGCACCAGCACCTTGACATTTGAAGAAATGACAACTGTGCTGGCTCAAATCGAGGCCTGCCTTAACTCGAGGCCGATCTCTCAGCTTTCTAATAATGCAGAGGACTTGTGTCCTTTGACGCCTGGGCACTTTCTCGTGGGTGAACCTTTGGTAACTGTACCTGATGCCAATTACGAAAATTCATCCATTAGCAATCTGAAGCGGTGGCATCTCACACAAAAAATGCTTCAGAATTTCTGACGTAGGTGGTCATCAGAGTACCTAACTCAGTTGCAGCATCGATATAAATGGACAGATGTTAAGCCTGAACCTGAGATTGGAGACATGGTTCTGGTGAGGGAGGATGGTCTTCCACCCGCTAGATGGCTATACGGGGTTATTACAAATAAGCATCCGGGTTTGGACAATATTACTCGCGTTGTAACCATAAGATGTAAGAACAATGAGATTAAAATTAATTTAGACACAGACCTGTGTCTAAATTAATTATTTTACCTGTGAACGCTTAGTTGTTGTTTACCATCACAATGATGGATTTTATGTTTAGTTTTATTTACTTGTATGAAATTGTACCTTTTACTGTGTTTACCGTTGTTGTATAACCATTAGCTTTTATTTACATAAGTCATGAATTTGTATCGTAGACATAAGGCACTAGATTTATGTTATAGTGGATAGCAACCAACCAATCATAAGTTTAGGTTTATATTGTCATGTTAAGGTTGATGGACAGAGCCGTCCATGGCGGGCGGAATGTTTAATCTGCTTATATATATAACCATCATCATCTGCTTATTGATATTCGAAAATCAACATTTGCATTAGTTTAGTACCGCTAGTTGATAACAGATGGCGTTGTGCAAAAACGTCATCGTTGTAGATCGCGGTGTTAAGATTTTCACGCAAGGTATGACCCCCTCGGTATATTATGCATTAAAGTTTGTCTTACTCTGGAAACATAGTTTTATTTATAAGCGAGATATTTTTGGGACGTTGTACAGCATGAAATCAATAATTGAACTAAAATAACCCGACTTAAAAAATCAAATGAAAAGTTCCAAACAAGTCACTTTTCAAGCAGTCTGATGTAGTTGATTGCATGAAATCAATAATTGAACTAAAATAACTCCCACCAACTTGTTTTTCAGCCAAGTTTTTTAAATAATATTACTTTTTTATTTGAAGTCAGTTTTTTTTTTAGTGTCTTGGAATTTATGCTTTTAGCTATTACAAGAAACGAAATGCAGTACGTAGGTACATCGAATATTTTGTGTCAATTAAAATGAAATGTAAAAGTAACAGTGTAAGTGTTATTCTAGAGCCTTGCGTTAAGTAGACCTTCGAGACGGAGGCAACAAGTTCAAAAAAAACAAATGACGCTGAATCCGCAGTGGGCTCCCGGCACGGACTTCTCCAACACATATCTTTTCTAACATGCAGATGATTTTTGAGTTTTAATTAAAAGTCAACAATAATTATAATAAAGTCTTTATATTAAACAAATCAATCTCATTCATTTCTGCACAATACAATTTTGTTCAGGTAATTTCTGAGTGATATACTTTCAGTAGAGTAGTAGTAGTTCTTCCCACAGTATTTGTATCTCAAATTCATGCATATGTACCTATATATATATCTATTACACTTTTAATTAATAAACAAAGCTTGGGGTTTTGAATTTAATAAATTTCTTTTCCTTTTAAATCTATCAAAGATTTAAAAGGGACAGAAATTATTACTGAAGAGATTTTTTTTCGTTTGTTTTCTAACTTTCTCATTAAGTCTCTTTTGGACTTTTCTTCTTGGACTGTTTTTACATTTGTCCTTTCATTTCTTAATCATTTTAAATGTGTACCTGAAATCAAATAAAATAAAAGTAAGCTTAATAGATATTGAAGACAAGCGAGAGATATCTCCCACACAGTCTTAATTCAGTCGATGACATATTATCATTGAGATCAAATTCGCAAATAATGATGACAAGAAAAACTGAAGCTAGTCATACCGATAAATCTGACGCAGCAGAGGTGCTAGCGGCTAAACCTAGTGCAGTGGAGGTGCTAACAGCCAAATCTGGTGCAGCGGAGACGTTAGCGGCTAAACCTGGCGCAGCGGACGTGCTGGTGACTAAATACCATATTCAGAGCACCATATCCAGATGTTGAGAGTTCGTCTTGATTTTGATCACTTTCAATTAAAATGCCAGCCATATTTGATGGAATTACAGGCTGTAAACAAGCAATAAAATTATTAATATGTTTGATGTTTTTCAATTTTATTATTAGGATTGTTACTTATTATTTTAAATGGCCTCATTTAATTTGCAATTTGTAGGTTGAGAAGAGTTCTCGTTCGGTCGTTGAGTGTAGTTATCACTCACTCGCTCAATAGCTCACTAGTTCAGTAGGTCTCGAGTGGATAATAAGCTAAATAATCGTACATAAGCTGTATACTCTTTGATAAGCTCACTTAATGTTCACCTCACCCAAGTTTTCACAGGGAGACTTTTACAGAATAACACTGCTAATATACTTAAAAGTCCTCATAATATAATTTAAAAGTCCATTAACGAAAAAACCAGACTACTGGTGACATTAAAAAACTCATTTAAAAGGAGTGTGTAACGTATGTACTTAGTGCAACCAAATAAACAAGTTTGTCTTATTTTGGCAATTAATCTAAGACTACACTCAAACACACTATTTGTGCCCGTTAGGCAAGTGTTGCACTTGAAGTCATCACCATCGTTTATGACCCACTACGCAATCATTTTATAACAAACAATGTTACTTACCATTATGGTTCGTGAACGTAAAGCATCGTCACGCAGTGTCACTTTATTCAGTGTCCGGTTGAAACATGATTCTCTTCAAAGTGAAGGGAACAGAATATGAATTGTTTTTGTTGACATCTTTTTTACAACACTGATTGTTTCCAGCAATTTTTTTTTTTTTCGTTTATTACAAAAATGTCATGCATGCACTACTCTATCCCTACAAAAACAAGAAAATGATTTCATGAAATACAACTGTTAAAAAGAAAGGCAAACGGGAAATTATGAATGCTTTTTGCATAAACTCTTCAACGAATACAGAATCTTTTGTTTAATAACTAAATCTAAAGATATTTCAGCTAAAATTAGGTATACGTACTGGTGCAAAGTTATGTTCGGGTGATTTCCGATTCTTTTGATGCCAAATCCGATTATATTGCAATTGGGCATCTTGCTATTGACGACTTCCACTAAACAACCGAGTTCAAACGCAATAACACAGCAAAATTACTCAAAAATTCACAAAATATATCCATTGTTTACGACCATTTGACAGTTGACGTACCCAACTTTGGTACCAAACACCGAGAGGATAAAATGGCAAACTGGCCGCAAATAGGTATTTCAATGACGATAGGAATGAAGGGTTGACATTATAGTAACTGTCAAAAATACTACTAGCCTTTTTCACTTATGCAAAATTAAGAAAGTTAAAAAGAGATAGCAGTATTTTTATGATTTTGGCGTCGATATGCCACATATTTGTATAACTGTTTTTTCTATAGTCAAACATGTCCAGTCCATATAATTTATATGTCAATGACTGCGACCCTGGCAAATGACAACAAACAGACCATCAAAACGAAACAGAAAAAAAGACAGGTGCTTTCTCCTTAAAATCGGTTATTTTAAGTAGGGTAAGGTGGGCACAGTGTTACAAAAAAATAAACGGCAATAGTGACGAAAATAAGAATTTTATCAACTTTTAACTGCCAAAAGTTATAATTATTTTTTTTGTCTCTCCTTACTTATAATTATTTAAACTTAACTATTATTAGCAACAACCTACTTAAAATCGCACTTCAATGAGATCAGTCGATTGTAACAATGAGCCCCGCATCTGGGGTACTCTGTTACAGGGTAAGGGACACAATATTACAACATTAAAATAATAGAAAACAATCAATAATATGAGAAAAATTAGGAGTTTTAACAAATAAGTACAAAATTTCTTTATAATATTGCTAAACTTTTTATTCTTGTTCTGAACATTCTTTCTCCTTTTTTACATATCTTTGCAATGTCATGAAACTAACATGTCCTTCATTTGCTGCCATTCGAAGACTCATCCCACTTTCAATCATCAGAATTGCTTCTCTCATATCATTTTCAGTATGGAGTACGTAATCCGTCTTCCTGTTACCTGTTGCAATTACCATTCTAGGTAACAATTCGCATAAAAAACTCTTAGAACACGGTCAAAAACTTAATCATAAACAAACTATCTTAGGTACCGTAGCTAATGGACAATCAATCCGTTCCATAGGTACTATTCAATTACCAATTATATTCAAAGACAAAATTAACATCATAACTGCTCACGTTATACCCAGCATTACTATAATAATAAATAAATTTATTTCAGACCAGAGTCCATAATTAAAAACATTACAATCAGATAACATACACACACACGTAGGTACAATCAAAAATTAAAAATACACATTAGAATTACAATGTCAAAATTAAAATCAAAATTAAAAACAAAAATAAAAATCAGAATCAAAATTAAAATATTACACATTAATACAATCAATAACAAAATTAGACACACACAATACAAATACGCATCAAATAATACGAGGAGAGGCGCCAACATGAAGCTGCATCCACCTCTGTATCAGGGACAGGTCCCACCGCTCGGACAACACCTTCAGGAGACTGTTCGGGCTACTTCGCAGGCGACTTAATAGCGAAGCGCTCCGTTTTCTTATGATTGCGAAAAAGTCATCAGTCCGCGCCTCAGCAAACATTGTCGAAGCACTACAAAACCGCGGAAGCCCTAACAGTATCCTGAAGGCATTGTTGTACTGCACGCGCAGTGCGCTATACGCCCGCTGCGTAAAGTTGGTCCAGAGGCTGCACGTGTAAAACGACTGACAATATGCCTTAAATAAAGTCACCTTCACAGGTCTAGTACATCGGGCAAACCTACGAGCCAACATATTACACCGGACAGACAGCGCCCTGCGCTCCCTCTCAATATCCAGATTGTCACACAAGTCGTCAGAGACCCAGTGGCCCAGGTACTTGAAATGCTGCACCCTTTTTAAAGGAATGCCGCAAAGAGTGACAGGAGGTACAGAGTAACATTTGGTACCGGCTTTAAAGATTATAAATTCACTCTTTTTAGCATTGTAACTGAGCCCATGGGCCTCCGTATATGACTCACAAATACGCAAAAGTCTTCGTAACGCACTGATCGATGGACTCAGCAGCACCATATCATCCGCGTAACTAATGTTGTTAATACACATTCCGTCTATGGAACATCCAATATTAGTGCTGCTGAGCTCACCGATCAGCCGGTTCATGTACAGGTTAAAGAGGCGAGCCGAGGATAAACCACCTTGTCTCACTCCGCATTCCAACCTATACACGTCCGACCGCGCATCCCCCCATCTTACGGTATTCTGCTGCCCACTATACCAGTACCGGAACAAAGACACTATCTCATGCGGCACATCTGTTTCACACTGTAGCTTCTGCCACAGCTTGTCATAACACACCAGCTCAAAAGCTTTTGAAAGATCTAAGAAGCATGCATAAACTAGTGTGTTTCTGTCCGTATAGTACTGAACAGTCTGCTTGAGACAGAGGATAGCACTCTCAGTTGACAAACCGGGTCTGAACCCAAACTGAGCGTCATGCAAGTGGAGGTGCTTCTCCAACTGTTGGTCAAGCAAACTATCCAGTACCTTAGCTATGACAGTCGCAAGCGAGATCGGTCTGTAATTAGACAGATCCGATGAGTCACCCGTCCTGTCTTTAACAATTGGCACCACGACTGTCCGCATTAAATCATCGGGTAAATAACTATGACTAACACATAAGTTAAATAATAGTGCAAGGACTCTTGGAAGGTGTACGCCCGCGTACTTCAAATGCTCGATACTAAGACTATCGTGACCTGGGGACTTGCCTCTCACCATCTTCTTTATAATTCGGCCAACATCCTTGGCAGAGAATCTAATGTTAACATGCCCAGGGCGATCCTCAGCCGCGAGCACCTGCGACGCGGACCCGAGCGGTGATACCACACTAAAATGTCGCTGAAAGGCGCAGGCTATATCCCGCGGTTCATGCACACCACCTACACTCGCCGGAGAGCCAGAGCCAGACCTTGGATTCAGTTTATGGGTATTTTTCCAAAAATAACCAAAGCTTTTATTTGTATGATGTTCCGCAATGATGTCCATCTTTATCTGACATTCGTTATTTTGGCAGTACTTTAATTTTTCTTTAAATAGTTTCCTAGACTCACAGATATTATTATACTCATGACCAGATCTAGGACGTCCATATGATACCCACGTCTGAAAACATAGCCTGGCCCTCCTGTGGGCGTCACTAACATGCCTGTTCCACCCCGTTACATACTTAAAATTGGTGCACTTAGGCGCAATGCAGTTTCTCTTAGCGGCTTCAGTCAAAATATTTACAATATTATTATACATCCTATTTATTGTCATTTTATGGTTCTGATCACTGCACATTCCATCTGCGCAATTACCAAACTCAGATGGGAAGTCAATCTGCCTAAATCTTAAATTACAGTAACTAGTATAGTCTTGTATTTGATTAATGTCCCTATGTCCCCAGTTTATATAATTGAAAGTATTTGGACTGGTTGTAACTTTAGGTTACTGAACCATTTATCTTAGGAATAGATTTCTGGAAGTTATTCTATTTAGCCCCAGATGTTTTACAAGCCATAGACTCTTCTGATTCGAATAATCCAAAAACTTTTATTATTACCGCGGCAAGCAAAAAATTAATACATTACGATACAATGATTAATACTCAGAGACTGATATCAGATTCAATTATTAATCAATTCCGAAACATTTCAACCGAAACCCAACCATTAGGAAAAACACATTTAGTGGAACATCAAATAGACACGGGAGACCATCCACCAATTAGGCAACGTTGCTATCGACTTTCTCCAGAAAAACAAAAAGCCTTATGTACAGAAGTAGATAACATGTTAGCTCTCAATGTTATCGAATCTTGCGCTAGTCCTTGGCTTAATCCAGTTATAATTACTCCAAAAAAAAGATGGAACGTAGCGTTTTTCACCACTGATGAGACGGCACTTTTAAATATTTTTCACTGTTTATTGCAGCTCGAATTTCACTCCGTGAACGACCGAAAACAGTTTTTGTGGATTTACACTACACTAGGCTTGAGTTAAGCAAAAAAGTAGAAGTAGTAACATCTGATATGTAATTTTTCGAAACAGATTTTTTACAGGAACGACTATAATAGTATAATAGTATGTAGTAAGTGAGTATAGAAGTAGATATAACTTTTATACCTTCGTTTAAAAAAAAAATGTCGACGTTATTTTAAATAGTTGCAAGGTAACGTTACATCGTTATAAATTGCACGTAATTTGTGCGTGTTTGTCAACGTTGAAGACTTGCAGTCAACCTCGATGCAATATAGAAGTAGGTAAGTATAGCTTTTATACCTTCGCTTTATAAAATGTCAGTTATTTTAAATAGTGGCACGGTAACGTTACATCTGTTTCAGTTTGTACGTAATTTGAGCGTATTTTGTCGTCGTTGAAGACTCACAGTCAACCCCGACATAATATAGAAGTAGGTATAACTTTTAAACATTCGTTTTGAAAAAATGTGAAAGTTATTGACTCGCAGTCAATCCCAGAACACTTTTAGGTCACCCAAAAACTGTTAATATTTCACTTTAAGTTCACTTATTGATGCAGTTTTCGAACATAGGGCTCAATTTGTGATTGTGCTCACCTTTTTAGCATGTTGCCTGCAGGCCGCGTGCGATAGCTACCGCGCACGAAAAAGGAATGAGCTAAAAGTCAATGTCAACAAGAGGCAGACATACAGCCAGTACGTCACTACTGTTTTAAAATTTAAAAATCTTTAAATACATGCGAAGTTACCGAGTAGGTAAGGGTACTACGTTGTTATAATCATATCTGAAAAATGAAGCAACGAAATATAATTACAACACTATAATCAGTACTTATTTAAAATATTGATCATCATTGCAAAAGAAACGCTCGTTCATAGAACAATGATATCGGTAGACAAAGGAAGATTATGAAATCCTAGTTTTTTTTTTTATAACATTTAATTATTTTTTCCCACTCGTAATTATAAATAACTAAGTTGATTAACAAGCTGTTTCCGAACGCAAACAAAAGAAACCTTAAATTAAATTACCCCCATTGTTTAGTTTGTGATACATAATATTATACAGGGTATAAAAATACACATCACAAAGCCGTCAACTAGGCATACTATACATCTAACAAAGTAGCTTTGCGCAAAATTTAATGCTGGGAAACGACTTTTATTTTTAAGTATGAAAAAAAAAATACTGCGCGCAATATAATGCGAACCCTGGCAAGTAGAGTTCAAACCCGCCCCTTCGCCCTAAGCCACGTAGGTACTTGTCGGAAACGTTTGATATTCATTGCGTTTTTGTAACTTCAAATGCGTATATTCGAAAAAAAAATGAAAATTCAGGTGATGTTTGTTTGGGAAAAAGGTACAACATAGCTTATGAGAACAAAAGAAAACAATAGAGGTTTTTATTATTATTTATTTGTAATATTGTTGGCCACTCGGTATTGTCCATTCGAAATCCCGGGAAGATCCATATTAATATCAACATTTCGATGCAAATACATAAATAACTCCACCTAATTCCGACCTCTGGTACTAACACTTTGACCTTCAATATCTCCAGAATCAGTGGATTCCCAGGTATGGTATAGTGGAAAAAAAAATGATCCAAATAATGGGAAGAATACGTGTGGTTTTCGGCTTCGAAAACTGTCTTTTTACACCCGATATGTATATAACGAGGCATCACTACTCAGATCACTCGTAGATAGGTGTCTCCGGTACAATTTCTCATTGTTGGTAGGAATGGTGGTTCAACTTCAATTAAACACAACACTTGACTGAAACTCATGGGTTTTATTTCATTTAAACCATGTACAGACACTTGTGGAACTGCATATGAGTTGATCAGTCATCTGAAGCAAACAAACTAAAACCACATAATATGTGGCCTGCCAGTTCCAAGGCATTGTTCTCTCAGAGAAGAACTGGAGATATGAAACTCTGGAGAAATTCCTTTACAACTTAATTATATTACAACACTTGTCGAGAAACACAATCTGTCACGATTCCTTTTTCTTTTTTAGTCTACAGAAAACTACTGCAAGTGCATACTCTCTAGTCTCGCGCACAGCACACACGCGTCCCATTCAAGTAGGCGGAAACACACCATATTCCAATACAGAATTTCATTACTTATCTAAGAAAACTTACAAACAATACCAAAACACTTATACATTAATTATGTAATCAATAAACAATAGCTATTAATTACTAATGCTGAAACATTCCTTATAACTTAAGTTAAATTAGTAGCTTCATTACTTCTTCCAACATTTCCGGCAATTTTAGTAATTTTAAACAAACAAAGGTAGACATTAGAACTTGTTGTGTTAAATAGTCATATGAATTTATAGTTCGGGATATAATACTGAAACCAATTTAGCTTTCATTTTAAATTATAACATCCAAGTATTGATCACTTTAAATCTCCCTCAAACCACGCCATCTTTGGTAATGTAAGACAGACAAAACTATACTCATCGCAATTGTTAAAATGACCAATAATCCAGAAGCTATTAAATAAATGTTTCCTTGATTTTATTTAACCCTTAGTTTTAATAAAAACATTGCAATTAGTTTAATAATCGATACTCATAACTTATTAAAGGTTTGATTCCATCAAGACGCCAATAGATGGCGCTGAATGTAAATAGGAACTATCACCTTGTGTCATAGTTGAAGATGGATCCCATAGCGGGCAAAATTAACTAAACTAACTTTAAATCTCAAATATTAGTTCAAATAATTAGTAATGATTGTTATTTTAGCAGCTAGACGCTCTCGCGGCGACATATATATTATAAACCAGAGAAAATAAGACGTGCCACTTGAAAAGTATTATAATAACTGATTAGTTAATTTTGTAATATATTTTTAATTAAATACACATACACCATATAATATTTAACCGTAAAACTTTGTTTACGTTTCGTCTAATGCTATAATTAAATGAAGTATAATAGTGCTGTCTACATTTTGTTTCATTGTGTGGTCACACTACTATATCTATTTTCATCGGATTAAAAAATAATATTATCTCAGATATGAGGTAAGAAATACACAATTTTAGATACCTATAATTTAGTAGAAACTTAGTACTAAAAGTTAAGTTCACTAGACTTTCTAATATGCCTCTCGTCTAGCAACTAGAACATGCACATATGTCTGTGGAGGTGAGGATTGAGGGACCAGTTTTAATAATTGCTATCTTCTAATTACGTCGACAATATGTCCTAAGTCTTTTACTTAAACTTTAAGTGGGTAAAGAAAGATTTTATTTGATTCGGTAATATTCACTAAAATATTTATCTTTCTTGTGTGGAATGACCACAGTCGTAATGTATTTTTTTATGCTTTGTGGTATGTAATTCAGTAAATATCTTTTCAAATTCTATATTAAATGTCTGTAGTCACAATACCTACATTTTTCAGATACTTTGCGAGATCTGGCTGAAAGCCTGAGGGACCGCACTTTAAGGGCTGTAGTTTTTAATATATTTATTTACAAATGCCCAGATTTTTTCTACAATTAGTTTCGGTCTACTACTAAATCCTACAATTTTTATTTTTGCGAAATACCAGTGTGGTCCCTCGTTCACACGCACATGCATTTTATACGAACTGTACTTTCTCTGCACCTTTGCTTTTATCATCTGCAGAGTGACATGAATTCGGGTTTTTTCTAATATGTAGTCAACAATGTGACGACACCGCCGCTCGCGCGGCAGCTACACAAGTAGCTCTCGACATAACTCACTTTGCTCTGCTTGACTTTGCGGTGTATTTTTTTCCGCATCCAAAACAGGGGGTAGGCCGGCCGGTCCGCTATCCGTAAAATAACTATTTGATATATTATTACCTCCACCTCTGTTTTTACTAACATAACTCACTTTGCCCTGCTTGACTTTGCGTTGTATTTTGTTCCGCATCCAAAACCCCCCAGGCTGGTCCGCTATCCATAAAATAACTGTTTGATATATTATTACCTCCACCTCTGTTTTTACTAACATAACAGTCAAAGTTATTGTTCACCAAACATGCATTTTTCAAATAAGTTAATTTTTGACTTCGTTCAACTTTTCTTCAGTAACACACGACTCCTTAATCGTTCTTTGTTAATTTTGGGTGAACAGTATATCCTATGAGCTTTGTCGGAAAAAGCAACATGGTCAAAATGAACTGGAGGTAGCTTATGTAAGGACCTTGCAACAAAAACTGGAAATAAATCCGGATCAGTCTCTTTAATAAAAAACTTTTTTACAAAAAAATAGAACCGACTTCCAAAAAAAAGCGCAAAATAACTTTAATTTTGGAAGTCGGTGTTCCTGTTTTGTGTTTTCGTTTTTTGACACCGACTTCCGAAATTAAAGTTATTTTGCGCTTTTTTTTGGAAGTCGGTTCTATTTTTTTGTAAAAAAGATTTTTATTTTTCACTTTTTAGTTGTGGCTCCCCATTTAACTGTGTTAACAATTCATAGACATGCGATAGCAGCAATCGCGGTTGATTTGCTGTCCATTTTTGAAGAGTTCCGTTGTCTGTCTCCGAAACCCATCATCAGATCTTTTTGAAATTTAAATGGGACCATTTCGGAATAAACCCCTTTCGAACAAAAAAAGAATTTTGCAAATCCGTCAATATATGACTGAGTTATGCCCGAACATACATAAAAAAAAAAAAAAAAAAAAAAATACAAACATCCGAATTGATAACCTCCTCCTTTTTCGAAGTCGGTTAAAAAGGCTTACAACGTCAAATAAATATCTCTTGCGTCCATCCTCCCTTCTATTTATCTTTTTCTTTGAAGTAGGCATTGATTCGAATAGCAAGCTCTTTTCACTTTCGATCTCCTCTGTAGAAAAACTCGACACACACAGATTCACCAAACTTTCTTCGTTCATAATGTCTACTTTATTTTGGATAAAGGCTAATAACTCACCACTAAATTGCACTGATTGCATTTTTCAATATTATTAGACGTCATCTTCGTGCGATGAGTCACGACGATTTGTTACGACGATTTGTTATACAATTAACCAATGTCCATAAAAATTATTTCCAAAATAAAAAATCAATTCATAATTAAACTAACTTTAAATCATAGGTATCGGACGATGTTAACACTACCCTACAGGACTCCCTCTCTCTTTAGTATGTCTTAATAAATTCAAAATCGAATGAATGAACTGACAAATATCACACTTACAAGATTTTTCTCTAGTATGTGTACTAATGAGTATTTTTGAATAACGCTTCTCTCTGCTGACAGACATCACAATTGAAAGATTTTTTACCCATTGTGACGTCTTCAACTATGTTTTGCTAAATCAGACTTAGATATACGTATCTGTGTCGACATTTATAGAAAGAAAAAGTATTTATTTGCCACAAATTAACGACACACAACGGATAAGAACATTATGATTTTGCTTAAACTAAACCCTTAACGATAATGTTAGCAGTGTGTTAGTCGAATATGTCTAGTTAAACTACCCTTCTGACTGAAAAAACACTGACAGACATCACATTTGAAAGGACTTTCACCCGTGTGCATACGAATGTGGCTTGTTAAATTACCCTTCTCACTGAAACAACACTGACAGATATCACATTTGAAAGGCTTTTCACCCGTGTGTATACGGATGTGGCGTGTTAATTTATCCTTCCGACTGAAACAACACTGACAAACATCACATTTGAAAGGTTTTTCTCCAGTGTGCGTAAGAATGTGGAATGTTAAATGCTGCTTTAGACTATAACCTTTCTGACAGACATCACATTTGAAAGGCTTTTCACCCGTGTGTATACGAATATGTTTTATTAAAGTACTCTTTAGGTTAAATCTACGCTGACAGACATCACATTTGAAAGGTTTTTCACCCGTGTGGGTACGAATATGTCTTGCTAACTCTGTTTTTCCATTAAAGCTACGCTGACATATATCACATTTGAAAGGACTTTCACCCGTGTGCATACGAATGTGGCTTGTTAAATTACCCTTCTGACTGAAACAACGCTGACAGACATCACATTTGAAAGGTTTTTCACCCGTGTGGGTACGAATATGTCTTGCTAAATCTGTTTTTCCATTAAAGCTACGCTGACATATATCACATTTCAAACGATTTTTTATATCACAAAGTCTTCGATGTCCGTTAATATCATTACTGCCAATACCTTTGTTCATTATTTTATACTTTAAATATTTTTTGCTATAAATATTACGGCAATTTGAGTCTAAAGTAGTGTTAGTATTAATAACATTAACTCTAGGTTTTGGAAAAGGTAAAGGTTCTTTGAATACCGGAATAAGTTTCGCCGTAAAGTTTTGAGTGTTCTGGATAACTTCCGTGTCTCTTTGTTTCTTTTGCTGTTGTTCTTCTGTATTTACTTCTAGATTCCTTCTTCGTATGTCTTGTTTTGTTATCTTCGCAATGGGCGACCCTGTGATTATAAATCTGGTAAGTATCAAATTCGAAGTAGAATCATATGACAGGGACTGTATGGTTCACAATTTTCGGCTCTAATGTGAACGAATCAAGTAGAGCTGTTTCTATTTTACAAAAAAAAACATCAATGACGTTAATTTCATACACTGGTCATGTTAATTAACCTGACCACTGGTATACCACAAGCCAAGAAAGACTAAATCCCTTCTAAAAGTGTGGCCATGGCGCCTTGGGGAAGCGACATGCGTATGTCCCACCTTTAAAATAATGGAAATACGACCGATACGAATGTTAATTTGACAAGCGATCCGTCTAACGACCGGCGCTTGCAGGTTCCCGGGCCTGCGTGTGGTAAATATGTTACCGAAGAATGCGCGGGAGTAGGTGACCAGGCCCGGATAAAAGTGCCTACAGACCGCCACCCCAAAAAGGAAGAGACTATCCAATAGCTCACCACATACTCAAAAACTCGAACAAAGAACAGAAAAAGGAATCAATATGTCTTACAGATACAACGGGCTACCTGTAGATCTAACCGAGGAGTTAACAGAAGATCCATACTAATATACATAACTCATAAACTCAGCAAACCACCACCTATTATATCGGGTGTGAAAAGGCAGTTTCCGAAACCGAAAGCCACATATTCTACCAATTATTTGGTTTTGTTTTAGACCATTGGAAACCACTGATTCTGGAGATATTGAAGGTAGAAGTCGAATTTCATTTTTTTTAATTTTTTCGAAAATGAATTTGTAAGTGCCACTACTTAACTTTTTTACAAACAAATATTACCAGAATTTTCTATTTTTTTTTTTCGAAATTACGAATTTGCAGTTATGAAAACGCAATGAATATCAAACGTATCCAACAAATACCTACGTGGCTTAGAGCGAAGGGGCGCAGTTTAACTCTACTTGCCTGTGTTAGCGTTACATTGCGCCAAATAAAAATAGTATATTTATCATACCTAAAAATAAAAATCGTTACCCAGCAATTTTTGCGCAAAACTATTTTGTTATACGTACATATTCATAATTAACGGCTCTGTGATGTCTTTTTACACCCTGTATTACATTATATGGCATCGAAGACTTATCTAAATTAACAGAGATCAGCTAAGACTTATGACACAGTCAACCGAAATATATGACCTAATACATCTCATCCGGACCACTGGTCTCATTGGTCATACCTTCACACAGAAGCAAAATAAATGCTACAGAATTGTAATAAAAAATCTGCATCACACCACTCCAAAATCGTCTATAATAGAAGAAATTGAAAAGAAAAACAGGGAACAGGGTACGATGTGAAATTGTCTAAGCAATATCCAGAAAAACAAAAAAAACCCCTGAACATGTTTCTTTTTAACATAGAACCTAGCCCCAGTAACCCAGAAATAAGTATAGAATACATATACCACACGAAAGTCAAGAAATTTCAGGTGCCAACAATATGGGCACACCAAAAACAGCTGTATTCACCCATACAGGTTTGTCAAATGTGCACAAGGACACAAAACTACAGATTGCCCAAAAAAGGATAAGAGCATACCAGCCACCTGTACTCTCCGCCATGACGGCCACCCAGCTAATTACAAAGGCTGCCAAGTATACAAAGAAATTTGAGCACGAAAAATGGCACATACAGGCAATAGGAAAGTTCCACTAGACAAGCCTAGAAACACATTTACACCACCGCCTCGAATGGATGATTTCCCTCCACTAAAACCCTCCAGCCATAATAGACAGCAGTCTACAAATAACCAGGAAAGAAACACTGGGCATAAACCTGAAAATATGTCCAACACAGCAAATACAGGCTACTGGAATAAAAGATAAATGAATGATTTTATTTTTGTAAGTAGGTTTTAACAACACTTTTACACGTCAACATTTTTTTTTTTGTCAGTTTTAGCTAGAGTAGTCCGGTGCTTCCTAGCTGACTACCCTGAGAAGAAACACCGAAACAAACTCAGTTTTTTTTTTTTATATTTGATAGGCTCGCGTTTGACCACTATCAGATGTCGAAGTCTCTTTTAAAGTGTTCAAATCCATACAATATGTACTGGTCAAATCATATGAGAACCATGTACGTTTGACTGGGATGAGCTTTTGACGAAAGCAACACGCAAATTCGAGTGGACCTGTCCAGACAGTGCAAGCATTTGTCAGTTATCGTGAAGCACAACTCAGAACTTTGAGGAGCTCAACGAACCGACGAACAATACCAAAGTAAGGACATTTGAGTAGAGCGCAAAAATACTCAAACTGCCAGACAATCATGAAAATCTACATGAATATAACGATATACATAGTTCTCGCATTCAAACTATGCTGTATGAGGACCATGCAGCTTAGTGTCTGTAATGGTCTTTTGAAGAAAGAACCACACATATTTGAGTAGACCTGTCCAGTCAGTGCAAGCATTTGTCAATAGTCGAATAGCTCAACTTAAAACCACTAAGTAGCTCAATGACTTGGCGATCAATACCAAAGAAAGGACATTTGGGTAGGCCGCTAAAGTACTCAAACTGTTAGACAACGTTAAAAATTACTGTAAAAAGGAGGACAAAAATAATAATAAAACCCACATAGTCCTCACATTTACAATTGAACAGGCTTTGGGGTGTTTTCCTAGTCCCTTCCTTGTTTTAAATTTACCGCCACTTGTACTCGTTCCTCGCTGTGAGTGAACGACAACGCATCACTCCCGCTACCTGACGGCGTGAGGAAGCAGATTCGGTTTGAACTCAACACCGGCCGGCCAGAATTCCACGTGCGCGGTAAAACCACTAAAACCTGGTGAAATACGACTGCTACTGATACAGTGTGGTGATCTTCTGGCTCCCAGAATCCTGTGAGTACCTGACCTCTTTCAATTTATACCCTTTAGCCTGTTTCTTGATAGGAAACTTCAAAAAGCGTCTTTCGACTCCACGAAATACTCAATCATATTTTTTGGTCCATTTCGAGCGCGAATACCTGTACATTAGTTTTTTCAGGCATTCTCAGGTTCAATTTCAATAGAAAACTCTGAGATTTGCTAGTTTTTTGCTTAAAAGTATTATCCTTCAAAATTGTGTTGGTCATACTCGCCGTGTAACCTATCCGGATTTAGAGGTCATCGTAATTTAGTCGGGTTATATTACAATAATTTCTGAAATTCACGTAATTTATTGTTTGTAATCATAAAACAGAGAACAATTCATAGTAATTATACACTAACAAACAGTATTACATAACTATTTCACCTAAAGGTATTCATTTACATCTAATAAATCTCAACTTAGGTTCGTATTTTTATACCTCCATTATCTTTATTTTACTTTACGTATGAAACAAAATGGAGGAGGGTAAACTTAAGCTTCTTCTTTCTCACCGCGAATATGTTTATCGTATATATATAAAATATCGTATATTCAAATCCTTTATGACTTATTAAAATCTATGATTCAAGATCATTCGAAAGGTATCGTAGTTCAAGGCGAGATATACTCGAATACATTCAATTCGCGAAGAATTTGTTGCGATATGTAGTAAAATACAAACTTTGGAGTTAGCCATGAAACCTGACGCACAGGTGTGTCAAAAGTCTTTGGAGTTCGTTTGATGACTTGTACAGACTGTTGTCAGCATTATCTGACCCACCCTAAAATCAAACGACTTTGGACCCTCTGCATGTAACATTAAGGTTTATTTAATTTATATGAGCTTATCAGACAACTGCTCGAGGATTTGATGAACAAATAAAATAATAATATAGACACGCAAAGGAGGCTGGCGAGAATGTATGTAGAATTGGACCCACTGTTAGGAGTAACGTGCAGTATGGAAACTTATAACTAGTGATAGAACTTTATAAAACTAGCAAAAAAGCCAATGGGCAGTAAGTTGTAGAAGATGGGAGAAAAAAGATACGCAAGCTAAAGCGTTATAACCTAAAACTAATCAAATAACGCTTATTAGTATCAAAAAGGTGTTCAATCGGAATAGAAATACACTATAGTGGTTACTGCATCTGACTGGAGAATATATAGGTAGGAGGTACCTATCTAGACTTGCCTACTTAAATTAAAAACGAATGAAACTATAATAATTATTGGCTAAAAACTAAGCTGAGACATACCTAGTCTCTAGATGAGACGATGTCTCAGCTTAGTTAGAATTTATGTAGATTTAAGTTTAATTGACTCAACGTGTCTAGTTGCGACCAAGATCCCTTCTAAAGACTGGTTCCTCGTGGTTTCACCTGCGTTATGTTTTGAAATTGGTTATTGCTTTGCTCTCGTAGGACATAGCGCGATGTTATATAACCTATACTAGCTGTCCCTCGGGGTTTCACCCGCATCTTTAGTTACTACTCCGCTCCCGTAGATCGCAGCATGATGATATATTAACTAAAGCCTTCCTCGATAAATGGGCTATCCAACACAATAATATTTTATCAATTCGAACAGTAGTTTCTGAGATTAGCGCGTACAACAATGAAACTCTTCAGCTTTATAATATTAGCATAGAATATGATTACTCTATGATAACGTAGCTTTATATGGGTAAAAGAATTTTGAAATCGGTTGGATAGTTTTAGAGTTTATCCATTAAAAACAAACTAATCTTTCCTCTTTATAATATTACTTTTTTTTTAATTAGTATAGATTAAGGACTTGGCTTTTTAAACAAAAGGTTTGTTGAATAAAACAATATTTACATACAAAAATCTTTTATTTTGCTTGAGATTTTAAAATACAGGTTGTGGATAAAAAATAGGATAAGGGCAGGAGGATGATGATTGTAATAAATACTGATACAGTAATAGTATATTTGTTTTATCTTGTTACTGTTTGTTCCTAGATAATCTTTAATATATTATTTATCTAATTAAAAGATTATCCAAGAACGAAGCTGGTGCAGCAACATAGCTTTGGTGTCTGGCATAACCCATGTACCACAATATGCTCATTATATGCGAGCAACAGCCTACTGTCCGTGTCCCTACGGGACAATGACAATAATATCCTAATATGGCACCTCGCCCCTCCAGCCTTCTATCTATTGCAATGTAAGTAAAATAGGACTTACTTCCTACATGCCTCGACTTAATTCTGCCACGTATGATAAATGGTTGGCTGTCATGAAATATCCCTTCTAGAGGTGTGTTGTCACGGCAAACTTCTAAGGCATATATTCCGTGAGCTCTAAGGTGCTCCCCAACATATGATTTTGCCTGTTTTATTTGATATGTACCCAGTGCGATTAGTTCCAGATCATCTGTTGTCAATTCAGGGAATTCTATATTTGAATGGGTAATATTTTGGAACATTGTGTGTCTCATATTTAAATTATTTTGTTGAACAATTTCAGCGAGTTCATTATTTTCAAATATTTTATCTTCTATTATTTGTATTACTTCATGGACATTGGTTCGTTCCCTGAATTGAACAGCAAAATGATTTATTAAAGCAGCAGCAATCGAAAAATCTTGCATAATATGAGGACACCTTTTATTTAAATAATCTGCACGGAATATTTTGAAATCCCTACTGAATCTTCCATTGACAGCTTCAACCACCCATCTATTCATGGTCACACATCTCGAGATATTGGCTTGGAGAGTCGAGAGTTGTCTTTCTCCTGTCGAAATAGTTTCATATATTCATATATTCATATACACAATAGTTTCAAAAGATGATCTCCAGATGTCGATGGAATGACCTCTACAACTTGCTCCATGTGTTGTGAAGATGTAGGCTGTACACTACCTCCTACACTAGATATAGAAGGTGCAACAGGGGCAGAACTTCTGTGAGAGCTGTCAATCACTCTCTGTGCACGTAAATAGCAAGGCACACATACTTCATCATTATCGGTTAACTGAAACAATAAAAGTGAAAAGCTTTAAAATCACTAAACTATAAAAAAAGGTTATTGAGTATGCACATCATTAACAGTCACTTGGTGTGTTCTAGCTAAGTCATTGCTACTCATCAATTGGTGAATCTTATCTCATTGAGCCTCGTGGCGGTCACCGGTGACCGCACGCATTGTCTTTCTATTGTGTCTGTAATTACGGGGCTTAATGAGTTAATTGGCATTGGTAATCAAAAATGGCATCTTGAACACAATTAGCTGCAAGAATTGCAATTGATTTCTGAGGTCTCCATTTTTGTTTACCACAGAAAACATAATATTTTTTAATGCAATTGTGGATGCTAAGGTATTGTCATTTAGGTATCTGTGGAAACCTATAAGAGGTGACACCCATCATCTCAGAGGGAATATCTGCAGCAATTGCATGCAATGGCACTTTTTCTACTGAGTAGCGATGATTTAGTTCAAACACATTTATCTTTTTTTATTTAATTACCAACCTGGCGAGGTCTTATCCATTCAGACACAACGTTTCCTATTAGCACTTCTCTTTCAGACATTTCTGGTCTGAGGACCAGTCTGCTCCTGATTCTCAAAATAGATCTGCCACACCCAGCACACACATTACGATGTCCAAGTTGCTGTTGAGGGTCTTCATTTGGGTTATGATTTATCAACTCCCAACAGGAATGACAAATAAAGTCGGCTCCAGTCACCTAAAAATAATTATGACCATGGTTTAAGATTATCAAATACATCAAGTTAATGTTATAATAATGTCAGTGAATCAAAAGCAAGAATGTGATCTTTTCTTATCATTTGTAGGTGTGGAGTGGATCATAACAATCAAACGGATACAAAACCACACCACGGGTTGCTACTGAGGTAGGTAATGAGCTTATTTGGAAGCGGGCCGCGTAACAGTCATAGCACATATTTATAATATAAGATTTTGAGCTTAAGTATTATATATTAAAATACTTACATCACGCGGATAAACCCATCTTTGAACTCTCTCAACTACCTGAGCACTTTCGTCGGACAGACGATGTCTCCGTAGTCGAGCAATGCGCAATTGACAATTCACACAACGCATTTTAACGGGTAACTAAGGCCAAACGATGTAAAAATCGGAATCCAAAGGTAAAAGCTGTTGTCTTAAGTCGGTATGTAGAATAATAATCAGTCCAAAAGTAAAGCCAAGTCGTCAATAATCCACAAAATCGCATAGAACAGTAGATATTCCACGTTAGCCGTTGAAAACAAACAATGGAATAACAAATTTGTTTTGTTTTGACAAATTGACACAGATTATACCACCAGCTTTTAGCATAACGTTCCATCCTACGTTATAAAAAATGATCGTTTATAATTATTATTTTTAGTATTGCATATTTCTATTCAAAAATATAAATGTGTTTTTTAACTTTTATATTTAATACTAACTTACTTATGTGTTTTATTTATTATATTTTACATGTATTATATTTAAAAAAAAAAAAGCGTAACCGTTGACAATAGTAACAACATAAATCATATTATGAGTAGGTTGGAATGTAATTCGAAACATGGTGCGTTTAGTAACTGCCACACAATAACATGGTGCGTTACCGTGCGTTTAGTGACTCATTTTTAAGTAAATAAAAATCTTTTCTAACTTTTGATTCCCATCTTCTAGTGACTCAATACTTTTTATATAATCCTCTTATAAACACTCATTTATAATAAATATACACTTACAAGTGAATGGCTCTTTGTTAATTTATAAATAATGTGGGGCCAAACACGCCATCCTCCTTTGATCTTTAAAACGTTTGCATTAGGTTATATTTTATAACTATTTGTTATAATATGATAAGTGTAATAGCTTATTTTAATGATTGAGTTCAAGTAATTCTGGTCTCGTGGTCTGTATAAAAGACTGAGAAAAACAAGGTTCGAGATCAAATCCTGCGACAAAGATATTGTTTTGCTTTCAATATAGAATTTATATTCCAAAACTATTTCTTGTATTATTGTAAAGAACTACAGACTATACATAAACTTTTTAAAATGGTAATATTTTCACATAACTTGTAATAAGTGGGTAGTTGAAAAATAAATATTCGTATTCATTATAAAGAACTGTGAACTTAAAGTTTTTTAAAGTACCCACCCGTTTACAAGATAAGTTATTAGGCGAAAATCATATTGGTCGTTCTTTAATATTGCAAGCAATATTGTAGAAATGAAAACAAATTAAAAAAGAAACTGATGTATAGGTGGACTGTGTTTTCGAACCCACATGCTGTTCGTCGTCAATCCAGCATCGAACCGCTAAGCCACAAGAACTTGTTGGGAATATGCGAAATTAAAGATTGGGTTGTAATTATGTAGTGTGACTTAAAAGCTTTTCAACTTTAATGTTAACGAGATAATGATTAAAATAGCTTAACAAAAAACATATATAATGTCTGTGTTATTATTGTATTTTTGTTCATCGAGTCCTCGTGCACTTGTGTGATAAGCTCATATAAATTAAATAAACCTTAATGTTACAGGCAGAGGGTCCATACTCCATAGTCGTTTGATTTTAGGGTGGGTCAGATAATGTTGACAACAGTCTGTACTATGCCGTAATCAGTGCAGCGGCTGACTTGCAGATTACTGATAAGAGCGGGAACGTCGACGGGACGTCGCAGGCGACGGCGCCGCCCGCACATGCGGGGGCGTCCTACTTCATGCAAACAGGACGTAACGCGCGGCTACCAAAACTTGAGTTACCAACATTCAATAGTAAAATAGAAAACTGGCAAACATTTTATGATATTTATAAGGCGATTCACGATAATAATTCCATTTCGCAAATAGAAAAATTACATTATTTAGCGTCTTGTTTACAAAGCCCGGCTTTGTCTATTGTCAAAGGAGTTCCGATGACAGCTGATTATTACGAAGTGATTTTTAATAGTTTATCGAGCGTTATCAAAACAATCGTATTATAGCTTTAACATATCTAGACAAATTATTCGTTAATCAGTCAGTTTTAAAATCGGGTAACTTCCAAGATCTTCAAACTTTAACAAACGTAATTTATTAGGCATACCATGCACTACAAGCTTTAAAAATTGAAAAAATAGGTGATTATATCTTATTTTGTTAAACCTCGCGCGCGCTAGACTCGGACACGCGTATTCGTTTCTAATCTCAAAAAAACATTTCATAAATACCTAAGTTTTGTGCCTTGTTAAAGTTTCTTCAAGATTATGTTCAAATCTTAGAAAATAGTCATTTATCTTCAAAATCTAATATCAATAATAATACTAACCCTCGTAACCTTGAGGGGAAGAAATCTCCGCCCGCCACTGGTAGTATTTTGCCTACGGATCTAAACACTCGTCTCACAAAATCTAACCCATCTGCAAATGTGGCTTGTGCTCATTGCAGTGATGCGCACTTGATTTATCGGTGCCCTACCTTTCAATCCTTGGATTCTCGTGCTAGACTCGCGTTAGAACAAGGAAAAACATGTGTACAAATTGTTTACGTACCTACCACGTCACAGAAAAATGCTTAGGTAAGTATCTAAAATGTGTTGTACGGTGTGTGGATTACGTCATCATACCCTATTGCACATTCACCCAGCGTCATCCAGCGCCGGCGCAACCACTGGAGCGAACGTTACAGCCCATTCTTACGCCACCGTTCCCGTTATGGTTTTACTAGGGACATGTCAGGTGCGCGCGTTCAATACCGCCGCCGGCACTCAATGTACAGTGCGTGCACTCGTGGACAATGGGGTGCAGGATTGTTCTATTACCTCTGCGTGCGCACGAACACTCGGGTTAAAGCTCCGCCGGTATAATCTTAGTATAGCCGGACTAGGACAAAACTCAGTTACTCAAGTAAAGGGGGTGACGGAATGCACTATACGACCTGTACATGGTGATGCTCTACACTTTAATCTCAAGCCAGTCGTATTAGATAACATCACTGCTCTAATACCTAGCGTTAAGGTACCATCAGTCGTTCGAGAACGTTGCAATCATCTAGTGTTAGCCGATCGCGACTACGATGTTCCCGCCAAAATCGATTTATCGGTCAACGGTTCGTTATATTATTCTCCATCTAAAGTTTGATAGGTGGACGCGAAAAATAAATGCACCATTTTTGGTCATTGACTTTTGCATGTCATTCTGTTTGTTCCGATTAATCTCAGAATCAGCTCAACCGTTTCTGACGGGACTTTCACAGCAGATAACTGACGTTAGAAGGAATAACTGAGTTTTATATCGGAAAAGAAAAAGAATTAGGGTTCCGCGCATATAAAATTAAAAACCCGAAATTGAGATTGGTTCGGTTTTACGAGTTTGACGCGGACGAAGTCGTAGACAACAGCTAGTTCAAAATAAAGAACGAATTATTTTTTGGAGATTTCATACGCCGTGTGATATTTGCGCCAAAGTAGCGCTAAAGTAGTGTTAAAACACGAAAATTGCGAGACTCATAACTTACAAATTACTTCTTTTACTTTTCTGCTCACATGCATTCGATAACACAAAAAAAGACATATTTTCCTATCTTACTCGTATTTTATACCCGAACCTTTTTACATACATCTCATGGCGACCCTGCCACGGGCTACGTTATTCGGTACTGTGACGATTGTAGTCACAGCCTAATATTAGCGGCCTTTAACTGGCAAGTAAGAGTATTGCAGAGCCGTTTGAATTAAGAAGGTGTAGGCATGACATTTGTTTGAGAGATAGAAGTTTAGCCCTTGGAAGTGGACACACATGTATTTCTATTTAAAAATCAATATTTATTTATTTATTTATCACATGGAAAACCAACAGCTTTACATAAATGCAATAAGTAAACTAGAATAAGAGACATTAAGCCAATTATAGGTTTTCACGGCTAGCTATACAGTAATACAACAAGAGATCCTATACACGACAAGATATCAAGAAAAGAAGAGTATCAATCGCCAAATCGGCACCGCCAAACATAAGAAATAAACTACAATAATATTAATTTAAATAAAAACTAACATTAACACTAGAAATTAATTTTAAATTTTGAAGAATTCAAGGTTCAGCCTATTGCGTACGCTTGAGCCTTTGGTTGAAAAGATGTCAAATGAGAACTGCTTGCATAATTCATTAAAGTCTTTACTCGCTCGCACTAAAAATGAGTTTTGCCTGTAGTTAGAAGAAGACAAAGGAATAGCGATAGGTGGATTAAATCTGAAACATCGCTGGGGAACATTAAATAACAGCTTACGCAGAAGCTGCGGACAGTCCACTTCATTAGATATAATTTTGAGCAAAAATGTGCAATCAGCTAGTCGACGACGGTTAGTAAGTGGTTGCAGGTGAAATTTCCTGCAAAGATCCAAATAATCACAACTATGGTATGGTATGCGCAAACGATAACACAGAAACCGAACAAGTCTATTTTGCACACCCTCAATGCGATCGACGTGTACGCCATAACGCGGGTTCCAAATTTGAGAAGCATATTCTAAATGACTTCTTACAAATGAGCAATACAATATCTTGATTGTTTTTAATTTCTTAAAACACGCTGCCAATCTCAATACAAAGCCTAATGCTCTGAATGCTTTAGCCACTATTTGCTCCACGTGAACTTTAAACTGTAATTCAGAGTCATGATATACTCCCAGGTCACGAATACCATCAGATCTCTGCAATGGCTGACCTTTCAGTCTATAGGAGGTATGAAGAGGGAAGCGTTTTCTGCTAAACGAAATTACGGAACATTTAGTAGGGTTTAGGTCTAATTTATTGACGCGACAGTATTCATCGAGTCTTGTTAGGTCAGATTGGAGAGCATCCATATCACTAAATGATGAAATAGAAGAAAATATCTTCATATCATCAGCAAAACAAAGAAGGTTAGAGTTATGGAAACACGTGTCAATATCGTTTACGTAAATAATGAAGAGTAATGGGCCAATTAGGGAACCTTGGGGAACTCCACTGGGAACCGAAACCCAGCTCGAAATCTAGTTGCTGACCACTACAGCTTGAGACCTGTTATCTAAGTAGGACGAAAACCAGCGAAGTAGGTCACCTCGAATACCAATGTTAAAGAGTTTTGCTTTAAGTAAGTTATGATCAATTCTGTCAAACGCTTTGCTATAGTCCGTATAAATGACATCGACCTGCGACCCTTTGTCCATACTAAGTGTTAAAAAGTCATTTAGCAATGCTAGGTTGGAGACTGTTGAGCGTCCCTTTAAAAACCCGTGCTGTGAAGGACTAAAGGATGAACTAAGTGCTGCATAGACCTGATCATAAACTAATTGTTCAAAAACTTTAGCCAATATACACAGTTTGGAGATCGGTCTATAATTAACGATATCGTTTCTGCGACCTTTTTTATGGACCGGTGTTATAAAGGCTGATTTCCAAATATGGGGCACCATACAAGTTGATAGAGATTTTTTAAACAACAACGATATCGGTAAGGCAATAGTTTTAGCACAGCCAATCAGGAACACTGGTGACAAATGATCCGGGCCTGCTGATTTTGAGGGATCTAGTTTACTAAGTAGCTTACCTATATAATGAATATTAATTTCAATGGAATGAATATCGGAGAGTAAATTAGGATTAGAAGTACTTTGGGTAGAACAATTACTAAGGGGTGGGCCTGAGTAGCTGCCAGGGTTAAGAAATGTAGAATAAAAGTGAGAAGAGAACGCATTGCAAATGGACTCAGGGGAAGATACTGACACACCATTATATTTAAAATAGCTTGGCAAGACATTAGACTTTGATCGCTGCTTAACAAATCTCCAAAAAGATTTCGGGTTTTTTTCAATTGAGGTTTCAGTAGCTGCAATGTAATTCGAGTAACACACCTGTTCAAGATGTTTTACCCTTTCACGCAGATGTTTAAAAGTCGCTTCATCAGAGAGTCTACCATACAACTTAAATTTACGGAAGTATTTAGCCTTTTCTTTCAACAAACGCTTAAGTGAAGGGGTATACCAGGTGGGAAAAGAGCTGTGAGATACTGATATTGTAGGGACTAACCTACCTTGAATATCAGCAATAGTGTCGTAAAAATATTTGATAGCGTCATTAAGGGATTTTGTCAACAAAAATATTAAACCAATCAATTGCTGATATTTCCCTATTGATGGCCGCAAAGTCAGCTTTATTAAACAAGTACCGGGTATAAGGCGCGGGCTCTAAGTTCTGATATTCCGCAAAATTTACATCAACGCAAAGTGCTGGGTGATATTTATCAACACGAGATAGCGGCGTTAAACATTCACGCACTGAAACAAAATCATTGCACAGAACCAAATCCAAAGTCCTACCATACCCATTTAATATTGCGTTGTATTGATTGAGCCCTAACACTCGCAAATCATCCGTAAGCATTAACTCATCTCCACCACATATAGAGTATATAACGCCCTCAGCTCATTTCCTTATCCACCCGTAGCGAGTCCCTTTTCGTACAGTCCTCTCGCAGTCGCCAAGCTACGTGACATCCCCCGGAGCTACGAAGAACGTCCCAGGATCCCTGATCCTACAATACCTAGCAAAAAAAAAAAAACGCGGCTACCAAAGATAAAAGTGTCGGTCTAAGGTAGAAAAAGACGAAGTTTTCATCACCCAGAACACGGCTGGGAACAACGAGGCAACATTGAAGGGTGTCGGTGAACATGTGGAGCGAATGATCATCATCGTCTACATAATGCTAGCTGCGTTTATCGCGGCAGTCTGCTATTTTTTGGCACGTGTCTACAAACGGTGCCATCATCGGTGGATCCAGGACGAAATTGGTCTACAGGCTATCCAACGTATTCGCGCATCTCTACGGGGACGACAGACTGCAGAAGCTGCGGCATAATGCTTAGTGCCATCCACCTAAACAGTGAGTTACCATCAACATACTTAAGTGAAAATTAAAAAAGTGATATGATCGATAAATGCATCAGTGAGTTTAAAATATCGCGAGTGATAGTTCAAAATAATATTCGGCTATAAGTACGAACTCGTAAGTTAATTTAAATACCTAGTTCTAAAAATAGAATGGAAATGCACCATTGATATTATTATGTTGTACGGTAAATTGTCTACAATCGTGCACAAACACTCATGCAACATGATACTGTGCTGCAAATATGGAAACGTATGACATTCTTTCGCCGGTGCATGTAATTTTATACTTTTTTTTTACGTAGTTAGTAAAATAATTTAATGGGTATTATTAACAAAATATATTTTTAGATTATGATGTAGACATTGGTAGAAAATTGTAACAAATTGAAGGAAATAAGATAATATTTAGTTAAAAAGGGAAAATCAAGGTAGGAAAAACTATAGAAATTAAGTTAAGTGAAGCGAAAAATATTTTTCATAAATGCAGCGAATTGTAATTGCTTTTGAAATCAAAACAGGATACCAAGATTATATCATCAGCATCAGATATTTTCAAAAATATTAGACAACTTTCCGTGGAGATTAATAATTTGTGCACGTATCCAAATATTAAAATAGATAAAATGGAATTCCACTTAAAAACGGCTTGTAGTTTATTGCCAGTTATAGATGGAACGGAGAATGTAGCGAAATGATTGATTGATGGCATTGAGATGTATTCAGAAATGATTAACGCGACGGATAACGATTTTTTAATAAAATTTGTTTTGAAAAATAGGGTCACAGAAAATGCGAAATTACGAATAGCTGCGACTTATACATTTACTTCAGAACTTGTCAAGGACATGCGTACTCATCTTATTAGTAAAAAGTCGTTCACGGCAATTCAGTCGCGACTTCAAAATATTTCACAAGGCTATAGAACCATTGACGAATATGGGACTGAACTAGCAGAGGGTGAGTCCCCTAAGTAAGCCATTTTAAAGCCAATTAATGGAATGTTTGCAATTAGAAAGTTTGCAGACGGATTAAAAAATTCTAGGTTAAGCACTACAGTTGCAGCTCGCAATTATAGCTCGTTAAAGGCTACATATATACAGGCTGCAAAGGATGAAGAGTGTTTAATTTCATCAAATTTAAGTGATGTTATGCATTTTACTAATAAGTCAAATAACAGAGGACAATGAGGTAACTATTCCAATCATTCGAGATACCATCAAGGATATGGAGGAAAAGGTGCTCAAGGATGAGGACAACCGTCAAATAGTACGAGGACAACATTATTCTAATCACCATAACTTTCGCGGTAACCCTAATTCACGGGGAAATCACACTCCCGGGGAATCACAAGAATCTTTAAGGCAGAAATTTTCGAAATAATGACTATAGAAGAAATACACGCAGAATTTATTCAGCACAAGTAAGCGAGACAACGAAAAATACTAGTTAAGAAACAGAACACAAAGACCAATCAAAATGTTTTCGTGAATAAAAGTGACATTTATGCTTATAATGGATTAACGAAATTAATTTCATTTAAACTAGGAAATAATGCATATTACTGGTTATTAGATACGGGAGTTTCTTTGTCAATTATATGAAAAGAAAGTTTGCCACTAAATATAAATATTTATAGAAATGATGTTTTAGTCAATGGCATAGGCGGACAAATTCACTCAAAAGGTCATGTTTATCTTACATTATCATCGGATAGTGGTCAATCATTTCAACACAAGTTCCATATATTTAATAACTTACCTCTTAAGGCCGATGGTATTATCGGGTTAGACTTTTTAAGTATTTACCTAGCGAAAATAAATTTAGAGACGAGGGTTTTGAAATTAAAAATAAATAGAAAAGAAATAACAACGCAAATATTTGATAATTCAGAAAAAAACTCTGAATTGCGAATTTTTAACTATTCTGGCGCGATGCGAATATATCCATTTTATAAAAATAGAATCATGTGCAAAAGACAGTATTATTTGCGCAGAAGATTTAGGGAATAATTTATTTTTAGCTAGTTATAGTGCTATTGTGGACGCAAATAAAGATAAAATACCAATTAAAATTTTAAATATAAGTGAAAAGGATATACGAATTCCAATATTTACACCAAACTTAGAACCCTTATACGACGAGTGCAAGTACGAGTGCTATAAATGTGATAAAAATAAAGCAAATGCCACTACAGCAAAAACATTAAGAACATTATTAAAATTACAACATCTAAATGTTAAGGAAAAAACATCACACATTTGTAAAAAAGTATTCAGGTGATTTTCATTTGCCAACAACATTTATGTTATTAACAACAACTAATATTTATGAACAAACAATAACATTAAAACCTAACACTAATCCTATATACAAAACCAAACTTTACAGATACCACAAAGCTTAAAGAAAGAACTACATAAACAAATACAAAATATGATAAAATATTATAGAGGAAAGGCAAAGTGAATGGTCCAGTCCAATATTACTAGTACCAAAGAAAAATAATGAAGAGGTGGCGTTTGGTAGTAGACTATCGTAAACTTAACGAGAAAATTCAAGATGACAAGTTCCCTTTACCTAATATAACTAAAATTTTAGATTCTCTCTCAGGAGCTATTTTATTTAGCCATCTTGATTTACTTTCAGGGTATTATCAGATACCTTTAGAATCTTCAAGCAGGAAATGTACAGCATTTAGTACAAATTCAGGACAGTTTCAAATGAATCGTTAGCCAATGGGTTTAAAAATTTCTCCAAGTGCTTTTAATAGAGTAATGACAGTGGCTTTATTTAGTTTAACCCAGTGTGATGTCGTACGGCATTCTAATGTGGGGAAATGCCGCCGATATTCAGTCAATTTTTGTTTTACAGAAAAGGGCTATTCGTGCAATTTATAAATTAAGTCCCAGATACTCCCTCAGAGACAAATTTAAATTATTGTAAAAGTGAGGACTATGTGGGTTACAGTAATTTTTAACGTTAACTGACAGTTTGAGTACTTTTGCGGCCTACCCAAATGTCCTTTCTTTGGTATTGTTCGTCAAGTCATTGAGCTCCTTAGTGGTTTTTACGTTGAGCTATTCGACTATTGACAAATGCTTGCACTGACTGGACAGGTCTACTTAAATATGTGTGGTTCTTTCTTCAAAAGACCATTACAGACACTAAGCTGCATGGTCCTCATATAGAATAATGTGAATGCGAGATCTATGTATGTCGTTATATTCATGTAGATTTTATGATTGTTGGCTTGGCAGTTTGAGTATTTTTGCGGCCTACTCAAATGTTCTCACTTTGGTATGGTTCGTCGGTTCGTTGAGCTCCTCAAAGTTCTGAGTTGAGCTTCAAGATGACTGACAAATGCTTGCACTGTCTGGACAGGTCCACTCGAATTTGTGTGTTGCTTTCTTCAAAAAGCTCATCCCAGACAAACAGTACATGGTTCTCATATGATTTAACCAGTACATATTGTATGGATTTGAACACTTTAAAAGAGACACGCTAGAATTTTTTAATTCTAACTAAATGTAAAGAAAAACTAATTATTGAACTCAGTTCACTACCTTATAGATGATTTGTATTGATAAAGAATGAAGTTGGAGGAAAATTGAGTCCTTTATTTCAAAGTCCATTCACTGTTCTAGAAGATTTACGATAGAATGTAAAAATAATAAAAAACAACAACCTACATATTATTCATAAAAAGATCAGACCATTTGTTTCGTAACAATTAGATAGGAATGTAAAAAAAAAAATATAGCGTGAGAACTATTTTTTTTACATTGCCGGTGGTGAAGTGTGTTTATGATTTTTTATATTATTTAGTAAGTATGCTCCATTAGATTTACGTCTCATGTTATTGCTTGCGCTATGCATTACTTGTACACACTAATGTATATTTTTACATTCATTATACTACTCCTATGGGAACCGAGCAGTAGCCTTCTTATTTTATACCCGAACCTTTTTACATACATCTCAAACTAACTAATACTTACGTTGCGTGTCACTGGCTTTTCTTTTCCTCCATACTTCTTGATCTTCTTCCACTTCTATTTTATTAATCTCCATTAAAGTCAGATCATCTTCTGAGCTTGACTCAGACTGTTGTGCTGGCATATCTTCTATGTCTGAATAGTTTTGCAGTTCAAGCGCTGTAAATAAACAAAAACAGTGAAAAGTTAATTGTTCATCCATGTAGCAGAATAATTAGGAAAACTTACAAATAAGTATCAATATTGACTAAGATTTCAATTCTATGGCATTAAAGTTCCTGTAATCTCCAGCTGTGTCAGACAGAATGACGAAGCAACACCTTATAGGTAGCTCTTATGCATTTTGGTATGGAAACTTAAAATTATATAAAACATCTAAATAGCGTATCTTTCGAATATCTTTATCTTTATAGTGTTTTTTCGTGCATAATGTCGTCATCAAGTTATTTAGTCAACGTACCCAAGTTAAGAGGACGCGAGAATTATGATGATTGGGCGTTCGCGGTAAAAAAAACTTTATGGTGTTAGAAGGCATTGATCTGGACAATATTTCACCGGATTTAAGTGACAGTGAGCAAGCAAAAGCAAAAGCGAAACGAATTATGATCATCGATCCTTCGTTATACGTTCACATCAAGACTGAGAACACCGTTAACGCTTTGTGGAAAAAGTTGAAGCAACTATTTGATGACACCGTGTAACACTTAAAAATAATTAATTTCCTGTAATAGAGCGTTATTTTTGCAAGATTAATAATAATAAAAATAATAATAAAAAAATCGTTTATTTTATAAAAGGGAGACAAATACAATAAAAATATCTTAACAATTAGACTAGAGCACAGTTTTATATTAGCCTGAACTAGGTGGAACCTGTGTTTCAGGCTAGACAGTTCATAAATATCTTATAAGAATTATAAATAAATTAAACAGTATAAAGTACTAAAATTAAAACTTACATAAAAATAGAATCAGCATGTTAGCGGGTTATTTGTCGACAATGAGTAGATCCTCTGTCTGTTCATAAGCAATGCTTCGTAGAAATGAAATGACAGTTTTTTTACAATTAAAATAGTTCAACTTATAAAAACTTAGTTTTTTATTTAACCTATTGTACAGAAATGGGCCTAAAAATGAGAAGAATCTTTCTGCAAAGACATTTTTGGAGGTTGCATTAGAAGTGCACACTATATCATTCCGCCTCTTGTTAGTACTGTCAGAAATGTACGAAAGCATAGTATGTTGTTTTAATACTAAGTGCAAAATGAAAAGCTGGCGAACAGTCAGCACGTTGCAGGATTTATATAACTGATCTGTGGGAAAGAAAAAGGGATGGAAGTTTGCTACTTTTAAAATTGCTCTCTGAGCTCTTTCAAGAGGAAGCAAGAGGGTTTTTGATGCGCCACCCCATGAAGTAATGCAGTATTGAATTATAGACTGGCATAGGGCCAGATAAACTTGTGTGATTAGTTTTGAATTTGCAAAAGTTCGTATTTTTTTAAATACATATATTAACTTGCGCACTCTTTTAACCAGAGTTTCAATATGATGTCTAAATGTGAGTGTATCGTCAATTATTACCCCGAGGTATTTGATGTTACAGGTTTTGAGGATAAGAGGACAATGACACATGTTGACTGAAGGGTTACCACATTGATGGGCGTATAGATGAAAGCTAGCAGTGTTAAGTTGAGGCTTGCGCATGGAGAAGTGTATATATTTTGTTTTGTCAGCATTTAATGTTAGTAAATTGCTTTGAAGCCAATTAGTCACAATATTAAAACCTAGTTGAGCGTTTTCGTGCAGTTCGCTACTGGTTTTAGCTGTAAATACTAACGCCGTGTCGTCAGCATATGATACTATTTTGCCGTGCTTAATGTTCAAATTACACAAGTCGTTAATATAAACCAGGAAAAGCGTTGGGGCCAAAATACTTCCCTGGGGAACACCAAAACCAGTATTTTTCTGCTCATCGCTCGTGAAATTATCTATCCTAACACGTTGATATCGGCCGTTTAAGTAGTCAGCAAGTAGCGACAGCGGCGTTCCCCTTATTCCTATAGCCTCTAATTTGTCAAGAAGCGCGGAGACTGAGACAGTGTCAAAGGCTTTCGCTAGATCAAGGAAGACTCCTAGGACCTTATTCCCTTTGTCTAGCTCTTTTGAGACATAATCTGTTAGGCTATGCACTGCATCGGCTGTGGACAATTTGGCCCTGAAGCCAAATTGCGCAGGTGACAAGAAGTTGTTTTTTTCTAAATAGCTTACTAGTCTGTTGTTAATTATTTTCTCAAGTATTTTTGACATAGAAGGGAGTATCGATATTGGCCTATAGTTGCTAGTCACTTCTCTGCTTCCAGTTTTATAAATCGGGATGACAACTGCCTTTTTTAGACAGCTCGGGAAAATTCCTTCAGAAAGACAGATTCGAAACACATGCGTTAAGGGAGGTACAAATATATGCTTAAATAGTTTAAGCATCCTATTGCTTATATTATCCCATCCAACTGCACAGTCATCTTTTAGGCCAGCAATGATACGTGATATTTCTTCTTCATCTGTATCCAGCAAAACAAATGATTTCTGGTTACAGCTGTTGCTTAGTTTTTGGAAAGATGTTTGGACGCAACGTTTCGGGATCTGTTCTGCCAAATTTCTCCCAACATTTACAAAAAAGTTATTTACATTGTTTGCGGACAGCAGAGGTGAAGGATTAGTAAGCAGTAAACTCGAATTTGATTCACGTTGTTTAGTCATATAAGTGACGTTTTTAATATGTTTCCAAAGTTGCTTGCTATTGTTACCTGCTTTATTTAATTCATTTTTGTCATAATTATTTTTCAGCTTCTTTAGAAGATTGTTGCAGAAATTCCTGTATCTTTTATATGAGTTCAGAATTATTAAATTATCGGGGTATTTTTTTGTTTTTTGATGGAGTTTATCTCTGTGTCTTATGCAACGAATTAGGCCAGGCGTAATCCAAGGTTTGATATTATGATGACGCTTATTTAGTGTCACTATTGTCGTGTTATGCAATATAGCTTGTTGGACATGTTTTATTAAGTACGATAAAGCGGTATTAGCGTCAGCAGTTTTATAAACTGGGCTATAATCGATATTACGTAAATCATATTCGAGTTTTTTTATATTTATGTTAGTCTTGGTTTGTGAGCGATTTAGCTTAGGCAGCGTTAAATTTACGTTTAGTAGGACAGCATGATGATCGGTTATTGTTGAGTTAGTAACAAGCGTAATATATGAATAGCTGGATTTGATCATCATATGATCGAGACAGGAACCACTCTGATGAGTAGGCAATGTGTGAGCGGGGAGAAAACCATGGTATGAGCAGATACTGAGGTAGTCTTGAGTCCCTGCATCGCAGTTCTCAGAGCCAATGTTAATGTTAATATCGCCTGTTAGGATTACATTTTGGAAATGGCTGAGTGCTTGAAGAATCTGGTTTATGGAACTGTGAAAAGAAGTCAGGTTTCTAGCGGAAGGAGATCTATACATAGCAATTAACGCTGTGGTTGTACCAATTTTGATTATAAGACAGTTACTCATACAATCTTGTAGATTAGCTTCTTCAACATTGACCTTTAGTGACTCCTTTGCCAAGACAACAACCCCGTCATTTTGATTGTGATTCATTTTAGTGTAGAACGTGTTATATCCTGGTATAACCGGGAGGTTATCGTGGCGGATTGATAACCAGCACTCTGTTAAAACCATAATATCACAGTCAAAGTTAAGTCTGTGAAGGAAAATGTTGAAGCTATCTATGTTCTTATAAACACTACGGATGTTTTGGGTTAGTATGGTTAGTGAGTGTGGATGCTGAGAAAGATATTGTCTGCAGTCCTCAACCTCACATGACTTTGACTCATTTGAGAATGAGTTATCTATGTCTGAAATTATATTATTAATATCCATTTTATATATAACTAATAACAATTAATTACGTCTAAGATGTAAACTAAATATGTGGCGCTCTTAGGCGCCTTCATAGTCTACCGAGTTTATGTACCTGTATTCAGCAGCTATTTTGGCCGGACAAATTGCGTCTCCCGTCTTGTGGTTTGCTTGTTTTTTGAAGCGTAAACAGGTGGCACATTTTGGATCAGCGGCTTTCTTTGAACAGTCTTGGCTAGAGTGGCCTTCTTCACCACAATGTCCACACGTAGGGGCAGTAACCTTACATGTCTTGGCTGCATGACCGTACTGCTGGCAATTGTAACATCTTGTTACTAGTGTGAAGTCTCGTACCGGACAGGATGTCCAATTTATAAATAACCGGTCCTGGGTGATGAGAGCCTTGCGAATGACGGCTGGAACTTCTATGATGTAGTTGCAATTTTCAGCATCTTTTCGCCCAGATTTATGGCTTAGTTTGATTGAGGTCATAAATGTATCTCGGGACATGGTCGGCAGTGTATCAGCTACATTCTGTTCATAAAGACATTTAAAAACCTCGTTTTCAGCCATTGATGCGGGCACTCCAATTACTATAATGCGAGGTTTACGCTTACGGGGTTCGTCGACGGTAAGCCCTGACGAAGCAGTTTGGACGGTTTTCTTAAGCTTGTCTAGGTCATCTTTCGTCTCTGTGCTGATTATAAGTCCTCCTTTTCCGATTTTGCGTACGCCTCGAACTTTCAGCTTCATTTCCTCAGGGCATATGATGTTTTGGACCATGTTTTTAGTTTGTTCACTGGTCTTTGAGTTGTCACACGGGAAAATCGCCACGGAACTCAGGTTATTCGGACGAACGAAACTGCTGGATCCCTTCTTCACCATATCGGCAAAAGAGGAGGCACTAGCTCCCTGCTTCGAACATGACTCTTGAATGGTGCGGTTCATCTCTGTAAGACACTCCGCTAGGTCTCGAGCTTCGGTCATGGTTTTTAGGGCGGTATGGGTTTGTATGGCTCTTGACTTCAGCGACTGGTATTGAACAGCCATTTGCGAAACTCCATGTCCAACTTTTCTGCAGAGATTACTTATCCTGATCTTCTGGTCTGAATTCAGTTTTCCATCAGAGGCAATAGTACATACCTCGTTCAAGTACTGCTCAATGGACCCTAACCAGCTCTGAATTTCCGGAGTGGATATTGTTTCCACTACTTCCTCTTGATTTTGCTTGGGTGGTTGAGGTGGTCTTGGTGTTGGTGTCGATGGAGGGCTGCGCGGCGTCATCCCGCTCCGACTAAAGGGGCTGCCGTCCATATTTCAGATTATATAACTGTTTATAATCTAGTCAGATCATTATTTAACTTATAATTCACTTATAAAACACGCTAATTCACTATAAAACTGGGTCAGTATTTATGCAAACGTTAATTTATTTATTTTGTAATGCATTGATGTGCACGTCTGTATGCGTCGAGCGACGTCAAATCCAAGATGACAGATAGTCGACTTTGACGTTTCTTTTTTCAATTTGATCTGGAGCAAGTCTGACTCACTAAACCTAAATTTATTGGAAAAACTTTATAAAAGCACTTAATGATGTCTCGAGGAGTTAAAGGGACCAGAGTCAAGTTCAAATGCTTTGAGCATAAGAATGAAGACGCTGTAAGTATTACTTTCTTTTTTTTTCTTTCTCGTGTGATTACTTTGGGATTTTTCTAAAGAGACGCTAACTTTAGACGTGGCATTCATGAGACTCACCAAGCTTTCTTATTGTCGACAGGGTTCCTAGGTTTTACTCATGATTAAACTAGCTAGAAAATGGTCGATCTTATCCACGCTATTTAAGGAATTATTGGAAGAAAAATGCGGTCTTAGCAAAAGGTTCTGAACACAGATGTCCACATGTCCAAGGATGATCAGGATTGTATGACCACAGTTGCGATATTGCTTGTGGAATCTCCTCTCTGGACCTTGACCTTCGATCTTAGAATGATGGGTAATAATTGTTCACCATCAACTGTAAGTGCTACATATAATTTTCTATAGGACTCTAGTGTGATGCAGTGTTGCTAATAAATGTGAGAAGTGAAGACCAAATCTATGGACTATTATTTTACCACAAACATTCCTCAAGTAATGAACCTGTAGATTGGCAAATAGGGTCTCATGCTGAAATCTATCTTTGACGCTAGCCAATGGAAGGAAGAAATTTTCTTTACAACCGGATTCACAAGGAAAATCAGTTTACTAAACAAAAACAAACAAATTATAAACAAAACAAACAAAAAATAACAAAACCAAAACAAAAAAAACAAACAAAGTAAACACAAAACAAATAAAGTGTTACAGATGCAAGAAGATTGGACACTATAAAAACCAATGTCCTGAATCAAAGGTTAAGGAAGCAGGTGCCTTCAGTGTCGCTTTCGTTCAAGGAGAATTCAGTACAGATGATTGGTATATTGATTCCGGTGCAAGTGTCCATATGACGGCGAACCGAGAGAGTTTATTGCAAATACAAAAACACTATATAAATGAAATAGTTGTGGCGAATAAAACATCTATGTAGGCAAGCGGCAACCAGTTTATTTATTTATTTATTTATTATATACTTTATTGTACATCAAAAAAAAAAATACACACATTAAGGAAAACTTATACTAAAAAACATACAATTGGCGGCCTTATCGCATTCCGCGATCTCTTCCAGGCAACCTGGAATGGACAGAGATTGCCTGGACACAAAATGGGGCTGCACTTGGTGCAAATATAAAGAATACAATACAATTATAGATACATAAATACATACATTCTAAAAATATAGGCAAGAAACTAAGTGACAACAATTTAATACAAAAAAAAAATAAAAAATAAATGGTCACAGTGACAAGTAATGCTCCCTTACTAGTCTTTCAAATATTGGTAGCGATTGCGCGCGTTTTACTGCAACTGGCAATGCATTCCACAGACGAGCGGCTTGGACTGTAAAGGATTTATCTTGGAAAGTAGTGGAATGCATTGGCATTTTAAGTCTCAAGTTATCCGATGACCTAAGAACTTTCGTGTGGGAGTCGCAAAGAAACTGGAAACGTTTCTTGAGGTAAAGAGGGGTGAAAGGCGAAAAAAGCACATTGTACAGAAGGGCAAGAATACGAGCATTTCGGCGAAGGCGGATTGGCAACCACTTGAGTTTCAGGCGGAATTCGGAAACATGGTCATACTTTCGCAAACCAAATATGAACCTTATGCAAAAATTATGAAGTCGCTCAAGTTTATCAAGTTGCATTTCAGTGAGGTCGAGATAGCTGGCATCAGCATAATCAAGGATGGGTAGAAGAAGAGATTGTGCAAGCGCAATCTTGGTAGCAGTCGGCAGGAAATTACGCAGTCTTCTCAAAGATGCAGCAGATGCGAATAGCTTACGGCTGACTTCCTGCAGCTGGGCAGTCCAAGAGAAGTTTTTGTCAATAAATATCCCCAAGTTCTTAACTTTCTCACTAAAAGGAATAATGGAGTTGTCAAAAGAAACTTGGGGAAGAGTTGTCCAGTCGATCCTTGAGACCGTCCTAGAACTGCCCACCACTACAACCTGTGTCTTTATGGGATTCACCATAAGTCCGTGTCTCTTGCTCCAGTCACTTATACGAGCCAGATCACGATTTATGGTCAAGATAGCCTCAGACAGATTTCCAAGAGGAGCTCTGGAGTAAATTTGAAGATCATCTGCATAAAGGTGGTATAAAGAAATCAATTCGTTGGAGATTGAGTTAATAAACACTGCGAAAAGTAAAGGAGATAAGACGCCACCCTGTGGTACCCCGGCAGAAGTGCTACACCAGGAAGACACAGTCTCCCCATTACAAATACGTTGCCGGCGACCAAACAGATAACTACGAAACCAGTCAATTACCGATGGAGATATATTAAGAGAGCTTAGAATGCCAAGCAAAATATCGAAATCTACCGTATTAAAGGCATTACTGAAATCCAGTAGAGCCAAAACCGTCAGATTTCCCATTTCCATGGCTGATCTTATATCGTCCGTGATATTCAGAAGCGCTGTAGTGGTGCTATGACCAGGAAGGAAACCGGACTGTAAGGGGTTAAGGAGATTATTTTTGGAAAGGAAAGCGCTGATTTGGTTGTGAATTAACCGTTCAAGGACTTTGGATAGGAATGGTAAGACAGATATTGGACGGTATTCTGAGAAGGATGTGGGATTGGACTTTTTAGGTAAAGGAATTATTTGAGCATCTTTCCATGAACATGGAAAGACACCGCTAGATACAGAATAATTCAGGATGTGACAGATGACGGGAAGGATTAAATCAAGCACTGGGAGTAACATTTTGCGGCTGATACAGTCACTTCCTACTGCATTTGACGTAATCGATAGTATGCTCTTCTTAACATCACATACGGAAAATTGATCAAAAACAAATGGAGAATAACTGGGAGTCGGAAGAGATGAAAGTTGATTTAACGTGTTTAACTTAATTGTCCTATCAAAATTGGACGAAGCTGTAAAATGATAATTCATTGCATCAATGTCTAAATCTTTTGAGATAGTTTCAGAAATTTCCAAACTTTGGATGTGTCCCCATTTTGGACAGAATCATGAATGTGATGGCGATTAGCATTTCTACACACCTTATTGCAGTGTTTACGGATTGAGACATATCTTTCCCTGTTAGCATCATTAGGGCGACGCTTAAATTTGGACTTAGCCAAAGCTTTTTTGTTCATAAGGGTTTTAATTTCCTGCGTCAGCCATGGTGCTGGTAAATGTCTGACCTTAACTGCTCGAACAGGAGCGTGCACATCATATAACTCAACAAGTTTCGTCGTGAAAAAATTTACTTGCTCATCGACTGAAGTAGAGGCAAATACAGAAGACCAATCTATCATGCTGGCATCCTCGCAAAGACTGTCGACGTTGATACCACCAAAATTGCGCTGCATTAGAATTTTGGCTTTAGTCTTAGGTGGGCGAATTTTATAAGAAAGAAAAATCAGATCATGATAGGAAAAGGCATCGGCTGAGCATTGACCATGCTTAGCGACGCGATCAGGAGAAGAGACAAAAATCAAGTCAAGAAGTGAAGGAGAAGAGTTTGGAAAATGATGAGTGGCACTTAGTGGAAGAATGGAAAGATTACTAGAAGCCGTAATATTGGTTAGAGAGGAAGAACGTTGGACTTTCTTAAGGAGACAAGTATTAAAATCACCCATGATTATGCTGTGACTGTAAGACGGGATTAACATTTCTAGGAGCTTTTCGAAAGATGAGAAGAAATTCACGCGTAAAGAGTGACAGTAATACACGCCAAGAAGTAATTTTGAATGGTTTAGTTCGACCTCAAGAAAAAGATGCTCACCAGCATTTGATGGCGGTGGCTGCGCAGACACATTGACAATAGAGCAAGGAATATATTCGCGAATATATATGGCAACACCGCCACTACCACCACTCGTCCGGTCGTTTCTTATGAGCACGAAGCCGGGAAGAGAGTAACTAGTAGAAGGGAGACAAGGTTTTAGCCACGACTCGGAAATAAGAATAGCATGAATATTTTTACAGTCAAAGCTTGCCAGCATATCGTGGAAATGAGCCGGAATACTCTGGGCGTTGATGTGTATAACGTTAAAATTCTTAGGAACATCAGAAAACTGCGCAGTAAGACGGTCTGCAAGAGAAGAAATGCTTACATAACTGTCATCGCTACTCGTTACAGAAAAAAAACTGTTGTTGTCACTGCTTTCATCAGTGGACATTAAATTCACCTAATATAATACATATAAAAATAAAAACAAAATACCTAAAATCCAATAACAAGTTTACCTGCCGGTTGCGTTATAAAGTTGTTATTACAATAAACAAATAAAAAAACTGTGAATAATGGAGTCCGAGTAACAAAGTTAATTAACAGAACCAAACTTAAAAAAATAACATAAAAATCATAAACTTGCAAGTGCACCGTTAGTCCGTTACCTAAAACGGAACGCATATATTAGAACAGAAATTGACATTCATGACAGTAGTGACATTGACAGGTTAAAAGGTTATAGTTTCATTCAAAATATGTCAGAAAAACTATTATCACCAATAAAAATGTGAAGGTAAAAACACTAAAAACAAAAAATAATGTTACCCGGACCTTCAGTAAAACATCACAAGGGATGAAATCACTTCTTCAAAGCGGCAACTCGCTTTAACCTGGCGGTCTTCGCAGCAGTAGGAGTCCGAACCGAGTCTGGCACTGTCGATTTAGGCTCGGGGGCATTGGGAATCGGCGCTATCTTGTCCAATTCGGCGAGGGACTCAACTCGATTACGCGTGTCGTTGGGACCAAGGACATACACACAGCCCGCCTTAGTCCAGCTCTTGGAGACGCCGCATCTCTCCCTCGCAGCCATGAACACGTCATGCCGCCCCTTTGTTAGGAACTCGGACATGGTGATGCCTGAAGCCCGTAGTTTGGATTTCGAAAACCAAATCTTATCCCGAACAGCAAGACTACTAACCTTGAACAGGATAGGCCTTGTTTTATTAGCCACTGCTCGTCCCATCCTGTGACATCGGCTGATGTCAGCAACAGTGAACTGGCTCAGCTGTAATTTATTGCATACCACCTTGGCGATAACCTTAGCAGTGTCTTCCTTTGGCTCCTCATTAACACCATGCAAAAGCAAGATCTTCCTCCGCCCTCGCATCTCAATTTGGTCAACGCTAGACGTTGAAGGCTGTTGAGCGCTTGTGTGATAAATGCCCGGAACGTTGAAAACTCTGCAGCCAGGCTAGGAGCTGTGATGGGTGATGAAGGGGCCTTCTGCAACTCTTCTTCAAAGACAGTCATCCGGGTTTGAAACAACTCCTTCAGTTCACTAAGAGTGCTTGACAGTGTATCCATAGCGATGTGAAGTGAATAGTAGGTAAAGTAGGATTTGTGGATAGATAACGCTACACCAGCAGGTACCAACTATGAACTTTTAAAATATTGCATAAATAATTGATAATAATGATTAAATTAAATTTTAATTAATTTTAAAACAGAGCTCAATTTTTCTTTGTGTTACTATTACAACTACCCACGAGCAGAAAAAAAAAAAAAAAAAAAAAAAAAAAAAAAGCAGTTTATGTTAGTGATCACCTCCCGGCAAGCTCAAAGAAACTATTTCACCTGTCAAAGGATTTTGCAAAACAAAACGGTTTCCATTTTTGCTGGTCTTCTAATGGTAACATGTTCCTGCGCAAGGTGCAAGGAGAAAAATAACTCCTAATCTCGTCTGAACAATCCCTATTGGACCTGCGCAGGAGTCTGTGACTGTTAATCTGTCTCAAGTACTTTATTGTCTGGCTAGTTTTAAAACATCTAATTTATATTAATCGTAACTTTTTTAATTCTACCTCTAATTCACCCATAAAACTTTATAAGACTTATTCACAAACAATAACTCGCTCTCACACACAAAAATACAACACAATTCATTCGCTCACTCACTCACTCACTCTACCACTCATCTATACTGCACCTACCACACAAGCATTCTTACACTCATCTATTCGCACCCTACATGTACTGTATCGAAAAAAAAAAAAAGATTTTCAGTTGCACAAAAACACTTATCTAAACACTATGCAGCGTTACAACTAAGAGAAGAAACAGTGTTTTCGATGAACTCTGGCACCCAATGTAAGATTTAACTTGTGTTTAGGGTGCCAGCTTCCTGGCCTATAATTATTATGATAAAAATTTAAACTCAGTTCACTACCTTACAGATGATTTGTATTGGTAAAGAATGAAGTTGGAGGAAAATTGATTTATTTCAAGGTCCATTCACTGTTCTAGAAGATTTACGATGGAATGTAAAAATAATAAAAAACAACAAAATAGATATTATTCATAAAAATAAGACCAAACCGTTTGTTTCGTAACAATTAGATAGGAATGTAAAAAAAATATATATATATAGTGTAAGAATTTTTTTTTCTATGTTGCCGGTGGTGAAGTGTGTGTATGTTCTTTTATATTATTTAGTAAGTATGCTCCTTTAGATTTATGTCTCATGTTATTAATGCTTGCGCTATGCATTATTTGTACACACTAATGTATATTTTTACATTCATTATACTAATCCTATGGGAAACGAGCAGTAGCCTTCTTATTTTATACCCGAACCTTTTTACAAACATCTCAAACTACTTGTAACTAATACTTACGTTGCGTGTCACTGGCTTTTCTTTTCCTCCATACTTCTTGATCTTCTTCCACTTCTATTTTATTAATCTCCATTAAAGTCAGATCATCTTCTGAGCTTGACTCAGACTGTTGTGCTGGCATATCTTCTATGTCTGAATAGTTTTGCAGTTCAAGCACTGTAAATAAACAAAAACAGTGAAAAGTTAATTGTTCATCCATGTAGCAGAATAATTAGGAAAACTTACAAATAAGTATCAATATTGACTAAGATTTCAATTCTATGGCATTAAAGTTCCTGTAATCTCCAGCTGTGTCAGACAGAATGACGAAGCAACACCTTATAGGTAGCTCTTATGCATTTTGGTATGGAAACTTAAAATTATATAAAACATCTAAATAGCGTATCTTTCGAATATCTTTATCTTTATAGTGTTTTTTCGTGCATAATGTCGTCATCAAGTTATTTAGTCAACGTACCCAAGTTAAGAGGACGCGAGAATTATGATGATTGGGCGTTCGCGGCAAATAAACTTTATGGTGTTAGAAGGCATTGATCTGGACAATATTTCACCGGATTTAAGTGACAGTGAGCAAGCAAAAGCAAAAGCGAAACGAATTATGACCATCGATCCTTCGTTATACGTTCACATCAAGACTGAAAACACCGTTAAAGCTTTGTGGAAAAAGTTGAAGCAACTATTTGATGACACCGTGTAACACTTAAAAATAATTAATTTCCTGTAATAGAGCGTTATTTTTGCAAGATGACAGATAGTGGACTTTGACGTTTCTTTTTTCAATTTGATCTGGAGCAAGTCTGACTCACTAAACCTAAATTTATTGGAAAAACTTTATAAAAGCACTTAATGATGTCTCGAGGAGTTAAAGGGACCAGAGTCAAGTTCAAATGCTTTGAGCATAAGAATGAAGACGCTGTAAGTATTACTTTGGGATTTTTCTAAAGAGACGCTAACTTTAGACGTGGCATTCATGAGACTCACCAAGCTTTCTTATTGTCGACCGGGTTCCTAGGTTTTACTCATGATTAAACTAGCTAGAAAATGGTCGGATCTTATCCACGCTATTTAAGGAATTATTGGAAGAAAAATGCGGTCTTAGCAAAAGGTTCTGAACACAGATGTCCACATGTCCAAGGATGATCAGGATTGTATGACCACAGTTGCGATATTGCTTGTGGAATCTCCTCTCTGGACCTTGACCTTCGATCTTAGAATGATGGGTAATAATTGTTCACCATCAACTGTAAGTGCTACATATAATTTTCTATAGGACTCTAGTGTGATGCAGTGTTGCTAATAAATGTGAGAAGTGAAGACCAAATCTATGGACTATTATTTTACCACAAACATTCCTCAAGTAATGAACCTGTAGATTGGCAAATAGGGTCTCATGCTGAAATCTATCTTTGACGCTAGCCAATGGAAGGAAGAAATTTTCTTTACAACCGGATTCACAAGGAAAATCAGTTTACTAAACAAAAAAACACAAATTATAAACAAAACAAACAAAAAATAACAAAACCAAAACAAAAAAAACAAACAAAGTAAACACAAAACAAATAAAGTGTTACAGATGCAAGAAGATTGGACACTATAAAAACCAATGTCCTGAATCAAAGGTTAAGGAAGCAGGTGCCTTCAGTGTCGCTTTCGATCAAGGAGAATTCAGTACAGATGATTGGTATATTGATTCCGGTGCTAGTGTCCATATGACGGCGAACCGAGAGAGTTTATTGCAAATACGAAAACACAAGATAAATGAAATAGTTGTGGCGAATAAAACATCTATGCCAGTTATGTGTGCCGGCGATACACTAATAACTACATGTGTAAATACCGATCAGTTTGACATTCGTGTGAAAAATGTGGTGTACATTCCTAACCTCACAACTAACCTCCTATCTGTGAACCAGCTAATAGCAAATGGAAATTCAGTTTCGTTTGAGGAAAATTGTTGTAACATCCGCAATAAACAGAATAAAAATGGAGTGTACAAACTAAACACAGTGAAGTCAGAGGTCTTACCGTGTTAGCAGCTTCGGCAGTACACAAATCAGATGCAAGACTCGGCACATCAACAGTTGTGATTTAGAGAAAATGAAAAATTGTGCATGGGAGGGTGTATCCTATAAAGATAAAGTAAACATCCAGAAATCCAACTGTGAAGTATGTTGTGAAGGTAAACAGTCTCGCTTACCTTTCCCGTCAGACAATCATAGAAGTGAAACCCTGTTAGAGGTGGTGCACTCAGATTTATGTGGGCCTATGGAGACAAAATCCATTGGCCAGGCAAAATACTTTCTTCTTTTCGTTGACGATGAAAGAAAAGAATCAAGAGTATAAAAGGTTGGTGGAAAATGAACTGGAAATAAAATCAAAGTTTTGAGAACAGATAATGGATGAGAATTCTGTTCCCAGGAGATGGAAAATTATTTGAAAGCAGAATGGCCTATGTGAGCGCTTCAACAGAACTATAGTTGAACATACTAAATGCTTACTTTTTGAGGCTAAATTAGAAAAACAATTTTGGGCAGAGGCAGTAAACTCGGCAGTTTACCTAAAAAATACGTCGGTGGCCTCAGGTCTAGGAGATACTCGCATTCGAAAAATGGACAGGTAGAAAACCTGACTTAAGTCATATCAAAGTGTTTGGTAGTCCTGTGATGGTATGCACCATCCAAGAATAAAATACTAAAATGGGACAAGAAAGCTGTGAAGCATATCTTAGTTGGCTACCCATATAACATAAAAGGGTACAGATTATACAACTTAGAAACAAGACAGATTACTACGAGCAGGGATGTGACTATTATGGAAAAAGAAAACATCCCAGACAATACTCACGATAGTAGTGCAGGAAATGACTGATGTACAGGATTCACAATCAGTGGAGGAAGAAACAGAAGAAGAAAGGAGTACTTCTGACCTGAAAGACCTTACCTATATTCCTGAGACCTCTAGTCTGAGCTCAACGTCAAAAGACTCATACCATACATTATGTGAGGAGGATGGTGTTTCAAGTGCAGAAGAAGTTCCTGAGATACCAAGCAAACGCACAAGCAAACAAGTAGAGAGGTATGGTTTTTCCAATCTCAGCATTGCTGACATGCAGGAGTCTTGAGAAATAACCTATGAGGAGGCGATGAAGAGGCCAGATAAAGAGATGTGGAAACAGGCAATGGAACAGGAGCTCAAAGCTTTTGAAGAAAACCAGGCTTGGGAATCCATGGACAACAAAGAGGCGGACAGAGTGGTTCAGTGCAAGTGGGTGTTTAAAAAGAAATTTGAAAGTGATAATAAACTGAGATTTAGGGCTCGTTTAGTTGCAAAGGGTTTTACTCAGAAAGAAGGCGTGGACTATGATGCTACATATTCACCTGTTCTTAGATACTCAACCTTAAGATTGTTATTCGCTTGAAGTGTAAAATCAAATTTTAAAGTCACCCATCTCAATGAAATAACTGCATTTTTAAATGGTATTCTTAATAAAAATGTATATATGCAAGTCTCCCCCAACTTAAAATGTAAAAGCAATACTGTATTTAAATTGAAACCTGCTATTTACGGATTAAAACATTCTGCCAGAGCTTGGAATCAAAAACTTAATGATTGTTTACTAGCATTAGGTTACATAAAGTTAAAATTAGAACCATGGTTGTACAGTAAAAGGGAAAATAACAATCAGATCTTTGTAACAGTGTTCTCTGATGATTTTATTATTTTTTCAAATAGTAGTAGTATGACAGATAAATTAAAAAAAGATTTAATGTCAAATTTCAAGATTTAAGATTTAGGGCAAGTAAAAAACTGTTTGGGTATGAGAGTTAAGATGTATAAAGATGGCAGTAGGTATATCATTGCATCTGGAGCAATTTGTTAATAATATTTTGATGAATTTTAACATGTAAGATTGCAAACTAGAAAAGTCGTACAATGTTAACAAACGATACCCTTATCAACAGTTGATAGGGAGCCTAATGTATCTGTCTGTCCTAACACGCCCAGATATTAGTTTTAGTGTCAGTTATTTAAGCGAGTTCAATAACTGTTTTACAGCAGTCCATTGGAGACATGCTAAACGAATATTAAAATACCTAAAAAGAACTAAGACACATGGACTAATGTATACTAGAGATAATTGTAATTTGGAAGGCTTCGTAGATGCTGACTGGGGCTCTAATAATATAGATAAAAAATCCTATACAGGTTTCAGTTTTAAATTGTCAGGAGCTGTGATATCATATGAGTGTAAAAAACAGCAAACAGTGGCATTGTCAAGCACAGAAAGTAAGTACATGGCAATATCAGAGGCCTGTAAGGAAGTTATCTATTTAAAGAACTTATTGTCCGAAATTATTGGCTATAACTATACAATTACTCTGAACAATGATAATCAGGGTGCTCATAAATTGACGGCAAATCCTTTGTTTCATAGGAGAACTAAAAATATTGATATCCGGCACCATTTTGTTAGAGGCTGTTGCCAGTACATTGTTAAATTTATTTCTCTGTCAACTTCTGAAATGCCAGCAGACCTTTTGACAAAAGGATTATGTAGTAATAAGCACAAGCAATTTGTTCCAAGCATTAAAAGCATTGTTTAAAGTTTGTATTATGAGATAAGGAGTTATGTCCTAATGTTACATAACTATACGTTTTGTTTATTATTTTGTTTAGTTTATTTTGATAAGTGGAGGTGTCAAAATATTTAATTAAGGCGGTTATCACACTGCCACGCATCACGCTGCATGTTGCGTGTGAACGCACCTACGCGCGTACTTGCGGCAGTGTTTTCTATACAAACGGAGATACTTACAATCAGTGTATTGACGCGCTACGCTGCGTGGTGCGTGGCAGTGTGTTAATCGCCTAAATATTACTACTTCCGTGCCAGCTAAGATACACCTGTTAGTAATGTATTCTATGGTCTGGTCTATGACTTGCATCTTCATAAAAATAAAATAGTCTTGTCACAACAGCTAACGAGTTTTATTAATTTTAATATGTACAGACTGTTGTCAGCATTACCTGACCCACCCTAAAATCAAACGACTTTGGACCCTCTGCATGTATCATTAAGGTTTATTTAATTTATATGAGCTTATCAGACAACTGCTCGAGGATTTGATGAACAAATACAATAATAATATAGACACGCAAATTTGATCTTTAAAACGTTAGCATTAGGTTATATTTTATAACTATTTGTTATAATATGATAAGTGTAATAGCTTATTTTAATGGTTGTGTTCGAGTAATTCTGGTCTCGTGGTCTGTGTGTAAGACTGAGAAAAACGAGGTTCGAGATCAAATCCCGCGACAAAGATATTGTTTTGCTTTCAATATAAAATTTATATTCCAAAACTATTTCTTGTATTATTGTAAAGAACTACAGACTAGGTATACATAAACTTTTTAAAATGGTAATATTTTCACATAACTTGTAATAAGTGGGTAGTTGAAAAATAAATATTCGTATTCATTATAAAGCTGGTATTCAAATGCTACTATGGAGTGATTATTTCAAATACAAAATAATTTGCACGAGGAGAAGATGGCTGCTCGTGCTGTGCAAGAATAAACTTTATGATAGTATACTATATGGTTCAAATTTTTTTGAATATTGCGTCTAGCATTACAACTAAGATCAAATTTCAATGCGGCTTATAAAAGTTGTGTTGGTCTTGTGGTCACTAAGGTAGTGCGATGTTCATTGTTGTCTACGTTCGAAACCAAGTTTAACCTAAATTTAGATATTTTATTACACTTTTTTACATTTCTTTAATAGACGACGTAGGGTATTGTCTTTTTAAACGGGCAGTTTGTATAGAAATAAAACTAAAAAATTGTAAGTTTAAAATGTTTATTATTTCATTAAAACACTTAAGTAAGATAAAGTAAGTAAATGCTCATATATTTCCAAATTAATATACTTTTTATATTAGTATGCCATATAAACATTAAAAAAGGCATGTTTATGCTTAAAAGTTTGTTATCGAGAAAATGAATTCATCTGTGAAATGCTTTACAAATTTATAGCTGCCTATATGTAGTGAATAAACATGTTATTTAAACAGAAAAAATCTGTTTATACGAGTAACAATAACATCACCACATAATCTGCAACATTTTAATGGTTGAACAATCAATCCATTGAGCATTTACTTACATGGTGTGTTTAAATATACCTACTAGATGAACTAGTAGTGGAGTGGCACACCATCCCCTGCTATGACTTGTTGTAAGCGGCTACGCATACCGCGCACCATGTTCCAACACAAATCTTTGCCTCTCGTGTGCTCCCAAGTCGATGTCACGACCTCAGCCAAGTTGTGTTTGTTTCGCACTTCCGTTGTGTCCCAATTTAAAACCATTTGACCCCATAGATTTTCTATAGGGTTCAAATCAGGACTTTTAGATGGCCAATTAATAACTGTCACACCTTCTTGAGCAGCTAACCATTCCCGCACAATGCCTGCACGATGGATGGAGCAGTTATCGTGCATGAAATAAATATGTGACGTTGGATAGGCAATTCGCACAGTCGGCAGCATGACGTCACGCAGAATCTCCAAATACAAACTGCTATTAAACCTACCACCAACTTCCACCAATTCACCAGGTCCCATGGACGACATCCAGCCCCAGTAGCCCAGGGTTATTCTACCGCTGGTTCTACAAGGTAGCAAGCACTTCTCGTTGTAACGTTCTCCTTTCCTCCGCCATAAGATTTTACGTCCATCTTTGTCCGATTTAAATGATTTTTCATCAGTGAAGATCACAACATTTTCTTCCCAATTAAAATTTAAATATTCCTGGGCAAAACGGACCCTTTCTGCACGATGAGCAGGTGTCAATGCAATTTTCTGTGCCGGTTTATAATTCTTTATCCCAGCAACGTGTAAATGCCTTCTCACTGTTTCCACTGAAATATTGTGGTTTATTGCGGTTGCACGAATGGGCAAAAATGGATTTTCAACGTGGCTTGAAACAATAGCCCGGTGGCGTTCGAATTCGGGACTATACTTAATGGCTTTTGCTCCTGGACGAATCCGCTGAATATTTCCATTGTCTCCATAACGTCTTAGCCATAGCCTGACCGTATTTCTCTTAAACAAAAATAAACATTTTTGGAACCGTGTATGTAACCTGTAAGGAGTGAATATAATGGTAAAATAGCCAACTACGCGTTCATTCATCACAATCAATAAAATAAAATAGGTATAAAAAAACACTTACTGCTATATTAAGTCGGCGACCAATCTCTCTAATTCCAACATTCTGCTCATGTAAAAATATTATTTTATGTTTGGTATAGTCGTCAAGTTGCGACATGATGCTATATTACTTAACGAGTTAAACGATTTACAAATGTGTGTCACTGTTAGTCAATGTTATTAGGCGTAGTGTAAATTTTGTTACTTAGATGAATTTATGATCTACCTCACGAAGTAAATGTTTTACTTCGTATTCAACCATTCTTGATAAATATAAATTCTGTGAACTTAAAGTTTTTTTAAATTACCCACCCGTTTACAAGATAAGTTATTAGGCGAAAATCATATTGGTCGTTCTTTGATATTGCAAGCAATATTGTATAAATTAAAACAAATTAAAAAAGAAACTGATGTATAGGTGGACTGCGTTTACGAACCCATATGCTGTTCGTCGTCAATCCAGCATCAAACCGCTAAGCCACAACAACTTGTTAGGAATACGCGAAATTAAAGATTGGGTTGTAATTATGTATTGTAACTTAAAAGCTTTTCAACTTTAATGTTAACGAGATAATGATCAAAATAGCTTAACAAAAACATATATAATGCCGGTGACTCCGACTTTGTTGGGTGGGTTTACCTTAACGTTACGTGTTAAAGATCAAATTTGCGTGTCTGTGTTATTATTGTATTTTTGTACATCGAGTGCTCGAGCACTTGTCTGATAAGCTCATATAAATTAAATAAACCTTAATGTTACATGCAGAGGGTCCAAAGTCGTTTGATTTTAGGGTGGGTCAGGTAATGCTGACAACAGTCTGTACTACACTGAAAAGATTTTGTTTAAATTGTGGTAAAGCTTAATAGTTTCTCATATTAAAAGAACTTCTTTACATTTATTTTGGTGCTTGCTGGTAAGTCTAGGTATCAGTTGCTTTGAGCTAAGGGTTTTAAAACCAACCTAGGTCATTTTTCTACCATTAACAGAATGCAGGTTCAATTGAATCGCCTGTCACGCTGATCCAGTGTAGATATTGATATGTCTTACTCTTTACATAAAGTCAAGTCTGCCTTGCATGGGGCATTATCATAAAAGTAAAAAAAGAATTAGTCTTTTTTACTTACTAAAAAAAAAATGAAGATTTAGAAAAGAATAGAATAGAATAGAATACTCTTTAAGGTTGGTTTTTTTTCTTCTTCTGTTGGTTGGCAAAACATCGAACAGAATTGATTGGATTAATGAAACGAAACGAGCACTAATTAGTGAGTTTTAAATAATATTTGATTTAAGCTTTTTTGGTTGTCCTTAAATAAATAAATACATTTTTAGGCATTATTTTCTAGCTTATTCCCACAGCTTCGCCCCTGTGGTCTGTCCCACAGGAACCATGCATTTATTGCTACAAAATGTAGTATTAACCCTCAGTGACCACCACTGAAGTTGAAAAAACAATGTATCTTCTTTTAAATTAATATTGATTGATCATTTACTTGTTCTTAAAACATACCATCACTTTGATGTTCCTCCTTTGGCTCAATGACATCTTCTGGTCTCTCACAAACAGCTAGTAACTCTTCTTTGATATCATCACTTTCTGTTTGACATTCATCAACTATACTTACATGCACCATTGGTGATTGAATAAATCCATTAAAACAGTGGTCTTGGTTTATTAACAGTTTTTGCTGTAAAAGAAAACATTAGTATTAGATGGGTAATTGGCATTATATATTGAGACCCTTCCATGCCTCGGGGCGCATGTTAAGCTGTTGGTCCCAGCTGTCACTTCTAGATCTTAGACAGGTGTTAATCAGATAACCAGTCTTGGCAAATAGTGTTGTCAGACTTTCGAAATTAGATGTTACGAGAACTATATCTGTTGAAGAATACCTCACCTCATAATTCTCATTGATTTTCTGAGCAAACAGCTCTTCAGCTTCCAGACATTTTCTCTGGAATCGGCAGAATTGCTTTAGTTTAGTGCAGCAGAAGAAACAAACAAGCATCGGTCTATTGTCTTTGGTTATAAACTGAAACAAAATTAGTCATAAATTAATTTGATTCATTCAAATGTTCTATTCCAAGTCCACGTGGAAGTCTGAACCTGGCACCGCTGCCTGATAAATGTATGGAAATAAAAGGTGAAATATGTGAGCATGTGATACAGAGGAATGAAGAAAAGGTTGTGAGGAAAGATTACAGTGTGAATGAGGATGGCTACAGGAGGAGGGGAAGACCGGAGAAACCATAGACAGACTTTGTGACAGATGATGTGTGTAGAGAGGATGATGACAACTAATAGAGACGAGTGGAATAAATTGGGAAAATGCAAGAGGATGACACTATCCAAGCCAATGGTCCGCAACTGTCTTTCTGTTAATCGAAGAACTTCTCCTAAATTACGCAACGGATTTATATACAGTTTTCACTATTATAAAGAGCAATAAACGAGGAAGGCTTGTGTTTATAATTGCCACACGTTCCAAGCCGGAACAAGTCGCAAGACCATTATAAATAATAATAAAATCTTTATTGTTCAAGAAAACCGTGCAAATTCAAAATAGTACTAGCCTCCACACTAGGATTCCCTGTTTCGTGGAGACTAGTCTCTTTCATCTTACAATTTAATAACATACATATGTAGGTACTATAGGGGGACACAAACGCAACATGCGTCGGTCGGGACAATATGTGAGGCGACAATAATCGAGTGTTAGTAAAGTAAAATTCAACTAAACATTAACAAACTTAGTTGCATTAAATGAAATTTAAATGTGTGTAGTGTTTTGTATACGTGTGTGATGAATGAGTGAGTTAAGGTGGGTTTGGACCAAACGAAGATAAAACCAGAGCAAGGGTAAGAGCAACGAAAGAATATTCCCAATCCGTTTAGAGAAAGGGTTACCGGAAAAGTGGGGACAGAGTAAGCATACACTCGTCTGGTCCAAATCAGCCTTTATGTATTAGTGTGATGAGTGTGTGTTGTACTCATGAGTTAAGGAAATTCTCTGTGCTTTCATAGTCCACTCCTGCCAGAAATTTTGAAAGGTGTTTTTTAGTTTTATTTCTAGTCATGGTAGTATGTCCATCTCATTATTGAGCTTACTGTAAATAAATGGTCCCATATAAAGAAAGCATCTGTTGCCAAAAGAGAGTCTACATTTAGGTTTATGCCACTTGGGCTTATTTGCATTTCTGAGAGAGCGCACTTTATTGTATGTTAACACACTGTGGGCATTTTTGTGGAACCTCAGTGCCACTGCCATGATATACAATTGGCGCACACGTACATAAGTTTAGGAACATAGTGTAAGATTATACTATGTTGTTTCACTGATGTCAGAGATTATCTTAAGAGCTGAGATAAGATAAGATAATTTATTTGCGTAAAACATGATACACATAGGTGTTATTATAGAATATAAGATCAAACATGTTTTACTTAAAATTAAAGCATGCGAGAAGATGAGAAGAACCCTCTCACCAAAACTTCTTTATACGTAGTATCAACTTACTGGATTATCTGTCAGCCTCTCGTACAGTTCATGCAAGTTCTTGTTGACAACAACATACATGTGAACATTCTCCGCTAAACATACTCTACACATTGGCAGCTTTTCCATATTTTTTTCAAGAAATTAACCTCTGAAGCACCGCGCGCGTCAAACGCACAGATTAGCTAGCTACATATTAGTAATCTGTGGCACAGATTACTAATATGTAGCTAGCTAGTCAAACGTATACAGAAGCAATAAAAATGTTATTTTTTTTTTTTTTTCTTTTGGCTTCGCACGGTTTGTGCATTCAGCCATTGTCACGTCAGCTTGATTTTACAGAAATCAAAGGTAGGGAAACCGTATAAAAAATATTAAATTGAACGGAATTTAGGAAAGGATAGATAGATAGGATCAGTTCTTTTGGATGGTGATAACATGAAAATAGTGAGCAAATACAATGACGAAAATTATAGCTTAATATTATTTAAGGTGATGAATGAGACTATACATTTTTAGTGTTGTTGGTACTAAATAACTTCTGGGGTTCTCGTCGTAAATGAAAACTCAGGGCGACTGTATAGAATGATGATCTGCTGATATATATTTTATTGACAAAAACCACTTCTTATAAATACATTGTTCATGTTACATTTAGACATAGTTCTAGCTAGTGTTTACATCATTTCCACCAATAGCGACGCGCGTAGGGCAAGAAACGCGCGGGGCGCGGGGCGCTGTTTTGCACACGGCACTAATCCGTCTGCGCTTGATTGCGAATCTATAAATATGAGTCGCGCGCAGAGTACGGTCCTTTTCCCCCAGCGCCGTCGACGAGTGGACACCTATACTGCTGCAGCTCTTGCTTGCTCTGCTTGCGCTAACCATCTGCTTCCGGAGCGAAACTCATTCTATCCTGTTTCTTGGCTGGTCAAAACGTGTTGCTCACTGCTTCTTACAGAGACTGTCAAAACGTGGTATTTGGTTCTGAGGTATTGGTAACTGTTATGGTGGTAAGGTAGTAAGGTGGTATATGGTTCTATGGTAACTGCGACAGGTACTGTGTCGCTACATCACTCCCCCCTAAGCGAAGCGTACGTTGTGTTTGACTGCGCGGCCGGATCGAGTGACGTATGTTTCGCGCGGCGCGCCAGGGGTTGATGACCGCGGCTCGACGCTCGCGGTAGGTATGCTCTCAGCGCGAGGTGTTTGTTGTTGCGCGCATGTTGTTCGAGAGGTGGTAAACTCCTCTTCGCTGAGTAGGTGCGCTGGCTTAAGTCTGTCTATTGAGACAACTGAGGTTCGAAGTGGCATCTGTATGGTGAATTGCTTGCTGTTACGTTGAATCACCTTAAACGGGCCGTCATAAGGAGGGGTCAATGGACTTCGCACGGTATCATTGCGCACGAAAACATGAGTACACGTCGCTAGGTCCTTGTGTACAAACGTGCTCCTGTTGTTGACACGTGGCTTGGTGTTAGGTGCGAGTGACGACATTGTTTCGGTCAGCTGGCGGACGAATTCTGCGTCATCGTTTTTCGGCTGAGTAGGCGCGAAGAAATCTGACGGTATTCTTAGTGTCGATCCGTAGGTCATCAAGGCCGGACTGACTTGTGTGTCTTCACGCAGTGCTGTACGTAGTCCAAGCAGCACGGTCGCTAGTTCATCGCTCCAGTGTGCGCCGGCGCCTCTCGCCATGAGCGCGGCCTTCAACGTTCGATGCCAGCGTTCGATTTGACCATTTGCTTGCGGGTGGTATGCAGTAGTTCGAATCCGTGTGATGCCAAACTTCTTCAATACTGCGTTGAATAACGACCATTCGAACTGCCTTCCTTGATCTGTCGATATACGTAATGGACAACCAAATCGCGATATCCATCCCTCGTGTAATGCCTTAGCAACAGTGTCGGCGGTGACGTCACGAATAGGAATCGCCTCCGGCCATTTAGTGTAGCGGTCGATCATTGTCACTAGGTATCTGTAGTCATTCGATGGCGGTAGCGGTCCAACGATGTCAATGTGAATGTGTTCGAAGCGCGCTGATTTTTGAAACTCGCCGAGTGGACTGATAACGTGTCGTTGCACTTTCCCACGCTGGCAACCGATGCATGATTTTGCCCACAGACCAACGTCTCTGTTCATACTTGGCCAAAAAAACTTTGTTGTCATTATCTTCCTTGTTGTTCGCACACCAGGGTGACTTAGATCGTGCTGCGCTTTGAATGCTACGACACGATAACTCATTGGTAGGTATGGGCGAACGTTGCCCGTTGATGTTTCACATATGATGGGTCGTTGACCTCCGGGCAATGTGATAAGTGAGAATTGTAGACTTGGGTTGGACATGCAGATCTTCAGTTCTTCATCATTTTCTTGATCTTGAGCGAGTAGGTTGTAGTCGATTGCGGAGTGCGATAAGTTGATTTCTTCGATACGTGATAAGGCGTCAGCTGCTTCGTTCTTATCACCGTGAATGAATTTGATCTTCGAGCAGAACTGACTAATGTAGTGTAGCTGTCGTTCTCTTTGCGGTGTATCGCTGCTGCTGGGCGTTCTTGTCAGCGCGTAAGTTAGTGGTTTGTGGTCGGTGAATATCGTCAGGTCACTGCCCTCTATCAGTCGTCTTAGCTTTTGCACAGCGGTGTACATTGCTAATAATTCGCGATCGTACACGCTGTAACGTCGCTGCGTATCACTCATGGTTTTTGAGAAGAATGCCAATGGTTTCCAGGTGTTGTCAACCTTTTGTTGTAGGACGGCGCCGATGCTAGTGTTCGAAGCGTCGGTAAATAAACATAGCGGCGCGTTAGGTTTCGGGTGCGTCAATGTTGTTGCCTTGAGAATGCTTTGTCGGCATTTCTCAAAGGCTTCTTCTGCTACTTGAGACCATTGTATCGGAGTTTTGTCGTTCCTCTTGCTGTTGTGCAGATATTTGTTAAGTTCGTGTTGGTACTCAGCTTGATGAGGTAAACAACTACGGTAGAAGTTTATCATTCCTAGAAATCTTCTTAGTTCTTGAACTGTCTGTGGTTTCGGATAGTTTACTATGGCTTGTATTCGTTCTTGAGTGGGGTTGATTCCTTCTGATGTCACTTCGTATCCGAGGAACTCGATATTTTCCCTTTCAAACTCGCACTTGTCAATGTTAAGACTGACGCCGTAGGTATTTAGGCGTTCGAGTACTTGTTCTAAGTGGCGGCGATGTTCTTCCTTATTTCTCGAGTGGACAAGCAAATCGTCGACGAAGCAGAATACGTTGTCATCAAGTCCTCGTAGTACCTCGTGCATGAAGCGTTGAAAGGTTTGACCGGAGTTTCTTAAACCGAACGTCATGCAGGTAAATTCGAAGAGTCCGAAAGGTGTTATTATTGCTGTTTTCTGAGCATCTTGTTTTGAAATGGGTATCCAAAAATAGGCCATTTTTAAATCGAGTTTTGAGTAAATTTTCTTGCCGTGAAGTTGGTATGTGAAATCTTGAATTCGTGGAATTGGGTATCGGTCTGGAACTGTGACGGCGTTGAGTCTTCTGTAATCGCCACATACTCGTAGTGATCCGTCTTTCTTGTTCACGATGTGAAGTGGACTTGCCCACGGACTGTTTGACGGCTTGCATATTCCCATCTCGATCATGCGCTCGAACTCCAGTTTTGCCGCTTTATATTTGTCGGGCGGTAGAGGGCGCGGCCGTGAGTATATTGGCGGCCCAGTTGTCTCGATGTGATGTGTGACGTCATGCTTGACTGGTGTTTTGAGTGTCATCGGTCGCAGTACATCTGGATATTTCTTTAGCAGGTCGTGATGAGTGTGGTCGCGGTTAATAATGTGGATCGATTCTTCTTTGCTATTTATTTTGATGGCGTTCACGCTGAGCTCGGTCACGCGGTCGATAAGTTTTCTTTGGTGCAAGTCGACTAACAGTTTATGATGTACTAGAAAGTCGGCACCCAGTAACGAAGTCTTCACATTCGCGACGACGAAAGTCCACTTAAAACTTCTTCGTAAGCCTAGGTTGAGCTCGAGTGTGCGCTCACCGTAGGTACGAATCTCTGTTCCGTTTGCCGCGTAAAGTTTGTAACCGGCATTCTCCGACAGTGTTGAATATTTCTGGTTTCGTGCGGCTAGTACTGATATGTCGGCTCCCGTGTCGACAAGAAATCTTTCCCTCGTTTTGGTGTCGATGACACATAGGCGGCGGCTTGTTTGGTTTACATCGATACCCGCCACTGTCGATGCACGTTCTAGTTTTCCCGCTTCGTGAAGGAACACGGCGATTCACATTTTCGTGCCCCATTGCCGAATCGGTAGTGATAACGGCACAGCCAGTCGGGATCGCCGGGCTTGCGGGCGTTATCTGTACGCTGTCTTGAATGTGAGCGTGAGCGGCCACGATATGCGGAGTTTTGGCGGGAAAAGCGCTGCGACGAGTGTTGATGGTTGCGGAGTTCGGCGACTTCGAGTGACAATTTCTCTATTTGCTTTGTGAGCATGCTGATTTGTAGAGCTGTTATTGCGTTTATCTGTACCTCGTTGACTGCTGGACTTGTTGCTGGAGGGTTTGCTGTGGATACTGCGGCGACTGTAGCGGGTTCAAAATGCTCCATCATTTTGTCTGCCATCGCGGCTAGCACTTCAAGCGACGACTCGGTGTTTACGGAAAGTACTGCGCGCACCTGTGCGGGCAGCTGGTTGAGCCACATGACCTTCAGTGCCTCATCTGACAGTAACTTGCCGCTGAGGTCTCGCATTTTACGCAGCAGCTGGCTTGGCTTGAGATCGCCGAGCTCGAGGCCGCTGAGAAGCTTCTGTAACTGCCGGTGGTCTGACTCCTGGTACGTTGAGATGAGTCTTTCTTTGAGCGCACTGTACTTGCCGGTGCTCGGTGGGTGCAGGATGATGTCTCCGATTTGTTCAAGGTCGCAGTTGCCGAGTAGCGGAACGACAAGGTTGAATTTTTGTTCCTCACTTATCTTGCTGGCAGCGACGGCGGCTTCAAATTGCGCAAACCATAGTCGTGGGTTTTGGCGCCAAAAAGGTGGTAGTCGTGCAGGTAGTGAGACTGATGCCACGTCGTTTGTCGCTGCTGTACTGCCCTGAGCATCGCTGAAGTTTTCCATCTTGTTCGGAATGTTGTTCAGTTCAAGAGTTCACTGTGTTCAGGTTTCACGGGGTCACCACTTTAGTGTTGTTGGTACTAAATAACTTCTGGGGTTCTCGTCGTAAATGAAAACTCAGGGCGACTGTATAGAATGATGATCTGCTGATATATATTTTATTGACAAAAACCACTTCTTATAAATACATTGTTCATGTTACATTTAGACATAGTTCTAGCTAGTGTTTACATCATTTCCACCAATAGCGACGCGCGTAGGGCAAGAAACGCGCGGGGCGCGGGGCGCTGTTTTGCACACGGCACTAATCCGTCTGCGCTTGATTGCGAATCTATAAATATGAGTCGCGCGCAGAGTACGGTCCTTGGATCAGCCAGTTGCCATTAAGAGCAGTCGTGCCAGCACGCTGCTCCTCCGTTCGGCCCGCTCACTCTACCGGTTCTCCCTGTGTGCTGTCGTAGGTGCTGGTCTCGGCCAGTGCTTGCGGGGGTGCGCAGGGGTAGCCGCCCCGTTGCCACTCGGTGGGGTAACCCACCGTAGCGGTCGCGGAGGCAACTTAGTGTTTTAAATACCGTCCGTTTCGACATCTCAACATGCTGCCGAAGGGGAGGTCCGGTTCCCGTCGCTCTCAGGAGCACGGTACCGGGCCGTCCCCCTCACCGCCGGACCGTCCGGTGACGGGCCGGACGCCGCCGCTCCCTGCAAGAGGGGGTGCGTCGCCCGGCGCACCACCGGCCGCACAATCCGCCGCTCCACCTTCCACCGCAAGAACGGCCGCCACCGGCCCGCCGACGTCATCAGCGACTGCGCGCGTTTCGCCGGCGCCGTCGTCGAGCCGGCAGCCGGCCGTCCCGGTCCGTCCTCCGGCCTTCCGTCCCGTGCCTACGCAGGCGCCGCTGCCTGCTGCGTTGGCGAGTCGGCCGCGCGCCCCGGGTGCGGCACGGCCCCCCGCCGTCGCATCGGGGGTGCGCGCCGCCGCGCTGACCGCGCGTGCCGCGGTGCCACCTGCTAGGCCCGCCCGCTCGGAGCCCCGAGCAGCCACATCCTGCCCTAACATAGGGTCGCGGGACCCGCGCCTCGTTGCGCGGACCGCGGGCCCTACCGCGCCAGTGCAGCGCGGCTCGGCCCCCGTGCCGAGCGCGACTGTGCCCGAGCCGCGCCCACGCACCGCTACGCCCCTGGCGATGGAGGTAGTGTCACCGCCCCCCTCGCCAGTGCCATCGCCGTTGCCGCCACGAGTGCCGCCGCCGCCGCCGCTGACGCCACATGTCATTGCGGTGAGTAGCGGCGCGCTGTCACCATCGCCACCAAGAGCCTCCGCCCAGGATTCCCCGGCGGTGTCGGGGTGTTTTTCCCCTCGCGAGAGCGAGTGGTCGGACATGTCGGCATCGTCGGGCGAGTCTGATGTGGAGGAGGCCCACTCCCGGTTCCCATTGCCGCCGCTGGGGCTGGAGCGCGAGCGCCCGCTCGCAGCTCGCCCGCAGCGGAGGCCTAGGAGCCCGGACGAGGAAGAGGATGCGGAGGAGGTGAAGCGGCGCCAGCTGCAGCGCACACCGCGCAGGCGCAGCGGGGCTGACGCGCCGTCCTTCGCCTCCGCCGCGGGCGTCACGAGCGGCACGAGCCGCTCCCCACCTCAGCAGCAGCAGAGTTCCCACCCTACGGCTGCCACCGCCCAGGGCGGGGGCGCCAAGGGTGCTCCAAACAAGAAGCCACGCTACCCGCCGTTGGTAGTGGAGAGGCTGCCGGACTGGCAGACCCATTTCCGGGTCCTGCACGAGCAGCTGGGTCGCTCTCCGAGTGCTCGCCCTTACCAGGGCGGCATTCGGTTCCTTCCCGGAGACGAGAAGGAATACAGGGTGGTCCAGCGCTATCTGTGCGACCTGGAGAGGGAGACCGGTCTGGTATGGTTCTCCTACTCGCTGCCGGCGGAGCGTGGCTTCAAGGTGGCCATACGCGGCCTGCCGGTTGACACCGACCCGGCCGCGATTGAAGAGGACCTGCGCGGGCTCGGCTTTGAGCCCGAGTACGTGCGGGCCATCAAGGCTCGCGAGGGACGTCCGGGCTGCATTTATTTTGCAGCCCTCAAGTACCAGCCGGACATCCGGCGCATTTACGACGTCACTTCCATCCTGCTGATGGGTGGCGTCGTGGTGGAGGGATGGCGTGGCAAGAGGGGGCCAGCCCAGTGCCACCGCTGCCAGCGCTTCCGGCACTCTTCCCACCAGTGCCACCGTCCGCTCGCCTGTGTGCGATGCGGGGGTGGGCACGCCGCACGAGATTGTCCCCGGCCTCGAGAGGAGCCGGCAACATGCGCCAATTGTGGCGGACCGCACCCCGCGTCGCGCCGCGAGTGCCCCGTCTTCCGGCGGGAGGCCGCCAACAGGCGAGCGGGCACGGTGGCGCTGACGAGCACCGCAGCCCGCCCGGCCGCAGCAGCGGTCCGGGCTGAAAACGTCGACGCGCACGAGGCCCGCAGCACATCACTGATGGCGGCTGCAAACGGGCCCAGTTCCAGAGCAGCCCCTCTGCCAAGCCGCAAGAGGAAGAGGAGGAGACGTGGGAGGAAGCCCCCTCCCCCCACTGACACCGCAAAACCGCAACCCCAACCCCTACACTCCTCACATGGTGTGAATCTGCCAGGGGCGGCCTCCGTAACAGAGGTCGTCCCTACGGTAAAGGTTCGCACCATGTGCCCCCGTAAACCGCAACAGGTGCCAGAGGGCGCCACTGCTGCCGCTTCCCAGGACGACATCGCCGCCATGCGTCCACACTATGCGCCACTAGGCGCCAGTGTGGCCGCCATTCCACAACCGGAGCTCCATAAGCGGGCCACTGGCCTCCTGCTGGACTTGATCAAGGCCATCAGGAGGGGCCAGGACCCGCTTATCACCGTGCTGGAGGGCATGGTGGCAATCCTGGCCCTCTACCAGGGCGGGACCGCCGCCAGCAGCCAGCCAGCAGCATCAGACGCCGAGTAAGTCGTTTTCACCTACACGCGACTTGCTCAAACAGGAACACCATACAAGCAGTACATGCACTGTGCGCGACGTGTTCTAAGTTAATATAGGCACGTCGCGTATCGCAAGCCAGACACACATGACTCCACACACACTGTGTACTCACGCGCTGTATGTATATACAGCGCATACATGGGCGGCGTTACACATTCAATGCCGCCCACACATACACCTTCGGCCCTGCGGTCCGGACGGCAACCGGCTAGATCTGGAAACCGGGCGGACGGGGGCCACTCATTAAATACTGTAGGCTCACTGTAAGCCGGCGGCCGTGTGCTGGTCGTCATCCACTGGGCCTCCCACAGGGAACTGTGGGTCTCACCTGGCGGTGGCTGACCGCCTAGCTGCCGTGAACACATGTTTAGAGCCTGCAGTATCACACATGGGCGATTGCTGTGAGAGCATCGGCGGGTGTAGTTCCATCGCCCGCCTAGTAGGCTCTTATAGCAGTCACCCAAGGCATTCACACCATGGCAGGTTACCCCAATGAAGCACCCGTTTTTACGGGTGGCAATCAGCGACCACGTTGAAAGGCAAGGCCTATTACGTCCGCCGCGCCCCTTGCGGGGTAGCAGCGATTTCCCGGAGTACGGTCCTTTTCCCCCAGCGCCGTCGACGAGTGGACACCTATACTGCTGCAGCTCTTGCTTGCTCTGCTTGCGCTAACCATCTGCTTCCGGAGCGAAACTCATTCTATCCTGTTTCTTGGCTGGTCAAAACGTGTTGCTCACTGCTTCTTACAGAGACTGTCAAAACGTGGTATTTGGTTCTGAGGTATTGGTAACTGTTATGGTGGTAAGGTAGTAAGGTGGTATATGGTTCTATGGTAACTGCGACAGGTACTGTGTCGCTACACATTTATACACAGAGAAGCTATTTGTACAAAGTAAGGAAAGTATTGAGGTAGGAAAAGGTATACGAAGGGACAAGAGGTCACAGAGAAAGGAGGAACGGTCATGTAAAGGACAGGAGAAAAATATGTGATCTAAGTCACCTACGTCTGTGCCACACGAGCAATAGGGGTCGTCGATGATATGAAGTTTGGCAAGATGGGCTGGAGAGCAAACATGGCCCAGTCTCAACCGTATCATAATGGAGGTCTCAACCTTGCCAAACTTTGCCCTGCCAAACCACGGTTTTTCTGGAATCTCGGGTTGAATAAAAGAAAAGTAACGGCCCTTGGATTTGCTGCTGATATCCCAAGCCACCTTCCAAGTGTCCCGAAGAAAATTCTTTGGCAGCGTCTCGAGGTCATAGCTAAAGTTCTTATATGGAACTAAGTCTCCACATTGCACCGCATCACCAGCGAGTGCATCAGCTACATCATTGCCATGGATTCCAGAATGGGCCGGAATCCAGGCAAATTGCAGTGTGTTACCCTCAGAGATGGTTTTGAACGCAAATTCTCTTATCACATAAATTATAGGAGACTGTGATTTGTGTTCAAAAGGGGATTTACTGATGGCTAGAAGAGCACTCTGTGAATCGGTAAAAATTATAGTTTTTTTGAGCCTAAAAACACGTGCATATTCTAAAGCTTTTAGAATTCCAAAACATTCTCCCGTAAAAACGGAAGTCTCCGGAGGCAGTTTCATTTTTTGCACGATGTTGTATTGAGTATGGTAGGTACCAATCCCAACACAACCCGTCGGAGAACGTTTGGCAGCATTCGTAAAAATATGGTGAAAGTCTGAATGTTCAATCAGAAATATATTAAAGCATGATTGGCAATCGGGATCTGATTTACTTACACAGTTATATTTTATATTGGGAGTGAACAGTAAACTCTCATAACTATTGTTAAATAGGGGAAGTTTATTTGAACGGTGAATAGGCTAAGAAAGTGAGAGGAATTTCTTGTAGCTTTCAACTAAACAAGGAGCACGTTTATGGGACCAGTAATCTGAAGATTCAATTTGACACATTAAAGATTCCAGTTTAGGAATGAGAGGGTGAGTTGAGAACTGAAGAATCCGGAATAAATATTTGTCAGACAGGAATTGTCTTCTAAGGCCTAAAGGAGCTTCCACACATTCGATTTGTAGTGCATTAATGGGACTAGATTTCATGGCACCCGAAATAATACGTAATGCTTTAGACTGAATTCGATCCAATTTTTTGAAAGCCATAACACTACCAGGTTCTAGAACGAACAATCCATAATCCAGAGTGCTTCTGATGATTGCGTTGTAAATTAGTTTCAAAGAAAATGGATGTGCACCCCACCACACACCTGACAGACATCTGAGCATGTTTAGGTGATTTTCACATTTATTAACAATATAGTCACAATGAGGAGCACAGCTTAATTTAAAGTCAAATATTACACCTAGATATCTGAATTTATCTTTAACTGGAATAAGTATTCCCTTATAGAATAGGTTTACTAATGGAATAATTTTTTTTCTGGTGAATAAAACAGCCGCGCTTTTAGACGTGGATAAATCCAAACCGTTTAAATATAACCATGACTCTAAAGTAGATAAAGCAGAATTAATAGCATAGCTCGCTGTTCAACAGATTGAATTGAAGAATATAATAATAAATCGTCGGCGTATTGAAGAACCTTAACATGATTAGTTAAGGAAGAGTCCAAATCAAAAGTATAAATATTGTACAGAAGGGGACTGAGCACAGAACCCTGTGGGAGACCTCTCCATACAAGATGAGAGACATCATGATCTCCTATTGTCATGTTAACAGAGCGTTCAGTCAGGATGTTAATAATGAAATTCATCAAATTCGAGGGAACCTCTAGGGCTTTTAATTTATTTTGTAAAACTGATAATACGACATTATCATAAGCTGCATTAATATCTAGGAAAACTGCAACAGTGGATTGGTTTTCAGAGAAGGATAACCGAATATCGGTTGAAAAAATACTTAAGCAGTCAGTGGTGCTTTTACCTTTTCTAAAGCCATATTGTGATTCCGCCAAAAGACCCTTACTTTCAACATACCATTCTAGGCGATTCTTAATTAGGTGTTCAGCTAATTTCATCAGAATAGAAGACAAAACTATAGGCCGGTACGAGGAAGCATCGGATGGAATTTTATTTGGTTTAAGGAATGGCAACACCATTTGACGTTTCCATTCAGTAGGAATATAGGTAGTCAAAGAGAATATAATTTCAATATAGTCATCTGTGGTAGGAATGTTTCCTGTGTTCATAATAGTATTAATAAGATCTAAATAATAATTGAGGACATTGTCATCTAAATTAGCAAAAAAGGAATACGGGATGCCATCAATGCCTGGCGCAGAATCCTTAGTTCTACGAATAATACCCTTTAATTCAGTGAGAGAGAATGGAAGATCTAGCGTCGTATGTGTGTCTGAAGTGTCTTGGTTATTGGATATGGGAGACAGGATAATAGCCTCTGGAACCCAAGGAGGAGCCAATTTATCTAAAAAGTCACTGGCTAAAGAATCAGGAATAGGAGAAGGGTTGTTATAAATAGACCTAAATTTACGAATATTGCGCCAGACAATCGTAGCGTGAGTATTCGGTGAAATTGATGAGCAAAAGTTACGCCAAGATTCAAATTTTTTCTTCTTAAATATTTTAGAAGTTTCATTAGTTATGTTAGTAACGGTTACAAAATTAATATCAGACATTAAGGTTATAATTTAATTCAGCTTCTTTACGTTTTTTAATCATTTCAGTGCACTCGGAGTCCCACCATGGAGGCGAAGGAATTGTGCTCATATTGTTATTTTTAATAGGAAAGACTTCATCCCCCGCTGCAATTAATATGTGTGCTAAAGCTTCAGCACAACTATTTTCATTGCCGTCAGAAACAACAGGCAAGGAGCAAAGTTTTCTGTCAACAATGTTTCTAAATTTGTCCCAGTCATTATCATTTCTATTAGGTAATTTATGTTTTAAATTTGATCTCCTTAATGGTGCCTTTGGTTTAGAAAGAGGATAAGATATGACTATTGGGAAATGGTCACTACCAAAAGTAGAAGTTAGAGTATCCCAAGTCAATGAAGAAGCTAAGCATGGTGAACATATAGAAAGTTCAATGGCACTTTGGTTTTGATTGGGACCACAACGACGCGTGGCAGCTCCTGAGTTCAAGATGCATAAATTATGTAGGTCTATTATATTTAATAATTCATTCCCATAACAAGTAGAAGTCGAGGAACCCCATGATTGGTGATGGCAATTAAGGTCCCCCAATATTAAACATGGCTTTGGAAGAAAGGAAAAGAGATTATTCGTCTCTTGCAGAACAGAAGACAAAGGGTGAGGAACATAGATAGAAACAAGACAAATATGATGCACTTTAATAGCTACAATTGAAATTTCTTCACTGTGAGGAGGTAATGTAACCGTAGAGAAAGGGATAGAATTCTTGATAAGTATAGCTACTCCACCATACCTATCAGATCTATCCTCTCGAATGGTTAAATAACTATTGATTTTAAAAAAATGATTAGGTTTGAGCCAAGTTTCTGCTAAGGCAACGGCAAATGGCTCATATTTGTTTAAAAGATGTATAACATCACTCTTTTTGTTAATTAGACTGCGGCAGTTCCACTGGATTATTTTGGATGTGTTGTCCATTATGAATGGATTGAGATTCGTTGAAAGATGAAGCTACGTTGGACGGTGAAATATTGAACAGAGAGAAGATTATGTAAAGCAGAAAGAAAATCATTTATAGAAAAATTTGTGTCTTTTATGTCATTATTATGATTGTTAGAAAAAGCACAACCATTGGATGGTTGAGGAATATTGAGATCTTTAATGATGGCGTTGTGAGCCTCTTTATTATATCCTTGTACAGATTTAGGAGGGGGGTGAGGTTTGAGAAAGACAGTCTTTTTATAGCTACTTGAAGTAGGTGTTTTGTTAGGTGAAGAGACTAAAGGAGTATTTGCAAAGTTTTTGGAGGGAGAAGATAAAAGTGCATCAGCATATGATTTTGTTACAGGTGGATATACTTTTGCTGCTTCAGCATATGATACTGAACTTTGTGCCATGTAAGTTTTAATTAATTTTTGCCTAGAGAATTCTGGGCAAGATTTATTAATAGCAAAATGTAAACCAGAGCAAAGGCAGCAGGAAGTATTTTCTTGTTGTCTATCACAACTGTCCCCAGTATGGTCTTGGCCACATTTATAGCAACGAGGTTTAGACCTGCACTGTATTTTAGTATGACCAAATCTACAACAATTGAAGCACTGTATGGTAGGGAAAATATATAACTCTACAGGTAAAGCATTATAGCACATAAAAATTCGTTTTGGTAAGACCTGCCCGTCAAATGTAACAACTATAGATTGGGATGGTTTCCAAATGGTTGAACCATCAACAATGGTTTTAAAATTAAGGCGTCTGACTTTTAAAATTGGACCGCACCCAATTGGTACTGTTATATTATCAATAACTTCCTCTGGAGACCATTCTGCAGGAACACCACGTACTAAACCCATTCTGGTAACATTAAAAGTGGGTATAAAAGCTTTAAAATTGTATTTTTCAAGACTATTATGAGAAATAAAAGAATTTGCGTCCAGAAAACTAGAAAAAGATAATGAAATTTTATTGCGTCCGATTTTTTTGACGCTGCCATTAATAACATTTTGGAAGGCGTTGTGCTTCAAAAACTTGCCAAATGTGATTGGGTGCAATGTCGAACCATCATCTGGTGAAGTTATTATTTTTTGTACATGTATTACAAAAGGCGCGCTGTCCGTTTTTTCGTAGGTTTTTCTACCAATCTGAGTGGGATTAACTATGGAAGGAACGGGAATATCAGTAGGCAATGCATTGGAAACCTTATCAACGGAATGAATAGGAGCAGATTCCACAACTTGAGTAGAGTGTGAGTCTACACAATTACAACCCGAAGACTCGGAACCGTGGTTTTTACGGGTACGACGACGTTTATTGCAATGCTTGCAGACGTGCACGCGGCTTCTTTTTAAATTGCGAGCCGAAGACGACCCATCAGTATCCATACCGGATTCATTATTTGATACTGTGACAAAAACGCCGGCCGGGGGAACGAAGTCCCCCGGGTCGGGCGGGTCTTTCATCCTTAGACACTAAAAAGAAAAGAAATAACTTATGCGGGCTACACACCTTCAGTTTTAACTGTGCGATTTAACTGTACAGTCGAACTGTACAGTTAAATCGTAAGGTGTGTAGAACAAACAGTTGAACTGTACAGTTTTAACTGAATCTAATCAAAATATGAATAGATAAATCTGTACAGATAAAACTGTACAGTTAAAACTGAGAGTGTGTAGTCGAAACTGCGCAGTTTTGTCAGTTTTCTCGCAGCGAGCGTGAAGTGAACACGCATCGACCTTGCTATCTGCCTTTGCGAAAACTTATCGACCATGGCTCAACGCGAATGGCTGGAAGAGTTTATATGTACCAATCGGAGCCTTCGTTATGGAAAATCAAGAGCAAGGATTACCATAATAGAGTAATAAAAGATTCAGCTTATGAAAAGCTTATTTTAAAACTACGCGAAATAGATCCTAAAAGTAATAAAGAGGCTGTTATTAAGAAAATTAATAACCTACGCTGTACGTATAACAAGGAACATAAAAAAGTCATGGCCTCAAAATCCGGATCAGGCGCCGAAGATATCTATGAGCCTGGTACTACCCACTATTGCGTTTCTTAGACGATCAAAATATACCAAGGCCTAGTCGGTCGAATTTGGATGAAGAAGATGAGGTGAGTAAATGAAACTTATAGGTATCTTTGTTAAATAAGTATAATTTTATTAAATCAAATAAAATTATTTTGCCAAGGGACCTGACCTTCATTGTTAAAATAGTTCATAAATTCTTTTTTAATCATTTTGGGTGTCCGACTTATGTTTCCCACATTTCTTCTTTCTAAAGGTTCCATAGTCGAAATATCTGTTGTACATCCTCGTGTGATGGTTCCGGTATCACAGTCTTCTCGATCAAAGCAATCTGGATTAGTATAAGAATTTGGCAGTTTTCTAATTAGATAATTATGTAATGCACAACATGCCATAACGACGGACTCAATTTTATTTGGATGTAAATTTATAGCCGTATGGAAGATTCTGAAACGTGAAGCCAGAATGCCAAAGGCATTTTCCACAATTCGTCGTGCTCGCGAAACACGATAATTGTAGATTTTTTTATCTGTTGAAGTCAATTCTGCTTGTCTGAACGGTTTCATCATATCAGGTCTCAACGGAACCGCGTCATCAGAAACAAAAACGTATGGCAATCGTCTCTGACTATTTCTTACTGCTTCTTCGCTTGGAATTTCCAATTGGTTGTTTTGGAGCATTTCAAAAAATTTCATATTTTGTAATACGCCTCCATCTGAAACTCGCCCGTTTGTACCGAAATCACATAATAAAAACTGATATTGAGCGTCAACAATTGTCATGAGTACCATGCTGTGGTGTCTCTTATAATTGTAAAATTCCGATCCACATCCTTTAGGTGGAATAATAGCAATATGTTTACCATCTATTGCGCCAAGCAGATGTGGAAAGTTCCATCTTTCTTCAAATAATGCACTAATTGCTTTCCATTCACTGCAACTTCGTGGAAACTGAAACAAAGAAAATGTTACAGATTAACGTGATGGAATCATCGGGTGCAACATCAGCGTCTGAAAATGAAGCAGCGCATTCAGAGTTAGATGTTACTGAAAATTTTTCTGCTCAGAGTCCTACAGCTTCCACCTCAATTACTGCTTCAACTTCATCTGGTCGTGGTTCGGCATCTAAACGCCAAACGAAGCGGAAAAATAATGAAGATTTAACAAAAGACGTTTTGCAATCCGTTCAGGACCACTTTAAACGGCCGACATATCAAGAGGATCGCTACGACATTATCGGAAAAATGGTAGCATTGAAACTTCGAGAATTTAAAAATAAACAGCAACAGCTCTTAGCTGAAAAAATAATAAATGAAACTTTATTCGAAGCTGAGGTGGGAAATCTTACAATGTCACATAGAGTAATGGCTCCAAGAACAATGATATTAAATGATTTTCGATCACGTTCAAGTAGTTCAACTTCTATACCATCACCATTACAATATACAGGTAGTTCAAATCAGTCACCCATACATCGACCTCAGTACTATCAAGCAGGCACACCTCAGATGAAAAATATACTATCACAAACAAATACATCTTCATATGGTCAAGAAACTCAAGAGACACAAGCAATAAAAGCTATGGGTGATACTACGGTCCAACTATCAATCCCGGACTGGACAGAGGAAACAGCGGGGTCGTATGTATCGCGATTTACATTCAACAATAATTGAAATTTGTAGTTTGATCAGTCTGATGACAAGATTTCACAAGATGATTTGAATAAAAAATAAATAAATAATACATGAGTCTTTTTATTTCTTACCTTTAAGTAGTCCTTGTGTAAAACCTTATAAATTGCTTCACAGGTTTCTGGTATGATGGCGGAAAGTGCTTGTGGCGATATTATTGTAGAAAATTTTAAACATTCATAAGATCTCCCTGTAGCTAAAAATCTTAAAGTTGCCGTTAATCTTTCATGAGGTGTTATAGCATTTCTCAATATGGTGTCTTGCCTTTTTATTAATGGTGTCACTAAAGACAGCAGATGCAAATATGTATCTTCATTCATTCTCAAATAATTATTGAAATCTTTTGGAGTAATTCTCAATTCATTTATCAAGGATGTGTGTGAATACGATTTTCTCAACAGAAGCCAGTGTTTACACCACAATTCACGTTTTTTTAGTTTTCTTTTATTTTCTTTTAACACACAAATTAGCCCTACGATCGCTAAAGCGTCGTCTATGGAGGCCATGATGATAAAAACTGAAAGATACTTGAAGGTGTGTAGGCTGTATGGACCTACGATTTAACTGTACAGTTCGACTATACAGTTAAATCGCACAGTTAAAACTGAAGGTGTGTAGCCCGCATTACCACTACCGAAGAATGTACAAAACAAAATATTAACTACTTACTATACTTATATATAACTACTACTATGTATTACTGATCTTATATATAACTGTAAACTTTTTCTGAATAAAATTCCAAAAATAACGCGTCCGCCAAGTTGGAAGTTTCCCGCGCTTTTTTTTTTTCATGAAAATTGAGATTTTTTTTTCTTTTTTTTTTTGTTCCTTTTGGAACACGTTAACGTCTGAGACCATACTGCCTAGTCACTAGTAGTGTATTTTAATTTATTTTCCCATTAGAATGCAGATGTAACACATTCTAATGTTTTTTGCAGTATTTGACAACAAATACGTCGAGTCAGCTTTCTCGGCAAACTTCGCTGAGGTAGTCAATACTACAATAAAAATTCTCAGCACCATTTTACCGAGATCGCGTCTGTTTCAATGATTTCACATATTGTCCATTTGCGTTGACACTTGAGACACAAAACTAAACTAATTTTACATCACAAAATCCATTAGGAATCAGAATAATTAAAACAGCCACTGAACTTCACTCGACAACATCCCGCCAAAAAAAACCACAAGTCCAATGATTTTTTCTTGTTCCTTTTTTTTTAAAGGAAAGGAGGTCTTTTGGCCATATTGCCAAGTCTTACGTAGTATATTTTTACTTTTTGTCCATTAGAATGCAGATGTAACACATTCTAATGTTTTTTGCAGTATTTGGCAACAAATGTGTCGAGTCAGCCTTCTCGGCAAACTTCGCTGAGGTAGTCAATACTACTGTAGCGACATCTATGACGCCGCACACGAACTAAAATAACAAAATCCTACAACACGCAGAGTTCTCCGCGCGATTTGAACATATACAACAGTTGAACAGTCCGAATTTGGGCAGTTGCCCGGACCAGACAAAACACCCGTCTGGTCGGAGGATCCTCCCTTTTCAATGGAGGTTTGTGGGACTTTAACGCCCTGTTCCGCACGCCTCCACACTGGTGACCCTCGACTATGAACGTGAGCGCAGCCTTCGGGCAGCTACTTCAGCGTGACGTCATCATCATCGCTTCCTTCGAGCTCTTGAGCAACGAGCCACATAGCTAGCCAATACCAACCGCCGTATCGGGTATCCTGACCACCAGCATGCAGCAGACGCGCATTCCTGGTCAACATTCTCAGCCTCTTTCATCACCTTCAACCTCATCAGCGATCATGGCGCAGCGAACAGCACTTTCGGCCGGTCGAAGAACCTGTCCTGGTCGACGCCAGCAGTCAAGCCACTACGTCGCATAGCACCGCTCCGACCCACTGGAGCTCGCAGCACCACTGCGACTCACTGGAGCCTGCAGTATCATCCCGAGTCACTGAAACAGCAGCACCCCGACTCACTGGGGCATCACCGCAGACAGTTCCGACTCACCGTGGACTATGCGGCTCTTCCAGTTCCGACTCACTGGAACCAACCTTCCACTGGCCAGGCAAGCATCACAAGATGTATGGACGACTCATCAAGAACCATCGATCTCCGATCTCCGGAAGGGAGTGATGTAGCGACATCTATGACGCCGCACACGAACTAAAATAACAAAATCCTACATCGTGCAAACAGAGTTCTCCGCGCGATTTGAACATATACTAAAGTCCGAAATCAACCATCGGGCAGTTGCCCGGACCAGACGCAACACCCGTCTGGTCGGAGGATCCTCCCTTTTCAATGGGGGTTTGCGGGACTTTACACTCTGTCCTGCATACCTCCACAACTACAATAAAATTCTCAGCTCCATTTTACCGAGATATTTCACATATTGTCCATTTGCGTAGACACTTGAGACACAAAACTACACCAATTTTACATCACAATATCCACTATGAATCAATAAACAATTAATTAAAACAGCTACTGAACTTCACTCAAAGAAATCCCGCCAAATGAATGCCCTTTTTTTGTTCCTTGTGGAGCCGGCTAAGGTCAGAGACCATGCTGTCTAGTCATCAGTAGTGTATTTTATTTTTTTTCTTCCATAGTATGTAGATGTAGTACATTCATATGTTTTTACAGTATTTGGCAACAAATGTGTCGCGTTCTCGGTAAACTTCACTGAGGTAGTCAATACTACAATGAAATTCTCAGCTCCATTTTACTGTTATTGCGCCTGTTTCAATGATTCCACATATTGTCCAGGTGCGTATACACTTGAGACACAAAACTACACCAACTTTACATCACAATATCGACTAGTTTGGTAACTCGATTGTCGATAAATTGCAAAAATGTTTCGTCCATTCCTAGTAGCACTGACAGCAGCTCACTTCAACACTCGCTTCGTTCAAGTTTTCACGGGGAGATTTTTACAGAATCGACCGGCTGTGTTGACTTCATTTCAATTCTTTTAACTTGTGGAGTTTTTGGCGGGATTTTCTCGAGTGAAATTCAGGGGCTGTTTTAGTTTAAAATTATTCGCTTATTGATTCCTAGTCGATATTGTGATGTAAAGTGGGTGTAGTTTTGTGTCTCAAGTGTATACGCACCTGGCAATCATTCTGTCAATCATTCTTGCCAATCATGCTTTAATATATTTCTGATTGAACATTCAGACTTTCACCATATTTTTACGGATGCTGCCAAACGTTCTCCGACGGGTTGTGTTGGGATTGGTACCTACCATACTCAATACAACATCGTGCAAAAAATGAAACTGCCTCCGGAGACTTCCGTTTTTACGGGAGAATGTTTTGGAATTCTAAAAGCTTTAGAATATGCACGTGTTTTTAGGCTCAAAAAAACTATAATTTTTACCGATTCACAGAGTGCTCTTCTAGCCATCAGTAAATCCCCTTTTGAACACAAATCACAGTCTCCTATAATTTATGTGATAAGAGAATTTGCGTTCAAAACCATCTCTGAGGGTAACACACTGCAATTTGCCTGGATTCCGGCCCATTCTGGAATCCATGGCAATGATGTAGCTGATGCACTCGCTGGTGATGCGGTGCAATGTGGAGACTTAGTTCCATATAAGAACTTTAGCTATGACCTCGAGACGCTGCCAAAGAATTTTCTTCGGGACACTTGGAAGGTGGCTTGGGATATCAGCAGCAAATCCAAGGGCCGTTACTTTTCTTTTATTCAACCCGAGATTCCAGAAAAACCGTGGTTTGGCAGGGCAAAGTTTGGCAAGGTTGAGACCTCCATTATGATACGGTTGAGACTGGGCCATGTTTGCTCTCCAGCCCATCTTGCCAAACTTCATATCATCGACGACCCCTATTGCTCGTGTGGCACAGACGTAGGTGACTGAGATCACATATTTTTCTCCTGTCCTTTACATGACTGTTCCTCCTTTCTCTGTGACCTCTTGTCCCTTCGTATACCTTTTCCTACCTCAATACTTTCCTTACTTTGTACAAATAGCTTCTCTGTGTATAAATGTATAGTCTCATTCATCACCTTAAATAATATTAAGCTATAATTTTCGTCATTGTATTTGCTCACTATTTTCATGTTATCACCATCCAAAAGAACTGATCCTATCTATCTATCCTTTCCTAAATTCCGTTCAATTTAATATTTTTTCTAATACGGTTTCCCTACCTTTGATTTCTGTAAAATCAAGCTGACGTGACAATGGCTGAATGCACAAACCGTGCGAAGCCAAAAGAAAAAAAAAAAAAAACATTTTTATTGCTTTTAATGCTCCTGTATACTAGCTTGCTACTATTATAGTGATATTAGCTAGCTACATATTAGTAATCTGTGAGTGATATAGTCATCTGTGCTGTATACGTTTGACGCGCGCGGTGCTTCAGAGGTTAATTTCTTGAAAAAAATATGGAAAAGCTGCCAATGTGTAGAGTATGTTTAGCGGAGAATGTTCGCATGTATGTTGTTGTCAACAAGAACTTGCATGAACTGTACGAGAGGCTGACAGATAATCCAGTAAGTTGATACTACGTATAAAGAAGTTTTGGTGAGAGGGTTCTTCTCATCTTCTCGCATGCTTTAATTTTAAGTAAAACATGTTTGATCTTATATTCTATAATAACACCTATGTGTATCATGTTTTACGCAAATAAATTATCTTATCTTATCTCAGCTCTTAAGATAATCTCTGACATCAGTGAAACAACATAGTATAATCTTACACTATGTTCCTAAACTTATGTACGTGTGCGCCAATGGCTCAACTTTACAATAAGGACCTTTGAGTAGACCCTTCAATTTTTTTTTGTGCAAAGTACTTGTTATCTTGAGCAATATCCCGAAGTTTCAAGTTTAGGAAATAAATACTTTCGGAGATAAAAAATATCAAACTTTGTTAAAATAACCTCAAATTTCGCACTATTTTATTACTTTTGACGTAATTTGGAGAGCAAGGGTTGCTATTTTATGGAGTTTTAATAATGCGTTTTCATCATTCTCCTGCCCTTATCCCAATTTATTTGGGGTCGGCGCAACATGTCTTTTTCTTCCATACTCCTCTATTAGTCGTCATCTCTGTAGTCACCCCTTTTTTACCCATATCCTCTTTCACACAGTCCAACCATCGTTTCTTTGGCCTTCCCCTACTCTTATAGCCATCCACATCCATTAATAATGCGTTTTGATTTTGCAAATTATAAGTTGACGAGTAATTAGTTTTTTTTTTTCAAAATTCGCATTATTTTTAGTTATTTCATTTGGGTTTAATAATTTGTCAGTGATTTGTGTTTTTTGGGTGATTATCTATTAAAATTTTGATTTATTGACAATCTAAAGTTATTATTTTTTATTCTGATGGTATCCATTTAAGGTGAAACGAAACGCAAAATTTAATTTTTGGCGCCGTTTTTTTAGTGTCATGTCATTCAATGTCTGTAGGTACTCGCGTTTGAGAGCATTTGCCATCGCGCTTGAGAACAACATTGAATACTCTGCCATCATGTCTTCATCCTCTGGATCAAGTCCGCTGCGAGCAACAAGTGAAGTGACGCGTGTTTTGGACTCTGTCGAGCCGCATGCTCCTTCCTCCGTATTTACCAAAGTGACGCGTGTTTTGGACTCTGTCGAGCCGCATGCTCCTTCCTCCGTATTTACTGAAGTGACGCGTGTTTTGGACTCTGTCGAGCCAGGACCAGGATGCAAGAGCGAGCGAAGCGAGCTCGGGACTTAGGGCACCCCGACTCGGACAGGTTAGGTTAGAAGGGGATGGCGGGGTCAAGAGAGCGAGCGAAGCGAGCGAACAGACCCCGCCATCCCCTTCGTGGTTATTTTTTTATAAACCACTCAGAAGTAGGAGCCCCGCGAAGCGGGGCTCCGTCGATACGTGGCTGCATCGACATGCAAACCTAAAACATTATAATAAAATAAAAAATGCCTTTGCCCTTCGACGAATGACCTTGACCTTCGGCTTTTAGGGTGTTAATCTTGACCTTGAAGATGCCATTGATCGTATTATTGCTTAGAAATAGTCTAGAAATAGTCCGCGATTGGCGCTAAATGAAAGTGCTTCCCAAAAACATAACCTCAAAATGAGATTTTTAAAAATTCATAAAAAAAAAACTATGCATTTCCTAAACTTTTCCACCACGGGGGGAGGGTCTACCCCCTCCCCCCTCCCCCTCCCCCCCCTCAAATATATACATATATACCTATCCCTATTGTAAAGTCCTTCCGTGCGCTCTCTCAGAAATGCAAATAAGCCCAAGTGGCATAAACCTAAATGTAGACTCTCTTTTGGCAACAGATGCTTTCTTTATATGGGACCATTTATTTACAGTAAGCTCAATAATGAGATGGACATACTACCATGACTAGAAATAAAACTAAAAAACACCTTTCAAAATTTCTGGCAGGAGTGGACTATGAAAGCACAGAGAATTTCCTTAACTCATGAGTACAACACACACTCATCACACTAATACATAAAGGCTGATTTGGACCAGACGAGTGTATGCTTACTCTGTCCCCACTTTTCCGGTAACCCTATCTCTAAACGGATTGGGAATATTCTTTCGTTGCTCTTACCCTTGCTCTGGTTTTATCTTCGTTTGGTCCAAACCCACCTTAACTCACTCATTCATCACACACGTATACAAAACACTACACACATTTAAATTTCATTTAATGCAACTAAGTTTGTTAATGTTTAGTTGAATTTTACTTTACTAACACTCGATTATTGTCGCCTCACATATTGTCCCGACCGACGCATGTTGCGTTTGTGTCCCCCTATAGTACCTACATATGTATGTTATGAAATTGTAAGATGAAAGAGACTAGTCTCCACGAAACAGGGAATCCTAGTGTGGAGGCTAGTACTATTTTGAATTTGCACGGCTTTCTTGAACAATAAAGATTTTATTATTATTTATAATGGTCTTGCGACTTGTTCCGGCTTGGAACGTGTGGCAATTATAAACACAAGCCTTCCTCGTTTATTGCTCTTTATAATAGTGAAAACTGTATATAAATCCGTTGCGTAATTTAGGAGAAGTTCTTCGATTAACAGAAAGACAGTTGCGGACCATTGGCTTGGATAGTGTCATCCTCTTGCATTTTCCCAATTTATTCCACTCGTCTCTATTAGTTGTCATCATCCTCTCTACACACATCATCTGTCACAAAGTCTGTCTATGGTTTCTCCGGTCTTCCCCTCCTCCTGTAGCCATCCTCATTCACACTGTAATCTTTCCTCACAACCTTTTCTTCATTCCTCTGTATCACATGCTCACATATTTCACCTTTTTAACCGACGAAAAAAAGGAGGAGGTTCTCAATTCGACCGTATATATATATATTTTTTTTTTTTTTTTTGTGTATGTTCAGCCCTCACTCCGTCATTTATGAACCGATTTTGATTATTCTTTTTTTATTAGATAGGATATACCTCAAGGGTGGTCCCATGTCAAGGAAGTCAGGATCTGACAATGGAAACCTGATAAAATTGAGAGAAAACCTTGAAAATTGTGGGCACGTTTAGCGTTTCTGTATGTATGTTCGGCCTTCACTCCGTTATTTATGAACCGATTTTGATTATTCTTTTTTTGTTAGATAGGGTATACCTCAAGGATGGTTCCATAATAAGGAAGTCAGGATGTGACAATGGAATCCTGATAAAATTGAGAGAAAACCTCGAAAATTGTGGATACGTTTAGCGTTTCTGTATGTATGTTCGGCCCTCACTCCGTTATTTATGAACCGATTTTGATGATTCTTCTTTTATTGGATAGGGTATACATCAAGGGTGGTCCCATGTCAAGGACATCAGGATCTGATCATGGGATCCTGAAAAAATTGAGAGAGAACCTCGAAAATTGGGCACGAATATTGTTTCTGTTTACTTTTCATAACTTAATCAGGTATTTGCATTTAGGAACCATCACATCATGAAACTGAGCTGATGATGGAAACCATAGCTTTCCTAAACAATAGAAGTTAGATATAAAAACTAGTTTTAGTGACAAATACCACTTAATATGGTTTGAAGAAAAGACGTCTTTACAGTATTGGAGGTAACCTCAACTGGTCAATATCCTGGGAACTTCATGGAAGGATGGTTATTTCATCAGCTCAGTGGCAAGAGGAATGATGAAGAATTAGAAATTAGCCTCAGAGTGTTACAAGATGATGCGAGCCACAAAAAATCATAAAATAAAAAACTTTTTAACAAAAAAATTAACCGACGAAAAAGAACTAAAAAGCAAAAAATAAATAAAACTTTTAAGTCTTGAGTAATGAGCATATTTACCTACATACAATATCAAATTTTATATAAACTAATTTTGAGTCGGCGCCAATTAATGAAATGATTAATTACCTACTTACAGCCTTCTTCACTTATAAAATTTAGATATTTAATAATCAGATTGTTGTTTGGCGCCGACTCAAAATTAGTTTATATAAAATTTGATATTTTATGTAGGTAAATATGCTCATTACTCAAGACTTAAAAGTTTTATTTATTTTTTGCTTTTTAGTTCTTTTTCGTCGGTTAATTTTTTTGTTAAAAAGTTTTTTATTTCCATACATTTATCAGGCAGCGGTGCCAGGTTCAGACTTCCACGTGGACTTGGAATAGAACATTTGAATGAATCAAATTAATTTATGACTAATTTTGTTTCAGTTTATAACCAAAGACAATAGACCGATGCTTGTTTGTTTCTTCTGCTGCACTAAACTAAAGCAATTCTGCCGATTCCAGAGAAAATGTCTGGAAGCTGAAGAGCTGTTTGCTCAGAAAATCAATGAGAATTATGAGGTGAGGTATTCTTCAACAGATATAGTTCTCGTAACATCTAATTTCGAAAGTCTGACAACACTATTTGCCAAGACTGGTTATCTGATTAACACCTGTCTAAGATCTAGAAGTGACAGCTGGGACCAACAGCTTAACATGCGCCCCGAGGCATGGAAGGGTCTCAATATATAATGCCAATTACCCATCTAATACTAATGTTTTCTTTTACAGCAAAAACTGTTAATAAACCAAGACCACTGTTTTAATGGATTTATTCAATCACCAATGGTGCATGTAAGTATAGTTGATGAATGTCAAACAGAAAGTGATGATATCAAAGAAGAGTTACTAGCTGTTTGTGAGAGACCAGAAGATGTCATTGAGCCAAAGGAGGAACATCAAAGTGATGGTATGTTTTAAGAACAAGTAAATGATCAATCAATATTAATTTAAAAGAAGATACATTGTTTTTTCAACTTCAGTGGTGGTCACTGAGGGTTAATACTACATTTTGTAGCAATAAATGCATGGTTCCTGTGGGACAGACCACAGGGGCGAAGCTGTGGGAATAAGCTAGAAAATAATGCCTAAAAATGTATTTATTTATTTAAGGACAACCAAAAAAGCTTAAATCAAATATTATTTAAAACTCACTAATTAGTGCTCGTTTCGTTTCATTAATCCAATCAATTCTGTTCGATGTTTTGCCAACCAACAGAAGAAGAAAAAAAACCAACCTTAAAGAGTATTCTATTCTATTCTATTCTTTTCTAAATCTTCATTTTTTTTTTAGTAAGTAAAAAAGACTAATTCTTTTTTTACTTTTATGATAATGCCCCATGCAAGGCAGACTTGACTTTATGTAAAGAGTAAGACATATCAATATCTACACTGGATCAGCGTGACAGGCGATTCAATTGAACCTGCATTCTGTTAATGGTAGAAAAATGACCTAGGTTGGTTTTAAAACCCTTAGCTCAAAGCAACTGATACCTAGACTTACCAGCAAGCACCAAAATAAATGTAAAGAAGTTCTTTTAATATGAGAAACTATTAAGCTTTACCACAATTTAAACAAAATCTTTTCAGTGTAGTACAGACTGTTGTCAGCATTACCTGACCCACCCTAAAATCAAACGACTTTGGACCCTCTGCATGTAACATTAAGGTTTATTTAATTTATATGAGCTTATCAGACAAGTGCTCGAGCACTCGATGTACAAAAATACAATAATAACACAGACACGCAAATTTGATCTTTAACACGTAACGTTAAGGTAAACCCACCCAACAAAGTCGGAGTCACCGGCATTATATATGTTTTTGTTAAGCTATTTTGATCATTATCTCGTTAACATTAAAGTTGAAAAGCTTTTAAGTTACAATACATAATTACAACCCAATCTTTAATTTCGCGTATTCCTAACAAGTTGTTGTGGCTTAGCGGTTTGATGCTGGATTGACGACGAACAGCATATGGGTTCGTAAACGCAGTCCACCTATACATCAGTTTCTTTTTTAATTTGTTTTAATTTATACAATATTGCTTGCAATATCAAAGAACGACCAATATGATTTTCGCCTAATAACTTATCTTGTAAACGGGTGGGTAATTTAAAAAAACTTTAAGTTCACAGAATTTATATTTATCAAGAATGGTTGAATACGAAGTAAAACATTTACTTCGTGAGGTAGATCATAAATTCATCTAAGTAACAAAATTTACACTACGCCTAATAACATTGACTAACAGTGACACACATTTGTAAATCGTTTAACTCGTTAAGTAATATAGCATCATGTCGCAACTTGACGACTATACCAAACATAAAATAATATTTTTACATGAGCAGAATGTTGGAATTAGAGAGATTGGTCGCCGACTTAATATAGCAGTAAGTGTTTTTTTATACCTATTTTATTTTATTGATTGTGATGAATGAACGCGTAGTTGGCTATTTTACCATTATATTCACTCCTTACAGGTTACATACACGGTTCCAAAAATGTTTATTTTTGTTTAAGAGAAATACGGTCAGGCTATGGCTAAGACGTTATGGAGACAATGGAAATATTCAGCGGATTCGTCCAGGAGCAAAAGCCATTAAGTATAGTCCCGAATTCGAACGCCACCGGGCTATTGTTTCAAGCCACGTTGAAAATCCATTTTTGCCCATTCGTGCAACCGCAATAAACCACAATATTTCAGTGGAAACAGTGAGAAGGCATTTACACGTTGCTGGGATAAAGAATTATAAACCGGCACAGAAAATTGCATTGACACCTGCTCATCGTGCAGAAAGGGTCCGTTTTGCCCAGGAATATTTAAATTTTAATTGGGAAGAAAATGTTGTGATCTTCACTGATGAAAAATCATTTAAATCGGACAAAGATGGACGTAAAATCTTATGGCGGAGGAAAGGAGAACGTTACAACGAGAAGTGCTTGCTACCTTGTAGAACCAGCGGTAGAATAACCCTGGGCTACTGGGGCTGGATGTCGTCCATGGGACCTGGTGAATTGGTGGAAGTTGGTGGTAGGTTTAATAGCAGTTTGTATTTGGAGATTCTGCGTGACGTCATGCTGCCGACTGTGCGAATTGCCTATCCAACGTCACATATTTATTTCATGCACGATAACTGCTCCATCCATCGTGCAGGCATTGTGCGGGAATGGTTAGCTGCTCAAGAAGGTGTGACAGTTATTAATTGGCCATCTAAAAGTCCTGATTTGAACCCTATAGAAAATCTATGGGGTCAAATGGTTTTAAATTGGGACACAACGGAAGTGCGAAACAAACACAACTTGGCTGAGGTCGTGACATCGACTTGGGAGCACACGAGAGGCAAAGATTTGTGTTGGAACATGGTGCGCGGTATGCGTAGCCGCTTACAACAAGTCATAGCAGGGGATGGTGTGCCACTCCACTACTAGTTCATCTAGTAGGTATATTTAAACACACCATGTAAGTAAATGCTCAATGGATTGATTGTTCAACCATTAAAATGTTGCAGATTATGTGGTGATGTTATTGTTACTCGTATAAACAGATTTTTTCTGTTTAAATAACATGTTTATTCACTACATATAGGCAGCTATAAATTTGTAAAGCATTTCACAGATGAATTCATTTTCTCGATAACAAACTTTTAAGCATAAACATGCCTTTTTTAATGTTTATATGGCATACTAATATAAAAAGTATATTAATTTGGAAATATATGAGCATTTACTTACTTTATCTTACTTAACCTGTCAACATCCAATAGGCCCCAGAGTGCCGGTAAACGGAATTACCCGACAACGTCCAATAGGCCCCAGTGTGCCGATCCGACTAGCGCGGTTTCAACCTCTATTACTAATTAACTAAAGGTCATATTCCTGTGGAAATTTTTACATACTCGGAGAGTGATAGTATAGTAGTTTTACAAACATTTCCATAGACAAATACTGTTTCGAAAAAAATTAAAAAAAGTTTTTAGTAGCATGTTTACGTTTATGAATGGCGGACGAAATTTTGCTAGAATTGTGTGTTTTAAACAGTTTTGTGTTTGTTTATGTGTTATGTTGAGTATTATATTTATTGCTGTGTTATTATTACGTCGTAATAACATCGGTTTAGATAAATATTTTGAAGAAATATTACGTCATAACATTTTTATCAAGGTCAGCCGATTTTATTCGTATTGTTATTGTGAGCGTGAATGATGTGAGCTTGTATGTGTTATTCAAAGTTTGAGGGTATGTATTTATTCTAAGGTAGTTATTACATAGTATTAGAAAAAAAACGCAACACAAAACGCAACGCAAACGCAGAAACGCAATTTGAAAAAGCCGTTACTGTGTTTCGTTTCCGTAATATGAAGTTTGAGTATGAATAATAGGAAAATATTTTATCGGACTGTACAAAAAAAACAATGTTATTAGTTTACTTGTCTATTCATAGTGTAACATGCAAAATTTCGTGTAGATTGATACAGTGGTTTTATCAGAAACCAACTTATCACGTGAACAGACACTATTCCCGCCAAATCGTTTATAACAGCATTTGATTAGAATTCAACTCTCGTAACACAAGTATTGTTTACATTTTATTATAAGGTCTGTTTATTCAACAACCCACAAAAAAATACTTCAAGTGCCTCGCACCAATAGAAGCGTCAGCGATCCGTTTTATGTAAACAAAGTCGTAAACATGTCAATGGCGGGAAACAGCGCGGATGTTGACGGATGTGGCGGTTTCGCGCGTAAAGATGTTCACAGGTTAAGTGTTTTAATGAAATAATAAACATTTTAAACTTACAATTTTTTAGTTTTATTTCTATACAAACTGCCCGTTTAAAAAGACAATACCCTACGTCGTCTATTAAAGAAATGTAAAAAAGTGTAATAAAATATCTAAATTTAGGTTAAACTTGGTTTCGAACGTAGACAACAATGAACATCGCACTACCTTAGTGACCACAAGACCAACACAACTTTTATAAGCCGCATTGAAATTTGATCTTAGTTGTAATGCTAGACGCAATATTCAAAAAAATTTGAACCATATAGTATACTATCATAAAGTTTATTCTTGCACAGCACGAGCAGCCATCTTCTCCTCGTGCAAATTATTTTGTATTTGAAATAATCACTCCATAGTAGCATTTGAATACCAGCTTTATAATGAATACGAATATTTATTTTTCAACTACCCACTTATTACAAGTTATGTGAAAATATTACCATTTTAAAAAGTTTATGTATACCTAGTCTGTAGTTCTTTACAATAATACAAGAAATAGTTTTGGAATATAAATTTTATATTGAAAGCAAAACAATATCTTTGTCGCGGGATTTGATCTCGAACCTCGTTTTTCTCAGTCTTACACACAGACCACGAGACCAGAATTACTCGAACACAACCATTAAAATAAGCTATTACACTTATCATATTATAACAAATAGTTATAAAATATAACCTAATGCTAACGTTTTAAAGATCAAATTTGCGTGTCTATATTATTATTGTATTTGTTCATCAAATCCTCGAGCAGTTGTCTGATAAGCTCATATAAATTAAATAAACCTTAATGATACATGCAGAGGGTCCAAAGTCGTTTGATTTTAGGGTGGGTCAGGTAATGCTGACAACAGTCTGTACATATTAAAATTAATAAAACTCGTTAGCTGTTGTGACAAGACTATTTTATTTTTATGAAGATGCAAGTCATAGACCAGACCATAGAATACATTACTAACAGGTGTATCTTAGCTGGCACGGAAGTAGTAATATTTAGGCGATTAACACACTGCCACGCACCACGCAGCGTAGCGCGTCAATACACTGATTGTAAGTATCTCCGTTTGTATAGAAAACACTGCCGCAAGTACGCGCGTAGGTGCGTTCACACGCAACATGCAGCGTGATGCGTGGCAGTGTGATAACCGCCTTAATTAAATATTTTGACACCTCCACTTATCAAAATAAACTAAACAAAATAATAAACAAAACGTATAGTTATGTAACATTAGGACATAACTCCTTACATCATAATACAAACTTTAAACAATGCTTTTAATGCTTGGAACAAATTGCTTGTGCTTATTACTACATAATCCTTTTGTCAAAAGGTCTGCTGGCATTTCAGAAGTTGACAGAGAAATAAATTTAACAATGTACTGGCAACAGCCTCTAACAAAATGGTGCCGGATATCAATATTTTTAGTTCTCCTATGAAACAAAGGATTTGCCGTCAATTTATGAGCACCCTGATTATCATTGTTCAGAGTAATTGTATAGTTATAGCCAATAATTTCGGACAATAAGTTCTTTAAATAGATAACTTCCTTACAGGCCTCTGATATTGCCATGTACTTACTTTCTGTGCTTGACAATGCCACTGTTTGCTGTTTTTTACACTCATATGATATCACAGCTCCTGACAACTTAAAACTGAAACCTGTATAGGATTTTTTATCTATATTATTAGAGCCCCAGTCAGCATCTACGAAGCCTTCCAAATTACAATTATCTCTAGTATACATTAGTCCATGTGTCTTAATTCTTTTTAGGTATTTTAATATTCGTTTAGCATGTCTCCAATGGACTGCTGTAAAACAGTTATTGAACTCGCTTAAATAACTGACACTAAAACTAATATCTGGGCGTGTTAGGACAGACAGATACATTAGGCTCCCTATCAACTGTTGATAAGGGTATCGTTTGTTAACATTGTACGACTTGTCTAGTTTGCAATCTTACATGTTAAAATTCATCAAAATATTATTAACAAATTGCTCCTGATGCAATGATATACTGCCATCTTTATACATCTTAACTCTCATACCCAAACAGTTTTTTACTTGCCCTAAATCTTAAATCTTGAAATTTGACATTAAATCTTTTTTTAATTTATCTGTCATACAACTACTATTTGAAAAAATAATAAAATCATCAGAGAACACTGTTACAAAGATCTGATTCTTATTTTCCCTTTTACTGTACAACCATGGTTCTAATTTTAACTTTATGTAACCTAATGCTAGTAAACAATCATTAAGTTTTTGATTCCAAGCTCTGGCAGAATGTTTTAATCCGTAAATAGCAGGTTTCAATTTAAATACAGTATTGCTTTTACATTTTAAGTTGGGGGAGACTTGCATATATACATTTTTATTAAGAATACCATTTAAAAATGCAGTTATTTCATCGAGATGGGTGACTTTAAAATTTAATTTTACACTTCAAGCGAATAACAATCTTAAGGTTGAATATCTAAGAACAGGTGAATATGTAGCATCATAGTCCACGCCTTCTTTCTGAGTAAAACCCTTTGCAACTAAACGAGCCCTAAATCTCAGTTTATTATCACTTTCAAATTTCTTTTTAAACACCCACTTGCACTGAACCACTCTGTCCGCCTCTTTGTTGTCCATGGATTCCCAAGCCTGGTTTTCTTCAAAAGCTTTGAGCTCCTGTTCCATTGCCTGTTTCCACATCTCTTTATCTGGCCTCTTCATCGCCTCCTCATAGGTTATTTCTCAAGACTCCTGCATGTCAGCAATGCTGAGATTGGAAAAACCATACCTCTCTACTTGTTTGCTTGTGCGTTTGCTTGGTATCTCAGGAACTTCTTCTGCACTTGAAACACCATCCTCCTCACATAATGTATGGTATGAGTCTTTTGACGTTGAGCTCAGACTAGAGGTCTCAGGAATATAGGTAAGGTCTTTCAGGTCAGAAGTACTCCTTTCTTCTTCTGTTTCTTCCTCCACTGATTGTGAATCCTGTACATCAGTCATTTCCTGCACTACTATCGTGAGTATTGTCTGGGATGTTTTCTTTTTCCATAATAGTCACATCCCTGCTCGTAGTAATCTGTCTTGTTTCTAAGTTGTATAATCTGTACCCTTTTATGTTATATGGGTAGCCAACTAAGATATGCTTCACAGCTTTCTTGTCCCATTTTAGTATTTTATTCTTGGATGGTGCATACCATCACAGGACTACCAAACACTTTGATATGACTTAAGTCAGGTTTTCTACCTGTCCATTTTTCGAATGCGAGTATCTCCTAGACCTGAGGCCACCGACGTATTTTTTAGGTAAACTGCCGAGTTTACTGCCTCTGCCCAAAATTGTTTTTCTAATTTAGCCTCAAAAAGTAAGCATTTAGTATGTTCAACTATAGTTCTGTTGAAGCGCTCACATAGGCCATTCTGCTTTCAAATAATTTTCCATCTCCTGGGAACAGAATTCTCATCCATTATCTGTTCTTAAAACTTTGATTTTATTTCCAGTTCATTTTTCACCAACCTTTTATACTCCTTAAAGTACTGCAATGCTTGATTCTTTTCTTTCATCGTCAACGAAAAGCAGAAAGTATTTGGCCTGGCCAATGGATTTTGTCTCCATAGGCCCACATAAATCTGAGTGCACCACCTCTAACAGGGTTTCACTTCTATGATTGTCTGACGGGAAAGGTAAGCGAGACTGTTTACCTTCACAACATACTTCACAGTTGGATTTCTGGATGTTTACTTTATCTTTATAGGATACACCCTCCCATGCACAATTTTTCATTTTCTCTAAATCACAACTGTTGATGTGCCGAGTCTTGCATCTGATTTGTGTACTGCCGAAGCTGCTAACACGGTAAGACCTCTGACTTCACTGTGTTTAGTTTGTACACTCCATTTTTATTCTGTTTATTGCGGATGTTACAACAATTTTCCTCAAACGAAACTGAATTTCCATTTGCTATTAGCTGGTTCACAGATAGGAGGTTAGTTGTGAGGTTAGGAATGTACACCACATTTTTCACACGAATGTCAAACTGATCGGTATTTACACATGTAGTTATTAGTGTATCGCCGGCACACATAACTGGCATAGATGTTTTATTCGCCACAACTATTTCATTGATCTTGTGTTTTCGTATTTGCAATAAACTCTCTCGGTTCGCCGTCATATGGACACTAGCACCGGAATCAATATACCAATCATCTGTACTGAATTCTCCTTGATCGAAAGCGACACTGAAGGCACCTGCTTCCTTAACCTTTGATTCAGGACATTGGTTTTTATAGTGTCCAATCTTCTTGCATCTGTAACACTTTATTTGTTTTGTGTTCACTTTGTTTGTTTGTTTTGTTTTTTTTTGTTTTGGGTTTGTTATTTTTTGTTTGATTTGTTTATAATTTGTTTCTTTTTGTTTAGTAAACTGATTTTCCTTGTGAATCCGGTTGTAAAGAAAATTTCTTCCTTCCATTGGCTAGCGTCAAAGATAAATTTCAGCATGAGACCCTATTTTCCAATCTACAGATTCATTACTTGAGGAATGTTTGTGGTAAAATAATAGTCCATAGATTTGGTCTTCACTTCTCACATTTATTAGCAACACTGCATCACACTAGAGTCCTATAGAAAATTATATGTAGCACTTACAGTTGATGGTGAACAATTATTACCCATCATTCTAAGATCGAAGGTCAAGGTCCAGAGAGGAGATGCCACAAGCAATATCGCAACTGTGGTCATACAATCCTGATCATCCTTGGACATGTGGACGTCTGTGTTCAGAACCTTTTGCTAAGACCGCATTTTTCTTCCAATAATTCCATAAATAGCGTGGATAAGATTTGACCATTTTCTAGTTAGTTTAATCATGAGTAAAACCTAGGAACCCTGTCGACAATAAGAAAGCTTGGTGAGTCTCATGAATGCCACGTCTAAAGTTAGCGTCTCTTTAGAAAAATCCCAAAGTAATACTTACAGCGTCTTCATTCTTATGCTCAAAGCATTTGAACTTGACTCTGGTCCCTTTAACTCCTCGAGACATCATTAAGTGCTTTTATAAAGTTTTTCCAATAAATTTAGGTTTAGTGAGTCAGACTTGCTCCAGATCAAATTGAAAAAAGAAACGTCAAAGTCGACTATCTGTCATCTTGCAAAAATAACGCTCTATTACAGGAAATTAATTATTTTTAAGTGTTACACGGTGTCATCAAATAGTTGCTTCAACTTTTTCCACAAAGCGTTAACGGTGTTCTGAGTCTTGATGTGAACGTATAACGAAGGATCGATGATCATAATTCGTTTCGCTTTTGCTTTTGCTTGCTCACTGTCACTTAAATCCGGTGAAATATTGTCCAGATCAATGCCTTCTAACACCATAAAGTTTTTTTACCGCGAACGCCCAATCATCATAATTCTCGCGTCCTCTTAACTTGGGTACGTTGACTAAATAACTTGATGACGACATTATGCACGAAAAAACACTATAAAGATAAAGATATTCGAAAGATACGCTATTTAGATGTTTTATATAATTTTAAGTTTCCATACCAAAATGCATAAGAGCTACCTATAAGGTGTTGCTTCGTCAGTCTGTCTGACACAGCTGGAGATTACAGGAACTATAATACCATAGAATTGAAATCTTATTCAATATTGATAATTATTTGTAAGTTTTCCTAGTTATACTGCCACATGGATGAACAATTAACTTTTCACTGTTTTTGTTTATTTACAGCGCTTGAACTGGAAAACTATTCAGACATAGAAGATATGCCAGCACAACAGTCTGAGTCAAGCTCAGAAGATGATCTGACTTTAATGGAGATTAATAAAATAGAAGTGGAAGAAGAGCAAGAAGTATGGAGGAAAAGAAAAGCCAGTGACACGCAACGTAAGTATTAGTTAGTTTGAGATGTATGTAAAAAGGTTCGGGTATAAAATAAGAAGGCTACTGCTCGTTTCCCATAGGAGTAGTATAATGAATGTAAAAATGTACATTAGTGTGTACAAATAATGCATAGCGCAAGCATTAATAACATGAGACATAAATCTAAAGGAGCATACTTACTAAATAATATAAAAGAACATACACACACTTCACCACCGGCAACATAGAAAAAAAAATTCTTACACTATATATATATTTTTTTTTTTACATTCCTATCTAATTGTTACGAAACAAACGGTTTGGTCTTATTTTTATGAATAATATCTATTTTGTTGTTTTTTATTATTTTTACATTCCATCGTAAATCTTCTAGAACAGTGAATGGACCTTGAAATAAATCAATTTTCCTCCAACTTCATTCTTTACCAATACAAATCATCTGTAAGGTAGTGAACTGAGTTTAAATTTTTATCATAATAATTATAGGCCAGGAAGCTGGCACCCTAAACACAAGTTAAATCTTACATTGGGTGCCAGAGTTCATCGAAAACACTGTTTCTTCTCTTAGTTGTAACGCTGCATAGTGTTTAGATAAGTGTTTTTGTGCAACTGAAAATCTTTTTTTTTTTTTCGATACAGTACATGTAGGGTGCGAATAGATGAGTGTAAGAATGCTTGTGTGGTAGGTGCAGTATAGATGAGTGGTAGAGTGAGTGAGTGAGTGAGCGAATGAATTGTGTTGTATTTTTGTGTGTGAGAGCGAGTTATTGTTTGTGAATAAGTCTTATAAAGTTTTATGGGTGAATTAGAGGTAGAATTAAAAAAGTTACGATTAATATAAATTAGATGTTTTAAAACTAGCCAGACAATAAAGTACTTGAGACAGATTAACAGTCACAGACTCCTGCGCAGGTCCAATAGGGATTGTTCAGACGAGATTAGGAGTTATTTTTCTCCTTGCACCTTGCGCAGGAACATGTTACCATTAGAAGACCAGCAAAAATGGAAACCGTTTTGTTTTGCAAAATCCTTTGACAGGTGAAATAGTTTCTTTGAGCTTGCCGGGAGGTGATCACTAACATAAACTGCTTTTTTTTTTTTTTTTTTTTTTTTTTTTTTTTTTTTTTTTTTTTTTCTTTCTGCTCGTGGGTAGTTGTAATAGTAACACAAAGAAAAATTGAGCTCTGTTTTAAAATTAATTAAAATTTAATTTAATCATTATTATCAATTATTTATGCAATATTTTAAAAGTTCATAGTTGGTACCTGCTGGTGTAGCGTTATCTATCCACAAATCCTACTTTACCTACTATTCACTTCACATCGCTATGGATACACTGTCAAGCACTCTTAGTGAACTGAAGGAGTTGTTTCAAACCCGGATGACTGTCTTTGAAGAAGAGTTGCAGAAGGCCCCTTCATCACCCATCACAGCTCCTAGCCTGGCTGCAGAGTTTTCAACGTTCCGGGCATTTATCACACAAGCGCTCAACAGCCTTCAACGTCTAGCGTTGACCAAATTGAGATGCGAGGGCGGAGGAAGATCTTGCTTTTGCATGGTGTTAATGAGGAGCCAAAGGAAGACACTGCTAAGGTTATCGCCAAGGTGGTATGCAATAAATTACAGCTGAGCCAGTTCACTGTTGCTGACATCAGCCGATGTCACAGGATGGGACGAGCAGTGGCTAATAAAACAAGGCCTATCCTGTTCAAGGTTAGTAGTCTTGCTGTTCGGGATAAGATTTGGTTTTCGAAATCCAAACTACGGGCTTCAGGCATCACCATGTCCGAGTTCCTAACAAAGGGGCGGCATGACGTGTTCATGGCTGCGAGGGAGAGATGCGGCGTCTCCAAGAGCTGGACTAAGGCGGGCTGTGTGTATGTCCTTGGTCCCAACGACACGCGTAATCGAGTTGAGTCCCTCGCCGAATTGGACAAGATAGCGCCGATTCCCAATGCCCCCGAGCCTAAATCGACAGTGCCAGACTCGGTTCGGACTCCTACTGCTGCGAAGACCGCCAGGTTAAAGCGAGTTGCCGCTTTGAAGAAGTGATTTCATCCCTTGTGATGTTTTACTGAAGGTCCGGGTAACATTATTTTTTGTTTTTAGTGTTTTTACCTTCACATTTTTATTGGTGATAATAGTTTTTCTGACATATTTTGAATGAAACTATAACCTTTTAACCTGTCAATGTCACTACTGTCATGAATGTCAATTTCTGTTCTAATATATGCGTTCCGTTTTAGGTAACGGACTAACGGTGCACTTGCAAGTTTATGATTTTTATGTTATTTTTTTAAGTTTGGTTCTGTTAATTAACTTTGTTACTCGGACTCCATTATTCACAGTTTTTTTATTTGTTTATTGTAATAACAACTTTATAACGCAACCGGCAGGTAAACTTGTTATTGGATTTTAGGTATTTTGTTTTTATTTTTATATGTATTATATTAGGTGAATTTAATGTCCACTGATGAAAGCAGTGACAACAACAGTTTTTTTTCTGTAACGAGTAGCGATGACAGTTATGTAAGCATTTCTTCTCTTGCAGACCGTCTTACTGCGCAGTTTTCTGATGTTCCTAAGAATTTTAACGTTATACACATCAACGCCCAGAGTATTCCGGCTCATTTCCACGATATGCTGGCAAGCTTTGACTGTAAAAATATTCATGCTATTCTTATTTCCGAGTCGTGGCTAAAACCTTGTCTCCCTTCTACTAGTTACTCTCTTCCCGGCTTCGTGCTCATAAGAAACGACCGGACGAGTGGTGGTAGTGGCGGTGTTGCCATATATATTCGCGAATATATTCCTTGCTCTATTGTCAATGTGTCTGCGCAGCCACCGCCATCAAATGCTGGTGAGCATCTTTTTCTTGAGGTCGAACTAAACCATTCAAAATTACTTCTTGGCGTGTATTACTGTCACTCTTTACGCGTGAATTTCTTCTCATCTTTCGAAAAGCTCCTAGAAATGTTAATCCCGTCTTACAGTCACAGCATAATCATGGGTGATTTTAATACTTGTCTCCTTAAGAAAGTCCAACGTTCTTCCTCTCTAACCAATATTACGGCTTCTAGTAATCTTTCCATTCTTCCACTAAGTGCCACTCATCATTTTCCAAACTCTTCTCCTTCACTTCTTGACTTGATTTTTGTCTCTTCTCCTGATCGCGTCGCTAAGCATGGTCAATGCTCAGCCGATGCCTTTTCCTATCATGATCTGATTTTTCTTTCTTATAAAATTCGCCCACCTAAGACTAAAGCCAAAATTCTAATGCAGCGCAATTTTGGTGGTATCAACGTCGACAGTCTTTGCGAGGATGCCAGCATGATAGATTGGTCTTCTGTATTTGCCTCTACTTCAGTCGATGAGCAAGTAAATTTTTTCACGACGAAACTTGTTGAGTTATATGATGTGCACGCTCCTGTTCGAGCAGTTAAGGTCAGACATTTACCAGCACCATGGCTGACGCAGGAAATTAAAACCCTTATGAACAAAAAAGCTTTGGCTAAGTCCAAATTTAAGCGTCGCCCTAATGATGCTAACAGGGAAAGATATGTCTCAATCCGTAAACACTGCAATAAGGTGTGTAGAAATGCTAATCGCCATCACATTCATGATTCTGTCCAAAATGGGGACACATCCAAAGTTTGGAAATTTCTGAAACTATCTCAAAAGATTTAGACATTGATGCAATGAATTATCATTTTACAGCTTCGTCCAATTTTGATAGGACAATTAAGTTAAACACGTTAAATCAACTTTCATCTCTTCCGACTCCCAGTTATTCTCCATTTGTTTTTGATCAATTTTCCGTATGTGATGTTAAGAAGAGCATACTATCGATTACGTCAAATGCAGTAGGAAGTGACTGTATCAGCCGCAAAATGTTACTCCCAGTGCTTGATTTAATCCTTCCCGTCATCTGTCACATCCTGAATTATTCTGTATCTAGCGGTGTCTTTCCATGTTCATGGAAAGATGCTCAAATAATTCCTTTACCTAAAAAGTCCAATCCCACATCCTTCTCAGAATACCGTCCAATATCTGTCTTACCATTCCTATCCAAAGTCCTTGAACGGTTAATTCACAACCAAATCAGCGCTTTCCTTTCCAAAAATAATCTCCTTAACCCCTTACAGTCCGGTTTCCTTCCTGGTCATAGCACCACTACAGCGCTTCTGAATATCACGGACGATATAAGATCAGCCATGGAAATGGGAAATCTGACGGTTTTGGCTCTACTGGATTTCAGTAATGCCTTTAATACGGTAGATTTCGATATTTTGCTTGGCATTCTAAGCTCTCTTAATATATCTCCATCGGTAATTGACTGGTTTCGTAGTTATCTGTTTGGTCGCCGGCAACGTATTTGTAATGGGGAGACTGTGTCTTCCTGGTGTAGCACTTCTGCCGGGGTACCACAGGGTGGCGTCTTATCTCCTTTACTTTTCGCAGTGTTTATTAACTCAATCTCCAACGAATTGATTTCTTTATACCACCTTTATGCAGATGATCTTCAAATTTACTCCAGAGCTCCTCTTGGAAATCTGTCTGAGGCTATCTTGACCATAAATCGTGATCTGGCTCGTATAAGTGACTGGAGCAAGAGACACGGACTTATGGTGAATCCCATAAAGACACAGGTTGTAGTGGTGGGCAGTTCTAGGACGGTCTCAAGGATCGACTGGACAACTCTTCCCCAAGTTTCTTTTGACAACTCCATTATTCCTTTTAGTGAGAAAGTTAAGAACTTGGGGATATTTATTGACAAAAACTTCTCTTGGACTGCCCAGCTGCAGGAAGTCAGCCGTAAGCTATTCGCATCTGCTGCATCTTTGAGAAGACTGCGTAATTTCCTGCCGACTGCTACCAAGATTGCGCTTGCACAATCTCTTCTTCTACCCATCCTTGATTATGCTGATGCCAGCTATCTCGACCTCACTGAAATGCAACTTGATAAACTTGAGCGACTTCATAATTTTTGCATAAGGTTCATATTTGGTTTGCGAAAGTATGACCATGTTTCCGAATTCCGCCTGAAACTCAAGTAGTTGCCAATCCGCCTTCGCCGAAATGCTCGTATTCTTGCCCTTCTGTACAATGTGCTTTTTTCGCCTTTCACCCCTCTTTACCTCAAGAAACGTTTCCAGTTTCTTTGCGACTCCCACACGAAAGTTCTTAGGTCATCGGATAACTTGAGACTTAAAATGCCAATGCATTCCACTACTTTCCAAGATAAATCCTTTACAGTCCAAGCCGCTCGTCTGTGGAATGCATTGCCAGTTGCAGTAAAACGCGCGCAATCGCTACCAATATTTGAAAGACTAGTAAGGGAGCATTACTTGTCACTGTGACCATTTATTTTTTATTTTTTTTTTGTATTAAATTGTTGTCACTTAGTTTCTTGCCTATATTTTTAGTATGTATGTATTTATGTATCTATAATTGTATTGTATTCTTTATATTTGCACCAAGTGCAGCCCCATTTTGTGTCCAGGCAATCTCTGTCCATTCCAGGTTGCCTGGAAGAGATCGCGGAATGCGATAAGGCCGCCAATTGTATGTTTTTTAGTATAAGTTTTCCTTAATGTGTGTATTTTTTTTTTTGATGTACAATAAAGTATATAATAAATAAATAAACTGGTTGCCGCTTGCCTACATAGATGTTTTATTCGCCACAACTATTTCATTTATATAGTGTTTTTGTATTTGCAATAAACTCTCTCGGTTCGCCGTCATATGGACACTTGCACCGGAATCAATATACCAATCATCTGTACTGAATTCTCCTTGAACGAAAGCGACACTGAAGGCACCTGCTTCCTTAACCTTTGATACAGGACATTGGTTTTTATAGTGTCCAATCTTCTTGCATCTGTAACACTTTATTTGTTTTGTGTTTACTTTGTTTGTTTTTTTTGTTTTGGTTTTGTTATTTTTTGTTTGTTTTGTTTATAATTTGTTTGTTTTTGTTTAGTAAACTGATTTTCCTTGTGAATCCGGTTGTAAAGAAAATTTCTTCCTTCCATTGGCTAGCGTCAAAGATAGATTTCAGCATGAGACCCTATTTGCCAATCTACAGGTTCATTACTTGAGGAATGTTTGTGGTAAAATAATAGTCCATAGATTTGGTCTTCACTTCTCACATTTATTAGCAACACTGCATCACACTAGAGTCCTATAGAAAATTATATGTAGCACTTACAGTTGATGGTGAACAATTATTACCCATCATTCTAAGATCGAAGGTCAAGGTCCAGAGAGGAGATTCCACAAGCAATATCGCAACTGTGGTCATACAATCCTGATCATCCTTGGACATGTGGACATCTGTGTTCAGAACCTTTTGCTAAGACCGCATTTTTCTTCCAATAATTCCTTAAATAGCGTGGATAAGATCGACCATTTTCTAGCTAGTTTAATCATGAGTAAAACCTAGGAACCCTGTCGACAATAAGAAAGCTTGGTGAGTCTCATGAATGCCACGTCTAAAGTTAGCGTCTCTTTAGAAAAATCCCAAAGTAATCACACGAGAAAGAAAAAAAAAGAAAGTAATACTTACAGCGTCTTCATTCTTATGCTCAAAGCATTTGAACTTGACTCTGGTCCCTTTAACTCCTCGAGACATCATTAAGTGCTTTTATAAAGTTTTTCCAATAAATTTAGGTTTAGTGAGTCAGACTTGCTCCAGATCAAATTGAAAAAAGAAACGTCAAAGTCGACTATCTGTCATCTTGCAAAAATAACGCTCTATTACAGGAAATTAATTATTTTTAAGTGTTACACGGTGTCATCAAATAGTTGCTTCAACTTTTTCCACAAAGCGTTAACGGTGTTCTCAGTCTTGATGTGAACGTATAACGAAGGATCGATGATCATAATTCGTTTCGCTTTTGCTTTTGCTTGCTCACTGTCACTTAAATCCGGTGAAATATTGTCCAGATCAATGCCTTCTAACACCATTAAGTTTTTCTTACCGCGAACGCCCAATCATCATAATTCTCGCGTCCTCTTAACTTGGGTACGTTGACTAAATAACTTGATGACGACATTATGCACGAAAAAACACTATAAAGATAAAGATATTCGAAAGATACGCTATTTAGATGTTTTATATAATTTTAAGTTTCCATACCAAAATGCATAAGAGCTACCTATAAGGTGTTGCTTCGTCATTCTGTCTGACACAGCTGGAGATTACAGGAACTTTAATGCCATAGAATTGAAATCTTAGTCAATATTGATACTTATTTGTAAGTTTTCCTAATTATTCTGCTACATGGATGAACAATTAACTTTTGTTTATTTACAGCTCTTGAACTGCAAAACTATTCAGACATAGAAGATATGCCAGCACAACAGTCTGAGTCAAGCTCAGAAGATGATCTGACTTTAATGGAGATTAATAAAATAGAAGTGGAAGAAGATCAAGAAGTATGGAGGAAAAGAAAAGCCAGTGACACGCAACGTAAGTATTAGTTAGTTTGAGATGTATGTAAAAAGGTTCGGGTATAAAATAAGAAGGCTACTGCTCGGTTCCCATAGGAGTAGTATAATGAATGTAAAAATATACATTAGTGTGTACAAGTAATGCATAGCGCAAGCAATAACATGAGACGTAAATCTAATGGAGCATACTTACTAAATAATATAAAAAATCATAAACACACTTCACCACCGGCAATGTAAAAAAAATAATTCTCACGCTATATTTTTTTTTTTACATTCCTATCTAATTGTTACGAAACAAATGGTCTGATCTTTTTATGAATAATATGTAGGTTGTTGTTTTTTATTATTTTTACATTCCATCGTAAATCTTCTAGAACAGTGAATGGACTTTGAAATAAAGGACTCAATTTTCCTCCAACTTCATTCTTTATCAATACAAATCATCTATAAGGTAGTGAACTGAGTTCAATAATTAGTTTTTCTTTACATTTAGTTAGAATTAAATTATTTCTAGCGTGTCTCTTTTAAAGTGTTCAAATCCATACAATATGTACTGGTTAAATCATATGAGAACCATGTACTGTTTGTCTGGGATGAGCTTTTTGAAGAAAGCAACACACAAATTCGAGTGGACCTGTCCAGACAGTGCAAGCATTTGTCAGTCATCTTGAAGCTCAACTCAGAACTTTGAGGAGCTCAACGAACCGACGAACCATACCAAAGTGAGAACATTTGTTTAGGCCGCAAAAATACTCAAACTGCCAAGCCAACAATCATAAAATCTACATGAATATAACGACATACATAGATCTCGCATTCACATTATTCTATATGAGGACCATGCAGCTTAGTGTCTGTAATGGTCTTTTGAAGAAAGAACCACACATATTTAAGTAGACCTGTCCAGTCAGTGCAAGCATTTGTCAATAGTCGAATAGCTCAACGTAAAAACCACTAAGGAGCTCAATGACTTGACGAACAATACCAAAGAAAGGACATTTGGGTAGGCCGCAAAAGTACTCAAACTGTCAGTTAACGTTAAAAATTACTGTAACCCACATAGTCCTCACTTTTACAATAATTTAAATTTGTCTCTGAGGGAGTGTCTGGGACTTAATTTATAAATTGCACGAATAGCCCTTTTCTGTAAAACAAAAATTGACTGAATATCGGCGGCATTTCCCCACATTAGAATGCCGTACGACATCACACTGGGTTAAACTAAATAAAGCCACTGTCATTACTCTAATAAAAGCACTTGGAGAAATTTTTAAACCCATTGGCTAACGATTCATTTGAAACTGTCCTGAATTTGTACTAAATGCTGTACATTTCCTGCTTGAAGATTCTAAAGGTATCTGATAATACCCTGAAAGTAAATCAAGATGGCTAAATAAAATAGCTCCTGAGAGAGAATCTAAAATTTTAGTTATATTAGGTAAAGGGAACTTGTCATCTTGAATTTTCTCGTTAAGTTTACGATAGTCTACTACCAAACGCCACCTCTTCATTATTTTTCTTTGGTACTAGTAATATTGGACTGGACCATTCACTTTGCCTTTCCTCTATAATATTTTATCATATTTTGTATTTGTTTATGTAGTTCTTTCTTTAAGCTTTGTGGTATCTGTAAAGTTTGGTTTTGTATATAGGATTAGTGTTAGGTTTTAATGTTATTGTTTGTTCATAAATATTAGTTGTTGTTAATAACATAAATGTTGTTGGCAAATGAAAATCACCTGAATACTTTTTTACAAATGTGTGATGTTTTTTCCTTAACATTTAGATGTTGTAATTTTAATAATGTTCTTAATGTTTTTGCTGTAGTGGCATTTGCTTTATTTTTATCACATTTATAGCACTCGTACTTGCACTCGTCGTATAAGGGTTCTAAGTTTGGTGTAAATATTGGAATTCGTATATCCTTTTCACTTATATTTAAAATTTTAATTGGTATTTTATCTTTATTTGCGTCCACAATAGCACTATAACTAGCTAAAAATAAATTATTCCCTAAATCTTCTGCGCAAATAATACTGTCTTTTGCACATGATTCTATTTTTATAAAATGGATATATTCGCATCGCGCCAGAATAGTTAAAAATTCGCAATTCAGAGTTTTTTTCTGAATTATCAAATATTTGCGTTGTTATTTCTTTTCTATTTATTTTTAATTTCAAAACCCTCGTCTCTAAATTTATTTTCGCTAGGTAAATACTTAAAAAGTCTAACCCGATAATACCATCGGCCTTAAGAGGTAAGTTATTAAATATATGGAACTTGTGTTGAAATGATTGACCACTATCCGATGATAATGTAAGATAAACATGACCTTTTGAGTGAATTTGTCCGCCTATGCCATTGACTAAAACATCATTTCTATAAATATTTATATTTAGTGGCAAACTTTCTTTTCATATAATTGACAAAGAAACTCCCGTATCTAATAACCAGTAATATGCATTATTTCCTAGTTTAAATGAAATTAATTTCGTTAATCCATTATAAGCATAAATGTCACTTTTATTCACGAAAACATTTTGATTGGTCTTTGTGTTCTGTTTCTTAACTAGTATTTTTCGTTGTCTCGCTTACTTGTGCTGAATAAATTCTGCGTGTATTTCTTCTATAGTCATTATTTCGAAAATTTCTGAATTAAAGATTCTTGTGATTCCCCGGGAGTGTGATTTCCCCGTGAATTAGGGTTACCGCGAAAGTTATGGTGATTAGAATAATGTTGTCCTCGTACTATTTGACGGTTGTCCTCATCCTTGAGCACCTTTTCCTCCATATCCTTGATGGTATCTTGAATGATTGGAATAGTTACCTCATTGTCCTCTGTTATTTGACTTATTAGTAAAATGCATAACATCACTTAAATTTGATGAAATTAAACACTCTTCATCCTTTGCAGCCTGTATATATGTAGCCTTTAACGAGCTATAATTGCGAGCTGCAACTGTAGTGCTTAACCTAGAATTTTTTAATCCGTCTGCAAACTTTCTAATTGCAAACATTCCATTAATTGGCTTTAAAATGGCTTACTTAGGGGACTCACCCTCTGCTAGTTCAGTCCCATATTCGTCAATGGTTCTATAGCCTTGTGAAATATTTTGAAGTCGCGACTGAATTGCCGTGAACGACTTTTTACTAATAAGATGAGTACGCATGTCCTTGACAAGTTCTGAAGTAAATGTATAAGTCGCAGCTATTCGTAATTTCGCATTTTCTGTGACCCTATTTTTCTAAACAAATTTTATTAAAAAATCGTTATCCGTCGCGTTAATCATTTCTGAATACATCTCAATGCCATCAATCAATCATTTCGCTACATTCTCCGTTCCATCTATAACTGGCAATAAACTACAAGCCGTTTTTAAGTGGAATTCCATTTTATCTATTTTAATATTTGGATACGTGCACAAATTATTAATCTCCACGTAAAGTTGTCTAATATTTTTGAAAATATCTGATGCTGATGATATAATCTTGGTATCCTGTTTTGATTTCAAAAGCAATTACAATTCGCTGCATTTATGAAAAATATTTTTCGCTTCACTTAACTTAATTTCTATAGTTTTTCCTACCTTGATTTTCCCTTTTTAACTAAATATTATCTTATTTCCTTCAATTTGTTACAATTTTCTACCAATGTCTACATCATAATCTAAAAATATATTTTGTTAATAATACCCATTAAATTATTTTACTAACTACGTAAAAAAAAAGTATAAAATTACATGCACCGGCGAAAGAATGTCATACGTTTCCATATTTGCAGCACAGTATCATGTTGCATGAGTGTTTGTGCACGATTGTAGACAATTTACCGTACAACATAATAATATCAATGGTGCATTTCCATTCTATTTTTAGAACTAGGTATTTAAATTAACTTACGAGTTCGTACTTATAGCCGAATATTATTTTGAACTATCACTCGCGATATTTTAAACTCACTGATGCATTTATCGATCATATCACTTTTTTAATTTTCACTTAAGTATGTTGATGGTAACTCACTGTTTAGGTGGATGGCACTAAGCATTATGCCGCAGCTTCTGCAGTCTGTCGTCCCCGTAGAGATGCGCGAATACGTTGGATAGCCTGTAGACCAATTTCGTCCTGGATCCACCGATGATGGCACCGTTTGTAGACACGTGCCAAAAAATAGCAGACTGCCGCGATAAACGCAGCTAGCATTATGTAGACGATGATGATCATTCGCTCCACATGTTCACCGACACCCTTCAATGTTGCCTCGTTGTTCCCAGCCGTGTTCTGGGTGATGAAAACTTCGTCTTTTTCTACCTTAGACCGACACTTTTATCTTTGGTAGCCGCGTTTTTTTTTTTTTGCTAGGTATTGTAGGATCAGGGATCCTGGGACGTTCTTCGTAGCTCCGGGGGATGTCACGTAGCTTGACGACTGCGAGAGGACTGTACGAAAAGGGACTCGCTACGGGTGGATAAGGAAATGAGCTGAGGGCGTTATATACTCTATATGTGGTGGAGATGAGTTAATGCTTACGGATGATTTGCGAGTGTTAGGGCTCAATCAATACAACGCAATATTAAATGGGTATGGTAGGACTTTGGATTTGGTTCTGTGCAATGATTTTGTTTCAGTGCGTGAATGTTTAACGCCGCTATCTCGTGTTGATAAATATCACCCAGCACTTTGCGTTGATGTAAATTTTGCGGAATATCAGAACTTAGAGCCCGCGCCTTATACCCGGTACTTGTTTAATAAAGCTGACTTTGCGGCCATCAATAGGGAAATATCAGCAATTGATTGGTTTAATATTTTTGTTGACAAAATCCCTTAATGACGCTATCAAATATTTTTACGACACTATTGCTGATATTCAAGGTAGGTTAGTCCCTACAATATCAGTATCTCACAGCTCTTTTCCCACCTGGTATACCCCTTCACTTAAGCGTTTGTTGAAAGAAAAGGCTAAATACTTCCGTAAATTTAAGTTGTATGGTAGACTCTCTGATGAAGCGACTTTTAAACATCTGCGTGAAAGGGTAAAACATCTTGAACAGGTGTGTTACTCGAATTACATTGCAGCTACTGAAACCTCAATTGAAAAAAACCCGAAATCTTTTTGGAGATTTGTTAAGCAGCGATCAAAGTCTAATGTCTTGCCAAGCTATTTTAAATATAATGGTGTGTCAGTATCTTCCCTTGAGTCCATTTGCAATGCGTTCTCTTCTCACTTTTATTCTACATTTCTTAACCCTGGCAGCTACTCAGGCCCACCCCTTAGTAATTGTTCTACCCAAAGTACTTCTAATCCTAATTTACTCTCCGATATTCATTCCATTGAAATTAATATTCATTATATAGGTAAGCTACTTAGTAAACTAGATCCCTCAAAATCAGCAGGCCCGGATCATTTGTCACCAGTGTTCCTGATTGGCTGTGCTAAAACTATTGCCTTACCGATATCGTTGTTGTTTAAAAAATCTCTATCAACTTGTATGGTGCCCCATATTTGGAAATCAGCCTTTATAACACCGGTCCATAAAAAAGGTCGCAGAAACGATATCGTTAATTATAGACCGATCTCCAAACTGTGTATATTGGCTAAAGTTTTTGAACAATTAGTTTATGATCAGGTCTATGCAGCACTTAGTTCATCCTTTAGTCCTTCACAGCACGGGTTTTTAAAGGGACGCTCAACAGTCTCCAACCTAGCATTGCTAAATGACTTTTTAACACTTAGTATGGACAAAGGGTCGCAGGTCGATGTCATTTATACGGACTATAGCAAAGCGTTTGACAGAATTGATCATAACTTACTTAAAGCAAAACTCTTTAACATTGGTGACCTACTTCGCTGGTTTTCGTCCTACTTAGATAACAGGTCTCAAGCTGTAGTGGTCAGCAACTAGATTTCGAGCTGGGTTTCGGTTCCCAGTGGAGTTCCCCAAGGTTCCCTAATTGGCCCATTACTCTTCATTATTTACGTAAACGATATTGACACGTGTTTCCATAACTCTAACCTTCTTTGTTTTGCTGATGATATGAAGATATTTTCTTCTATTTCATCATTTAGTGATATGGATGCTCTCCAATCTGACCTAACAAGACTCGATGAATACTGTCGCGTCAATAAATTAGACCTAAACCCTACTAAATGTTCCGTAATTTCGTTTAGCAGAAAACGCTTCCCTCTTCATACCTCCTATAGACTGAAAGGTCAGCCATTGCAGAGATCTGATGGTATTCGTGACCTGGGAGTATATCATGACTCTGAATTACAGTTTAAAGTTCACGTGGAGCAAATAGTGGCTAAAGCATTCAGAGCATTAGGCTTTGTATTGAGATTGGCAGCGTGTTTTAAGAAATTAAAAACAATCAAGATATTGTATTGCTCATTTGTAAGAAGTCATTTAGAATATGCTTCTCAAATTTGGAACCCGCGTTATGGCGTACACGTCGATCGCATTGAGGGTGTGCAAAATAGACTTGTTCGGTTTCTGTGTTATCGTTTGCGCATACCATACCATAGTTGTGATTATTTGGATCTTTGCAGGAAATTTCACCTGCAACCACTTACTAACCGTCGTCGACTAGCTGATTGCACATTTTTGCTCAAAATTATATCTAATGAAGTGGACTGTCCGCAGCTTCTGCGTAAGCTGTTATTTAATGTTCCCCAGCGATGTTTCAGATTTAATCCACCTATCGCTATTCCTTTGTCTTCTTCTAACTACAGGCAAAACTCATTTTTAGTGCGAGCGAGTAAAGACTTTAATGAATTATGCAAGCAGTTCTCATTTGACATCTTTTCAACCAAAGGCTCAAGCGTACGCAATAGGCTGAACCTTGAATTCTTCAAAATTTAAAATTAATTTCTAGTGTTAATGTTAGTTTTTATTTAAATTAATATTATTGTAGTTTATTTCTTATGTTTGGCGGTGCCGATTTGGCGATTGATACTCTTCTTTTCTTGATATCTTGTCGTGTATAGGATCTCTTGTTGTATTACTGTATAGCTAGCCGTGAAAACCTATAATTGGCTTAATGTCTCTTATTCTAGTTATTGCATTTATGTAAAGCTGTTGGTTTTCCATGTGATAAATAAATAAATAAATATTGATTTTTAAATAGAAATACATGTGTGTCCACTTCCAAGGGCTAAACTTCTATCTCTCAAACAAATGTCATGCCTACACCTTCTTAATTCAAACGGCTCTGCAATACTCTTACTTGCCAGTTAAAGGCCGCTAATATTAGGCTGTGACTACAATCGTCACAGTACCGAATAACGTAGCCCGTGGCAGGGTCGCCATGAGATGTATGTAAAAAGGTTCGGGTATAAAATACGAGTAAGATAGGAAAATATGTCTTTTTTTGTGTTATCGAATGCATGTGAGCAGAAAAGTAAAAGAAGTAATTTGTAAGTTATGAGTCTCGCAATTTTAACACTACTTTAGCGCTACTTTGGCGCAAATATCACACGGCGTATGAAATCTCCAAAAAATAATTCGTTCTTTATTTTGAACTAGCTGTTGTCTACGACTTCGTCCGCGTCAAACTCGTAAAACCGAACCAATCTCAATTTCGGGTTTTTAATTTTATATGCGCGGAACCCTAATTCTTTTTCTTTTCCGATATAAAACTCAGTTATTCCTTCTAACGTCAGTTATCTGCTGTGAAAGTCCCGTCAGAAACGGTTGAGCTGATTCTGAGATTAACCGGAACAAACAGAATGACATGCAAAAGTCAATGACCAAAAATGGTGCATTTATTTTTCGCGTCCACCTATCAAACTTTAGATGGAGAATAATATAACGAACCGTTGACCGATAAATCGATTTTGGCGGGAACATCGTAGTCGCGATCGGCTAACACTAGATGATTGCAACGTTCTCGAACGACTGATGGTACCTTAACGCTAGGTATTAGAGCAGTGATGTTATCTAATACGACTGGCTTGAGATTAAAGTGTAGAGCATCACCATGTACAGGTCGTATAGTGCATTCCGTCACCCCCTTTACTTGAGTAACTGAGTTTTGTCCTAGTCCGGCTATACTAAGATTATACCGGCGGAGCTTTAACCCGAGTGTTCGTGCGCACGCAGAGGTAATAGAACAATCCTGCACCCCATTGTCCACGAGTGCACGCACTGTACATTGAGTGCCGGCGGCGGTATTGAACGCGCGCACCTGACATGTCCCTAGTAAAACCATAACGGGAACGGTGGCGTAAGAATGGGCTGTAACGTTCGCTCCAGTGGTTGCGCCGGCGCTGGATGACGCTGGGTGAATGTGCAATAGGGTATGATGACGTAATCCACACACCGTACAACACATTTTAGATACTTACCTAAGCATTTTTCTGTGACGTGGTAGGTACGTAAACAATTTGTACACATGTTTTTCCTTGTTCTAACGCGAGTCTAGCACGAGAATCCAAGGATTGAAAGGTAGGGCACCGATAAATCAAGTGCGCATCACTGCAATGAGCACAAGCCACATTTGCAGATGGGTTAGATTTTGTGAGACGAGTGTTTAGATCCGTAGGCAAAATACTACCAGTGGCGGGCGGAGATTTCTTCCCCTCAAGGTTACGAGGGTTAGTATTATTATTGATATTAGATTTTGAAGATAAATGACTATTTTCTAAGATTTGAACATAATCTTGAAGAAACTTTAACAAGGCACAAAACTTAGGTATTTATGAAATGTTTTTTTGAGATTAGAAACGAATACGCGTGTCCGAGTCTAGCGCGCGCGAGGTTTAACAAAATAAGATAAAATCACCTATTTTTTCAATTTTTAAAGCTTGTAGTGCATGGTATGCCTAATAAATTACGTTTGTTAAAGTTTGAAGATCTTGGAAGTTACCCGATTTTAAAACTGACTGATTAACGAATAATTTGTCTAGATATGTTAAAGCTATAATACGATTGTTTTGATAACGCTCGATAAACTATTAAAAATCACTTCGTAATAATCAGCTGTCATCGGAACTCCTTTGACAATAGACAAAGCCGGGCTTTGTAAACAAGACGCTAAATAATGTAATTTTTCTATTTGCGAAATGGAATTATTATCGTGAATCGCCTTATAAATATCATAAAATGTTTGCCAGTTTTCTATTTTACTATTGAATGTTGGTAACTCAAGTTTTGGTAGCCGCGCGTTACGTCCTGTTTGCATGAAGTAGGACGCCCCCGCATGTGCGGGCGGCGTCGTCGCCTGCGACGTCCCGTCGACGTTCCCGCTCTTATCAGTAATCTGCAAGTCAGCCGCTGCACTGATTACGGCATAGTACAGACTGTTGTCAACATTATCTGACCCACCCTAAAATCAAACGACTATGGAGTATGGACCCTCTGCCTGTAACATTAAGGTTTATTTAATTTATATGAGCTTATCACACAAGTGCACGAGGACTCGATGAACAAAAATACAATAATAACACAGACATTATATATGTTTTTTGTTAAGCTATTTTAATCATTATCTCGTTAACATTAAAGTTGAAAAGCTTTTAAGTCACACTACATAATTACAACCCAATCTTTAATTTCGCATATTCCCAACAAGTTCTTGTGGCTTAGCGGTTCGATGCTGGATTGACGACGAACAGCATGTGGGTTCGAAAACACAGTCCACCTATACATCAGTTTCTTTTTTAATTTGTTTTCATTTCTACAATATTGCTTGCAATATTAAAGAACGACCAATATGATTTTCGCCTAATAACTTATCTTGTAAACGGGTGGGTACTTTAAAAAACTTTAAGTTCACAGTTCTTTATAATGAATACGAATATTTATTTTTCAACTACCCACTTATTACAAGTTATGTGAAAATATTACCATTTTAAAAAGTTTATGTATAGTCTGTAGTTCTTTACAATAATACAAGAAATAGTTTTGGAATATAAATTCTATATTGAAAGCAAAACAATATCTTTGTCGCAGGATTTGATCTCGAACCTTGTTTTTCTCAGTCTTTTATACAGACCACGAGACCAGAATTACTTGAACTCAATCATTAAAATAAGCTATTACACTTATCATATTATAACAAATAGTTATAAAATATAACCTAATGCAAACGTTTTAAAGATCAAAGGAGGATGGCGTGTTTGGCCCCACATTATTTATAAATTAACAAAGAGCCATTCACTTGTAAGTGTATATTTATTATAAATGAGTGTTTATAAGAGGATTATATAAAAAGTATTGAGTCACTAGAAGATGGGAATCAAAAGTTAGAAAAGATTTTTATTTACTTAAAAATGAGTCACTAAACGCACGGTAACGCACCATGTTATTGTGTGGCAGTTACTAAACGCACCATGTTTCGAATTACATTCCAACCTACTCATAATATGATTTATGTTGTTACTATTGTCAACGGTTACGCTTTTTTTTTTTAAATATAATACATGTAAAATATAATAAATAAAACACATAAGTAAGTTAGTATTAAATATAAAAGTTAAAAAACACATTTATATTTTTGAATAGAAATATGCAATACTAAAAATAATAATTATAAACGATCATTTTTGATAACGTAGGATGGAACGTTATGCTAAAAGCTGGTGGTATAATCTGTGTCAATTTGTCAAAACAAAACAAATTTGTTATTCCATTGTTTGTTTTCAACGGCTAACGTGGAATATCTACTGTTCTATGCGATTTTGTGGATTATTGATGACTTGGCTTTACTTTTGGACTGATTATTATTCTACATACCGACTTAAGACAACAGCTTTTACCTTTGGATTCCGATTTTTACATCGTTCGGCCTTAGTTACCCGTTAAAATGCGTTGTGTGAATTGTCAATTGCGCATTGCTCGACTACGGAGACATCGTCTGTCCGACGAAAGTGCTCAGGTAGTTGAGAGAGTTCAAAGATGGGTTTCTCCGCGTGATGTAAGTATTTTAATATATAATACTTAAGCTCAAAATCTTATATTATAAATATGTGCTATGACTGTTACGCGGCCCGCTTCCAAATAAGCTCATTACCTACCTCAGTAGCAACCCGTGGTGTGGTTTTGTATCCGTTTGATTGTTATGATCCACTCCACACCTACAAATGATAAGAAATGATCACATTCTTGCTTTTGATTCACTGACATTATTATAACATTAACTTGATGTATTTGATAATCTTAAACCATGGTCATAATTATTTTTAGGTGACTGGAGCCGACTTTATTTGTCATTCCTGTTGGGAGTTGATAAATCATAACCCAAATGAAGACCCTCAACAGCAACTTGGACATCGTAATGTGTGTGCTGGGTGTGGCAGATCTATTTTGAGAATCAGGAGCAGACTGGTCCTCAGACCAGAAATGTCTGAAAGAGAAGTGCTAATAGGAAACGTTGTGTCTGAATGGATAAGACCTCGCCAGGTTGGTAATTAAATAAAAAAAGATAAATGTGTTTGAACTAAATCATCGCTACTCAGTAGAAAAAGTGCCATTGCATGCAATTGCTGCAGATATTCCCTCTGAGATGATGGGTGTCACCTCTTATAGGTTTCCACAGATACCTAAATGACAATACCTTAGCATCCACAATTGCATTAAAAAATATTATGTTTTCTGTGGTAAACAAAAATGGAGACCTCAGAAATCAATTGCAATTCTTGCAGCTAATTGTGTTCAAGATGCCATTTTTGATTACCAATGCCAATTAACTCATTAAGCCCCGTAATTACAGACACAATAGAAAGACAATGCGTGCGGTCACCGGTGACCGCCACGAGGCTCAATGAGATAAGATTCACCAATTGATGAGTAGCAATGACTTAGCTAGAACACACCAAGTGACTGTTAATGATGTGCATACTCAATAACCTTTTTTTATAGTTTAGTGATTTTAAAGCTTTTCACTTTTATTGTTTCAGTTAACCGATAATGATGAAGTATGTGTGCCTTGCTATTTACGTGCACAGAGAGTGATTGACAGCTCTCACAGAAGTTCTGCCCCTGTTGCACCTTCTATATCTAGTGTAGGAGGTAGTGTACAGCCTACATCTTCACAACACATGGAGCAAGTTGTAGAGGTCATTCCATCGACATCTGGAGATCATCTTTTGAAACTATTGTGTATATGAATATATGAAATATATGAATATATGAAACTATTTCGACAGGAGAAAGACAACTCTCGACTCTCCAAGCCAATATCTCGAGATGTGTGACCATGAATAGATGGGTGGTTGAAGCTGTCAATGGAAGATTCAGTAGGGATTTCAAAATATTCCGTGCAGATTATTTAAATAAAAGGTGTCCTCATATTATGCAAGATTTTTCGATTGCTGCTGCTTTAATAAATCATTTTGCTGTTCAATTCAGGGAACGAACCAATGTCCATGAAGTAATACAAATAATAGAAGATAAAATATTTGAAAATAATGAACTCGCTGAAATTGTTCAACAAAATAATTTAAATATGAGACACACAATGTTCCAAAATATTACCCATTCAAATATAGAATTCCCTGAATTGACAACAGATGATCTGGAACTAATCGCACTGGGTACATATCAAATAAAACAGGCAAAATCATATGTTGGGGAGCACCTTAGAGCTCACGGAATATATGCCTTAGAAGTTTGCCGTGACAACACACCTCTAGAAGGGATATTTCATGACAGCCAACCATTTATCATACGTGGCAGAATTAAGTCGAGGCATGTAGGAAGTAAGTCCTATTTTACTTACATTGCAATAGATAGAAGGCTGGAGGGGCGAGGTGCCATATTAGGATATTATTGTCATTGTCCCGTAGGGACACGGACAGTACTCGTAGGTTGTTGCTCGCATATAATGAGCATATTGTGGTACATGGGTTATGCCAGACACCAAAGCTATGTTGCTGCACCAGCTTCGTTCTTGGATAATCTTTTAATTAGATAAATAATATATTAAAGATTATCTAGGAACAAACAGTAACAAGATAAAACAAATATACTATTACTGTATCAGTATTTATTACAATCATCATCCTCCTGCCCTTATCCTATTTTTTATCCACAACCTGTATTTTAAAATCTCAAGCAAAATAAAAGATTTTTGTATGTAAATATTGTTTTATTCAACAAACCTTTTGTTTAAAAAGCCAAGTCCTTAATCTATACTAATTAAAAAAAAAGTAATATTATAAAGAGGAAAGATTAGTTTGTTTTTAATGGATAAACTCTAAAACTATCCAACCGATTTCAAAATTCTTTTACCCATATAAAGCTACGTTATCATAGAGTAATCATATTCAACATCTACAGATACACGACAACCAATTTGGTTTCAAGTCAGGTCTCTCTACTGAAACGGCGATACTGTGTCTGAAGCAAACTGTCAAGTACTACACGGATAAAAATACGCCCATTTTTGCGTGTTTTCTTGATTTATCGAAGGCGTTTGATCTGGTTTCTTACGATATTCTGTGGCAAAAATTACACCAAACAACAATGCCCGAGGAACTAATCCGTACTTTTAAATATTGGTATGGGAACCAGATCAACGTTGTTCGGTGGTCAGGGGCGTATTCGACGCCATACAGGTTGGAGTGCGGCGTGAGGCAGGGGGTTCTGACATCGCCGAAACTTTTTAGCCTGTATGTGAACGCGCTTGTGGAGGAGCTCAGCTGCACACATGTCGGCTGCCATATCGATGGAGTCTGCCTTAATAATATTAGTTACGCGGACGACATGGTGTTGCTGAGTGCTTCTGTAGGTGGACTGTCGCAGCTGCTCGACATTTGCGCAAAATATGCTGGGCAACACGGGTTGATGTACAACAGCAACAAAAGTGAGTGGATGGTCTTTCAGGCTCGGGGAAGGTCCTTAAGCCAAACACCTAAAGTTAGACTGAATGGCTACCCCCTTAGTAGGGTAGAACAGTTTAAATACCTTGGGCACTTGCTAACCCCGGATCTGAAAGACGATAATGACATAGAAAGGGAGCGTAGAGCGCTGTCTGTTCGTGCGAATATGATAGCACGCAGATTTGCTCGTTGTTCAAGAGACGTCAAGATCACCCTATTCAGGGCATTTTGCACGTCCTTCTACACGAGCGGTCTGTGGGTGAGTTATACGCAAAAGCAGTACAGCGCTCTACGCGTCCAATACAATAATGCATTCAGGGTGTTGTTGGGGCTGCCTCGCTACTGTAGCGCTTCGGGGATGTTTGCCGAAGCGCGCGTGGATTGTTTTTATACAACCATGCGCAAGCGGTGCACATCCCTGGTGCGCAGGGTGCGGGTCAGCCCGAACAGTATCCTGAGCATGTTCGCCCAGCGATTCGACTGCCAGTACATGTATCACTGTGACATGGTACATGTGCGGGCTAATGTGGAAATATTGTTTTAATTGTATTGACTTGTATTTGTATTGTAGTGTATTTTATTTGACATTGTATTTGTATTGTATTTTATTGTATTGACATTGTATTTGTATTAGTTTATTTTTATAATTAGTCCGTGTTGGCCTTTAACTCAATAAATAATAATATTCTATGCTAATATTATAAAGCTGAAGAGTTTCATTGTTGTACGCGCTAATCTCAGAAACTACTGTTCGAATTGATAAAATATTATTGTGTTGGATAGCCCATTTATCGAGGAAGGCTTTAGTTAATATATCATCATGCTGCGATCTACGGGAGCGGAGTAGTAACTAAAGATGCGGGTGAAACCCCGAGGGACAGCTAGTATAGGTTATATAACATCGCGCTATGTCCTACGAGAGCAAAGCAATAACCAATTTCAAAACATAACGCAGGTGAAACCACGAGGAACCAGTCTTTAGAAGGGATCTTGGTCGCAACTAGACACGTTGAGTCAATTAAACTTAAATCTACATAAATTCTAACTAAGCTGAGACATCGTCTCATCTAGAGACTAGGTATTTCTCAGCTTAGTTTTTAGCCAATAATTATTATAGTTTCATTCGTTCTTCAAATTAGTCAACCTATGCTATATTCTAACTTTAGTTCCTAGCTCCCAGACGTATTTTTTATTTTAAGTAGGCAAGTCTAGATAGGTACCTCCTACCTATTCCGATTGAACACCTTTTTGATACTAATAAGCGTTATTTGATTAGTTTTAGGTTATAACGCTTTAGCTTGCGTATCTTTTTTCTCCCATCTTCTACAACTTACTGCCCATTGGCTTTTTTGCTAGTTTTATAAAGTTCTATCACTAGTTATAAGTTTCCATACTGCACGTTACTCCTAACAGTGGGTCCAATTCTACATACATTCTCGCCAGCCTCCTTTGCGTGTCTATATTATTATTTTATTTGTTCATCAAATCCTCGAGCAGTTGTCTGATAAGCTCATATAAATTAAATAAACCTTAATGTTACATGCAGAGGGTCCAAAGTCGTTTGATTTTAGGGTGGGTCAGATAATGCTGACAACAGTCTGTATAAGTCATCAAACGAACTCCAAAGACTTTTGACACACCTGTGCGTCAGGTTTCATGGCTAACTCCAAAGTTTGTATTTTACTACATATCGCAACAAATTCTTCGCGAATTGAATGTATTCGAGTATATCTCGCCTTGAACTACGATACCTTTGAATGATCTTGAATCATAGATTTTAATAAGTCATAAAGGATTTGAATATACGATATTTTATATATATACGATAAACATATTCGCGGTGAGAAAGAAGAAGCTTAAGTTTACCCTCCTCCATTTTGTTTCATACGTAAAGTAAAATAAAGATAATGGAGGTATAAAAATACGAACCTAAGTTGAGATTTATTAGATGTAAATGAATACATTTAGGTGAAATAGTTATGTAATACTGTTTGTTAGTGTATAATTACTATGAATTGTTCTCTGTTTTATGATTACAAACAATAAATTACGTGAATTTCAGAAATTATTGTAATATAACCCGACTAAATTACGATGACCTCTAAATCCGGATAGGTTACACGGCGAGTATGACCAACACAATTTTGAAGGATAAAAAACTTTTAAACTGCAAAAAACTAGCAAATCTCAGAGTTTTCTATTGAAATTGAACCTGAGAATGCCTGAAAAAACTAATCTACAGATATTCGCGCTCGAAATGGACCAAAAAATATGATTGAGTAGTTCGTGGAGTCGAAAGACGCTTTTTGAAGTTTCCTATCAAGAAACAGGCTAAAGGGTATAAGAAGATCACCACACTGTATCAGTAGCAGTCGTATTTCACCAGGTTTTAGTGGTTTTACCGCGCACGTGGAATTCTGGCCGGCCGGTGTTGAGTTCAAACCGAATCTGCTTCCTCACGCCGTCAGGTAGCGGGAGTGATGCGTTGTCGTTCACTCACAGCGAGGAACGAGTACAAGTGGCGGTAAATTTAAAACAAGGAAGGGACTAGGAAAACACCCCAAAGCCTGTTCAATTGTAAATGTGAGGACTATGTGGGTTTTATTATTATTTTTGTCCTCCTTTTTACAGTAATTTTTAACGTTGTCTAACAGTTTGAATACTTTAGCGGCCTACCCAAATGTCCTTTCTTTGCTATTGATCGCCAAGTCATTGAGCTACTTAGTGGTTTTAAGTTGAGCTATTCGACTATTGACAAATGCTTGCACTGACTGGACAGGTCTACTCAAATATGTGTGGTTCTTTCTTCAAAAGACCATTACAGACACTAAGCTGCATGGTCCTCATACAGCATAGTTTGAATGCGAGAACTATGTATATCGTTATATTCATGTAGATTTTCATGATTGTCTGGCAGTTTGAGTATTTTTGCGCTCTACTCAAATGTCCTTACTTTGGTATTGTTCGTCGGTTCGTTGAGCTCCTCAAAGTTCTGAGTTGTGCTTCACGATAACTGACAAATGCTTGCACTGTCTGGACAGGTCCACTCGAATTTGCGTGTTGCTTTCGTCAAAAGCTCATCCCAGTCAAACGTACATGGTTCTCATATGATTTGACCAGTACATATTGTATGGATTTGAACACTTTAAAAGAGACTTCGACATCTGATAGTGGTCAAACGCGAACCTATCAAATATAAAAAAAAAAAAAAACTGAGTTTGTTTCGGTGTTTCTTCTCAGGGTAGTCAGCTAGGAAGCACCGGACTACTCTAGCTAAAACTGACAAAAAAAAAAATGTTGACGTGTAAAAGTGTTGTTAAAACCTACTTACAAAAATAAAATCATTCATTTATCTTTTATTCCAGTAGCCTGTATTTGCTGTGTTGGACATATTTTCAGGTTTATGCCCAGTGTTTCTTTCCTGGTTATTTGTAGACTGCTGTCTATTATGGCTGGAGGGTTTTAGTGGAGGGAAATCATCCATTCGAGGCGGTGGTGTAAATGTGTTTCTAGGCTTGTCTAGTGGAACTTTCCTATTGCCTGTATGTGCCATTTTTCGTGCTCAAATTTCTTTGTATACTTGGCAGCCTTTGTAATTAGCTGGGTGGCCGTCATGGCGGAGAGTACAGGTGGCTGGTATGCTCTTATCCTTTTTTGGGCAATCTGTAGTTTTGTGTCCTTGTGCACATTTGACAAACCTGTATGGGTGAATACAGCTGTTTTTGGTGTGCCCATATTGTTGGCACCTGAAATTTCTTGACTTTCGTGTGGTATATGTATTCTATACTTATTTCTGGGTTACTGGGGCTAGGTTCTATGTTAAAAAGAAACATGTTCAGGGGTTTTTTGTTTTTCTGGATATTGCTTAGACAATTTCACATCGTACCCTGTTCCCTGTTTTTCTTTTCAATTTCTTCTATTATAGACGATTTTGGAGTGGTGTGATGCAGATTTTTTATTACAATTCTGTAGCATTTATTTTGCTTCTGTGTGAAGGTATGACCAATGAGACCAGTGGTCCGGATGAGATGTATTAGGTCATATATTTCGGTTGACTGTGTCATAAGTCTTAGCTGATCTCTGTTAATTTAGATAAGTCTTCGATGCCATATAATGTAATACAGGGTGTAAAAAGACATCACAGAGCCGTTAATTATGAATATGTACGTATAACAAAATAGTTTTGCGCAAAAATTGCTGGGTAACGATTTTTATTTTTAGGTATGATAAATATACTATTTTTATTTGGCGCAATGTAACGCTAACACAGGCAAGTAGAGTTAAACTGCGCCCCTTCGCTCTAAGCCACGTAGGTATTTGTTGGATACGTTTGATATTCATTGCGTTTTCATAACTGCAAATTCGTAATTTCGAAAAAAAAAAATAGAAAATTCTGGTAATATTTGTTTGTAAAAAAGTTAAGTAGTGGCACTTACAAATTCATTTTCGAAAAAATTAAAAAAAATGAAATTCGACTTCTACCTTCAATATCTCCAGAATCAGTGGTTTCCAATGGTCTAAAACAAAACCAAATAATTGGTAGAATATGTGGCTTTCGGTTTCGGAAACTGCCTTTTCACACCCGATATAATAGGTGGTGGTTTGCTGAGTTTATGAGTTATGTATATTAGTATGGATCTTCTGTTAACTCCTCGGTTAGATCTACAGGTAGCCCGTTGTATCTGTAAGACATATTGATTCCTTTTTCTGTTCTTTGTTCGAGTTTTTGAGTATGTGGTGAGCTATTGGTATCGTCTCTTCCTTTTTGGGGTGGCGGTCTGTAGGCACTTTTATCCGGGCCTGGTCACCTACTCCCGCGCATTCTTCGGTAACATATTTACCACACGCAGGCCCGGGAACCTGCAAGCGCCGGTCGTTAGACGGATCGCTTGTCAAATTAACATTCGTATCGGTCATATTTCCATTATTTTAAAGGTGGGACATACGCATGTCGCTTCCCCAAGGCGCCATGGCCACACTTTTAGAAGGGATTTAGTCTTCCTTGGCTTGTGGTATACCAGTGGTCAGGTTAATTAACATGACCAGTGTATGAAATTAACGTCATTGATGTTTTTTTTTGTAAAATAGAAACAGCTCTACTTGATTCGTTCACATTAGAGCCGAAAATTGTGAACCATAAAGTCCCTGTCATATGATTCTACTTCGAATTTGATACTTACCAGATTTATAATCACAGGGTCGCCCATTGCGAAGATAACAAAACAAGACATACGAAGAAGGAATCTAGAAGTAAATACAGAAGAACAACAGCAAAAGAAACAAAGAGACACGGAAGTTATCCAGAACACTCAAAACTTTACGGCGAAACTTATTCCGGTATTCAAAGAACCTTTACCTTTTCCAAAACCTAGAGTTAATGTTATTAATACTAACACTACTTTAGACTCAAATTGCCGTAATATTTATAGCAAAAAATATTTAAAGTATAAAATAATGAACAAAGGTATTGGCAGTAATGATATTAACGGACATCGAAGACTTTGTGATATAAAAAATCGTTTGAAATGTGATATATGTCAGCGTAGCTTTAATGGAAAAACAGATTTAGCAAGACATATTCGTACCCACACGGGTGAAAAACCTTTCAAATGTGATGTCTGTCAGCGTTGTTTCAGTCAGAAGGGTAATTTAACAAGCCACATTCGTATGCACACGGGTGAAAGTCCTTTCAAATGTGATATATGTCAGCGTAGCTTTAATGCAAAAACAGAGTTAGCAAGACATATTCGTACCCACACGGGTGAAAAACCTTTCAAATGTGATGTCTGTCAGCGTAGATTTAACCTAAAGAGTACTTTAATAAAACATATTCGTATACACACGTGTGAAAAGCCTTTCAAATGTGATGTCTGTCAGCGTTGTTTCAGTCAGAAGGGTAATTTAACAAGCCACATTCGTATGCACACGGGTGAAAGTCCTTTCAAATGTGATATATGTCAGCGTAGCTTTAATGCAAAAACAGAGTTAGCAAGACATATTCGTACCCACACGGGTGAAAAACCTTTCAAATGTGATGTCTGTCAGCGTAGATTTAACCTAAAGAGTACTTTAATAAAACATATTCGTATACACACGGGTGAAAAGCCTTTCAAATGTGATGTCTGTCAGAAAGGTTTTAGTGAAAAGCATCGTTTAACATGGCACATTCTTACGCACACTGGAGAAAAACCTTTCAAATGTGATGTTTGTCAGTGTTGTTTCAGTCGGAAGGATAAATTAACACGCCACATCCGTATACACACGGGGGAAAAGCCTTTCAAATGTGATATCTGTCAGTGTTGTTTCAGTGAGAAGGGTAATTTAACACGCCACATTCGTATGCACACGGGTGAAAAACATTTCAAATGTGATGTCTGTCAGTGTTTTTTCAGTCAGAAGGGTAGTTTAACTAGACATATTCGACTAACACACTGCTAACATTATCGTTAAGGGTTTAGTTTAAGCAAATAATGTTCTTATCCGTTGTGTGTCGTTAATTTGTGGCAAATAAATACTTTTTCTTTCTATAAATGTCGACACAGATACGTATATCTAAGTCTGATTTAGCAAAACATAGTTGAAGACGTCACAATGGGTAAAAAATCTTTCAATTGTGATGTCTGTCAGCAGAGAGAAGCGTTATTCAAAAATACTCATTAGTACACATACTAGAGAAAAATCTTGTAAGTGTGATATTTGTCAGTTCATTCATTCGATTTTGAATTTATTAAGACATACTAAAGAGAGAGGGAGTCCTGTAGGGTAGTGTTAACATCGTCCGATACCTATGATTTAAAGTTAGTTTAATTATGAATTGATTTTTTATTTTGGAAATAATTTTTATGGACATTGGTTAATTGTATAACAAATCGTCGTTACAAATCGTCGTAACTCATCGCACGAAGATGACGTCTAATAATATTGAAAAATGCAATCAGTGCAATTTAGTGGTGAGTTATTAGCCTTTATCCAAAATAAAGTAGACATTATGAACGAAGAAAGTTTGGTCAATCTGTGTGTGTCGAGTTTTTCTACAGAGGAGATCGAAAGTGAAAAGAGCTTGCTATTCGAATCAATGCCTACTTCAAAGAAAAAGATAAATAGAAGGAAGGATGGACGCAAGAGATATTTATTTGACGTTGTAAGCCTTTTTAACCGACTTCGAAAAAGGAGGAGGTTATCAATTCGGATGTTTGTATTTTTTATTTTTTTTTATGTATGTTCGGGCATAACTCAGTCATATATTGACGGATTTGCAAAATTCTTTTTTTTGTTCGAAAGGGGTTTATTCCGAAATGGTCCCATTTAGACAGACAACGGCACTCTTCAAAAATGGACAGCAAATCAACCGCGATTGCTGCTATCGTATGTCTATGAATTGTTAACACAGTTAAATGGGGAGCCACAACTAAAAAGTGAAAAATAAAAAACTTTTTTACAAAAAAATAGAACCGACTTCCAAAACAAAGCGCAAAATAACTTTAATTTCGGAAGTCGGTGTCAAAAAACGAAGACACAAAACAGGAACACCGACTTCCAAAATTAAAGTTATTTTGCGCTTTTTTTTGGAAGTCGGTTCTATTTTTTTGTAAAAAAGTTTTTTATTAAAGAGACTGATCCGGATTTATTTCCAGTTTTTGTTGCAAGGTCCTTACATAAGCTACCTCCAGTTCATTTTGACCATGTTGCTTTTTCCGACAAAGCTCATAGGATATACTGTTCACCCAAAATTAATAAAGAACGATTAAGGAGTCGTGTGTTACTGAAGAAAAGTTGAACGAAGTCAAAAATTAACTTATTTGAAAAATGCATGTTTGGTGAACAATAGCTTTGACTGTTATGTTAGTAAAAACAGAGGTGGAGGTAATAATATATCAAATAGTTATTTTACGGATAGCGGACCGGCCGGCCTACCCCCTGTTTTGGATGGGGAAAAAAATACACCGCAAAGTCAAGCAGAGCAAAGTGAGTTATGTCGAGAGCTACTTGTGTAGCTGCCGCGCGAGCGGCGGTGTCGTCACATTGTTGACTACATATTAGAAAAAACCCGAATTCATGTCACTCTGCAGATGATAAAAGCAAAGGTGCAGAGAAAGTACAGTTCGTATAAAATGCATATGCGTGTGAACGAGGGACCACACTGGTATTTCGCAAAAATAAAAATTGTAGGATTTAGTAGTAGACCTAAACTAATTGTAGAAAAAATCTGGGCATTTGTAAATAAATGTATTAAAAACTACAACCCTTAAAGTGCGGTCCCTCAGGCTTTCAGCCAGATCTCGCAAAGTATCTGAAAAATGTAGGTATTGTGACTACAGACATTTAATATAGAATTTGAAAAGATATTTACTGAATTACATACCACAAAGCATAAAAAAATATATTACGACTGTGGTCATTCCACACAAGAAAGATAAATATTTTAGTGAATATTACCGAATCAAATAAAATCTTTCTTTTCCCACTTAAAGTTTAAGTAAAAGACTTAGGACATATTGTCGACGTAATTAGAAGATAGCAATTATTAAAACTGGTCCCTCAATCCTCACCTCCACAGACATATGTGCATGTTCTAGTTGCTAGACGAGAGGCATATTAGAAAGTCTAGTGAACTTAACTTTTAGTACTAAGTTTCTACTAAATTATAGGTATCTAAAATTGTGTATTTCTTACCTCATAGCTGAGATAATATTATTTTTTAATCCGATGAAAATAGATATAGTAGTGTGACCACACAATGAAACAAAATGTAGACAGCACTATTATACTTCATTTAATTATAGCATTAGACGAAACGTAAACAAAGTTTTACGGTTAAATATTATATGGTGTATGTGTATTTAATTAAAAATATATTACAAAATTAACTAATCAGTTATTATAATACTTTTCAAGTGGCACGTCTTATTTTCTCTGGTTTATAATATATATGTCGCCGCGAGAGCGTCTAGCTGCTAAAATAACAATCATTACTAATTATTTGAACTAATATTTGAGATTTAAAGTTAGTTTAGTTAATTTTGCCCGCTATGGGATCCATCTTCAACTATGACACAAGGTGATAGTTCCTATTTACATTCAGCGCCATCTATTGGCGTCTTGATGGAATCAAACCTTTAATAAGTTATGAGTATCGATTATTAAACTAATTGCAATATTTTTATTAAAACTAAGGGTTAAATAAAATCAAGGAAACATTTATTTAATAGCTTCTGGATTATTGGTCATTTTAACAATTGCAATGAGTATAGTTTTGTCTATGTCTTACATTACCAAAGATGGCGTGGTTTGAGGGAGATTTAAAATGATCAATACTTGGATGTTATAATTTAAAATGAAAGCTAAATTGGTTTCAGTATTATATCCCGAACTATAAATTCATATGACTATTTAACACAACAAGTTCTTATGTCTACCTTTGTTTGTTTAAAATTACTAAAATTGCCGGAAATGTTGTTGTTGAAAGAAGTAATGAAGCTACTAATTTAACTTAAGTTATAAGAAATGTTTCAGCATTAGTAATTAATAACTATTGTTTATTGATTACATAATTAATTAATAAGTGTTTTGGTATTGTTTGTAAGTTTTCTTAAATAAGTAATGAAATTCTGTATTGGAATATGGTGTTTCCGCCCACTTGAATGGGACGCGTGTGTGCTGTGCGCGAGACTAGAGAGTATGCACTTACAGTAGTTTTGTCTAGACTAAAAAAGAAAAAGGAATCGTGATAGATTGTGTTTCTCGACAAGTGTTGTAATATAATTAAGTTGTAAAGGAATTTCTCCAGAGTTTCTTATCTGTCAGTTCTTCTCTGAGAGAACAAGGCCTTGGAACTGGCAGGCCACATATTATGTAGTTTTAGTTTGTTAGCTTCAGATGACTGATCAACTCTTATGCAGTTCCACAAGTGTCTGTACATGGTTTAAATGAAATAAAACCCATGAGTTTCAGTCAAGTGTTGTGTTTAATTGAAGTTGAACCACCATTCCTACCAACAATGAGAAATTGTACCGGAGACACCTATCTACGAGTGATCTGAGTAGTGATGCCTCGTTATATACATATCGGGTGTAAAAAGACAGTTTTCGAGCCGAAAAAAAAATATTCTACCCATTATTTTGATCATTTTTTTTCCACTATACCATACCTGGGAATCCACTGATTCTGGAGATATTGAAGGTCAAAGTGTTAGTACCAGAGGTCGGAATTAGGTAGAGTTATTTATGTACTTGCATCGAAATGTTGATATTAATATGGATCTTCCCGGGATTTCTAATGGACAATACCGTGTGGCCAACAATATTACAAATAAATAATAATAAAAACCTCTATTGTTTTCTTTTGTTCTCATAAGCTATGTCCTTTTCCCAAACAAACATCACCTGAATTTTCGTTTTTTTTTTTCCAATTTACGCATTTGAAGTTACAAAAACGCAATGAATATCAAACGTCTCTGACAAGTACCTACGTGGCTTAGGGCGAAGGGGCGGTGTTGAACTCCACTTGCCTTGGTTCGCATTACATTGCGCGCAGTATTTTTTTTTCATACCTAAAAATAAAAGTCGTTTCCCAGCATTAAATTTTGCACAAAGCTACTTTGTTAGATGTATAGTATGCCTAGTTGACGGCTTTGTGATGTGTCTTTTTACACCCTGTATATTATTATGTATCACAAACTAAACAATGGGGGTAATTTAATTTAAGGTTTCTTTTGTTTGCGTTCGGAAACAGCTTGTTAGTCAACTAATTTATAATTACGAGTGACAAAAAAAAATTAAATGCTATAAAAAAACTAGGACTTCATAATCTTCCTTTATCTACCGATATCACTGTTCTATGAACGAGCGTTTCTTTTGCTATGATGATCAATATTTTAAATAAGTACTGACTAAAGTGTTGTAATTATATTTCGTTGCTTCATTTTTCAGATATGATTATAACAACGTAGTACCCTTACCTACTCGGTAACTTTGCATGTATTTAAAGATTTTTAAATTTTAAAACAGTAGTGACGTACTGGCTGTATGTCTGCCTCTTGTTGACATTGACTTTTAGCTCATTCCTTTTTCGTGCGCGGTAGCTATCGCACGTGGCCTGCAGGCAACATGCTAAAAAGGTGAGCACAATCACAAATTGAGCCCTATCTTCGAAAACTGCATCAATAAGTGAACTAAAAGTGAAATATTAACAGTTTTTGGGTGACCTAAAAGTGAACAGTGAAATATTAAGAGTTTTGTAAATGCTCTGGGATTGACTGCGAGTCAATAACTTTCACATTTTTTCAAAACGAAGGTATAAAAGTTATCCCTACTTCTATATTGTGTCGGGGTTGACTGTGAGTCTTCAACGACGACAAATACGCCCAAATTACGTACAAACTGAAACAGATGTAACGTTACCGTGCCACTATTTAAAATAACTGACATTTTATAAAACGAAGGTATCAAAGCTATACTTACCTACTTCTATATTGCATCAAGGTTGACTGCAAGTCTTCAACGATGACAAACACGCACAAATTACGTACAATTTAAAACGATGTAACGTTATCGTGCAACTATTTAAAATAACGTTGACATTTTTTTAAAACGAAGATATAAAAGTTATACCTACTTCTATACTCACTACATACTATTATAGTCGTTCCTATAAAAATCTGTTTCGAAAAATTACATATCAGATGTTACTACTTCTACTTTTTTGCTTAACTCAAGCCTAGTCTATTGTAAATCCACAAAAACTGTTTTCGGTCGTTCACGGAGTGAAATTCGAGCTGCAATAAACAGTGAAAAAATATTGAAAAGTGCCGTCTCATCAGTGGTGAAAAACGCCACGTTCCATTTTTTTTTTGGAGTAATTATAACTGGATTAAGCCAAGGACTAGCGCAAGATTCGATAACATTGAGAGCTAACATGTTATCTATTTCTGTACATAAGGCTTTTTGTTTTTCTGGAGAAAGTCGATGGCAACGTTGCCTAATTGGTGGATGGTCTCTCGTGTCTATTTGATGTTCGACTAAATGTGTTTTTCCTAATGGTTGGGTTTCGGTTGAAATGTTTCGGAATTGATTTATAATTGAATCTGATATCAGTCTCTGAGTATCAGTCATTGTATCGTAATGTATTAATTTTTAAGCTATTGCATAGCTTCTATCGCGGGCCTTGAGCGTGGAGACCGAATCCAGAAATTCCGTAACGAAAATAACCTAACACCCCCCACTCCGACCGGCACAGCGGTGATACTTTTTAGTTTTGCCATCTATCGATGAATAGTGATGATGATGATGATGATGATGATGATGATGATGACGATGACGATGACGATGACGATGACGATGACGATGACGATGATGATGATGATGACGATGATAATAATGATGATGATGACGGTGGTGATGATGATGATGATGATGATGACGTGCGTGTAAAAAGTGTAACTTGAATTAATATCAAAGAAAAAAGAAACAGGAAAAAAAAAATTATAATTGCATAAGTTGATAAAAAATGCTATGCAATAGCTTTACCGCGGCAGTCTCCGAGTGCCACACGTCTTTTTTGCTTTCCGCGGTAATAATAAAAGTTTTTGGATTATTCGAATCAGAAGAGTCTATGGCTTGTAAAACATCTGGGGCTAAATTGAATAACTTCCAGAAATCTATTCCTAAGATAAATGGTTCAGTAATGCTGGGTATAACGTGAGCAGTTATGATGAAAGAAAAAAAGAAAGAAAATACGTTTATTTACGGTTAACATGACGCAAAAAACAGAGAAACACAAAAAGAAAAAGAAAAACAACGGTGGTGATGTTAATTTTTTCTTTGAATATAGGTAATGGGTAACTGAATAGTACCTATGGAACGGATTGATTGTCCATTAGCTACGGTACCTAAAATAGTTTGTTTATGATTAAGTTTTTGACCGTGTTCTAAGAGGTTTTTATGCGAATTGTTACCTAGAATGGTAATTGCAACAGGTAACAGGAAGACGGATTACGTACTCCATACTGAAAATGATATGAGAGAAGCAATTCTGATGATTGAAAGTGGGATGAGTCTTCGAATGGCAGCAAATGAAGGACATGTTAATTTCATGACATTGCAAAGATATGTAAAAAAGGAGAAAGAATGTTCAGAACAAGAATAAAAAGTTTAGCAATATTATAAAGAAATTTTATATTTGTTAATACTTATTTTTTCTCATATTATTGATTGTTTTCTATTATTTTAATGTTGTAATATTGTGTCCCTTACCCTGTAACAGAGTACCCCAGATGCGGGGCTCATTGTTACAATCGACTGATCTCATTAAAGTGCCATTTTAAGTAGGTTGTTGCTAATATTATTTAAGTTTAAATAATTATAAGAAGAATAGAAACTATAATAGTCTCTCCTTACCAGCAGTTATAACTTATAACTTTTGGCAGTTAAAAGTTGATAAAATTCATATTTTCGTCACTACATTGCCGTTTATTTTTTTGTATCACTGTGCCCACCTTACCCTACTTAAAATAACCGATTTTAAGGAGAAAGCACCTGTCTTTATTATAGACTGTACAAGTCAAAACGATAGTTTAAAATTGAATCTTCAGTGCCAATACCAGATAACACAACTGGTTATTGTTTAATTATTAACGATCGACTTGTGGAATATAAACCTTTAAGTAATATAGTGAGCAGGTTATCATGACTGCCATTGTACATGTTCAAGGTTTTAAAACAGAGGCAAATAAATTTATCATTTTGGAGGTATGCGGAACAGGGTGTAAAGTTCCACAACCTCCATTGAAAAGGGAGGATCCTCAGACCAGACGGGTGTTGTGTCTGGTCCGGGCAACTGCCCAATGGTTGATTTTCGGACTGTTGTATATGTTCAAATCGCGCGGAGAACTCTGCTTGCGCGATGTAGAATTCTTGCTATTTTTTAGTTCGTGTGCGGCGTCATAGATGTCGCTACATCACTCCCCTCCGGAGATCGATGGTTCTTGATGAGTCGTCCATACATCTTGTGATGCTTGCCGGGCCAGTGGAAGGTTGGTTCCAGTGAGTCGGAACCGGAAGAGCCGCATAGTTCACGGTGAGTCGGAACTGTCTGCGGTGATGCCCCAGTGAGTCGGGGTGTTGCTATCCCAGTGAGTCGGGATGATGCCCCAGTGAGTCGGGGTGATGATGTCCCAGTGAGTCGGGATGATGCCTCAGTGAGTCGGGGTGATGATGTCCCAGTGAGTCGGGATGATGCTGCAGGCTCCAGTGGGTCGGAGCGGTGCTGTGCGACGTAGTGGCTTGACTGCTGGCGTCGACCAGGAGAGGTTCTTCGACCGGCCGAAGGTGCTGTTCGCTGCGCTAAGATCGCTGATGAGGTTGATGGTGATGAAAGAGGCTGAGGATGCTGACCAGGAATGCGCATCCGCTGCATGCTGGTGGTCAGGATACCCGTAGAAGCCGTTGGTACTGGCTGGCTGTATGACTCGTTGCTCAAGAGCTTGAAGGAAGCGATGATGATGACGTCACGCTGAAGTAGCTGCACGAAGGCTGCGCTGACGTTCATGCTCGAGGGTCACCAGTTTAAAGGTGCGTGGAACAGGGTGTAAAGTCCCGCAAACCTCCGTTGAAAAGGGAGGATCCTACGACCAGACGGGTGTTGTGTCTGGTCCGGGCAACTGCCCAATGGTTGATTTTCGGACTGTTGTATATGTTCAAATCGCGCGGAGAACTCTGCTTGCGCGATGTAGAATTCTTGCTATGTTTTAGTTCGTGTGCGGCGTCATAGATGTCGCTACATCTACATCACGTCGGGGTCACCAATGAAGTGGGGTACGTACGTGAGAAGAATGAAACACAGATGTCCTCTTGAATTGGTATACTGACCAAAGTCCACATACACAACACTTATACAGTTAAGAATGGAAGGTGAAAGTCAGACACAGATAGAAGCACAATGTTTCCACAGCACGAGAAAATGATGATAGAAAAAGTACTTGAACAATAGCTTAGTAGCAAGCGCGCGAGAAACATAAAATATTAAAGGCGGGTAGGCGTATATTAGTGCAGGCGGGTAGTCGTCTCGATAGCAGAGCGACGTTCTACCGACTGACGTGACGTAAGGCGAGCGCCCGCTGCGCGGACGCCGCCAGCGGTCGTTAGCCCGCGCACCTGCTACTCGCATAACATTTAGATATAAACAGAAAACATCTGTTTGTCCGTGAGTCGACAAACAGTCATGTCGTTAATAATGTTAACGTTAATATTACTTGTTAAGATATTTTACATGTTGTATTTATATTCTATTGTACAATATTATATTTAACTACATAGGGACGCTACATCATAAAAGAAATTGCTGTGGGGGACAGTGTAACAATTTTTTTTTAATTTTTAGAAAAAAAAATCGTTTATAATATCGTCTTCTTATTGTTTACATTAAAATCAGCAGTCTTTAACCTTCGTATTAGAATTGCAATTATATCAAGTTTATAATTAAAAACTACTTCTTTTTTTAGTTTTCTGAGATCACAAATTTGTTATAGTGTGCCCCAGGGGTGGGGTACAGTTTAACAGCCATAGGGGTACACTATAACAATAGATTAAACATAAGTACATTAAACGATGTATGTTTTGAATTTTTCCGAGGGAATACCTTCACGGGAGGCAGCTCATTATCTGTAGCAGCCATTCTGTTACTTTATTAAGTTGTTTTGATCCTTTTGATGCTAAAACCCGTTTTGGTTTTTGTACCGCGGTCGTCCTGATCTTATCAAGGCAAAAGAGTCTAATACTGTCATCAAAACTCGGACTGCTTCTCATTTCGTCTTCTAGATTGTTCTAAAATAATAAATAATGAAAATAAATTGTTTACATGCTTAACATTTTTTAGTGGTTTTATTAGCATTGTACCTAAATACTAATAAAACCATTAATAAATGCGAATCTATGAAACATAAGATAATAAAAATAAATAGGTAAATATATTAATTACAAAAAAAAATAAGATTTATATCATTAGCAAATTAGCCTACACGATGTAGGCCAATTTGCGTCTTTTATTCAATAGGTCTTCTAATAATTTCCGATGTAAAAAACCTACAATGTACCCGTTACATTGTACCCGACACCATATTGTTTAACCTGTGAACATCTTTACGCGCGAAACCGCCACATCCGTCAACATCCGCGCTGTTTCCCGCCATTGACATGTTTACGACTTTGTTTACATAAAACGGATCGCTGACGCTTCTATTGGTGCGAGGCACTTGAAGTTTTTTTTATTGGGTTGTTGAATAAACAGACCTTATCATAAAATGTAAACAATACTTGTGTTACGAGAGTTGAATTCTAATCAAATGCTGTTATAAACGATTTGGCGGGAATAGTGTCTGTTCACGTGATAAGTTGGTTTCTGGTAAAACCACTGTATCAATCTACACGAAATTTTGCATGTTACACTATGAATAGACAAGTAAACTAATAACATTGTTTTTTTTGTACAGTCCGATAAAATATTTTCCTATTATTCATACTCAAACTTCATATTACGGAAACAAAACAAAGTAACTGCTTTTTCAAATTGCGTTTCTGCGTTTGCGTTGCGTTTTGTGTTGCGTTTTTTTTCTAATACGATGTAATAACTACCTTAGAATAAATACATACCCTCAAACTTTGAATAACACATACAAGCTCACATCATTCACGCTCACAATAACAATACGAATAAAATCGGCTGACCTTGATAAAAATGTTATTACGTAATATTTCTTCAAAATATTTATCTAAACCGATGTTATTACGACGTAATAATAACACAGCAATAAATATAATACTCAACATAACACATAAACAAACACAAAACTGTTTAAAACACACAATTCTAGCAAAATTTCGTCCGCCATTCACAAACGTAAACATGCAACTAAAAACTTTTTTTAATTTTTTTCGAAACAGTATTTGTCTATGGAAATGTTTGTAAAACTACTATACTATCACTCTCCGAGTATGTAAAATTTCCACAGGAATATGACCCTTAGTTAATTAGTAATAGAGGTTGAAACCGCGCTAGTCGGATCGGCACACTGGGGCTTATTGGACGTTGACGGGTAATCCCGATTACCGGCACTCTGCGGCCTATTGGATCTTTGTTAATTATGACCAACTAATTGAAGATTAAAGAGATTATATATTTACTCCCCAGAAATTATTAGTTTTCCAACAAGAAAAAAACTTCACTATCCAAAATTGTTCACAATTTTTTTACGAAAATCATATATTCGAGCTTTCTTCCGTTCACCGAGCGATTTGATGTTCGATGTGAGCTGTCTAAGATGGCAGCACATGAGATTGACAAAACACCTTAAGGTGAAAGCTGCACCCTAGCCCGCGAAATTCAAATTTTCTTACGTTTTTTGCAATTTATAGGTCAATGTTAGGTTGTTTCTTGGTAAAAAATTGATTCGCGAACGTAGCAAGTATGAATTTATAGAATTATAATTATTAAAATCATCAATACAATTCTCTCAGCTAGAAACACAAATTAATACAAATTGCAAAAAACGTAAGAAAATTTGAATTTCGCGGGCTACCCTGGCGCTTCCACCTTAAGAGGCGCCACAGACAAGTTGGAAAAGGACAGAGTTAATCTGGATGTTATACTGTGCCCCCTGTTACACTGTCCCCCACTTGACCCTACTACGTAATCAAAAAATGCAAGTGTTTTTATTCAAGCCACCATTTTTATTTCACGATTTGACCAAACCAGAAAAACGCTAAGTTAGTTGGATTGAACGTAATAGAAAGATATACTGGAATGAAGGATTTGTGCCTTACTCAAATCGTGAGAATTTGATAGTAGATATTTTAAGAGATAAATGTGTCTACACCAAAGGTTTAGAAAAAGCGAGGTAAAAAATATTTTAAATAATAATGTAAATAATTTAGAAGATAAAGGCTGTCCTAGTTTGTTAAGCTTGCACAACAAATATGAAAATACTCATGATTTGTATAGTTCTATTTATCATGATTCGATATGTGTTTTTAAAAATGTTATATGTTTAAATAAATGGTGTATAGATAATAAATTTTTAAAATAAAAATTTTTTTGTTTACTTTTCAACATAATACCTACCTATCTTACAGTTTCGTATCCCTCCTAATCCGCTCAATGTTCATCGTTGTAAGTTGCTGACAGCGGCTATGCAACCTCATTGTACTTTTATAATTACGTGTATCAAGAACTAGGAAGTGAATCACAGAGTACATTTTATAGTGATTAAATAAAACATGTCTCAAAATAAATACAAACCTTGCTACGAACACATATAAAATGCGTGAATTTTCATTTAATTATTATTGGGCAACAGCTGATTCGAGGAGAAGATTGGTGATGGAAATGGCTGACGCTGGATTTTTTTATTGTGGAAATAGTATAAATGATAAAACAGCATTTTTCTCATGTGGATGTGTTATAGAAGATTGGGAGATCTACGATAATCTTAGCATGCAACATGCTTTACAATTTCCTCAATTTTTTTATTTGAACGCTGTGAAAGGAAAAGATTATATTAAATGGTGTGATACATTGACTATAATAGAATCTGCCACACTTCAATCGATTCATTCATCAGGGCTAAAAGTACCCTGCTTTAGTTAGATGGGGTGTGTGTAAGATTGGGGCTTCTGTATCACGAACCGATGATATGTGTATAAAATTGGGGCTTCTGCGTCATGAGCCGAGGCGAGTGATGCAGAAGCCGCAATGTTACCCTACTAGTATAAATAATGGCTCTGTGGCTGATGACCTGACAGTAGTAGCGGTGGGCGTTTCGAGTTCAACCGTTTCGATGACGAACCGTTTTTAAAGACCGTTTTACGTTCTGCGACGGTGGAACCATTTTTACGTCGTGGCTCCAAACAGTCTTCGTTCCACAAACCAGTCTTCGAATTACTTGATGCGATTTGTTATTTTAGATTTAAGAAAATACGGTTGAGAATCTATTGATTATCACACTCATCGTATTCGTCGCGTCGTCGTTAAAGACCGTTTTACATTCTGCGACGGGGAACTGTTTTTATGTTGTGGCTCCAAACAGTCTTCGTTGCACAAACCAGTTTTTTATTTTACATTTGAGAAAATACAGTTGAGAATCTATTGATTCAACTATCATATTCTTCGCGTCGTCGTCTTACCGATTCGCACAAACAGTTCTTCCAATGAAAAGTTATCATTTTGTCAATGAAATACAGTCCATATTTTATAAGCACTCGTCAGTGCTGTCGCTCGTGACGCGACGGTCACGTTTCATACATTACCAACTTGAAACCGTTAGTAGTTGTAAGAAACTGCAACTACTTCACTCGACGGTAGGTTTATCTTCTAAGCCGTCTTTAAACCAGTTGCGACAACGACTGTTCTGTTCTGCAACCGTTTTTGTCGTCGGAAAAACGGTTGCGTTTCGTCCACCAAAAATTCGACAACGACCCACCACGGGCACCACTAGTCCAGTAAGATTTTAAATAAAAAATCAAAAGAGTAAGATGTTTTTTTTTTAATGATTCACTAGTTATAGGTAATGTTTAGAAAATACAGACGCCTAAACATAGTTTTTTTAATAATTTTGAAAATTACAATATCTTCAGCATAATAATTTGGTAACTCGATTGTCGATAAATTGCAAAAATGTTTCGTCCATCCCTAGTAGCACTGACAGCAGCTCACTTTTTTTTTTTTTCTTTAATTTTGGCTTCGCACGGTTTGTGCATTTAGCCAGTGTCAAGTTAAGAAAGTATTTAGTTTTAGATAGGTACTAATGAAGACAGAAGTGCATGGAGAGTTCCAAACCAAAATCGTTTGTACAGGGTTTCATCGCCTTAATAATACGTCTCGAACGACATAGATGGCGCTAGTATAGTAGTTGGATTGGAAAATATACATCTCTCGTTAAAGAACATTATCTTGTTTTTTGCTAGTTACAATATTACTTAATTTTAACACAAATTCTCCTACGACATTACAAACCTTATAAAGCAAAGCTCGTAATAACTAGGATTCGAACTCGGTGGCATAAAATTTACCGATACCATAGCCACTGGACTATTGCGTCATTACGCAATGAGTTGAAATTATCCTACTCTTTATTATATCGAAGTTGTTTAGCGACTTTAACCTGTATCATAAATCTCAAAAGAATTGAGGGTAGTTTAATATTGACTGTATAAAAATTAAATCTTTTTGTTCAATCATAACGTTCTTTACTTGTGTTCTTAGGATTAACTTTGGATGCGCAGCTTCAGTGGAGCCCCCATATAGATAAACTGTCCAAAAAACTTAGCTCTGCAGCATACGCCGTAAGGAAAATTCGTGGTTTAACTGATTTAGAGACAGCTCGTTTAGTATACTTTAGTTATTTTCATAGTGTGATGTCGTACGGCATTCTGTTGTGGGGTAATGCCGCCGATATTCAGACAATTTTTGTTTTACAGAAAAGGGCTATTTGTGCAATTTATAAATTAAGTCCCAGACACTCCCTCAGAGACAAATTTAAAGAGATTAATATTATGACTGTTCCCTCTCAATATATTTATGAGAATCTCATGTATGCACATAAAAATATTAATCTGTTTAAAAGATACAGTGATATCCATAGCATAAATACTAGGAACAAACACAAATTTATTGTACCAAAAACCAGGCTCAAGAAAAAAATAGGTGGTTCGTTTAGATGTCAATGTATACGTTTCTATAATAAACTTCCTAGCCAAATTCAAGAACTAAGCATAAATAAATTTAAATCATTTATTAAACGTAAGCTATGCCAGAAAGCTTTTTACACAATTAATGACTTTCTTGAGGACAAAAAGGCGTGGGATTGAGCTGCTTCAATGATATACATGAGCCATTGTTTTCATATGTACTACTTACTGATGAAAAATTTTTTATATATATATTTTTTTTAATATTCGTTTTGACATGAATACTTGTATAGTATTGTATTATATTTTTAATTTTATTTTTTTATTGACATTTTATTATTATTATTTTTTTTTTTTTGACTTGAATACTTTGTTAAGTATTATATTTATTTTTATTTTTTTGATTGACATATTATGATTACTATTTTGTTTGACACAAATATTTACTTTGTAAAGTATTATATTTTTTTTTTTTTTGATTACTTAAATAATGTAAATGTGAGGACTATGTGGGTTATTATTATTATTTTCTCCTCCTTTTTACAGTAATTTTCAACGTTGTCTGACAGTTTGAGTACTTTTGCGGCCTACCCAAATGTCTTTTCTTTGGTATTGTTCGTCATGTCATTGAGCTCCTTAGTGGTTTTTAAGTTGAGCTATTCGACTATTGACAAATGCTTGCACTGACTGGACAGGTCCACTCAAATATGTTTGGTTCTTTCTTCAAAAGACCACTACAGACACTAAGCTGCATGGTCCTCATATAGAATAATGTGAATGCGAGAACTATGTATGTCGTTATATTCATGTAGATTTTATGATTGTCTGGCAGTTTGAGTATTTTTTGCGGCCTACTCAAATGTCCTTACTTTGGTATTGTTCGTCGGTTCGTTGAGCACCTCAGAGTTCTGAGTTGAGCTTCGCGATGACTGACAAATGCTTGCACTGTCTGGACAGGTCCACTCGAATTCGTGTGTTGCTTTCTTCATAAAGCTCATCCCAGACATAAACGTACATGGTTCTCATATGATCTAACCAGTCCACATTGTATGGATTTGAACACTAAAAGAGACTTTGACCTCTGAGTTTGTTTCGGTGTTTCTTCTCAGGGTAGTCAGCTAGGAAACACCGGCCTCACTGACAAAAAACATTGACGTGTAAAAGTGTTCCTTGTAACCTATTTACTGAATAAACATCATTTATCATTTATCATTTACTATCTTTGAGTGAGTTCAGTTACGATTGCATTTAACAATTTTTTAATATTTATTATAAAAAATTATTTTTTTTCCTTCTGGAACGAATACTTAAGCTATGCACCTTAGTCATAACATAATGCACAAATCAAACATTATAGTCAATACCACTAAACATAATTATGCAAAACGTAAAATTTTTATAATTTATGAGTAGGTAAAATATTTACAGAACTAAGGTTGCATATATAGTGAAAGTTATTATAACATAATGTAAATAAAACTAAATAATAGAAGAATAGCACAACACAGTTTTGATTTAGAATACTTATAATATCTATTATACAGTTTTACTTTGTTAAGGTCTTCTATTTTGTAATAGAGTTATTCAGTTATAAAGCTTGTAGTGATTAAGTCTCAAAGCTGTATATTAATAAAGTACTCACAGTTTATCCTCGTATCACAATCACTTCACTGTCACTCACTTTAGCGTAGCTCGTCGTGATGATATGCGGGGTACTCTCCCCCCGCACCGCAGCTGCTGCTCACGCCAACAGGAACTGTTCATCAGCACCAGCGCTGACCGCTGTGTACTTCTCGTACATATACGCTTAAGCGCCAACCTTATACGATCCACTGATGCTGCTCAACACTGACCGCGCTGACGTCACACTCGCGCAGCAGGTTGACTATTCAACCTGACTCCAACACAACAGTGACAATGCACACCAGTCCTTAATCCGGCTCGAAGGACCAACTTGTACAACGTCCCAAAAATATCTCGCTTATAAATAAAACTATGTTTCCAGAGTAAGACAAACTTTAATGCATAATATACCGAGGGGGTCATACCTTGCGTGAAAATCTTAACACCGCGATCTACAACGATGACGTTTTTGCACAACGCCATCTGTTATCAACTAGCGGTACTAAACTAATGCAAATGTTGATTTTCGAATATAATTATATAAGCAGATTAGACACATGCAACCAACTACATCAGACTGCTTGAAAAGTGACTTGTTTGGAACTTTTCATTTGATTTTTTTTTTTGAAAATGTTTTTCATTTTTGTTTTATACACTTCAGTGAGTTAGATTTTTGGAATCGCCTCCTCGAACCCTTTATTTTGATACCCCACCTAATATAGTTAGTCGACTTTCATTTTTGTCTTTTTCACAATTTATGGCGTCTGGTGGTCGCCATATTTTATTTTGATTACTGTCATGTCATAAGTAGCACTCGCAAGATTAAAATAAATCAATTGAAGTAAGAATGATCAAAATCGGCTCACGCTTTCGGTCTCTATAACACCTCAAAGGAACAAATATACATACATTTAATCTTATCTACATACTTATGCTGATAAACACATTACCCTCCCTTGCGTCGCGCAGTCGGGTAAAAAGGAAACTACGTATTGCGGGGTTCTGGAAAATCACGGTGCTTCTGACCTTCTGGTTGCGAGAAAACTACACCTTAGAAGCGTTCTAGCGCTGCGTGTATATACTGTTTTGTTAAGACGACTAATTATTGTTTCAGCGCGAACATTAGTTACTCTTGTCAAAATGTAGCATTTCCTTTGCTTTTATGATAGCCTCTCTATTACGTAGTACCATATTAACTCAATGCCACTGGTAAAAATAGCCGTTGTTATTGTACCATAACAATATGAAATCATTCTCATAATCTTTTATCGATGTTTTTAATAAAGAGATATCGATATGGGCTACCCTATTATCCGCCATTTTATACTCTCAGTAAAGTGTAGGTATGACACGTTTTTCTTGTAGGTATGCCCAGTCCATATGATTTATATGTCAATGGTCAGAGTACAGATTCCATAGTATTATCTACTAAAAATAAGTCGGGTTTTCCGTCCTGACGCTATAACTCCAGAACGCACGAACCGATTTCCACGGTTTTGCATTCGTTGGAAAGGTCTCGGACTCCGTAAGGTTTATAGCAAAGAAAAAATTTTGGGAAATCAAATAAACAAAATTGCACCCGTGCGAAGCCGGGGCGCGTCGCTAGTGCAATATATGTATTGTCTTTGGTTGTTGGCGGACTCTGACATTAGGCAATGAACAGAAGACTTACATTGATTGAATACGAGGCTTTTAGCATTCATGTATGTTTATGTTATTTAATCCATTTTTCTGTAATGTGCGTAATATCTGTGCAGAATAAATTAGTTTCTTTCTTTTCTTTCGAAGATCCCTCCCCCGTGGGGGAAAAGTTTAGGAAATGCATAGTTTTTTTTTTATGAATTTTTAAAAATCTAATTTTGAGGTTATGTTTTTGGGAAGAACTTTCATTTAGCGTCAATCGCGGACTATTTCTAGACTATTTCCAAGCAATAATACGATCAATGGCATCTTCAAGGTCAAGATTAACACCCGAAAAGCCGAAGGTCAAGGTCATTCGTCGAAGGGCAAAGGCATTTTTTATTTTATTATAATGTTTTAGGTTTGCATGTCGATAGAGCCACGTGTCGCCGGAGCCCCGCTTCGCGGGGCTCCTACTTCTGAGTGGTTTATAAAAAAATAACCACGAAGGGGATGGCGGGGTCTGTTCGCTCGCTTCGCTCGCTCTCTTGACTCCGCCATCCCCTTCTAACCTAACCTGTCCGAGTCGGGGTGCCCTAAGTCCCGAGCTCGCTTCGCTCGCTCTTGCATCCTAAGTTCTCAAGCGCGATGGCAAATGCTCTCAAACGCGAGTACAGACATTGAATAACATGACACTAACAAATCATATAACGGCGCCAAATAAATTTTGCGTTTCGTTTCACCTGTAGCAGATACCATCAGAATAAAAAATAATAACTATAGATTGTCAATAAATCAAAATTTTCGTAGTTGGTCACCAAAAAAACAGAAATCACTGAGAAATTATTAAACTCAAATAAAATAACTAAATCTAAAGCAAATTTAAACAAAAAAAACAAACTACGCGTCAACTTATAATTTGCAAAATCAAAACGCATTATTAAAACTCCCTAAATTAGCAACCCTACCTGTCAAAGTTACGTCAAAAGTGATAAAATAGTGCGAAATTTGAGGTTATTTTATCAAAGTTTGATATTTTTTAACTCCGAAAGTATTTATTTCCTAAACTTGAAACTTCGTGAAATTACTCAAGATAACAAGTACTTTGCACAACAAAAAATTGAAGAGTCTACTCGGGATCCCTTATTGTGAAGTTGAGCCGAATTAAGATTATAAATAAAATCGATCTTCCTTCATACTTTATCCAGGCTTAGGACTGGCGGCTATTCGATAATTTATGGCCAGCTGGCTAAAACGCTTGTTAGTGTAAACATTAAAAATAAGCAAATAACAATCATATAGTATTTGATATGTAAGCACCATAATGGTCATTTTTACGTGGATGGATAACGACAACGAAAAACTGTGAAGGTATGAGTGATACACATGTCATTTGGTATCTCTTTCTGACTTGTATAGATTGTATTATGTCACCCGCTCACTCGCGAGTCGCGGTCCAGTAGTAAAGTAAATCAGTGTGTCTCAGTCTCTCTCTCTCACTCAGCGCCGCGTCGCGCGGAAAGAGCACGGAGCAAAGTAATGATTCAGATCCAAATGATGCGTTTCAAACGTAGTTACTGAACCAATCTTTTGAATCACTTCAAAGATCCGGATCAGTGAGTCGGTTCCGTAAAGAGTTACACACCTCTATTTCAATATAGAATTTATATTCCAAAACTATTTCTTGTATTATTGTAAAGCACTACAGATTAGACATAAACTTTTTAAAATGGTAATATTTTCACATAACTTGTAATAAGTGGGTAGTTGAAAAATAAATATTCGTATTCATTATAAAGCTGGTATTCAAATGCTACTATGGAGTGATTATTTAAAATACAAAATAATTTGCACGAGGAGAAGATGGCTGCTCGTGCTGTGCATAAATAAACTTTATGATAGTATACTATATGGTTCAATTTTTTTTTAATATTGCGTCTAGCATTACAACAAAGATCAAATTTCAATGCGGCTTATAAGAGTTGTGTTGTTCTTGTGGTCACTAAGGTAGTGCGATGTTCATCGTTGTTTACGTTCGAAACCAAGTTTAACCTAAATTTAGATAATAAAATATCTACACTTTTTTACATTTCTTTAATAGACGACGTAGGGTATTGTCTTTTTAAACGGGCAGTTTGTATAGAAATAAAACTAAAAAATTGCAAGTTTAAAATGTTTATTATTTCATTAAAACACTTAAGTAAGATAAAGTAAGTAAATGCTCATATATTTCCATATTAATATACTTTTTATATTAGTATGCCATATAAACATTAAAAAAGGCAAGCTTATGCTTAAAAGTTTGTTATCGAGAAAATGAATTCATCTGTGAAATGCTTTACAAATTTGTAAAGCATTTCACAGATGACAAAAATGTATGGAACGTGACAGAATGGGCAAAAATGTATGGAACGTGGTACCCGCTCCAATAGTCCTCATTAATATATCATTGAATAGACATTTTGATGCAGAAAAACGTCTACCATGGCGCCTGTCCCTATTCACGTTTGGAAAGCAGTAATCTCACTATCTATACTTATTATTATAAAGCTTTAATCTCAGGAACTGCTAGACCGATTTAAAAAATTCTTTCAGTGTTAGATAGCCCATTTATTGAGGAAGGCTATAAGCTATATATCATCGCTACGCTACGACTAAAAGGAGCCAAGCAGCAGGGGTGAAACCACGGAGAACAGCTTGTGTTTTATAAATGACTAGCGACCCGCCCCGGCTTCGCACGGGTGCAATGCTGATACTAAATTAAAAAAAAATTATATAACCGCGGCCTTCGACGCGCTATTTATAGGCATGCCTCCCCGCACTGCCCCGTCCGACCGGTACCCCCCGCCGCAAACGCAAATTTTAAATTTGTAATATCTCCGAAAATATTTGTTTAATTTACATGCTGTAAGGAACCATATTGATCTATATTAATTGCACACTGTATTTAAGGTACTTAATTCGATAAGGATTAATGCCGTATTGCTTAAAATAGCTTCGTAAATAAGCCATTTTTTCACGTAAAAAGTAAACAATAAAAATGGTTAATGTGCTATCCCTAAAATATAAACATATACCATCGCGGACTTTTTTGTAGACCTTTTTATGGTGTACAATACTGTAGTACATTAATTTGATCTAACTCGTAGGGTTTAGGCAGCGTTTTTGCTAAATTGCTAAATAAGCCCAAAAAAATAGGTTAATTTACGACATCACGTTAGAAACCTCTAAAATTAGCAATGTTGCCTTAGTATATGATGCATGTATTATACATATAAACCTTCCTCTTGAATCACTCTATCTATTGAAAAAAACCGCATCAAAATCCGTTGCCTAGTTTTAAAGATTTAAGCGCACATAGGGATATAGGGACAGAAAAGGCGACTTTGTTTTATACTATGTAGTGATAGTGAAGAAGTAAGAAAACAAGCATTCTTTAAATACAAAACATATATTTTATCAATAAGTGAGTAGATTTAAAACATTACATATCGGTATCAACTATAACAGCATTGAGGAAAGATGCCGGAGCAGTAAATCCCGTATGCCTCGCATAGCCTAAGTACCATACGATGGACACTATATGTGCACAAGTGCCGATCGTACGTCGCCCGGTTAAACATGTGCAATACTGTTGGACAATATTATTTGCACTGCTGATTAATATATAACAAAAATATGTTTTTACACGGACATGTCGCGACTGGATTCGTCCACGCAAAAGCCAGGCATCTTCGTGTATGCCATAGTCTGGCAGATCATCAAGTGCTCCCTCTCTGTACGTTTCAATTATATATAGACCATTTGATAAATGCTCGGCACAGTAAGATCTTGCCAGCTTGAGTTGGTATGTACCTAGCGCTAATAGAATTATATCCTCCTCCGTCATTGAAGGGAAGTTTTCAATCTGGCTCGCTTCCATCCTCTGAAAATCTACTCTTCTGTGGTTAAGCCGTTTTCTCTCTACATACATATGCAGAAGATTCGGGGTATCTATTTTCTGCCTTATTATATGGACGAATTCGTCTGCGTGTACGCTATCCACGATGGGTTGGTGGAAGTGATTCGTGATAGCTGCGGCAATCTTAAAATCAGTGAACATATTGGGCAGTGACTTATTAAAATATTTTTGCCGCAAGAGCTTAAAATCACGTTTAAACCGGCCATTTGCCACTTCCACAACCCACCGGCATAGCGTTACCGATCGAGCTTCGTTGGATTGTTCAGTGGTCAGCTGTGTCTCTTGGCGGTTCTTTGTTGGTGGGACATAGGATTCATACCCACATTCATCAATGAGGTCCAAGCTGTCCCTAAAACCTCGATCTAATATAAAAGCATCGTTTGTTCGGAGTAACCAATGTAATGGATGTTGTCCATCATTCATAATATCGCCCATTATTTGCGCATCTGTTTTTGTTGCAGCGTATGGACCCATTACATCCAATATATATCCATCAGTACATACAAGTAGGAAAGGTTTCAGTAGATTCTGAAACTTGTGTAAACTGTAGGATAATCTTTGGAATAAAAAGTTCGAGCTTTTATTTATGTAAATGTAAGTACCATCACCAATCAATAATAACTTATCATTATTTTCATTTCCAAATAATGCTTTTGGTATAGTTAGATTTTTTTCCAATAATTGTTGTCTGTCAATGTGATCCACTCCCAAATGCAGCCCGACATAATTGTTACTGAGACACTCCCTCACAATAACCAATAAACGTTCGCGCTTTCGTCGTGACATGTTAAATAATGTCGCAAGTCTTTCATTTGGCTCCCCAGAACGCAGTTTTGTTAGATAAATACCTAATGCAGTTCTCGGCTCTCTACATCTTTCATTTAGTGCAGGTGTTTGTACCAATATATTATCAAACTCTTCGCACTTGCGTCCTGTCCAAAAGTGCATTTCTTCGTTGGTTAAAGCGCCTCTCGTGTTGAAGTCTAGCCGAGGTCCACGTTGTAAGGCCATTCTTAACATGTCACAAATGTCAGTAAACTGTTCTGTATTAAAATCATGAGTGACATTACATGTTTGAGGTAGCTCATCCCAAACGTTGTTCTCTAAGTGCTGTGTACACACTCTTGCACCATTTGGAATATAAAGCTTATATTCACAAAAGATGTGAGTTTTAATTGTTATTGGGATTCGATGGCGAGTTGCGTTTGGACAGTTGTTAAATATACAATGCCGTGGTGTGTTTGGAGCACGTGTATACTCTGAAACTTGAAATTCCTGAACATTTTGCACAGCTTCCGGCACAGCTTCCGGCACTGCTTCCGGCACTGCTTCCGGCATTGCATCCGGCACTGCTTCCGGCATTGCATCCGGCATTGCTTCTGGCACTGCATCTGGCATTGCTTCAGGCATTGCTACGGGCACGGCAGGGTTCGCATGTCTTCTCACTGCATTATCAGCGGACTGCCAACATCGGTGACACACACGTCGTGTGCCATCGAATACCACCTGAAAGTAGTAAAAATATGATTTAATATATATTTTTTTGGAACTAAGCTAAAAAACTGAGAAAACAACGTCACGTAAATACAAAATATTAAAGTGTCGATCGTAACCTAACAACACTTTTGTTATAGTAAGCGCAGATTCAACAAAGTCGTCGGGCCATAAATCATTTCTCTATGTCCATCTTGCTTGCACTTATAAAGCTTATGGAACGCTAATGCAAAATAATAGGGCATTGGAATAATAAAAGTGACTTTCGAAGGTCCGATGACTCCACACGTGCGCACAGTGTCCAGGTAGCTAATATCGAGTTAGAAAGGATAAGCCTTTTTCTTTGTACTGCTAACCATTATCTATTGTTATTGGTAATGACCGTCTTAAGTGTCAGCACCTGTGCTATACTTAGATTAAGAGTATAAACGGCACGGACGAAGGGATGATGAAATAAAACCACACCTTGATTATAATAATGGAAGTGCTTACCTCCAGAACAGCATGTTCATGAATAAACGCAGCGAACTCAGGGCGCGTTCTTGACAGATTAGTTGTCAAAACATGTTGTTGGTATCTTCTGGTATATAAAGCTCGCCGACACATTACACAGTTGAGACGTTCCATTGCGATATTCCAGTTCGAAAAGCAAATCAGTATAGTCCACAACACTAGCACAGGTCAGCGTTAATTAGAGCGGGTAACAAGTCCAGTAGGAGCGCAGGGGTCAGTAGTTAATAAAACCGAGTTATGAAAGCACAAAAGAAACTCAAACAGCAGCTAAACGTCGTCACGAGCGCAAAACGAACGAGCGACTGACGCAGGACGCGAACACGTCTGATGTCAGTCGATCCCCTCCTCTCCCTCCCCCGCTGCTCTTGCGCACACCCCGCGCTCAGGAGCAACGGGACTCGAGTTAAAATGAGGAGTGCATGGCAAAGTCTTACGTAAAAACGTTATTAATAGAAAACATGAACGGAAATGCCGAAAATATTACCTTGGTACTCATTTTCTTACATAAATAAGTGGTAACTAATATACTCGTATATGTATGTTTATCGCCGGGGCCACGAGACTGTCTAAACAGGTTACTGTGGCCCTGGAAAGCAAAGGGAAACTGAAGGAACAGGGTTTTTATTAGTTAGTAAGACTGTCGTTTATCTTCAAACGCAATCAGATTTGAGAGTGGCGGCTATAGTAAAAATTGTTCCTCTTGGTAAGACCTTTTAAACGACACTACAATCATATCTATTGGAGCCGGGTACCATTTTGCTCATTCTTCTTTATAGCTGCTTATATGTAGTGAATAAACATGTTATTTAAACAGAAAAAATCTGTTTATAACAATAACATCACCACATAATCTGCAACATTTTAATGGTTGAACAATCAATCCATTGAGCATTTACTTACATGGTGTGTTTAAATATAGCTACTAGATGAACTAGTAGCGGAGTGGCACACCGTCCCCTGCTATAAGTTGTTGTAAGCGGCTACGCATACCGCGCACCATGTTCCAACACAAATCTTTGCCTCTCATGTGCTCCCAAGTCGATGTCACGAGCTCAGCCAAGTTGTGTTTGTTTCGCACTTCCGTTGTGTCCCAATTTAAAACCATTTGACCCCATAGATTTTCTATAGGGTTGAAATCAGGACTTTAAGATGGCCAATTAATAACTGTCACACCTTCTTGAGCAGCTTACCATTCCCGCACAATGCCTGCACGATGAATGGAGCAGTTATCGTGCATGAAATAAATATGTGACGTTGGATAGGCAATTCGCACAGTCGGCAGCATGACGTCACGCAGAATCTCCAAATACAAACTGCTATTAAACCTACCACCAACTTCCACCAATTCACCAGGTCCCATGGACGACATCCAGCCCCAGTAGCCCAGGGTTATTCTACCGCTGGTTCTACAAGGTAGCAAGCACTTCTCGTTGTAACGTTCTCCTTTCCTCCGCCATAAGATTTTACGTCCATCTTTGTCCGATTTAAATGATTTTTCATCAGTGAAGATCACAACATTTTCTTCCCAATTAAAATTTAAATATTCCTGGGCAAAACGGACCCTTTCTGCACGATGAGCAGGTGTCAATGCAATTTTCTGTGCCGGTTTATAATTCTTTATCCCAGCAACGTGTAAATGCCTTCTCACTGTTTCCACTGAAATATTGTGGTTTATTGCGGTTGCACGAATGGGCAAAAATGGATTTTCAACGTGGCTTGAAACAATAGCCCGGTGGCGTTCGAATTCGGGACTATACTTAATGGCTTTTGCTCCTGGACGAATCCGCTGAATATTTCCATTGTCTCCATAGCGTCTTAGCCATAGCCTGACCGTATTTCTCTAAAACAAAAATAAACATTTTTGGAACCGTGTATGTAACTTGTAAGGAGTGAATGTAATGGTAAAATAGCCAACTACGCGTTCATTCATCACAATCAATAAAATAAAATAGGTATAAAAAAACACTTACTGCTATATTAAGTCGGCGACCAATCTCTCTAATTCCAACATTCTGCTCATGTAAAAATATTATTTTATGTTTGGTATAGTCGTCAAGTTGCGACATGATGCTATATTACAGCAAATTGCTTAAAAATATTTAACGAGTTAAACGATTTACAAATGTGTGTGCGCAGTCACTGCTATTAGGCGTAGTGTAAATTTTGTTACTTAGATGAATTTATGATCTACCTCACGAAGTAAATATGTTTTACTTCGTATTCAACCATTCTTGGTAAATATAAATTGTGTGAACTTAAAGTTTTTTAAATTACCCACCCGTTTACAAGATAAGTTATTAGGCGAAAATCATATTGGTCGTTCTTTAATATTGCAAGCAATATTGTAGAAATGAAAACAAATTAAAAAAGAAACTGATGTATAGGTGGATTGTGTTTTCGAACCCACATGCTGTTCGTCGTCAATCCAGCATCAAACCGCTAAGCCACAAGAACTTGTTGGGAATACGCGAAATTAAAGATTGGTTTGTAAATATGTAGTGTGACTTAAAAGCTTTTCAACTTTAATGTTAACGAGATAATGATTAAAATAGCTTAACAAAAACATATATAATGCCGGTGGCTCCGACTTTGTTGGGTGGGTTTACCTTAACGTTACGTGTTAAAGATCAAATTTGCGTGTCTGTGTTATTATTGTATTTTTGTTCATCGAGTGCTCGAGCACTTGTCTGATAAGCTCATAATAAATAAACCTTAATGTTACAGGCAGAGGGTCCAAAGTCGTTTGATTTTAGGGTGGGTCAGGTAATGCTGACAACAGTCTGTACGTCGAAAGGTTGGAATTTTAATAAAGCCAACTTTTTGAAATTATATTATCAAATTGCAGCCGTAGATTGGGCTCCTTTATATGACATGGACTTAGAAGCAGGTTTGGATTTTTTTTACAGTATTATTAATTCTATTATGGATGACTGCGTTCCGAAAAAAAAGCGAAGTAGTGTAAACTCAAGGTACATTTATCCTGAGTGGTATACTAGTGAAATAATTCGCGACATAAAATTGAAAGCCTTTCTACATAAACAGTACAAAGCAAGCAGGTCGAGAGTGGAATAAGAAGTATTTGCTAGGTGTAGAACGCGCACTAAAGAGATGATAGTAGTCGCACAGGAACAATATCGTGACCGGGTGCAGAGTCAAATGCTAAGTGACCCTAAATCTTTTTGGAATTACGTCAAGTCCAAGAGGGGTAAGAGAAGTCCGCAGGAGATTGTGAAAGATGGGGAAGTATTGTCTGGTCAGCGGTGTGTTGAAGAGTTTGCGGAGTATTTTTACTCGATATACAAGGTGTAACGGAAAGGTGTGGTCATATTTTAGGAGCCGGTTCGCCCATGGAAATGAACAACTTTCTCTAAGAAAAATAGAAAATTCCAAAAAAATAAAAACGGAATTTCCATACAAAGGTATCATCAGCTAATCAATATTTGTATGGTGGGTAAAAATTTTTTTTTTAGAATTTCCTCGGATTTTCTTGAAGAAAGTTGTTCGTATCGATGGGCAGATGCAGTTCTTAAAATATGACCACACCTTTCCGTTACACACTGTATAGGGAGCCACCAGTGCCACCAGTGCTGGATGTGGATGCGGCTGTAGCTAATGCAGGTAGTGGAAACGGAGCGGCGCGAGTACACTTGGACCAATTCACGCTGGTAGACGTATGTCGTGCGCTGCAAGACCTGAAACCGAAACGGTCCGCAGGGCCTGACGGCATTCCCCCTTACATCTTTAAGGATTGTCGGTCAGTGCTAGCGAAGCCGCTGCTTCATATTTATAACCAGTGTCTAAAAGCGGCGGTGATTCCGGAAAGGTGGAAAGTGACTCGCTTGGTTCCGGTTCCAAAGGGGGGGTCGGCTGAATCTGTAGAGGGGTTTAGGCCAGTTGCAGTGTTGTCGACGCCGGCAAAAGTACTGGAAACTGTTATTCACAAGAGCATCTATCTACAGGTGAGCGCACAGCTTTCAGACGCTCAGCATGGGTTTCGACCAGGTAAGAGTACCACCAGTAATTTTCTCTGTCACATGGCACATCTGATACCAACAGTGGATAGTGGGGGGCAAACTGATGCTGCTAACTTTGATTTCAAAAAAGCGTTTGACTTAGTTGATAATGACATGTTGCTTACAAAGTCCAATCTAAATTACCGTAAACATATCGAGTTACTATATACTAGAGTGCGCAAATGAATATATGTATTTAAAAATTTACGGAACATAGCCGACTATAACTTAATTAAACAAGTTTATTTAGCTTTGTGTCAATCCATTCTTACCTATTGCATAACTTCATGGAGTGGTGCTGCAATAACAATTTTACTTCCTCTAGTTGCTACCTTTCGCCTTTTTAGATTTCCTACGCATCAGCTCTACATTGCATGTAATGTACTGACAGTACGGCAATTATTTATTCTAAGTAGTACTACACCAGCACACTGCACTTCCTTTTGATCCAGTACCTTCCGACAAGAGAAGGAAGGACTTGGTTTGCATAAAGCCTCAAACTAAACATGCATTTGCTTGTCGATTTTATGTGTTTTTAGGACCTTTTCTGTATAACAGGCTCAACAAGTTACTAGGATTCTATAGTGTTAGTTATAAAAAATGTAGTATTATGCTATCCGAGTATTTAGCGATACTAAATTACATAGACACGGAAAGCTTCTAGAAATTTTGGCATAATGATAATTTATTTCCTCGTAAGTATTTACTTTTGTATATTTACATAGGTTTAGTTTAAGATAATAATGTACAAATATGCTTTTTCTCATAGTTGTTAATAGATTATTTTGTATCAGTTTTAACTTAAATTTTTACTGTCCCAATTATATTGTAAAGTGATGGCCTGAAACACAGGTTTGAATGAATCTAGTTCGGGCGGGTCGCTATCTAACATTGTAATTCCTAACCATCATCTTATTTTGAACCAGTAATGTACCATATTTTAGTTTTAGTTTATTTTTAAACACTATAATTGTATAGGAAATGTTACTCCTGTAGACTAAATGTAAACTTTTTGTAAACCATAATTCAATAAATATTCTATTCTATTCTATTCTAAAGTTAGCTGGTGTTGGTTTTACCCCACATTCACTTCAGTTTTTTGCCAGCTATTTGAGGGATAGGCGACAATATGTGGAATATGCGGGACACGTGTCAGATCCATATTTCACGAGGTCGGGAGTGAGTCAGGGCAGTAACCTTGGACCGTTGGGGTTCCTCCTTGCGGTAAACGACCTACCAGAAGTGGTCCAAGAGGCTAACTGTTTTTTGTTTGCTGACGACCTTAAATTATCCCTCGCAGTAGGAAGCGGTGATGACTGTGTCAGGCTACAGAGGGATATTGACAGGGTAGTGAGCTGGAGCAAGAAAAATCTCTTTGAGTTCAATACCTCAAAGTGTGTGACAATCTCTTTATCTCGTGCGCACAATCCTATCGTAGGCGGCTACCATATTGACGGGTTGCCTATGGTACGGGTGGCAGAAGTCAAGGACTTAGGGGTAATCTTTAACACCAGCTTGACTTTTCGTGAGCACGTCATGAGGTGCTGCAAAAGAGCTTTTAAAAAGTTAGGTTTCATACTTCGTACGGTCCGAGAGTTCTCGAATGTAAAAGCTATTGTATCTTTGTATAACGCACTGGTTAGGAGCCAGCTAGAATGTAACGCAGTCATCTGGTCTCCGCATGAAGCTAAATACAGGGTGTAACGGAAAGGTGTGGTCATATTTTAGGAACCGGTTCTGCCCATGGATATGAACAACTTTCTCTAAGAAAAAACTGAAAATTCCTAAATAAAAAATTGGACTTTCCTTATAAAGTTATCATCAGCTGATCAATATTTTTATGGGAGGTAAAATTTTTTTTTGTGAATTTCATTAGGTTTTCTTGAAGAAAGATGTTCATATCGATGGGCAGATGCAGTTCTTAAAATATGACCACACCTTTCCGTTACACCCTGTATAGTCTCATGCTGGAGAGGGTACAAAACAAATTTATCAGATATTTATATAAGCGATATTACGGTGTTAATCCACTTTATCCATTAATGTATCCTACCTTATTTATTTTAGGGATGGTAGGATACAATGAGCTAAGGGTTAGGAGGGAGTTGGCACTCACCTCATATATATTTAAAATTTTGAGAGGAAAGTTGCATAATGCAATTGTTTTGGAGCAGCTGAGCCTGTATGTTCCCAACAGGCACGTATGGAGACGACGGCGACCGCACCTGCTGGTGGAGCCGTGCAGTCGGACCAACCTTTTAAGGGAGGCGCCGCTGACGCGTGCACTTCGCACGCTCAACTTGGTCCATAATGAAGTTGACCTTTTGTGTTGTACTCTGGGTGAATTCATTAGGAGTCCATTATTTACAATTAGTTATAGGTGTTAGTATACATAATTTAGGATAAGCGCATTTATCGACTTGTGGAATATAAACCTTTAAGTAATATAGTGAGCAGGTTATCATGACTGCCATTGTACGAGTACATGTTCAAGGTTTTAAAACAGAGGCAAATAAATTTATCATAAAAGAAATTGCTGTAGGGGCCAAGTGGGGGACAGGGTAACAAAACAAAAAAAAAATTAGAAAAAAAATCGAATAATATCGTCTTCTTATTTTACATTAAAATCAGCAGTCTTTAACCTTCGTATTAGAATTGCAATTTTATTATATCAAGTTTATAATTAAAAACTACTTTTTTTAGTTTTCTGAGATCACAAATTTGTTATAGTTTGCCCCAGAGGTGGGGTACAGTTTAACAGCCATAAGGGTACAGTATAACAAAATGGGGTGCACTATAACAATAGATTAAACATACATCAAACGATGTGTGATTTTAATTTTTCCGAGGGTAACCATCACGGGAGGCAGCTCATTATCTGTAGCAGCCATTCTGTTACTTTATTAAGTTGTTTTGATCCTTTTGATGCTAAAACTCCTTTTTTTTCTACCGCGGTCGTCCCGATTTTATCAAGGCAAAAGAGTCTAATACTGTTGTCAAAACTCGGACAGCTTTTCATTACGTCTTCTAAATTGTTCTAGAATCTATACATATAATAAATCTGTAGAAAAGTCATTTTTGTACATTGAAGAAATTGAAACAAAAAATAGCCAGCGTGTGAAAAGATAAGTAACAGAACCCATTTCCATCATTTTTGAAATTTTTGTCTGTTTGTCTGTTTGTCTGTTTGTTTGTGCGCACATCACGTAAAATCTACGAATTCAATGCTGACAATGTTTATATACAAAAATTATACGCAACTTGAGGATTAACTTAGTTTTTGTTTCATCGAAATCGGTTCACTCTATCAAAAGATATGATTAATTTAGTGAGTTCAAGAAGTAAAATATTACGTTACGCAATTAAGTATAGTACTTGCAACGACATCTTAAGACTAAAAATAGAACTAATGTTGATAGTTGAAATCTAAATCCGATAGATGGCGTTGTGCAAATGACGTCATTTTCTGAATCGCGGTGTTAAGATTTTCCGCGCGAGGATGACGTCCACCGTGTTTACTAGGCAAATTGGGTTTCGTTAGGTGTCTTAAAAGTTCTTGCGTGTGTCGTAAAAGTTCTTTGGTTGCTTGGTTTATCGATTTTCTAAATTGGTCGAAAAAAAAGTATTTGCTTATCTTATTGGTTTCGTTTGGTCAACTTTGGTCATTGGTTTGAAGTACGAAGTAAAGATTGTATTTGATTTACTTCGTAGTTTGAATCCAATAGTGCCAATCGTTATACAGTAAGTTAGTGTTGCCAATTCGTTGAGTCACGACCACGAACAGACGATACGTTGTCACACTAGACTGTTCGACGCACCGATCTTTTAAGTTTGTAGGCTATTCAGTCATAAGTGTTGTTAGTTTTGTTTATTGCTTTAATTTTCCTTGAAAATGCCTCAAAGAAAAAAAACTAACCTTTCGCTGCGTAGCCGAAATGCGAAAAGGATGAGACTTTGTAGGTCTCAGGAATCGGAAGAAGATCGTGAAGCACGGTTATCTGCTAACCGAGAGCACATCGCTCTTTCACGTGAATCGGAAACGTTCACCGAAAGGGAGTCACGTTTAAGTTCACAAAGAACACGGACCGCGACTTTGCGGTCTCAAGAGAGTATCCAGGAACGCGAAGACCGGCTGTCTGCTGATCGGGAGCGCCACTCTCTCTCACGTGAGTCAGAGACATTCACAGAAAGGGAGTCGCGCTTAAGTTCGCAAAGAACTCGGACCGCGACTTTGCGTTCTCAAGAGAATATCCAGGAACGCGAAGTTCGGCTGTCTGCTGATCGGGAGCGCCAGTCTCTCTCACGCGAGTCAGAGACTTTCACAGAAAGGGAGTCGCGCTTAAGTTCGCAAAGAACTCGGACCGCGACTTTGCGTTCTCAAGAGAATATCCAGGAACGCGAAGTTCGGCTGTCTGCTGATCGGGAGCGCCAGTCTCTCTCACGCGAGTCAGAGACTTTCACAGAAAGGGAGTCGCGCTTAAGTTCGCAAAGAACTCGGACCGCGACTTTGCGTTCTCAAGAGAGTATCGAGGAACGCCAAGCACGTCTGTCATCTGACCGAGAGCGACACGCTCTCTCGCGCGAGTCTGAATCTCTCTCCCAAAGAGAAGAACGATTACAAATAGCTAGACATAACTATGTAGGTGTACAAAGAAACAATGAAAGTTATCTTGCATCTGAAAGGGAAAGAATAGATGAACTAAGACGAGCAGAAACAGCAGAACAACGTCAATCTCGCCTAGAAATAGAACGAGCTCGATACCATATGAATAGAGAAACAAATAGCGGAGCTGATGAGTCCATGGAAAATGACGATGCAAATATTTTATTACCTTGGGACAATAGGGAAAAATCAGGGTTCACATATTCGTCTAGAATTAATTATGCTGGCTTTACTTTCGTGGGTGACATGAGAGAAATTTGTAATTTTTGTCATGCTTTGAAATGGAGGAAAGAGACAGATGGAATGTGCTGCTCAAATGGAAAAATTGTTCTTCCAAATTTCCAAGATCCACCACACTTACTTAAAAGTCTCCTGAATGGCGATCATCCCCAGTCGAACCGTTTTTTGGATAATATTCGTTTATATAACAGTGCTTTCCAAATGACTTCCTTTGGGGCAAAACAAATAACGGAAGGACCGTTCATGCCAACCTTCAAAGTACAAGGTCAAGTTTATCACCTTATTGGATCTTTGCTGCCAGAAAATGAACCCAAATTTCTCCAAATTTATTTTGTATCCGATTACACGCAACAGCTCAATGTTAGAAATCACAATTTTCCCCAGCTCAATGCTGAGCTTTTGGGTCAACTTCAAGAATTGCTGCATCACGTTAACCAGTACGTTCGTGAATTCAAAGCTGCATTGGAGTCAATTCCACAAGGCAGCAATGATTTCAAAATTGTTATAAGTGCCGATAGACGTCCTGTGGGTGAACACCGTGGAAGACACAATGCACCCGTCGCAGATGAAGTTGCAGTTGTTTTAGTCGACCAGGAGTGTGAGAGACGTGATATCGTGTTGCGTACACGCGACGATCGCCTTCAACGCATTTTGGAAACCCACCGAGCTTACGACGCCCTGCAATATCCACTAATTTATTGTCATGGTGAAGATGGGTACAATTTTGGGCTGTACCAAGTGAACCCTACTACGAGAGTCACTAATTATCAAAAAAAAATATCTGCTCAACAATACTATTCCTACCTTTTACAAATAAGGCAAAACAGTTTCGTATATTTGCAACGATTTCGTGGTTTGTTCAGCCAATTTATTGTGGACATGAACGCAAAAATAGAAACTGAACGTTTAGTGTATATTCGCACTAACCAGCGACGGTTACGCGCTGAAGAATACGTGCACTTGCGGGACGCCATGCAATCAGATAATAACGTCGAAAACTTGGGTCGATTGGTTATTTTGCCATCCAGTTTCACAGGCGGTCCGCGGTATATGCACGAACGAACGCAAGATGCTTTTTGTTACGTCCGTAAATACGGCCGGCCGGACCTTTTTATAACATTTACAACAAATCCAAAGTGGACGGAGATTTGCCAGGCACTTCTCACAGGACAGGCGTCATACGACAGACATGACATTATTGCTAGGATTTTTCATTTAAAACTCAAAGTCTTGATTAATCTACTTACAAAGGAGAAAGTTTTCGGTTCAACTCTTTGTTTTATGTATAGCGTCGAGTGGCAAAAGCGTGGTTTACCCCACGCGCACATTCTTCTGTGGCTGGAAGAAAAAATTCGTCCCGATGCTATAGACAGTGTCATAAGTGCAGAATTTCCGGACTATAATGCAGATCCGATTTTGCATGACATAGTAAAAACACATATGGTTCACGGGCCATGTGGCCTCTTAAACAGGGAATCACCGTGCATGAAAGATGGTCAATGCTCAAAAAAATACCCCAGAGCACTGAAAGAACTAACTATGGCTGGGGAAAATGGGTATCCGCAATACCGGCGAAGATCACCGTCACAAGGTGGTTTCACAGCTACTGTCAGATTCCGTGGACAAGAAATAATTCTAAATAATAGTTGGGTGGTACCGTATTCTCCAGTTTTGTCAAACGCTTTTCAAGCACACATTAATGTTGAAATTTGTAATAGCGTCGAATCTATAAAATATATATGTAAATATGTTAATAAAGGTAGTGATCAAGCCATGATAGCACTAAGAAATAACAACCAATTTGATGAAGTGACAAGGTATCAATCTGGCCGATACATAAGCTCTTCGGAGGCAGTTTGGCGCATTTTGAGTTTCCCTATTCATGAAAGGTATCCGCCAGTCATCCATCTTGACGTGCACCTGGAAGGCGGGCAGCGAGTTTACTTTCAGCCAGAAAATGTGGCAGAAAGAATGAACAACCCAAGACAAACCACCTTGCTCGCATTCTTTCGCCTTTGCGAAAGAGACAATTTCGCTAAGTCTCTGTTGTACAATGAAGTGCCACATTATTATACTTATAACAAGCAGCAAGGTGTTTTTAATCGCAGGAGACGTGGAACTGCTGTAGAAGGCGAGTCCGGCATTTTTAAAGAACACGTGATTGGAAGAGTATACACGGTGCACCCAAATAATGCAGAGTGTTATTATTTACGCCTTCTTCTTCACACAGTGCGAGGACCTACTTCTTTTGCTGAGCTCCGCAAAGTGGACGATATAGAATATCCCACATTTCAAGCTGCTTGCCGCGCACGGCATTTATTAGATGGCGATCAGCATTGGGATGATGCTTTAGCCGAAGCATGCGTCAGTGATAGTCCACATCGTTTGCGCCATTTATTTGCCATTTTGTTGACATTTTGTGGCCTATCGGACGCTGGGCAGTTGTGGCAAAAATATAAAGACGCGTTTGCCGAAGATTTTTTGAGACAGCAAAATATAAATAGTGAAACTTCTGACCAAGTACGTGAAAGCTGCCATAATAGGGCTTTGCTGGCTATACAAGATATAGTTACAAGTATAGGAGGGAACCCCCTCAGTCAATACGGCTTGCCGACACCGACAGTTGGTGGGGAACGAATTAATAGGGAGTATACATCTGAAATAAATTACAACCCCGAAGAGTTAGCAGAAATATTGCGAAATGGCTGTTCAAATTTGACGACAGAACAACGTCAAATCTTTGATAGAGTATGCTGTAGTGTAGAACATTCATTAGGAGAAATGCTGTTTTTAGATGCACCTGGTGGAACAGGTAAAACTTTCCTCACTAAAGTTATCTTGGCTCAAATAAGGAGCCAAAACAAAATTGCCCTTGCCGTCGCTTCCTCAGGAATAGCTGCCACTTTATTACCAGGAGGAAAAACTGCACATACAACATTTAAAATACCAATCGACTTGGACCGCACAGAAAACCCTGTTTGCAACGTGTCTCGCAATAGTGATAAAGCAAGGGTTTTACGCGATTGCGCCCTTATCGTTTGGGACGAGTGTACGATGGCAAATCGTAAAGCTGTGGAAGCTGTAGATAGAACGTTGCGAGATATAAGACAAAATGACCGACCGATGGGAGGCTTAACGGTGCTATTCTGTGGAGACTTCAGGCAGACACTCCCTATAATACCCAGAGGAACGAGGGCCGATGAAATAGGTGCCTGTTTAAAGAGCTCTATTTTATGGCGTAGTGTCATATTAACTAATTTGAGCTTTAATATGCGAGCATATTTGGGAGGTGACGCAAACGCGCAGGTTTTCTCAAATTTACTACTTCAAATTGGTAACGGCACATACCCGACTCAAGAAGGAGGTAAAGTAACTTTAGTCGAAAGCCTGTGTTCTTCTGTTGCCTCACAGCAGGAACTCATTTCCTCTGTATACGGAGATCCATCAGAGATCTCGAACCATGACGCTGCTTGGCTATGCCAACGAGCTATTTTGGCACCTCGCAACGACCAAGCAGCAGCAATAAATTCTCAAATATTGGTACATGTTTCTGGAGAAAGTAGGGAATATTTATCTATTAACACGGTTTTAGAAGAAGGAGATGCCACCCACTATCCAGTAGAGTTTTTAGACTCTCTAAATACACCAGGTCTTCCAGCACACAAAATTTATTTAAAAGTCGGAGTACCAATCATTCTACTCAGAAATTTAAGCCCACCAAAACTATGCAATGGAACTCGGTTGAGAGTAACAAATCTCCAACGAAATGTCATCGAAGCCGAAATCTTAACAGGTTGCGGCTCCGGTGATGTTGTTTTCATTCCCAGGATACCCATTATCCCCAATAATTTTCCGTTTACTTTCAAACGTGTGCAATTTCCTGTAAGCCTCTGTTACGCTATGACTATTAATAAAGCCCAAGGCCAGACGTTATCCGTTGCGGGTGTAGACCTTACTTTTGATTGTTTTTCACACGGCCAACTCTATGTTTCTCTATCACGTGTTAGCAACCCAAACAACCTTTTTGTATATGCTCCGGGTAATTCCACCGCTAACATAGTATATAGAGAAGCATTAACGTAATCAACTATACCAAAGTCAGGACTCTTATCTAAATCATCAAAAAGGTGATATACTCTTATCTAAACGACGTTGTTTTGTTCTCGACAACCACGCGAACGAAGTCGCGGGCACAGCTAGTCATAAATAATGATAATAAATTGTTTACATGCTTAACATTTTTTAGTGGTTTTATTAGCATTGTAAAAAATTGTAATAAGAAAATATTAAAAAACGAAAGAAAATTTGAATTTCGCGGGCTACCCTGGCGCTTCCACCTTAAGAGGTGCCATAGACAAGTTGGAAAAGGACAGAGTTAATCTGGATGTTATACTGTGCCCCCTGTTACACTGTTCCCCACTTGACCCTACTACGTAATCAAAAAATGCAAGTGTTTTTATTTAAGCTACCATTTTCATTTCACGATTTGACCAAACCAGAAAAACGCTAAGTTAGTTGGATTGAACGTAATAGAAAGATATACTGGGATGAAGGATTTGTGCCTTACACAAATCATGAGAATTTGATAGTAGATATTTTAAGAGATAAATGTGTCTACACCAAAGGTTTAGAAAAAGCGTTACGGTTAAAAAATATGTTGAATACGAGTAATAATGCAAATAATTTAGAAGATAAAGGCTGTCCTAGTTTGTTAAGCTTGTGCACAACAAATATAAAAATACTCATGATTTGTATTTTGTATACAGGGTGTAACGGAAAGGTGTCATATTTTAAGAGCCGGTTCTGCCCATGGAAATGAACAACTTTCTCTAAGAAAAAATAGAAAATTCGCAAAAAAAAAATTTGACATTTCATACAAAGTTATCATCAGCTGATGAATATTTGTATGGGAGGTAAAAATTTTTTTTTAGAATTTCCTCAAATTTTCTTGAAGAAAGTTGTGCATATCGATGGACAGATGCAGTTCTTAAAATATGACCACACCTTTCCGTTACACCCTATATATCATGATTCAATATTTGTTTTTAAAAATGTTCTATGTTTAAATAAATGGTGTAATAATAAATTTTTAAAATAAATATTTTCTTGTTTAAATTTCAAAATTAGGTAATACGAGTACCTACCTATCTTACAGTTGCCTGTCCCTCCTAATCCGCTTTATGTTAATCGTTACGAGTTGCTGACAGCGGCTATGCAACCTCATTGTACTTTTATAATTACCTGTAAGTATCAAGAACTAGGAAGTGACTATGTAAAACATGTCTCAAAATAAATACAAACCTCGCTACGAAATGTATTGTTTGACACATAGAAAATGCGTGAATTTTTTTCTTGGGCAACAGCTGATTCGAGGAGAAGATTGGTGATTTAAAACGCTGACGCTGGAGTTAGACGGGGTGTGTGTAAGATTGGGGCTTCTGTATCACGAACCGGTGATACGTGTATAAAATTAGGGCTTCTGCATCATGAGCCGAGGCGAGTGATGCAGAAGCTCCAATTTTACCCTACTAGTATAAATAAAGTACTCTGTGACTGATGACTTGACAGCAGTAGCGGTGGGCGTTTCGAGTTCGGCCGTTTCGACGACGAACCGTTTTTAAAGTCCGTTTTACGTTCTGCGACGGTAGAAGCGTTTTTACGTCGTGGCTCCAAACAGTCTTCGTTGCACAAACCAGTCTTCGAATTACTTGATGCGATTTTTATTTTACATTTAAGAAAATACAGTTGAGAATCTATTATACACTTCGCGTCGTCGTTCTTACTGATTCGCACAAACAGTTCTTCCAATGAAAAGTGATCATTTTTTCAATAAAATACAGTCGATATTTTATAACCACTCGTCAGTGCTGTCGTTCGTGACGCGACGGTCACGTTTCATACATTAGCAACTTGAAACCGTTATTAGTTGTAAGAAACTGGAACTACTTCACTCGACGATAGTTTCATCTTCTAAGCCGTCTTCGAACCAGTTGCGACGACGAGTGTTCTGTTCTGCAACAGTTTTCGTCGGAAAAACGGTTGTGTTTCGTCCACCAAAAATTCGACAACGACCCACCACGGGCACCACTAGTCCAGTAAGATTTTAAATAAAAAATGAAAAGAGTAAGATGTTTTTTTTTTAATGTTTCACTAGTTACAGGCAATGTTTAGACAATACAGACGCCTAAACATAGTTTTTTTTTAATAATTTTGAAAATTTCAATAGCTTCAGCATAATAATTTGGTAACTCGATTGTTGATAAATTGCAAAAATGTTTCGTACATCCCTAGTAGCACTGACAGCAGCTCACTTCAACACTCGCTTCGTTCAAGTTTTTACGGGGAGATTTTTACAGAATCGACCGGCTGTGTTGACTTGACTTCATTTCAATTCATTTAACTTGTGGAGTTTTTGGCGGGATTTTCTCGAGTGAAATTCAGGGGCTGTTTTAATTTAAAATTATTCGCTTATTGATTCCTAGTCGATATTGTGATGTAAACTTGGTGTAGTTTTGTGTCTCAAGTGTATACGCAACTGGACAATGTGTGGAATCATTGAAACAGGCGCAATAACGGTAAAATGGGAGCTGAGAATTTCATTGTAGTATTGACTACCTCAGCGAAGTTTACCGAGAAGGCTGACTCGACACATTGGTTGCCAAATAATACTGTAAAAACATAAGAATGTGTTACATCTGCATTATATTGAAAAAAAAATACACTACTGATGACTAAGCAGCATGGTCTCTGACCTTAGCCTGTTCCACAAGGCACAAAAAAGGGCTTTTGGCGGGATTTCTTCGAGTGAAGTTCAGTGGCTGTTCTAATTATTCGTTTATTGATTCATAGTGGATATTGTGATGTAAAATTGGTGTAGTTTTGTGTCTCAAGTGTCTACGCAAATGGACAATATGTGGAATCATTGAAACAGGCACGATCTCGGTAAAATGGAGCTGAGAATTTTATTGTAGTATTGACTACCTCAGCGAAGTTTGCCGAGAAGGCTGACTCAACACATTTGCTCCAAATACTGCAAAAAACATTTGTAACCTCCACCCGTTTTATCCTACCAAGAATATGGAATAAAACGAGTGTGCACAATATAAAAGTTTAATAACAGCTCAATAGGAGGCTCACAAATTTATAGTCGTGGGTTCATTGGCCCGTTTGTTGTCACCCCTGCAGTGATAGGCACTTCCCTGAAATATTCCCGCAGAAGTCGCCCAGGCCGGAGATGGTAGATGGCCAATATTCGTGATGCGCACGGTGACTGGGAGAATTGGAGGTCCGGAAGATACGGCGCGGCTGTCCGACTTGCTCGGCGGACACCAACGTTTGATCCGACGGAAACTCGCCGTAGTTCCTGGAAACCATGGTTTCACGGGACTTAGTACGGGCCCTTAAAACCGCCGTCCTGGTCTAGGTCCGCCGACGTCATCAAGGAAATTGCCTATGCAGTTGTAGTAGTATTGACGTGACGGAACTGACCAGAACGGAGTTTACATGGATAATTAAGCGACTAGATGCACAAAAGAAAGTAAAATAACACTATACCCTTCTTTTGGGTTACGCCGCAATGGGGTGAGGAATAATAGTAACGGTGCATACTAGATATGAGCAATATCACTATAGATTACAGCAAATGCATAATGTGTTCAACTGCCAATAAATAGATACACAACAGTTAAGAAAATGATATGAAATTTTATAATTTGTGTGCTATTCAATACTTACCCTAATTCGGGATTATCTGGGGATAAATGGCACTTTGAAGGCACTCCACCGAGAGTTGAATATTTTCAAAAATATTACGGATAATTTTCTACCAGTTATTTTTAAAAAAGGATTACGGAAGCCTCGGCTAGTGCGCTCGAGAGGTCGTAATTCGAGGAAAACGTGTGCTCTGACATCAGCCTAGAGGCGACTGAACCCGGTGCGCGGGCGCGCTACTCACATAATATATGGTATGCGAACACTCCCCCCGCACTCCGCACCCCCGCGTTCCGAGGCGTACACACACAAAGAATAACATTCGCAACATTCATTTGAAAATAAATTAAAGATCATGAATAGTCATGTAACGTTCCGTTACATTACCCGCCGGTCCCTCATAAGGATTTTATTTCTGGGAATAAAATCCGCATACTAATTACGTTACAACAACCTTGCATACCAACATTCACTTCATCCATACCTCATCGCTAAAAAACCTAACATACGTAACATCACACAACAATTTTAGTTTTGTGACGTGACCTGACAAAACGAAAGTCTAATGACAAATATTTGTCCATGACTTAGTAACAGATCTTATTATCATTTTAGTGAGTACTGGGTAAATGTAACGAAACACAGAATTCACGTATAGGTGGAGAAGATCTTTTATATGCCAAGACCCTAACTTCTTACCCGACATATCCTCTAAGACATAAACGAGAGGTGATAGTTTTTGAATATTACGGCACTTAATATATTTGGGTGCTAATTTCTTGCTGAAGTGCTTATCTTTGTCGCTAAGCACGTAAGTACGTTTATAAACGATGTCACCGACATTAAACTCAAAAGCCTTGCGTCTTAGGTTATAATGCGACGTATTTTTTATATGAGCATGATAAAGAGATTTTTGGACCTGGTCAAATATGGTACTTAGGCAACCAAGGTTCTCAGCGTAAACCTCACGCGGCAAAAATAAGACCTCATCACCCAGATCTGTTTCGGTGTAATGGGAACCACAAAGGACCATCTCTCGCCCAAAAACAAGAAATGATGGAGAAAATCCAGTAGCTTCATTAACCGAGTTATTTATGGCAAATTGAATTTTCGGAATAAAGGCGTCCCAAGATCGGTGGTCACCTTCTACAAACGTAGAAATACACGTAATAATAGTTTTATTGTACCGTTCTACTGTGTTAACCTGAGGGGTATATTTTGGTGAAAAGAAAATATTGGGAATTTTGTATTTCTTAAATAGGTCTTGAGTGTCTTTACATATAAATTGAGTACCATTATCCAAAAATATAGTTTGAGGAACACCATGAATTAGAAAAATTTGTTCCTCTAAAATTTTTATAATTATCCCCGAAGTAGCTTTTTTTATTGGAAAAATATTACAAAATTTGGAAAAACAACAAGTTATTACCAGAATGTAGCTGTTTTGCTTCCTAGTGACTGGAAGAGGTCCCATTAAGTCGATGGATATCATCTGGTAAGGTCGAGAGCATTGTTTCGGGCGGCCCATTTCACCAAGAACAGCATGGTTTTGAGACTTATATTGAAGACAAATACCACATGATCCAACGTATTTTGCTACATCCTTATACATACCCGGCCAGTAATATTTGAGTGCAATACGTTTGTACGTTTTGAAAATGCCCAAATGACCAGCAGATGGTTCATTATGATTATCTACAATGACTTTTTCTCGTATCTCAGATGGAACAACTTCTTTCCAAGAAAATTCATTAGTTAGCAAACACTTATTTTTACTAAGGCGATAAAGAGTATTATTTTTAATTTGATAATTGGGAAAATTCTCTGGTTTTGTAATACAGTTATTATAAATATTTTTAAACCAATCATCACTAGAAGTCGTAAATGAATTGGATGTTATTGTAGCCGAAACTGGGACAGCTCTAGACAACGCATCAGGGATGACGTTGTCAACACCCCGACGGTGCTTAATATCGAAATTAAAAGAAGATAGTCGTACGCCCCAACGTGCGAGTCTTCCTGTAGGGTTACTTAATGAGAGAAACCATCGTAACGCACTATGGTCTGTGTATACCGTGAAGGTTTTCCCATTTTCCAAGTAGCAACGCCAATGCTCTAATGCAATAAGAACTGCTAGGGTCTCTCGCTCCGTGATGCTGTAATTCCTTTCTGCCGCCGATAGCGATTTGCTCATGTAAGCTATGGGGTGCTCCTTCCCGTTTACGGTCTGAGTGAGCATGCCGCCTATCCCATAATTACTCGCGTCTGTATGTACTTCAAATGGTAGGTTATAATCGGGACAAGAAAGGACGGGCGCGGAAACTAGGCACTCTTTAAGGTCTTTAAATGCAGCATCTGCTTCATCAGTCCACTTAAAAGGTGGAGAGTTTTTTTTACTGGAAGTCAACTTGTTTAGCGGACCTGCAATTGTGCTAAAGTTGGGAACGAACCTACGATACCATGTAGCTGTGCCTAAAAAACGCTTTAGCTCCTTACGGTTAGTAGGAGTTGCGTAATTGAGGGTGGCTTCAACTTTTTCTGGATCAGTTCGTAACCCATTCGCGTCAACTACATAACCTAAATACTTAAGCCTACTTCGAAAGAACTCACACTTTTCCAAGTGACACTGGCCCCACGTTGGGCGCCAGTGTAACCTCCACCCGTTTTATCCTACCAAGAATATGGAATAAAACGAGTGTGCACAATATAAAAGTTTAATAACAGCTCAACAGGAGGCTCACAAATTTATAGTCGTGGGTTCATTGGCCCGTTTGTTGTCACCCCTGCAGTGATAGGCACTTCCCTGAAATATTCCCGCAGAAGTCGCCCAGGCCGGAGATGGTAGATGGCCAATATTTCTTGATGCGCACGGTGACTGGGAGAATTGGAGGTCCGGAAGATACGGCGCGGCTGTCCGACTTGCTCGGCGGACACCAACGTTTGATCCGACGGAAACTCGCCGTAGTTCCTGGAAACCATGGTTTCACGGGACTTAGTACGGGCCCTTAAAACCGCCGTCCTGGTCTAGGTCCGCCGACGTCATCAAGGAAATTGCCTATGCAGTTGTAGTAGTATTGACGTGACGGAACTGACCAGAACGGAGTTTACATGGATAATTAAGCGACTAGATGCACAAAAGAAAGTAAAATAACACTATACCCTTCTTTTGGGTTACGCCGCAATGGGGTGAGGAATAAATTAAGCAGTAACGGTTAAAATTTGAAAATTTACGTATCATATTATAATTATGTTTTATAAAAAAAGAAAGCGAAGGTAGAAGAAGAATTATTTTTAACGGCACAAATGTAGCATTTTAAAAGCATTTTGAATAGTAACGGTGCATACTAGATATGAGCAATATCACTATAGATTACAGCAAATGCTTAATGTGTTCAACTGCCAATAAATAGATACACAACAGTTAAGAAAATGATATGAAATTATATAATTTGTGTGCTATTCAAAACTTACCCTAATTCGGGATTATCTGGGGATAAATGGCACTTTGAAGGTACTCCACCGAGAGTTGAATATTTTCAAAAATATTACGGATAATTTCCAACCAGTTATTTTTAAAAAAGGATTACGGAAGCCTCGGCTAGTGCGCTCGAGAGGTCGTAATTCGAGGAAAACGTGTGCTCTGACATCAGCCTAGAGGCGACTGAACCCGGTGCGCGGGCGCGCTACTCACATATATGGTATGCGAACACTCCCCCCGCACTCCGCACCCCCGCGTTCCGAGGCGTACACACACAAAGAACAACATTCGCAACATTCATTTGAAAATAAATTAAAGATCATGAATAGTCATGTAACGTTCCGTTACACATTATAATGTGTCATCTAAAAAAAAAAAAAAAAGTAAAATTTGTAATCAAAATTCAATAAATATTTAAATCAAATTTAAAGACTGTGTAATGGCGCGTTGATCAACTCTCTGGTCATGGCATGCTAAGACAGACCCCAGAGGTCTAATGGTGTGCCTTGTAAAGTTTTGTAACAAGAAACTTGTTTTGATGAATAAATAAATAAATAAATAATAAATCTGCATTCTAATGGACAAACAGTAAAAATATACTACGTAAGACTTGGCAATATGGTCAAAAGACTATTAGTGTAGTTTTGAGTCTCATGTGTTCCGTATGGTGTCGGACATAAAGGAATAGTACCATCCCATCACTCCCCGTGGGTGTCGTAAGATGCGACCAAGGGAGCTTTGAGCCGTAGTGCATACTACTAAAGCACCTTGGGCCACCCGCGCGGTGGCGGGTAAACCACCAATAACAGCATTCCCAGGGAGGGTTGGCGTTCGGCAGGCGGCCGGCTATAAAACTTCTGCCAAAACCTTTTGCAACATGGTAAGGAAAAATGTCATGTGCGATAGGGCTAGGGCGTACTCCACAGGCGACGCGCACGGGCAGCACCCGCCTCCTGTGGGAAATGGACAAGGGTTGTCGCTCCAGGACGGGCGGGTGCGATGTAAGACGCAAGCTGGTAGAGTGAGAGCATTAAGATTGAGGTGTGCGAGCTGGAATATAGGAACTATAATAATAATATAAAATAATAATAATATTCCACAACTATCACACAACGTCATCTAGTCCCAAGCTAAGCAGAGCTTGTGTTATGAGTACTAGACAACTGATAAACATACTTATATATTTCTAAATACATACATATTATAGATAAATTACACCCAGACACAGAACAAATGATCGTGCTCATAACACAAACATTTGTCCTGGGTGGGAATCGAACCCACGACCTCCGGCATAGCAGTCAGGGTCACTAACCACTAGACCAACAGGCCAGTCATTCACTATGACTGGAAAAGGAAGAGAGTTAGCAGATGTTTTAAAAAGGCGACGGATAAATATAGCGTGTATGCAAGAAACGAAATGGAAGGGTGCAAAAGCAAGAGAATTAGGGGAAGGATATAAGTTTTATTAGTTACCAGAAAACAGTTACAATACAGTTAGAAGAATGTGTGGTGGAGGGTATGATAGTAAATGTTATTAGTGCGTGGTGCATACGCCAATCAGGATGTGAGGATAGTGTAAAAGAGAAGTTTTGGAAAGACTTCGATTGTGTGATGATGAATGTACAGGAGAGTGAAGAGGTGTTTGTGCGGGGTGATTTTAATGGGCATGTAGGAAGTCTGAAATATGGTTATGAAAGAGTGCATGCTGGTTGGGGGCACGGGGACCGGAATACTGATGGCGAGACATTGCTGCAAGCTGCTTCGGCTTTTGACCTGGCAATAACTAACACCTGGTGAAAAAGAAAGACGAACACCTGATCACTTACAAAAGCGGCCAGCTCGCGACCCAAATTGACTTTTTCTTGATAAGACGAAACAGTCTCAAAACAGTCAAAAACTGTAAAGTGTTGCCAGGCGAAGGCTTAGTCTCTCAACACAGGCTCATAATGATGGACGTAACAGTCAGTATCTGAAACCAGTACAGTGTCAGTAGGAACAAAGAACGGCCCCCACCCAAAATCAGATGGCATATGATAGAAAATGAGGAGTGTGCAAGTATGTTAAGAGTCAAGTGATAGATAAAATGATAGAAATGAAGGATATGGAAGGAAACTCTGTGAATGAATGTTGGAAAGAGATGGCGGATTGCATAAAGCGAGTAGCAAAAGATGTGTTTGGAGAATCGCAAGGGAAAGGCATGATAGAAAAGGATACATGGTGTTGGAATGAAGATGTGCATAAGATGTTGAAAGAAAAGAAAATTGCGTTTAAAATATGGCAGAATATAGAAACCGGAAATGATAAGTTGAAAGAAGATAAGAAGAAAATTTATAAATAATGGAAGAGAAAGGCAAAAAAGGCAACCGCCTTTCTTGCCTTTCTGCAGTTTGCAGGGCTAAGGCACAAGAAAAGTTGTACGATTTACTGGACAGCCCTAGAGGCCAGAAGGAGCTCTACCGGATTACAAAAGTAAGAGAAAGGAGAACGAGGGATTTCACCTTTCTCTTGCTTTTGTAATCCGGTAATAGGTCCATAATGCATATAAAATATATGAAATATGAAATCGGTAAAGCCTTGTCGAAAGATGACGAAATAAGAGAGCGATGGAAGGTTTACTTTGAAAAGTTGATGAACGAAGAGAATGAATGGAATGGTGTGCTCAAAGAGGTACAAATAAAGATATGGGTTTGGTGAGAGAAATTAGCATGGATGAAGTAAGAAAGGCAGTTCAATGTATGAAAAATGGAAAGGCCATGGGCCCTGATGACATACCAGTAGAAGTATGGAAGTGTTTAAAAGAGGATGGATGTATGTGGCTGACTTTATTCTTCAATAAGTTGTTGTATGAAGAAGTGATCCAACAAGAATGGTGCAATAGTGTGCTAGTGCCCATCTTCAAGAATAAAGGGGATGTACAGGACTGCAACAACTATCGAGGGATAAAGCTCATGTCACATACTATGAAAGTATGGGAGAAAGTGATAGAGAAAAGATTGCGAGAGGAGAGTGAGATTACCCCGAACTAGTTTGGGTTTATAAGTACCAGGTCGAGGGAAAATGGACGCCACCTTCGCTCTCCGTCAATTGTGCGAGAAGTACAGACGTGTGCACAAGAACTTGCACATGGTGTTCATCGATCTTGAGAAAGCGTATGATAGGGTACCTCGGGATGTGTTGTGGTTGGCCTTGAAAGAGGAAGGTTTGCCTGGGAAGTATGTTGAGTTGATTCGTGCTATGTACAGACAATCTAGTACCTACGTCCGGTCGGCTGCTGGCAACACCGATGAGTTCAGTGTGGCTGTAAGCTTACATCAAGGGTCGGCTTTAAGTCCTTACCTCTTCATGTTGATTATGGACGCTCTTACGTCGGAAATACAGGAGGAGACACCCTGGTGCATGCTGTTTGCCGACGACATTGTTCTGGTCGGTGAAGATGGACCTGAGATCCAGAGCAGATTGGAGAAATGGCAACAGAAGCTGGATAAAGTTGGCTTGAAAATCAGTAGAACCAAAACTGAATACATGTTCTACGATTTCGGCGGTCTCTCCAGTTCTGAAGCTATAGTGCTAGATGGCGCGCTTCTCCCAGTCTTCTCCGATTTTCGGTATCTCGGTTCACGCGTGCAAAGCAATGGTGAAATAGATCGGACTGTTAAGCACAGAATTAACACTAGATGGATGAAATGGCGGCAGGTCACTGGGACTATCTGCGACTCCCGCATTCCCCTTAAACTTAAGGGGAAGATTTATAAAACAATGGTCAGACCTGCTGTCTTGTATGGTTCAGAATGTTGGGCCACAAAAGGGATGAATGAAAAGCAATTGCATGCGGCTGAGATGAGAATGCTAAGAGCGATGTGTGGTGTTACGCGCATGGATAGAATTAGGAATGAGTATATAAGAGGAAGTCTGAAAGTGGCACCGCTGACTGAAAAGTTGTGTGGAAATCGGTTGTCGTGGTATGGGCATGTGATGCGGAGGAATGAAGAAAATGTCGTGAGGAAAATCTTGTGTATGGGTGTGGATGGCTATAAGAGTAGGGGAAGGCCAAAGAAACGATGGGTGGACTGTGTAAAAGAGGATATGGGTAAAAAGGGGGTGACTACAGAGATGACGACTAATAGAGGAGTATGGAAGAAAAAGACATGTAGCGCCGATCCGAAATAAATTAGGATAAGGGCAGGCGAATGATGATTGTGTCTCAAGTGTCAACGCAAATGGACAATATGTGAAATCATTGAAACAGGCGCGATCTCGGTAAAAATAGAGCTGAGAATTTTATTGCAGTATTGACTACCTCAGCGAAGTTTCCCGAGAAAGTTGACTTGACACATTTGTTGCCGAATACTGCAAAAAACATTAGAATGTGTTAGATCTGCATTCAAATGGGAAAAAAAATTAAAATACACTACTGATTACTAGGCAGTATGGTCGCAGACCTTAGTTTGTTCCAAAAGGAACAAAAAAAAATCATTTGACTTGACTGTCAGAGTTGCCAGAACGTCCCAAAAGGGACGTTTTTTGTCCGTTTAGAAATCTTTACGTCCCTTCGATGTCTGTTTATATATTCCGTCCTTTTCCCGTCCCTTTTCAAATAGCCAATTACAATCATTTACTTTTTTTATTACAAAAATGCGTAAAACTTTAACTAAAAAAGCGAAACGTGTTGCGTGTCAACTTCAGAAAACTGCTGGCGAATATCGCCAGCCATCCTTTTTCCACGAACAGCGATCCCATCCCATATCGCTTGTCTGGACGTTCCACGCCCACAAACAAACACAATCATTCGGTTATTCAGCTGAATTTATTACGTATGAGTTCAGCAAGAGACCAACTGATCACAAAGTATTTTTAAATAACAATAATAATAATAATCTGTGGCTCGACTGTCAACCGAACTGTCAGAAAAATTTTCTCTGCATATATTTTATATCAATTATATCAACAAACTATTTTATTTTAAACATTCAAAAATGCATGCAAGACCAAACAAAACCTACAATAATACCTACAATATGTAAATAATAAAAAACAATAATCAAAATGATAAGACACAGTTAATAATGTCGATGAATGAAATACTGAGAAAAGAAAAATATTGACGAGAGCCGCAGCCCGCAAAGCACGCCCACCACCTCCGGCCTCGTCGCTCAGCTCCGCCTCGCCGCCGCTGGAACCCAGCCCCACCGTGAGTACTGTGACACCGGCCGCGGCAGTTGCGTCGAGCTCCAGCGACGAGTTCTTCTCGCCGCCGACGTCACCACCACCAGCGCGTCGACGGGGAGGATGCCGGCCGCCGAGCAGCTTAGGACCTCGAGGCCCACCGGCCTCTGATAGGGTCCCAGCTCCCGGTGGAAGTGTGAAGCGCATGCGATGGACACAACCCATCAACGAAAATGTCATGCGCTCATACTATGGGGCTACAGAGGGAGGTAACAACCTGACCGCGTACCGTGTTCGGATGCTCTCTTTGTTTCAGGTGCTTGAACCAGCCGTCAACGTTTCGGCCCAACGACTGTCGGATCAGGTGCGGGTCATCCAGCGTAATCATATGCTGGATGATACTGTACTTGATCGCCTCCGAACTGAAATGGGTAGCCATGTCATTGTCCCTCCGACGCAGACTGTGGTACCAGTGGTGGTACCACCGTCTAAACATGCTCCCAGCCACGCTGACGAGGAGTGTTATGACATGGTTACAAACGTAAGTACCCAGTGCAATGACGAATTGAGGAGTGCTTTGGAGTGTGCTATTCGGGAATATCGCAACATGCCACCCGAACTTAGGCCACGCTTGCCTCGTTTGCCCATGCATAATAGGAATAAGGCGCTGGTGGCTGCTCTGGATTCGCAGTTGTCAAATTATTTTGATAACTGCGAAGACCTCACTGACACACACTCGATAATGTACTGCGCGGCTGTAGCGGCATGTCGTGTAACTCACGTCAAATTCTCTAATGACAGAGCTACACGACCGAAACCAGCCGTGCCGGCTTGGCAGCGCAGGATCGAGTGTCGTATTGGTGGGACCAGAGCACTCATCGGCAAACTAATCTGCTTCAGGGAGGGCAACACTCGCCCAAGAGTGATGCGCTTTGTGAGACGGGCGTTTTCGGGAACTGATATCAGCTCCCGAGACTATTTGTCCCGTGTCACAGAGCGCATCGACTTCCTGAAGCAGAAGGTGTATGCATGGGCAAACCGCATCCGTAGGTATAAGCGGCGGGTGGAGCGATACACCCAGAATCGCACATTCCGGAGTAATGAAAGGTGGGTGTATAGGGATTGGGAGCGACCGGAACAAGGTGTGACTGACACGCGTCTGCCGGATGATGACGCCATGAGTTCATTCTGGCGCAACATCTGGTCGGTGCCTGTCAGTCACACCGAAGGTGTCTGGACTCGGGAGATCGAGCGAGCATGCGATCCAATAACAGAAATGGGGGCAATCACTATCAGCCCCCAAGATGTAGCCCGTGCAGTCCGTCCGTTGCCTAATTGGAAATCTCCAGGGCCGGACGGGCTGCACAATTTTTGGATAAAGTGGCTACAAAGGTCGCACGCTCGCTTGGCATCTCAATACCAGGCAGCCTTGGAGTCTGGTTCGCTACCCGAGTTCCTTACAACAGGAATAACCCACCTGCTCCACAAAACAGGTAGTACCGCGGAACCTAAAAATTATAGACCGATCACGTGCTTACCGACGGTCTATAAGGTTCTTACATCCATTTTGAGAGCTAAGATTAACACACATATAGATAGTAATTGTATCATGTCTGCCTCTCAAAATGGATGTAGGAATGGGTCCCGTGGTACTAAGGAGCTGCTCCTCATCGATATGACCATTAGCCAGCAGGTTCGGCGTTCCCGAAAGGATCTGTCGACATGTTGGATAGACTATAAGAAGGCCTATGACTCAGTTCCTCATACATGGCTCATGAGGGTGCTAGAATTGTATAAAGTTGATGCAACGCTACGCACCTTCTTGATGTCGTGTATGGGGCAATGGAGGACGGTCCTTCGCTATCCAGGATGTCGAAATATCCAGAGGAATAGCGAACCGGTAAGGATCGAGCGGGGTATATTCCAGGGTGACAGTTTGAGTCCGCTTTGGTTTTGCCTAGCCTTGAATCCTCTAAGCACACTGCTGGAGAATTCAGGGCTAGGCTATCGGTTGAAGAGAGGTGGTCAGGTTATATCTCACCTCCTTTACATGGATGACTTGAAACTTTTTGCCCCCAGCAATCTGCAACTGATGGAGCTACTGAAGGTAACTCAAACCTTCAGTAGTGCCATCAGGATGGAGTTTGGTGTGGACAAATGTGCGGTCATGCATGTAAAGCGAGGGGAGATTGTGGAATCCGTGGGAACTCAACTCTCGGATTCCATAAACCTGAGATCCCTCTCTCCAACCGAAACCTATAAGTATTTGGGTATGTCGGAAGCGTTAGGTATCAATATTGCTGACATGAAGTAATCGTTGAAGGAGCGCTTCTTTGGCCGCCTGAAGAAGGTATTTAATAGCCTTCTATCAGGTGGAAACAAGGTGCGCGCCTTCAACGGTTGGGTCATGCCGGTGTTGATGTACTCTTTCGGCGTACTCAAATGGACTCAAACAGAACTTGACGCCCTGGATAGGCGTGTACGTACACTGCTGACTGCACTTCGAATGCATCACCCACGTTCGTCGGTGATGAGACTGTATATCCCGCGGAAGTGTGGAGGCCGAGGCTTTTTAAATGCTAAGACCCTCCACAACCGCGAGGTATGCAGTCTAAGGGAATATTTCCTAGCTGCTGACGTGAGTATGCATCGAGATGTAGTGGCGGTGGACAAGGGCCTTACTCCACTCTCCTTGGCTAACGAGAACTGGCGCAAACCTCTAGTGCTTGACACTAACGATCGCAGAGAAGTATGGCAGAGTAAGGAACTTCACGGACGCTTTTTCCGGGCCCTACATGGGCCCGATGTAGACCAACTAGCATCCGTAGCCTGGCTGCGTGTCGGTGACCTCTTTGGGGAAACCGAAGGTTTTGTCTGTGCAATTATGGACGAAGTTATCATGACGAAAAATTACCGGAGATTTATTGTGAAGGACGGCACGGTTGACATACGAGTATGTCGGGCATGTCATCGTCCGGGAGAATCAATCCGCCACATAATCTCTGGTTGTTCTCGTCTGGCTAACGGTGAGTACTTGCATAGGCACAACCTTGTAGCCAGGATTATCCATCAGCAACTTGCTCTGAAATACTCTCTTGTGGAATTGGAAGTGCCGTACTACAGATATGCGCCCGACCCAGTTCTCGATAATGGTCATATCTCATTGTACTGGGATCGGTCCATCATCACTGACAGGACTATTGTAGCCAATAAGCCTGATATAGTGGTGGTGGACCGAATCGAGAGGCGTGCAATGATTGTTGACATTACCGTCCCACATGACGAGAACCTCGTGAAAGCCGAGAAATATAAACAAATCAAGTATATTGACTTGGCTCGCGAGGTTGTCGACATGTGGGATGTGGACTCAGCGATCATTGTACCGATAGTCGTGTCAGCCAATGGCTTAATAGCCACGAGCCTCGACCAACACCTCAGGAGGCTCTCGTTAGGCGGCTGGATCAAGGGCTTGATTGAGAAAGTAGTACTTCTGGACACGGCTCGCATTGTCAGGCGGTTCCTCTCTCTGGAGCCCTGACCGCCGGTAGCTTGGACCCTATTCCCGATACCGGTGGGATACTATTTTTTATATTTTTAAATGTTTTTTTTATCCTTTATATTTAAATATTTAAAAATGTAATTAATATGTATATAAAAATGAATAATCGGAATAATAATAATATTCCACAACTATCACACAACGCCATCTAGTCCCAAACTAAGCAGAGCTTGTGTTATGGGTACTAGACAACTGATAAACATACTTATATATTTCTAAATACATACATATTATAGATAAATTACACCCAGACACAGAACAAATTAATGATCATGCTCATTACACAAACATTTGGCCATAGCAGTCAGGGTCACTAACCACTAGACCAACAGGCCAGTCAAAATAGGAAACTGATCCCACGAACGCAACGTATGAAACGCATTATATGATATATTCTGGGCTCTTGATTTTATATGAAAAAGTTGGTTTTTGTTTTTGTGGCGCGGAAATATTCATTTAAACTGAATAAATCATCCTCAAACTCGCTATCATAATCAGAAAACTACTGACGTACTAGTGCACCTTCTGAGAAATTACAACAGCGTCTACATTGCATACGTGGGACAAGTGTGCACACTTATTCTCCCACGTTGCATCGCATACGTTGCGTACGTGGAACCAGTTTGTCTCTAGCTTTACGATTACGAGAAAATGAGTTTTCGTTGTGCGAGTTCCTTTCAAAACATTTTAAAATGACGGAAAGCAGAACCCGCCTCAACACCAATGCCTTAGTATCCTTGATGGCAACGAGTTTAGGAATCAAGGATGTCGCTAAGTTTGAGCTGACCAAAGACAAGGAATGCAAGAAACAAAATAATGTTGAACGTTTAAATTTTTTTTTTACCTTCTATTTGTTTGCCTTATAAATATAAAAGTAGGTACTCACGCCTTTTTAGGTATATTTTTTTCTCATTCAATCGTAACAAATTAATATTTCTCAAACCGTCCTTTTTCTTCAAAAAATCGTCCCATTTCAGGTAGTGAATCGTCCGAATTTCGACGGAGGTACTGGCAACACGTGGTTTATCTGTGGTTGTGGACTGTGGTTGTGGTTGTGGTGCTATCTAAATTACCTATCTAATCTGTGGTTGTGGTTCTTTCTTATGAAATAATTATTGATTTTGTTTCTCATTTTATTAAGTAATATTTGTTGCACTTAGTTACTAAACTTGATATTTCTTGAGAAAATATGGAAAAGCTGCCAATGTGTAGAGTATGTCTAACTGAGAATGTTCGCATGTATGTTGTTGTCAACAAGAACTTGCATGAACTATATGAGAGGCTGACAGATAATCCAGTAAGTTGATACTACATAGAAGTAATTTTAGGGGAGAGGGTTCTTCTCAGCTCTTAGGATAATCTCTGATATCAGTGAAGGAACATAGTATAATCTTACACTATGTTCCTAAACTTATAATGGTCTTGCGACCCGCTCCTGCTTGGAACGTGTGCAAATTATAAAGACAAACCTTCCTCGTTAATCGCTCTGTATATTAGTGAAAACAGTATAATTATAAATCCGTCACTTAATTTAGGAGGAGTTCGCGGAATAACAGAAAGACAGCTGTGGAAACCGACTGTTTTGTAATATGTGGAGATTATAATTTATATGAGTCATTTTCAAAATATGTGTACGTCACGAAATTGTCAGTAAATTGTTTCGTTAGGAAATGTCAGGAAATTGTAAAAGTAAGGTCGTATTCAGAATTAAGTAATATTGTAGTAGTTACGGTGTTATACTTATAATTATTTTCAGACTATAATTTATGAGAAATATCTTTATAAACTTTAGCACTTATGGTCCATGTCTAGAAAGAAAAACAAAAATAAATTGAAAATTGTTTTATTTTTTAAAAAGCTGCATTGCTACATTGACCATCTAAGGGTCAACTGTAAATAAAAAAACTTAAACAAAAAACAAAATATACAAATTAAAAAAATATGGTGTCTTCCTCATTGGCTAATACAAACTCCTGACGTTCTTTCGATATTTGTAACAATTCAACATGTTTAACAATACAATCTTGTGGTACTATATCAATATCTTTGGTAACTCTTGGCTTTGTAAATTTCAAACTACCTTTTTGACGGATGCTTTTAAAGTAATTAATCTTATAACTTTTATTAGTATTATCAATCTGTTCAATTGTACCGATATAATATTTCCAGGTTTTTTTAACGTAATATCTGATCAATACAGTATTATTTATTTCCCATTTGTTTGTCTCGGTTTTCTCGTCCTGAAAGTCACCTCGATTTCCAATGATAGGTTCAGTTTCAACTGCTTTGACGGGTATAATTTGTATATTGCCTGTTTTTTCATTTAATATCCTCTTTACTGCTGCTTCAGTCAATATTTTCTCCGGTGTTAAATTACTAATGCTTGTGCTTGCACAAGGAGGTGAGTCTTCTTTTTGATTTATTAGTTTTATCATCATCTTAGCACTATCAGTCATTTCCGGTTCTTCGTCAACATTCATCTTCACTTCTCCTTTAGTTTCCTTCATGTCTGTTTCTGTTCTTAGGTTTCCTGAATCACTTGTTTCTACTCTCAGCTCTTTTGCATGACTGTCCATCAATAATTGTGTATTGTAAATTTGCCTTTCATTGGATTTTTGTTTCTCTTTTTTTGTTTTCTTCAAATCGTTATCTTCTTTTACGGGTATTATTTGCATATTGCCTGTTTTTTCATTTAATATCATTTTTACTGCTACTTGAGTCAATATTTTCACTGGGGTTTCAGTTACTTGGCATGACTTACTAATGCAAGTACTTGCACAAGGAGGTGAGTTCTCTTTTTGGTTTAGTAGATCTATCATCATCTTATCATTGTTAGCATCATCAGCCATTTCCGGTTCTTCGTTGACATTCATCTTCACTTCACCTTTAGTTTTTATTCTCAGCTCTTTTGCATGACTGTTTATCAATTGGGTATGGTACAGTTGCCCTTCATTGGCTTTTTGTTTCACTTCTTTCTTTGTTTTATTCAGGTCATTATCTAAAATCTGATCGAATTTATCAATGGTGTTTATTTCCAGGTCATTTTCATCAATGTGCTCAGTTTTCATTTTTTCAATGTTCTTAACACTATCTGCATTTATGTCAAGTTCTTCTACATCGAATATCTCTTCAAGCATAGCATCTTCCTCATAGTAAGTACTATCATCTGAATCTGCATAGGGAATATCGTCACTATCATAATCATCGCTGTCAGACGAGTTGTATCCAGATCTTTTATTGTTTATGCGTTTAAAAGTTTTTTTGGGTTTCCCGCTTTTATTTTGAGCTTTGTCTGACTTATGGGTTGATATTAAGTCATGTATTTTTGGTTCATAACATTCACAACAACCCTTTTTTGGGCCACAAAAACAACTTAAGTCTCGATATAGGACACAACCTTGTTTTGCAGTTGTGATAATCTGATGAATTCTCATTGTACCTGGCAACGCAATCAACTCATCGGGAACTTTTTGTTGCATTTCTCTTATTTCTTCCTCTGATATAAAAAAATATTTCACCTTTTTTTCTGATTCCTTCAACATCTTGAAAGCGATGGTTGCATTAGGAATGTCTGTTCCGCGAGATACAAAATCATCCAAAGTTCTTTTTACTGCTCCACCCACCCCATCTGCCGCTTCTTTCCCATGGGATGCTTCAAAAAAGGACCAGGAAGCAAAATCCAAAGTCCTCTCTTCAACATTTTTACTAAAAAGATAAAAGTTCTTTTTCTGTTTGTATTGTGTGGCGGGGCCATCAGAATACATGTGTACAACTTCTAAGGAAGGAACTATTTGTTTTGCATATTCAAAAACTGGTGAAAGGTGAGCCCAAATCGCTCCAGGATCGTGGTCACAACATGGCGATACAGAACAAAACGATGTGGGATTGTTGTTCTTACTATAAATTACTCCCGTATGGAGAGAAATTTGATCTCTATTTCCACCAAAATGGACGGATTGTATTTCCTTATGTAATTTGCCTGCATAATTTTCTGAGAAGTCACAAATTATGACTACTTCATCCTCAGATAGGTTCCGTATGCAATTTTGTAGAGCCTTATGCTGATGACCAATATTGTAATAGTGTTTCTTAAAAACACTCAGTTCTTTGTTAAATTCTTGAATTAGCTCACCAATCGTACCACTTTTAATATCCTTTCCGACTTTTTTGGTAGTCATGGGTTTTCTTTCGCCAGTTTTTAAAATCTTTATATACTCATGCTTTTTTAACCCCCACTCAAGCCAAGTGATATTGATGTTATTGGTATTATCTTCAAGAGAAACTGGAATGGACTTTGACATACAAGATGGGCATGTATTATACATATGACACTAATCTACCTTAGCAAGAATTAACGCTTTCTCTGTATGAGGAGAGGCTTACAGAAAATAATAGTGACCTAGTAGATAGTAGGTACTATTGGCTTGGATAGTGTCATCCTCTTGCACTTTCCCAATTTATTCCACTAGTTATTGGTTGTCATCGTCCTCTCTACACACATCATCTGTCACACAGTCTATCTATGGTTTCTCTGGTCTTCCCCTCCTCTCGTAGCCATCCTCCACTGTAATCTTTCGTCACTACCTTTCTTCATTCCTCTGCATCTCATGCTCACATATTTATCAGGCAGCTATGTCACATTCAGACTTCCACTTGGACTTTGAATAGAACATTTGAATGAAATAAATTAATTTATGACTAATTTTGTTTCAGTTTATAACCAAAGACAATAGACCGATGATTGTTTGTTTCTTCTGTTGCACTAAACTGAAGCAATTCTGCCGATTCCAGAGAAAATGTCTGAAAGCTGAAGAGCTGTTTGCTCAGATGACAAATGCGGATTATGAGGTGAGGTATTCTTCAACAGATTAACATCTAATTTCGAAAGTCTGACATCACTTCTTGCCAAGACTGGTTATCTGACTAACACCTGTCTAAGATCTAGAAGTGACAGCTGGGTCCAACAGCTTAACATGCACCCCGAGTCACTGAGGGTTCCCATTATGTAATGCCCATTATAGCGGCGTTAGGGTAGGGTGCGGTTGGGCGACCGCCCAGGGCGCCGGATATGAAGGGTTGCCGCAGGTGGCCCTTTATATCAAATCAGAAAACTGATGTTCAAGTATCTCATGAGGCTACTACTCTAGCCGAACAGTTAAAAGATTTGAGCAGAAACAACCAATTAAACTAAGAAGTTTAATTGGTTGTTTGGTAAGTATGACTCATTTTTTAATTAACCATCAAGCGGTCGCGCGGCGTCGAATCGACCGCACTCGATACATTTTCGTTCATAATTTCGAGATTTCTTATCACATGTACTTGTCATTTCTAGTAGCCTGTCATGACTTCACTACACACAAAAACATGCATGCATGCATTGCCTCTTTCTCCGTGCCTCCCGATTGGCACAAAACGCATTAGTTTAAGACACGGCGGAGGCGTTGAAAAGACTACGCGCGCCTGCCTGTTAATTTTACCTTGACGAGATGACTGATTCTGAAGAAAACTAAACTTAAGTTGATAATAAACAATTTGATGCCCTTTATTCGACCTTATAATATTATAGTGGTGTCGTGCCTAATATATGGAAGTCTGCCTTTGTCACACCCATCTTAAAAAAAGGAGACAAATCTGACGTACAAAACTATCGGCCTATATCTAAATTATGTCTTTTTTCAAAGGTTTTAGAGAGACTTGTATATACAGAAATTTACTCGGCTATGGAGAGTCACTTTAGCGATGAGCAGCATGGATTCCTCAGAAAACGGTCTACTACCACCAACTTAGTACTGTCCAACGACATCATAACAGGTGGTATGGACAGTGGTCATCAGGTAGACGTGATTTACACCGACTATAGTAAATGTTTTGACAGTATTGATCATCGTGTGCTTAAACAGAAGTTATTGTCTGTAGGAATACACGGAGATTTATTTCGATGGTTTTCGTCATACATAGAAAATAGATCACAGGCTGTCGTGTTACGAGGATATACGTCTCGATGGAATTCTATCCCATCTGGAGTTCCTCAAGGTTCGATCTTGGGTCCTTTATTATTTATTATATTTATTTCTGACATTAAAACCTGTTTTAGAAACACACATATCCTTTTATACGCAGACGATATGAAGATCCTTAAATTGGTACGTACATTATCTGATGCGGAGCTACTCCAGTCCGATCTGGATAGGTTTGTGATATATTGTAGGTATAATAACCTGCAGCTTAATGTGTCTAAATGCTTTCATGTACCGTTTACACGACAAAGATGTTTAATTGATTCTGCGTATAAATTAGATGGTCACTACATAAATAAACTGCATAGTGTTAGAGATCTTGGCGTGATACATGACAGCAAACTAATTTTTGACGAACATATAGAATCCATCATAAAGAAAGCGTCAAAAGCTATGGGATTCATAATGCGAACTTGTTCTAACTTTAATTCTTTAAAACCAGTTAAGGTACTATACTGTTCTTACGTGCGCAGTACCCTTGAGTACGCTTCTCAAGTATGGAACCCCCAGTATGAGACGTATAAATCTCGTATTGAATTGGTTCAGAGGAAATTTATGAGATACCTAGATTTTAAAACACAGCAGTTTTCAGACGGCTACGCACACCGGTGTAAGCGTTATCAGTTTCTGCCATTAGAGTTAAGGCGTAATATTAATGACATCTGCTTTCTTGTCAACATAGCAAATGGATCAATCGATTGTTCCGATTTACTTAGCAAAATTTATCTTCGCACTAATCAAATTAACCTAAGATTACGACCATTATTACAATTACCGTCTACAAATGCAAATTATAGGCGTAACGCTTTTTGTATACGCAGTGCAATGTTGTTTAACAGCCTGCCATCGAATATGGAAATCGATTTATTTTGCACGAGTGCGTTAAGAATCAGGAAAATTTTGTGTAAAGAATACTTTAATGGGTGAATGTTTGTTTTTTTTTTATGGTGTTCTTTTTTTTATAACATTGTGATATAAATGTGGAAGCTTGTAATTAGCAATTGTCAGTTGATATTATTTCGTTACCATGTACTTGTATTAGTCTGTAAGCTTTCTTAAAATTGTAAAAATAAAATAATATAAGTACAGCTTATTCAAAAAAAAATCTAAAGACCCAGAAAAGAACAAAAATCTTGTTTCGTCGAGCCAAATTGTTTCATCATTCATGATCCAATTAAAGTTGTTTAATTTTATAATTAATTAACTTTTCAGTTTAAACATTGTTTTTTAAATGAAAGATAGCTAATGCCTGAATAAACCCAATGAATTATCATAAATTAATTTTATTCATGTTCTAAATGCCAGAAATCTCCGATAGGTCTTTTGGGTTACGCGCGACCGCTGTCGTTAAAAATGACTAAGCGCCCGCTTGAAGGTTAATGTTGTTAGTAAGTTTCTACAATCAACAGATTTAAGGATCTCAGTAAATGCACAGAAATGTGGAAAAAATGCTGCGCTTTTTTAGAAGAATATAGAAATACAGGCTTTAAAATTGCCATTTCAACTGTGAAGGAATTGGCTGAGGAACTAGAAATTGAACCTGTGTTTAGACCCACAAGAATTCGATTTGTTAAGTGTCAAGCTGATGAAACTGCCTGCAATAAGCCTATAATTTCTTAAAAAAAAAAGATTTGGTTAAGTCAAGAGGTGAATAGGTTACTTCTAAGCAAGCATGCTCCGCATCCCCAATTGTTATCATTCATTTTTTGAATTGCCGCCCATTATGGAAGCAATTTTAAAGACGTATTCACGTCAAAACCTCCGAATTAGATATAGATGGTTATACTCGTACAATGTGATGAAATCGTGTGTGTTCGGAAGTCTGAAATCTTTTTGCCAGATTAGAATGTGGTTACTTCTGTTTTGTTTTAAATATCAAATATCGCAACTTTCGTATGGGTTTGAATTGCAACTAAGGGCCCCCGTAGAAATCTTGCCCAGGTCGCTGGTAGTGCTAAAACCGGCACTGCCCATTACCCCTCCAGCTAAAACCATTAATAAACCAAAATCACTTAGAATGTTTTAATGGGTTTATTCAATCACCTATGGTGCATGTCAGTATAGTTGATGAATGTCAAACAGAAAGTGATGATATTGAAGAAGAGTTACCAGCTGTTTGTGAGAGACCAGAAGATGTCATTGAGCCAAAGGAGGAACATCAAAGTGATGGTATGTTTTTAACAAGTAATTAAATTATCAATCCATACTAATTTAAAAGAAGAAACATTGTTTTTTCAACTTCAATGGTGGTCCCTGAGGGTTAATTAATACTTCATTTTTTAGCTGTAAATGCATGGTTCCTGTGGATATCTAAGTAAGTACCACATCTTCGCCCCTGTGGTACAGACCACAGGTGCGAAGCTGTGGGAATAAGCCAGTAAATAATGCCTGAAAATTGTTCCTGTGGATATCTAAGTAAGTACCACATCTTCGCCCCTGTGGTACAGACCACAGGTGCGAAGCTGTGGGAATAAGCCAGTAAATAATGCCTGAAAATTGATTTATCTGTTTAAGGACAACCAACAAAGCATACACCAAAAATACAAGTTAAAGTACTCAAAGTTTTACATTTTATAGTGTAGCCTTAATTAAAGGCCGCCAGGGCATGAATTAAACATAGGAGTAGGAAATACAGTTACAAAACAGATTTTTCTTACTTAGATAGTTTGTTACATAGATACAGTTTTATTTATTTATTTGATTAATTATAGCTTTATTTTCCACTTAGCAATTCTTACAAATATACTTCTAATTATAATTATTTCCTTTCTATTTCTTTGTGATGTGGCCCCTCTATGGGAAAAAGCCTCCTCCATTCCTTTCCGTCTTTCCCTGTCTTTGGCCGTATTCATCCAACTTTTACCTGCTGTGTTTATTATTATCATCGGCCCATCTTTTCTTCTGTCTTCCTTCGTCTTCCTACATTTCTTTTGCCTTTTGAGCCCTGCCATTTAGTTGTTAGGTAAGTCCATCTCATATCTTTGTACCTTGTAAAGTGCCCTGCCCAGTTCCACTTCTATTTAAAACTAAGATGAAGAGCATCTGTTAATTTAGTTTTCTTGCGGATGTTTGCATTTCTCGTTTTTTGTATTTTTCTTAGTTTTAGAATACTTCGTTTTGCATGTTGACAAGATGATATTTTGTTTTTTACTTTTTCAGTGAAGACCTATGTCTGGCTAGCGTATGTTAAGCTTGGGAGAATGCAAGAATCCATTGTAGTCTTTTATACTAAGGCTATAGTTCCCTTTTGGAATTTCTTTTTGGGCCCAGTATTTCTTCCAAGTTGTACTTATTCGTCTGTCTATTTCGTTTTCGTTGCTATTTGCATCAAAGGACACCAATTTACCTAGGCACACATATACATTTGTATAATCTATCGGTTTTTCCTCTACTTTGATTGTTTTTTTTTGACTGACATAATTTTAGTTTTGGAAGCGTTCATGAGTAGACCGATTTTGTCATCTGCCAACCTTAGGTGTGTTAATTTATTATTTAGTATCCATATGCCTTTATTTATCCACTTAATGTTTTTGAAAATGTTTTCAAGTACAGCTATGAATAGCTTTGGAGACAGCGGGTCTCCCTGACGCACCCCTCTACCAATTGTGAACTCCTTCCCTTGTCTTTCTAGTTTTACTCCACTAACATTCTTAGAATAGATGTTTTTTTTATGATATTAACATATGTTTTGTCTACATCATTGTTTCTTAGAGCAGTCCATATAGATGGGTGTACAATGCTTTCGATTGCTTTGGAATAGTCCACAAAAGCTACGTATGAGTTTATATATTGTTGATAGCAAGCTGATAGGCCCATAGTTGCCGGTATCTAAAGTGTTCCATTTTTTGTACAATAGTATTATGTTTGATTTAATCCATTGCGATGATACTTGCTCTTTTTCCAGTACTCTCTCAGGTGACTCAATTGAACCTGCATTCTGTTAATGGTGGAAAAATGACCCAGATTGGTTTTAAAGCCCTTAGCTCAAAGCAACTGATATCTAGACTTACCAGCAAGCACTAAAATAAATGTAAAGAAGTTCTTTTAATATGAGAAACTATTATCTATAGCTTTACTACAATTATTTTTTCATGGTAGTAGATAGTGAAATACTGAATATTTATTAAATTTAGCTATTTAGATGTTTTATATGATTTTAAGTTTCCATACCAAGATGCATAAAAGCTACCTATAAGGTGTTGCTTCGTCAGTCTGTCTGACACAGCTGGAGATTACAGGAACTACTAATGTCGTGGAATTGAAGTCTTATTCAATACTAGCTGTGCCCGCGACTTCGTTCGCGTGGTTGTCGAGAACAAAACAACGTCGTTTAGATAAGAGTATATCACCTTTTTGATGATTTAGATAAGAGTCCTGACTTTGGTATAGTTGATTACGTTAATGCTTCTCTATATACTATGTTAGCGGTGGAATTACCCGGAGCATATACAAAAAGGTTGTTTGGGTTGCTAACACGTGATAGAGAAACATAGAGTTGGCCGTGTGAAAAACAATCAAAAGTAAGGTCTACACCCGCAACGGATAACGTCTGGCCTTGGGCTTTATTAATAGTCATAGCGTAACAGAGGCTTACAGGAAATTGCACACGTTTGAAAGTAAACGGAAAATTATTGGGGATAATGGGTATCCTGGGAATGAAAACAACATCACCGGAGCCGCAACCTGTTAAGATTTCGGCTTCGATGACATTTCGTTGGAGATTTGTTACTCTCAACCGAGTTCCATTGCATAGTTTTGGTGGGCTTAAATTTCTGAGTAGAATGATTGGTACTCCGACTTTTAAATAAATTTTGTGTGCTGGAAGACCTGGTGTATTTAGAGAGTCTAAAAACTCTACTGGATAGTGGGTGGCATCTCCTTCTTCTAAAACCGTGTTAATAGATAAATATTCCCTACTTTCTCCAGAAACATGTACCAATATTTGAGAATTTATTGCTGCTGCTTGGTCGTTGCGAGGTGCCAAAATAGCTCGTTGGCATAGCCAAGCAGCGTCATGGTTCGAGATCTCTGATGGATCTCCGTATACAGAGGAAATGAGTTCCTGCTGTGAGGCAACAGAAGAACACAGGCTTTCGACTAAAGTTACTTTACCTCCTTCTTGAGTCGGGTATGTGCCGTTACCAATTTGAAGTAGTAAATTTGAGAAAACCTGCGCGTTTGCGTCACCTCCCAAATATGCTCGCATATTAAAGCTCAAATTAGTTAATATGACACTACGCCATAAAATAGAGCTCTTTAAACAGGCACCTATTTCATCGGCCCTCGTTCCTCTGGGTATTATAGGGAGTGTCTGCCTGAAGTCTCCACAGAATAGCACCGTTAAGCCTCCCATCGGTCGGTCATTTTGTCTTATATCTCGCAACGTTCTATCTACAGCTTCCACAGCTTTACGATTTGCCATCGTACACTCGTCCCAAACGATAAGGGCGCAATCGCGTAAAACCCTTGCTTTATCACTATTGCGAGACACGTTGCAAACAGGGTTTTCTGTGCGGTCTGTGCGGTCCAAGTCGATTGGTATTTTAAATGTTGTATGTGCAGTTTTTCCTCCTGGTAATAAAGTGGCAGCTATTCCTGAGGAAGCGACGGCAAGGGCAATTTTGTTTTGGCTCCTTATTTGAGCCAAGATAACTTTAGTGAGGAAAGTTTTACCTGTTCCACCAGGTGCATCTAAAAACAGCATTTCTCCTAATGAATGTTCTACACTACAGCATACTCTATCAAAGATTTGACGTTGTTCTGTCGTCAAATTTGAACAGCCATTTCGCAATATTTCTGCTAACTCTTCGGGGTTGTAATTTATTTCAGATGTATACTCCCTATTAATTCGTTCCCCACCAACTGTCGGTGTCGGCAAGCCGTATTGACTGAGGGGGTTCCCTCCTATACTTGTAACTATATCTTGTATAGCCAGCAAAGCCCTATTATGGCAGCTTTCACGTACTTGGTCAGAAGTTTCACTATTTATATTTTGCTGTCTCAAAAAATCTTCGGCAAACGCGTCTTTATATTTTTGCCACAACTGCCCAGCGTCCGATAGGCCACAAAATGTCAACAAAATGGCAAATAAATGGCGCAAACGATGTGGACTATCACTGACGCATGCTTCGGCTAAAGCATCATCCCAATGCTGATCGCCATCTAATAAATGCCGTGCGCGGCAAGCAGCTTGAAATGTGGGATATTCTATATCGTCCACTTTGCGGAGCTCAGCAAAAGAAGTAGGTCCTCGCACTGTGTGAAGAAGAAGGCGTAAATAATAACACTCTGCATTATTTGGGTGCACCGTGTATACTCTTCCAATCACGTGTTCTTTAAAAATGCCGGACTCGCCTTCTACAGCAGTTCCACGTCTCCTGCGATTAAAAACACCTTGCTGCTTGTTATAAGTATAATAATGTGGCACTTCATTGTACAACAGAGACTTAGCGAAATTGTCTCTTTCGCAAAGGCGAAAGAATGCGAGCAAGGTGGTTTGTCTTGGGTTGTTCATTCTTTCTGCCACATTTTCTGGCTGAAAGTAAACTCGCTGCCCGCCTTCCAGGTGCACGTCAAGATGGATGACTGGCGGATACCTTTCATGAATAGGGAAACTCAAAATGCGCCAAACTGCCTCCGAAGAGCTTATGTATCGGCCAGATTGATACCTTGTCACTTCATCAAATTGGTTGTTATTTCTTAGTGCTATCATGGCTTGATCACTACCTTTATTAACATATTTACATATATATTTTATAGATTCGACGCTATTACAAATTTCAACATTAATGTGTGCTTGAAAAGCGTTTGACAAAACTGGAGAATACGGTACCACCCAACTATTATTTAGAATTATTTCTTGTCCACGGAATCTGACAGTAGCTGTGAAACCACCTTGTGACGGTGATCTTCGCCGGTATTGCGGATACCCATTTTCCCCAGCCATAGTTAGTTCTTTCAGTGCTCTGGGGTATTTTTTTGAGCATTGACCATCTTTCATGCACGGTGATTCCCTGTTTAAGAGGCCACATGGCCCGTGAACCATATGTGTTTTTACTATGTCATGCAAAATCGGATCTGCATTATAGTCCGGAAATTCTGCACTTATGACACTGTCTATAGCATCGGGACGAATTTTTTCTTCCAGCCACAGAAGAATGTGCGCGTGGGGTAAACCACGCTTTTGCCACTCGACGCTATACATAAAACAAAGAGTTGAACCGAAAACTTTCTCCTTTGTAAGTAGATTAATCAAGACTTTGAGTTTTAAATGAAAAATCCTAGCAATAATGTCATGTCTGTCGTATGACGCCTGTCCTGTGAGAAGTGCCTGGCAAATCTCCGTCCACTTTGGATTTGTTGTAAATGTTATAAAAAGGTCCGGCCGGCCGTATTTACGGACGTAACAAAAAGCATCTTGCGTTCGTTCGTGCATATACCGCGGACCGCCTGTGAAACTGGATGGCAAAATAACCAATCGACCCAAGTTTTCGACGTTATTATCTGATTGCATGGCGTCCCGCAAGTGCACGTATTCTTCAGCGCGTAACCGTCGCTGGTTAGTGCGAATATACACTAAACGTTCAGTTTCTATTTTTGCGTACATGTCCACAATAAATTGGCTGAACAAACCACGAAATCGTTGCAAATATACGAAACTGTTTTGCCTTATTTGTAAAAGGTAGGAATAGTATTGTTGAGCAGATATTTTTTTTTGATAATTAGTGACTCTCGTAGTAGGGTTCACTTGGTACAGCCCAAAATTGTACCCATCTTCACCATGACAATAAATTAGTGGATATTGCAGGGCGTCGTAAGCTCGGTGGGTTTCCAAAATGCGTTGAAGGCGATCGTCGCGTGTACGCAACACGATATCACGTCTCTCACACTCCTGGTCGACTAAAACAACTGCAACTTCATCTGCGACGGGTGCATTGTGTCTTCCACGGTGTTCACCCACAGGACGTCTATCGGCACTTATAACAATTTTGAAATCATTGCTGCCTTGTGGAATTGACTCCAATGCAGCTTTGAATTCACGAACGTACTGGTTAACGTGATGCAGCAATTCTTGAAGTTGACCCAAAAGCTCAGCATTGAGCTGGGGAAAATTGTGATTTCTAACATTGAGCTGTTGCGTGTAATCGGATACAAAATAAATTTGGAGAAATTTGGGTTCATTTTCTGGCAGCAAAGATCCAATAAGGTGATAAACTTGACCTTGTACTTTGAAGGTTGGCATGAACGGTCCTTCCGTTATTTGTTTTGCCCCAAAGGAAGTCATTTGGAAAGCACTGTTATATAAACGAATATTATCCAAAAAACGGTTCGACTGGGGATGATCGCCATTCAGGAGACTTTTAAGTAAGTGTGGTGGATCTTGGAAATTTGGAAGAACAATTTTTCCATTTGAGCAGCACATTCCATCTGTCTCTTTCCTCCATTTCAAAGCATGACAAAAATTACAAATTTCTCTCATGTCACCCACGAAAGTAAAGCCAGCATAATTAATTCTAGACGAATATGTGAACCCTGATTTTTCCCTATTGTCCCAAGGTAATAAAATATTTGCATCGTCATTTTCCATGGACTCATCAGCTCCGCTATTTGTTTCTCTATTCATATGGTATCGAGCTCGTTCTATTTCTAGGCGAGATTGACGTTGTTCTGCTGTTTCTGCTCGTCTTAGTTCATCTATTCTTTCCCTTTCAGATGCAAGATAACTTTCATTGTTTCTTTGTACACCTACATAGTTATGTCTAGCTATTTGTAATCGTTCTTCTCTTTGGGAGAGAGATTCAGACTCGCGCGAGAGAGCGTGTCGCTCTCGGTCAGATGACAGACGTGCTTGGCGTTCCTCGATACTCTCTTGAGAACGCAAAGTCGCGGTCCGAGTTCTTTGCGAACTTAAGCGCGACTCCCTTTCTGTGAAAGTCTCTGACTCGCGTGAGAGAGACTGGCGCTCCCGATCAGCAGACAGCCGAACTTCGCGTTCCTGGATATTCTCTTGAGAACGCAAAGTCGCGGTCCGAGTTCTTTGCGAACTTAAGCGCGACTCCCTTTCTGTGAAAGTCTCTGACTCGCGTGAGAGAGACTGGCGCTCCCGATCAGCAGACAGCCGAACTTCGCGTTCCTGGATATTCTCTTGAGAACGCAAAGTCGCGGTCCGAGTTCTTTGCGAACTTAAGCGCGACTCCCTTTCTGTGAATGTCTCTGACTCACGTGAGAGAGAGTGGCGCTCCCGATCAGCAGACAGCCGGTCTTCGCGTTCCTGGATACTCTCTTGAGACCGCAAAGTCGCGGTCCGTGTTCTTTGTGAACTTAAACGTGACTCCCTTTCGGTGAACGTTTCCGATTCACGTGAAAGAGCGATGTGCTCTCGGTTAGCAGATAACCGTGCTTCACGATCTTCTTCCGATTCCTGAGACCTACAAAGTCTCATCCTTTTCGCATTTCGGCTACGCAGCGAAAGGTTAGTTTTTTTTCTTTGAGGCATTTTCAAGGAAAATTAAAGCAATAAACAAAACTAACAACACTTATGACTGAATAGCCTACAAACTTAAAAGATCGGTGCGTCGAACAGTCTAGTGTGACAACGTATCGTCTGTTCGTGGTCGTGACTCAACGAATTGGCAACACTAACTTACTGTATAACGATAGGCACTATTGGATTCAAACTACGAAGTAAATCAAATACAATCTTTACTTCGTACTTCAAACCAATGACCAAAGTTGACCAAACGAAACCAATAAGATAAGCAAATACTTTTTTTTCGACCAATTTAGAAAATCGATAAACCAAGCAACCAAAGAACTTTTACGACACACGCAAGAACTTTTAAGACACCTAACGAAACCCAATTTGCCTAGTAAACACGGTGGACGTCATCCTCGCGCGGAAAATCTTAACACCGCGATTCAGAAAATGACGTCATTTGCACAACGCCATCTATCGGATTTAGATTTCAACTATCAACATTAGTTCTATTTTTAGTCTTAAGATGTCGTTGCAAGTACTATACTTAATTGCGTAACGTAATATTTTACTTCTTGAACTCACTAAATTAATCATATCTTTTGATAGAGTGAACCGATTTCGATGAAACAAAAACTAAGTTAATCCTCAAGTTGCGTATAATTTTTGTATATAAACATTGTCAGCATTGAATTCGTAGATTTTACGTGATGTGCGCACAAACAAACAGACAAACAGACAAACAGACAAAAATTTCAAAAATGATGGAAATGGGTTCTGTTACTTATCTTTTCACACGCTGGCTATTTTTTGTTTCAATTTCTTCAATGTACAAAAATGACTTTTCTACAGATTTATTATATGTATAGATTGATACTTATTTGTCAGTTTTCCTAATTATTCTGCCACATGTATGAACTCTGCCCAGGGGTTGAGGATAAATTCGAAACAGGGTTACCTCGCCCCTGGGCACTCAGGGCAGGAAAGGAACAGGGGTGGGTTTTAGTCAGTAAGAGTCTGACACGCCCTCCCGCACCCACAGTGGGAGATGTCATTGAATGATTTCCCACCTCACAAAATAAAAAAACTTGTATGAACTATTAACTTTTCACTGTTTTTGTTTACTTACAGAGCTCGAACTGGAAAATCAAAACAACATCTATTCAGACTTAGAAGATATGCCAGCACAACAGTCTGAGTCAAGCTTAGAAGATGATCTGCCTTTAATGGAGATTAAAAAAATAGAAGTGGAAGAAGAGCAAGAAGTATCGAGGAAACGAAGAGCCAGTGACAGGCAACGTAAGTATTAGTTAGTTAATTATTAGTTAAACGAACAGGCCGGCTGCTGTGACAACACGCACTTACCAAAACATGAAACAAAACACATCCTGTCTGTGCCCTCTTGAGTAGCATAAACACAATATGCTACACCTCTGAGTAGTTGCTCTCTCTGCCCCCGTAGCATGACCATTTCTATCTCTATTCTACCAAGAAAAGACAAATTTCTTTCTATCCAATTTTGTCGAGTTCGAGTTGTCTTCTGCCCGAGCATGGGGCGCCGGGCGACCCGTAGACTGGTGTTTCTATGAAGACAAAGACATGTATTCATTCTTTCAATAATTATTAAAATATATTACTATTTATCGTCTGTCCGTCTGTCCATCTGTCTGTCTGTCCGTCGTCTGACAAAAAAATTATTGCGTCTTATCGGAGCCTGTCTGTACGTCTGACCGTTTGTCTGTCGTCCGTCTGTCCATCTGTACATCTTTTTGGCTGTCCGTCTGTCTGTATGTCCATCTGTCCGTCGTCCGTCTGTCCGTCTGTCAGTCTGATCTGTCCGTCTTCCGTCTGTCCGTCTGTCAGTCTGTCTGTCTGTCCGCCGTCCAGCTGTCCGTCTGTCCGTCGGTCCATCTGTCCGTCTGTCTGTTTGTCCGGCGTCCGTCTGTCCATCGTCCATGTGTCTGTCTGTTGTCTGTCCATCTGTCCATCGTCCGTCTGTCCGTTTGTCAGTCTGTGAGACTGTCCGTCTGTCAGTCTGTGAGACTGTCCGTCTGTCAGTCTGTGAGACTGTCCATCTATCAGTCTGTGAGACTGTCGTCTGTCAGTCTGATCTGTCCGTCTTCCGTCTGTCCGTCTGTCAGTCTGTCTGTCTGTCCGCCGTCCATCTGTCCGTCTGTCCGTCGGTCCATCTGTCCGTCTGTCTGTTTGTCCGGCGTCCGTCTGTCCATCGTCCGTGTGTCCGTCTGTTGTCTGTCCATCTGTCCATCGTCCGTCTATCCGTCTGTCAGTCTGTGAGACTGTCCGTCTGTCAGTCTATGAGACTGTCCGTCTGTCAGTCTGTGAGACTGTCCATCTATCAGTCTGTGAGACTGTCCGTCTGTCAGTCAGTGAGACTGTCCGTCTGTCAGTCTGATCGGTCCGTCTTCCGTCTGTCCGTCTGTCAGTCTGTCTGTCTGTCCGCCGTCCGTCTGTCCGTCGTCCGTGTGTCCGTCTGTCTGTCTGTCCATCGTCCGTCTGTCAGTCTGTGAGACTGTCCGTCGTCCATCTGTCCGTCTGTTATCTGTCCAGCTGTCCGTCTGTCTGTTTGTCCTTCGAATTTTCAATTGAAATTTTTGAATTTTCAAGTATGTAATGAGTCACAAAATTGAGTTTTTTTTAAATCAGTAGAGAACTTGTCTACGTCTAATGTGATGTAGACTATTTGTCCCTGTTGAGAAGAAATGTTTCTACCCCCAACACGGCGTAGCATGAACATTTCTATCTCAATGTAGAATAGAGATAGAAATGGTCATGCTACGCCGTGAGTAAGGATAGACTAGATAGTTGGATACAAGTTCTTTCTATCCAACTATGTCGAGTTCGAGTTTTCTTCTGCCCGAGCACGGGGCGACCCGTAGACTCGCGTTTCTATGAAGACAAAGACAATTATTCATTCTTTCAATTTCGTCTGTCCACCGTCTGTCACAAAATTTTGTGCGACTAATCGGAGCCCAATTGCTGTCACTTACGCATCTGTCTATCCGTTTGTGCGTCTGTCCGTCGTCCATTTGGTCTGTGCGTCTGTCCGTCTGCCCGTCTGTCTGTATGTCGGTCGTCCGTCTGTCTGTCTATCCGTCTGTCAGTATGTCCGTCTGTATATCTGTACGTCTGTCCGTCTGTCCATCTGTCTGTCTGTCCATCTGTCCGTCTGTCGGTATGTCCGTCTATAGGTACGTCTGTAAGTCTGTCCGTCTGTCCATTTGTCCGTCTGTCCGTCTGTCTGTCTGTCTTTCTGTTTGTCTGTGCGTCTGTCCGTCTGCCCGTCTGTCTGTATGTTTTTCTGTTTGTCTGTGCGTCTGTCCGTCTGCCCGTCTGTCTGTATATCGGTCGTCCGTCTGTCCGTCTGTCCAACTGTCTGTCTGTCTATCCGTCTGTCAGTATGTCCATCTGTATATCTGTACGTCTGTCCGTCTGTCCATCTGTCTGTCTGTCCATCTGTCCGTCTGTCTGTCTGTAGGTATGTCCGTCTGTAGGTACGTCTGTAAGTCTGTCCGTCTGTCCATTTGTCCGTCTGTCTGTTTGTCTTTCTGTTTGTCTGTGCGTCTGTCCGTCTGCCCGTCTGTCTGTATATCGGTCGTCCGTCTGTCCGTCTGTCCAACTGTCTGTCTGTCTATCCGTCTGTCAGTATGTCCATCTGTATATCTGTACGTCTGTCCGTCTGTCCATCTGTCTGTCTGTCCATCTGTCCGTCTGTCTGTCTGTAGGTATGTCCGTCTGTAGGTACGTCTGTAAGTCTGTCCGTCTGTCCATTTGTCCGTCTGTCTGTTTGTCTTTCTGTTTGTCTGTGCGTTTGTCCGTCTGCCTGTCTGTCTTTCTGTTTGTCTGTCCGTCTGCCCGTCTGTCTGTATGTCGGTCGTCCGTCTGTCCGTCTGTCCATATGTCTGTCTGTCTATCCGTCTGTATATCTGTACGTCTGTCCGTCTGTCCATCTGTCTGTCTGTCCACCTGGCCGTCTGTCCGTCTGTCGGTATGTCCGTCTGTAGGTACGTCTGTAAGTCTGTCCGTCTGTCCATCTGTCTGTCTGTCCATCTGGTCGTCTGTCCGTCTGTTCACCTGTCCGTCTGTCCGTCAAAGTTGAAAGTCTGCGTCTCGTACCTTTGAAACCCTCGCTACACTCAGGATTCTACATTTGAACCACTCGCTTCGGTCATCGGTTCAATCCTAGAATCCTTTACTTGCTCAGGCTTCAATACAAGTACTCATTATATATCTTATCTAGGTCCAATGTGATGTAGACTATTTGACACTTGTTGAGAAGAAATGATTCTAACACTTAAAAAAAAAGTGTTAAAAGTAGAGAAAAATTGGTGGTCATGCTTTGCATTGTAGACTTTTGTCGACTGAAGAATAGAAACATTTCTTCTCGTCAGTTTTAACATCGCCATGCTTAGGACGGTAGAAATCTTTCTACAATCTGTAATTTTGTCTATTCTTCCGTCGACAAAACCCGTTTCTACGGTGGTCATGCTACGCGTGCTGGAGAGCACACTCCTACTGCCAAATGTCTCAAACACTTCTGCTTAAAGTATTGAAGACTGATTGCTGATACAACAGAACAGTTCTGTGTGTGGGATTGCTAGCATTGTTCTTTACTTAACCCTCGCTCTATATAAGTAATTTCTGTTAGATACAGAATAATATTAAGTACTGTGGAGCCTGCAGGGCTCCAGGGGTGCTGTTGTAGCCTTGGAGAGCTGTCTCACTCGCTGGCATGCGAGAGTATCGTGTATAAGAGTGACTGGTTATGATTATTCTTGATTTAGAAAAATACATGCGCCCACTTGTACGGTCCGAGCTAAACTCAATCTTAAACAAAAATCTTCGTTGTAATTAAACTATTCTAAATTATTTGTATTATCTATCCAAATATGGAACATCAACCAGCCAGCAGCGCCCGGTCCCCACATGCCGTCTGTGGGCTGAGTGTACACGCGCCACATGAGCTACGCCCCTAAGAATAGAAACGATCGACGATGGATAGTTAATTCGAAACCTACCCAACTCTAACCAGAATTCTCTACTCTGCGGGGGGATAATGGCGATGAGGCAGTTGGCCGCGGACGGCTAACCTCTGCCATAAGCCGTGGTTTGTAGCTCTTTTATTATTAATTGGTGCCATTCTGCCCACTACAAACCACGGCGATACACTGAGGCTTCAATGAGGCAAAATCCCTGAAAAAGTCTCATTGCACTGCTAATTTTCTGACCTAAGATATATGTAGTTAGCATCTACCGAGATGGGATTTACAAAATAGACTGGCTTCACTCACATGTGTCCGCTCTTATTAATCTAAATACATACTCTAAGTACTTAATGTTACTATATATATATATATAGTATTACTTAGTGTGTAGTATTTACTCTTACTGACTAAAACCCACCCCTGTTTCTTCCCTGCCTACTCCGGCAACGTGCAATTTGTTGGCCAATGAGCACATTATGTGTGTGTGAACTGAGGGACCACACTGGTATTTCGCAAATAAAATCGTAGGATTTAGTAGTAGACTTAAAACAATTGTAGAAGAAATCTGGGAATGTGTAGTCAAATATATTAAAAACTACAGCCCCTAAAGTGCGGTTCCTCAGTCCTCCAGATCTCGGAAAGTATCTGAAAAATTAAGATATTATTGTGACTACGGATATTTAGTAAAGAATTTGTAAAGATATTTACTAAAAACAGACCACAGAGCATCAAAGATAAAAAAAATATATAACGACTAAACTGTGGTCCCTCATTCCACACAAGAAAGATAAATATTTTAGTGAATATTACCGAATTTAATAAATAAAATCTTTCTTTTTCTACATATAGTTTTAGTAAAAGACTTAAGACATTTTTTAAAAAGAAATGGAAGAAAAATATCGACACAATTAGAAGATAGCGATTATTAAAACTGGTCCCTCAATCCTCACCTCCACTGACATATGTGCATGTACTAGCTGCTAGACGAGAGGCATAACAGAAAGTCTAGTGTACTTTTAGTACTTACTAAGTTTCTACTAAATAATAGGTATCTAAAATTATGTATTTCTTCTCTCTTAGCTGAGATAATATTATTTTTTTAATCCTATGCAAATAGACAGAGTAGTGTGACCACACAATGAAACAAAATGTAGACAGTACTATTATACTTCATTTAATGCATTGGACGAAATGAAAACAAGGTTGTACTTACAGTTAATTTAATATATTGTTTATATATATAAATTAAACAGAGTATGTTCATTAATAAAAAAGTAGATTACAAAATTAACAAATTATCGTTTGGTGCCCATCTTCAAGAACAAAGGTGATGTGCTGGAGTGCAACAACTATAGAGGAATAAAGCTAATGTCACATAGTGTGAAAGCATGGGAAAAACCCAATTCCGGTCTGCAGTGGGCACTACTAACAGTTTCAGTGTAGCGGTCGGTTTGCACCAGGGGTCGGCTCTCAGCCCTTAACTGAAGAGGTAAGTGCTGAGAGATATTATTGATGATGAACTTTCTGATGATAATGGACGCTCTGACGTCGGACATCCAGGAAGAGGCTTCCTGGTGTATGCTGTTTGCTGATGACATTGTGCTGGTTGCCGAAAGCGGCTCAGAGGTCCAGAGCAGATTGGAGAAGTGGTGGCAAAGACTGGAGAGTGTGGGCCTGAAATTGAGCACAGCCAAAACGGGCCTGAAATTGAGCAGAACCAAAACGGAATATGTGTTCTGCGATTTCGGCGGTCTCTCCAGTCCTATGCCTGTAGCTCTCAACGGAACGCCTATACCGATCTACTCCGACTTTCGGTACCTCGGGTCGCTTGTTCAGTGGGATGGCGATATAGACCGAGACGTAACGCACAGGATCAACTCAGGATAGATGAAATGGCGTCAGGTCACTGGAACAACTTGCGACCGACGGATGCCCCTTAAGTTAAAGGGGAAAATCTATAAGTCCGTGATTAGACCTGTCGTACTGTATGGGTCAGAAGGTTGGGCTGTGAAAAAGACGGATGAAAAAAACACACTGCATGTGGCGGAGAGGAGAATGTTGAGATGGGTGATGTAACGAGAATGGATAAAGTGAGAAATGAGTACATTAGAGGTAGTTTAAAAGTGGCGCCAGTCACAGAAAAGTTAAAAGGGAACCACTTATCTTGGTATGGTCATGTAAAGAAGAGGGATAAAACACATGTAACTAAAAGAGTTATGAATATAAATGTGAATGGATGGAGAGGGAGAGGGAGGCCAAAGAAAGGATGGATGGATTGTGTGAAGAGTGATATGAAAGAAAAGGGAGTTAGTGATAGCGTGACGGCTGACAGGACAGAATGGAAGAAAAACGTGTTGCGCCGACCCCAAGTAACATGGGATAAGGGCAGGAAGAGACAAAATGATCAAATCACCTATACTTACAATAATTTTGAAATATTGATAGCAAAGAACCGCTCGTTCTTAAAACAGTTTTATCGGTACTTAGAGGAAGTTTACGTAGGTCCAGTTTTTTTTTGGATTTTGCTATCCGTATTATAAATAACTTAGTTTATTAGAACGTAACTTTGTAATCTACTTTTTTATTAAATACACATGCCATGTAATAAAACATTAAATTAACCGTAAGTAATAATAAATAATAGTACTGTCTACATTTTGTTTCATTGTGTGGTCACACTACTCTGTCTATTTGCATAGGATTAAAAAAATAATATTATCTCAGCTAAGAGAGAAGAAATACATAATTTTAGATACCTATTATTTAGTAGAAACTTAGTAAGTACTAAAAGTTAAGTACACTAGACTTTCTGTTATGCCTCTCGTCTAGCAGCTAGTACATGCACATAGGTATGTCAGTGGAGGTGAGGATTGAGGGACCAGTTTTAATAATCGCTATCTTCTAATTGTGCCGATATTTTTCTTCCATTTCTTTTTACAAAATGTCGTAAGAGGCCTCTTACAGTCCACTAGCGCCGCCAATCGAAAAAATGTCATAACTCGTAAATTGAATCAAAAATACAAAATATGTTCTATTATTAGTGTGGAAAAGGCAATAACGTAATTGTATAACACCTTATCAACACTTGAAATATAGCTGTTTAGCTAAATCGTGCATTCAAAACATAAACGGCCGTTTTTGTTACAAATGCACAATTTAGCTAAACAGCTATATTTCAAGTGTTGACAATGTGTTATAAAATTACGTTATTGCCTTTTCTACACTAATAATAGACCACATTTTGTATTTTTGATTCTATTTACGAGTTATGACATTTTTTCGATTGGCGGCGCTAGTGGACTGTAAAAGGCCCCTTAAGTCTTTTACTAAAACTATATGTAGAAAAAGAAAGATTTTATTTATTAGATTCGGTAATATTCACTAAAATATTTATCTTTCTTGTGTGGAATGAGGGACCACAGTTTAGTCGTTATATATTTTTTTATCTTTGATGCTCTGTGGTCTGTTTTTAGTAAATATCTTTACAAATTCTTTACTAAATATCCGTAGTCACAATACCTTAATTTTTCAGATACTTTCCGAGATCTGGCTGATGGTCTGTGAGGACTGAGGGACCGCACTTTAGGGGCTGTAGTGTTTAATATATTTGACTACAAATTCCCAGATTTGTTTTACAATTGTTTTAAGTCTACTACTAAATCCTACGATTTTTTATTTGCGAAATACCAGTGTGGTCCCTCAGTACACACACGCATAGCACATTGGCCTTACTTCGATCCATTTTGATAGTGCATAGCACAATACCAACCATTGTTTGCCTTGAAATGGTCCCGCAAAATCTATGTGTATTCTTTCCCATACGTTGTTAGGAATAGACCACGAAAATACTGGCAGTTCTGGGTTGTTCGGTCGGTTCTCTTGACATCCGCGACATGTTTTGACATAATTATCGATATCTTCTTCAATGGATGGCCACCATACATAAAAACGCACAAGTGCTCTCATAGCGGATATGCCTGGATGCCCTCTGTGTAGGTATTTGAGTGTTTGTTTCCTCGTAGTTGATGATGATTCTACCTTGCCACATTAGAATCTTGTTTTCTACAGATAGCTCATTGCGTTTCTTGAAATATGCTTTGATAGCAATGTCGTCAAATCTGTAAGGACTCCAAATTGTTTCTACACAATGTATAACTCTTGTTAATGTCGTATCTCGTTTTGTGTGATTTGATCGTTTCTTCATTCAAAGCAAGATCATCAAGTTTTGTACTTTGTATGCTTTGTGTTATTTTATCGACAGAACACTCTGTCTTTGATGGTTGTTCATTAGGATTTGGCATCCTTGATAACGAATCAACGCAGCTCAGCCGCGGTGTCGAGCGTTACAACCACCTGCTCCTCAACTCGCGGGCCGCCTCGCCCCTCCGCGCCTACGCGATTCTAAATTACACTCTAGGGGTAGGGCAGACAAGACTGCGTGGAGTCGGATTTACAGCGATTCGTTTCTGTCCCTAACCTAATTTTTAACCGACTTTAGAAAAAAGGAGGAGGTTCTATGTTCGACTGTATGTATGTTTTTTTTTATTATGTGTGTCCGCCGATTTCTCCGTCAGTTGTGGACCGATTTTCAAAATTCTTTTTTTATCGGAAAGCATATACCTACTCCCGAGGTGGTCCCTTATAAATTTTTATCGTAATTTATTTATTTATTATTTAAAACTATTGCTAAAAAAAAAACAGACGACTTCCAACGAAGAAAATAAAATAAAATACAAACACCGACTTCCGAAATTAAAGTAATTTTTAGTGTATTTTCTTTTTTGGAAGTCGGTTGTCTTTTTTTTAGCAATAGTTTTAAATAATAAATAAATAAATTCATTTCAGACCATAGTCCATAATTAAAAATTTCAATCAGATAACATACACACACACGTACAATCAGAAATCAATTTATTTTTACAATCAGATAACATACACACACACGTACAATCAGGAATTAAAAATACACATTAGAATTACAATGTCAAAATTAAAATCAAAATCAAAATTAAAGCATTACACATTAAAATCAATGACAAAATAAAAGGACTAACAATTTTATTATAAATGAACATTCGGAATAATACACATTATATAATACAATACTTAGAACATATGACTTTATTTCATTCAAAATTAGGAGATTCAATTATTATAGTATTCGATATTATGACAGAATAGTATTAGAAGTAAAAATAATTATGTAAAACAAAATTTTGAATTTTTGAACATTATTGTTATTGAAGTTTATAGCAAACGTGTTATGACAATTTTAGGAGAAGAAAGGGTAAAAAAAAATGTAGTATAGTCTATTTTGATTTTTGCTGTTGTTTTTGTATTTCATATTATTTATAGAACATCATCCTTTAATATGACCACACCTTTCCGTTACACCCTGTAGAATACTATAAATATTGCACTTTCATCTCATTTTGAAGTTATATCAGTTTTGTTTTACCAATGAGGTATTTCCGTTCCTATTTTTATGAAAAATAAATATTATTATGTTATATTTTTTTATGGTTTGTGCTCGATGCTAAGTTTTCAAACAATTTTACATTAAAATTTAATAAAAAAACGGTTATAATTATTTTGACACGTTGCCTTTTTTTTCTTTTTTCTTTTTTGGGGGGGTGGGAAATCATCCTATGACTTCTCCCGCTCTGGGTGGAGTGGGAGGGCGTGTCAGACTCTTACTGACTAAAACCCACCCCTGTTCCTTCCCTGCCTGAGTGCCCAAGGGTGCGGTAACTCATTTTCAGACACTAATCTCTGTAAGGCGCGCGTGGAACACTACGCGCCGTCGTGACTCGTTGCCTAATAAATGTTGATTAATTATCGTATTATATGTTTTATTACTCGTGATTAGTACTTACTATTCACTGTGTACTACTACAGTCCACTGTGTACTCTGGGGTGAGCCAGTGTGTCAACCCTATGGTACACAGTGGCTCATTTTTGTTTTTTTTTAAAGGTAAAATATTTACATTCTGTCTTACATTTATTTTAAAATGACTGTACATTTAAAAAGCACATTAGTTCCACTATATTCATTCCAAATTTCGATAACCTAACTTAAATAGGTGTTAAAATATACGCCTCGGAAAAAAAGTGAGCCACTGTAGAACAAGTGACCCACCACTTACCATTAATCAAAAACTTTTTTACAAAAAAAAACAACCGACTTCAAAAAAAATACTTAGGTATTTTTTCTTTTGGAAGTCGGTTGTTTTTTTTTGTAAAAAAGTTTTTCACTTTTTAGTTGTTATATCCCAGAACTAAAAACCCCAATAACATGGAACGTGGAATTTAAACATTTGGAGAACACCAAAACGTCGTCGAGGTATACGTATTTTTCGTTTTTGTTTAATTTCTCAAAAAGCGCTGAAGCAATTTCGGTAAAATTTATATGGGACCACCTCGGGCGTATATTCTTTCGGATAGAAAAATAATTTTGAAAATCGGTCCACGACTGACAGAGAATCGGCGGACATACATACAACAAAAAAACATACGTACAGTCGGACATAGAACCTCCTCCTTTTTCGAAAGTAGGTTAATTAAAAGAACACTCCTTCCCATTTATGTTTTTTGTTTCAAAAGCTTAAAAAATATGGCTCAAGTAGGACACAACACTCAACGAAAAAATTGAGTATGTTTACACTTCAGTTCCGTGCACTCTGTAAGCCAAATTACTCTTAATTACTTTATATGACAGAACTAGGCAAAATGTAAAAAAACACGACCCACAAAAAAAAACCAGTCATCTGAAAATATTGACATTGAAATCCTTAAAAGTCTTATACATACTAGTCGACAACACCTCACATATCCCTGAGTGTCAAGCGATGGCCGGGTCGCGTGCTTTTATTTTCAATGAAATTAAAATTTCTGACGATATTACTAAAACTAAATGGAATACAGACGTTAATTAACATAGTTTTTTTTTAATAACAACAGTATGATAAACATTAGACCTAAATAATACCCGTAACACTTGGAAAAAAATCGGCCACTACGTTGGCTGGTGCGAAAAATGGAAGATGATTTGCGTTGAAATAAGTATTTCTGCTGGAATTTATGCCAAATAATTGTGTATTTGGCATAAATTCCAGCAGAAATACTTATTTCAAGAAATACATACAAGCTATTTAAAACCGTTCAGTACTTACCAGGCCATGATATACTTCGCGGTGCAGCCTGGCCATGGTTTACACGCAACGATCACTCAATTCCGGGCTCGAGACGAGACTGATTTAACGAATTCCATAGTCGGCGGTGGTACGTTTTGAAGACTTCTGAGTGACTGTATGTGTCTTTCTCCTTACACGTTGGGCAAAATAGGCATAGATTTCACATTAAATAACGGTCAAAACCGAGGCGCGGGCACGGAGATCTTATTTTGATCGCTAAAAGATATGCATCAGTTTTGGAGGGGCAGGGTTCGGGCTGCGTGGAGGGTAGGACGTTTGGTGGGGTCTCATTGTATTCATGCGAGCGTGCCATTTTAGTACGTAAAATGGTGTGGAGTTGCGAGCATCGTGGGTTTGCCGTTCGCTCGTTTTTAAAAAATGGCCATTCTGTTTCGTCACAACACAAACGAACAAGTTCAACATTGCGCGTCATGGAGACGTCCCTCACGACAGTTCAATAAGACGTTGGGTTCGTGCGTTGGAAGCCACTGGTTCCATAGCAGTACCACAGCCAACCCACGATGCTGTTCCATCCAAGCCATTTTGCGTACTAAAAAAGCACGCTCGCATGTACACAATGAGACCCCACCAAACGTCCTACTCTCCCCGCAGCCCGACCCATGCCCTCCAAAACCGATGCATATCTTTTGCCCCAGCCTGTATGTTCTGATGAACTATGTGTCTTAGCCCTGGTTAAAAATATTGATTGAAAAGTATTAAAAATTATGAAATTTGAATACTTTTGAATACTTTCAATTCTTTTTCATGTATATAGAGATATACAGTTTACATGGGGTGACTGATTCCCAATACTTTTCAATCAATATTTTTAATCAGGGAGAGTACGACATACATAATAATAAAATTCAATTCCTTTCAAGCACTCAAAATTGGAATAAATCCATAAACAACAACATGCACGAGCAAAAAGTTCTAACAATTCTAATAATTTCGATATATAAACTACGTTTACTCACCAAGATCTTTTTTCCTTTTTCTATAAGCACGTGCTCTGTCGGCGTTCTGTTTTTTCACACCGCACCTCCCCCCCACACACCCCACCCTCACCATGTGAGAAAATGCTAGAGAGAAGAGATTTTACACTAAATATCTTATTATGTGTTAAATACCCTTAGTATTTCAAATTACGGTGAAACAGCCTTAGCAAAGTGTTACCATTTTACATCTATCTATTAAATAAATCGTGTTGATATGTCACGTTTCCAGCAAATAAATTAGAGATAAAGTCTACGATTTTTTTTCTATATTTTATTGATGAAATAAAAGGAACTTTAACAGATGGCTGAGTGACAATTAACGTTACTCTTATAAATACTATAATAATCTGTGGTGTTTATTATACTACCCAAGTAATAAGGGTTAAAAAACGCTAAGCTAGCTAAGGTTTTAAAAAAAGAAAAACGTAATTTATGATCAAAATTTTGATAAGAACACCAATATTTGTACCGTTTTAAACGACTAAAACTTTTAATATATTTTTATTTAATTTAATATTTTGTTTTTTGATTTATACCATTTCATCATCTTTAAATTCAGGTGGCCCTTGTTTACCACAATACCCTATTCTTAATACAAGATTAGAGGTTATTGTTGTGTATTTATCTATAAAAATATCTCAATAACTATTAAGATAAATATTCTATACAGGGTGTAACGGAAAGGTGTCGTCATATTTAAGGATGATGTTCTATACCTAATACACATTAGAAAAACAATAGTAAAAATCAAATTAGACTAAACCGATTTTGTTATAGTTATTTTGTTTCATCAATCATATCAATAATTTCACTATAAAAACAAATGTGTAACATTACTAACGGTTCAAGAACCTTTTTTACGTACCTCATCTGAACTGCTGCGCGCCTGGTATGTTATGCGCCGTGCGACCAGCGCTCTCGCGTAGTAACATTGAACACCATAAAATGGTCTTACAGCACTTACAGCCAACGAAGGATGAATATGTATTTTCACATCACGCAAATCACAATTCACAAAGTAAAAATTAACACTAGTTTTACACAACGAGTTCCCGATAAATGATTGTAAAAAACGGCTTACAAAAGTTACTATTGCAACACACGGAGACCCCGAAAGATCTAATAGGTCGGTGTTTCAAACTAATAAATACCTATCATGCACTGATTTTACATCACTGATTTCGATGATCGGTCCGTATTTTGTGCACGTATTAGGTCGCAGCGGCTCAAAATGTCTTCCTTCCTGTTCAATGCATGAGTTTGCCCGCCGAAGCACTGATGCCGCCACATTTTGTAGCTTTTGTGGAGTTACAGTGGCAAAAGCGGCAAAAATGCGTAACTGCATTTCCTCACGTGTATCGCATCCGTCTGAATATGCCACGCCCTTGATGTAAACCCACAGGAAGAAGTCCTTGCGTGGGCCTGAAGTGGTACTGGTGTTGACCATCTTCATTGAGCACACGCCACGCTAGCATGTGTGGAACACCTTAAACACCACCTGCCCTGCGCGTGCTAGTCCTGGTGGCTTCTTCAATTCTGGGATCAGGCGCACTCGGCCGGCCTTCATGGCGGTTTCCGTAAAACGAGCCGGTGTGTTGCAGACGCAGCGCCATTTTCCGGAAGCATTCCTAGGTAGGAAGTACCCGACGTTGTTCCACGGGTCTGCCATCAACGAAACGTTCAGCATACAGCCGTCGAGACCTTCGAAGGCTGCCATGAGCTGCACCGACGCACAGAATCATTTCGTAATATTGCTTAAACTCATTCTCAAACACGAACGCGAAAGTAAGGTCAATTTGTTAGTGGAATAACAAATTGACCGAATTTGTCATAGGCTAGATGGCAACTGAATTTTCATTACCTAATTTATTTTGAATTTTTGTACTTTTTCGGTAAATTTTCCTTGACGTTTGCCGACAAGACGAGTGTGAGCGTAAACCGCACGCCGCGGCGCGCGCGCTTTAGCACACATACAAAACGCGTAAAAGATACCGCCTAGGGGTAGTTACTTCTATCCTGTAGCCCTGGTAATGCATGTGTTCTAAAGGTCCATATACACTAAACGAAGAAATAAGTACCTACTGAATCCTAAGAATGTTACATTAATTTTAAAAACATTTTGTAAAATTTTATACTTGATTCATTAATCAATAGTTTTTGTTAAAGTCCATTTTATGTAACATCTGTGCATAAAACTCACATGAGTATTATTAAAAATAATTTTAAAGTTTTTTTTTAAATACAAGCTTCTATATGGGACAATTAACTAAAAAGTTAAAATATCTGGTAAGTATTTGGCGTGTAGGTACGTACCTATTTCTTAAAAGCTTAAGTACACCGATGTTCGGCGTGTGGACTGTATAATTGAAATTCGGCAAAAGTAGGAATATAAAATGACTTTATTTATAGGTTTAGGTTTTGCAAAATTAACATAACTTTCTTTAGGTGATACACATTACACATTGTAGCATAAACTTAGGTAGAGAATTTCGATCGACTGACCTGGTTTTGCCCGGGCGCGGGCTTTTTATGTGCCCCGATCAGGGGGGGTGCGCGTCCGCCATATTATTTTGTCACCGACCAATGACAGTGCGCGGTGCGACCGAGCGGCGTGAGCAGGTTTTTACTTGTCGCCATGCGCGCGGCTCCGTCGCTTTACAATAGCTACCTACTTAAATCTGTCAGTAACAGGCACAGACATGTTGCTGTCGTGCACACCGAGTCCAATCGGACATCGGAAGTGGGTCTTATTTAGCTTGCAAGATTTGAATACAGACCGACAACGGGACAGGTGAAACTAAATAAAAGCTTATAATAAAAGATACTTTAAGGCTTAATAAACCAAATTTTGAAAATTAAACAGAAACTGAAACATTGTCTGAAACACGTGATGAAAACATTAATTTTATGACCATATGAAAAACATCGTTAAGTGACTAAAGAGTTAAGTCCGTTAGTGACTTATTAAAAAAAAACTCAGATGATTTGACCCATTTTCGAACTTACGACAATGTTTTTATCAGTGTGTACACGTCTTAAGTTTACTCCTGGTAGTGGGCGTGGCTTTCGGTTGTTTGACGGTTTTAGGGTACCGTTGTGAGTTAAGTCAATATTTTTATCAATTCTTTTCAGTCTCTGTTGCCTTAGTACTTTAAGTAAAATTATTCAAAACGAGATACAATTAATTGATTAGAACTATGCGATTATAGTTACCGCAAGAAAAATTAACTGTCAGGTTTGTTTCTTTTTTGAAGTTTTTTATACTGAGAAAAATTCTATGAGCACCGTGCACGTGCAATCAATTGCAGAAGTGTAGTGGTTAAGGGTTTCAAAGATTATCTGAATGAATAAATTAAATGATACAGAACCATCCAATTCAAATCGCACGCACACATGAATCTAATGTCGATGTGTACTTATGTGACACAATTTAAGGTTCCTTCCTTTACGCTTTTTAAGACCTTTTTAAATTCCTCTTCCAGTACCTGATATCCTAGTATTTTTTGTAGATTTCCATTGAAATTATCTTGATTCCGCCAACCCGCATTGGGCCCGCGTGGTGGATTACGGCCCACACCCTCTCACAGAAAGGAGGCCTATGTCTCAGCAATGGGGTTAAGGGCTGATTATGCTTTGCCAAAAAAGTTTTATTTTAGTATGGAACCATTCAAATAATCTAACAGGGAAATAGAAGTTTGTAAAGCCAGGCAGAAGGCATTGGGCGTTCACAAAGAAAAGGAAAGATAGGCCTAGTGAGCGAGACAGAAGGAGTCTTTTGAGTTCAACGTCCTAATCAGCTGTTTAGTTTGGGTTGTTCGTATTACCGACTAGACGAGATGTCGATGTTATTATCGATAGAAAAGAAAATTCAATATTTCCGTAATAATAAACAAATCTTTGATTCTGACCATAGGTATCGAAAGATTCTTCTAATGATCCTCAAATATGACCACACCTTTCCGTTACACGCTGTATAAACAGATATTTTCATACCCATATATTTTAATATGAAAAACAAATAAAAACAATGCCTTTGAAGGCCTTAACGACTTTTGCTACTTTGTGCTACAGCCGTCGTCGGCTTGTTTTTCGAGGAAATACTTCCGATGCTTTGACAACAGGTTGAAGATACAGTCCCAATGCTCGTACAGCTTCTAGATCCGCAAGCTTATACAACTTGTAGTGCCATTGTCTGGGGCGGTATGGCAGCATCACGATGTCATCTTGTGGACTCGGCGACTCATCGTCTCAAAAGGCATTCAGAAAAACAGCCATATCTCCAACGTAGTCCATGACAAAAAAACAACCGACTTTAAAAAAAAAAATACACTAAAAATTAAAAAAATAACTTTAATTTCGGAAGTCGGTGTTTGTATTTTACTTCTTCGTTATTTGACACCGATTTCCGAAATTAAAGTTATTTTTTTAATTTTTAGTGTATTTTTTTCTGAAAGTCGGTTGTTTTTTTTGTAAAAAAGTTTTTATTTTTCACTTTTTAGTTGTTATACCCCAGAACTAAAAACCCCAATAACATGGAACGTGGAATTCAAACATTAGGAGAACACCAAAACGTCATCAACGTATACGTATTTTTCGTTTTTGTTCAGTTTCTCAAAAAGCGCTGAAGCAATTTCGATAAAATTTATATGGGACCATATAAAAAAAAAAAAATGAATGATATATTTTGAGTCGGCGCCAAATAATAAAATATTAATTAACTACATCTAGCCTTCTTCATTTCTACGTACATACAAAATTTTGATAATTAATAATAAGATAGTCGGCGCCAAATAATAAAATATTAATTAACTACATCTAGCGTTCTTCATTTCTACGTACATATAAAATTTTGATAATTAATAATAAGACTGATGTTATTTATTTTTTGCTTTTTTTTCGGCGGTTAATTTTTTTGTTAAAAGTTTTTTTGAATCTGTATCTCTAGTAATACCAGCCTCAGAATACACTCTACCTCTCCTAATACCAGCTTTGGAATAGTTTTTGTGATTCTGATCTTCTGGAAGTTTGTTAATCTATACCGCTCAGGATTCCACCCCCCTGGTAGTTTGAGAATCTATGCCGTTCATGATATTAGCCCCGGAATACTTTTTGTGATTCTGGTCTCCTGGTATTTTGTGAATCTATACCGCTTAGGATTTTAGCCCCAAAAACTCTGATTCACGACTCTGGTCTCCTGGTAGTTTTAGAATCTATACCTCTTATGATTCCAGCCCCGAAATTACGTCTTCATCATTCTGTTCGCCTGGTAATTTTGTGTTGTGAATCTATACCGCTTTGGATTTAAGCCCCAAAAATACTGGTTCACGACTCTGGTCTCCTGGTAGTTTGAGGATCTATACCTCTCGTGATTCCAGCCTCGGAAACACTTCTTCATGATTCTGGTCTCCTGGTACTTTGTGAGTTTTTACCACTCATGATTCCTGCCCTGGAAATACTTCTCATGTTTCTGTTCTCCTGGTACTTTGTGAGCGTATACCGCTCGTTCAGCCTGACAAGTCTTGTCATTTACCAGGATAAAAAGTAGCCTATGTGTTAATCCAGGCTATGACCTACCTGTGTGCAAAATTTCATTGAAATCCCTTCAGCCGTTTCTGCGTTACCTTCAGCCAAACATACAAACAAACAAACATACAAACTTTCGCATTTATAATATTAGTAGGATTGGGTATTACATACATGTTACAAGTTTGAGGTTATGCCAAACATTACCATTTTATCAACAATAACAATACATATAGTTAGGATAATCTATTACATGCATATAACATATTTCAATTCAATTCCAATTATGAGAGAAGAAACATATTTTGTAAATATTTTACTTACTCTAAATATGAATTTAAAAATTTCTAAACAACATTATTTTTGAATTTTCAACATTTTCAATTATAATTTATACAGCGTGGAGAAGACAATACGACAATAAATGAAAACACGGACAATACTAGTTTATAAGAATAAGTTTAAGCTATCAAAAATGTCCTAACATCGAAAATAAAAAAATAAAAATTTCAAACAAACTAAATGGCATAAAACTAGAAACGAAATAGAACACCATTTATAAATATGAGTTCACTAACCTGTCGTAAGAGCGGCAACAACGCGCGGTCCTGTAGCGACTTGATTTTTTGGCTTTTAATTATGGATTAATGCTCAGTAAAATTACACATTGACAGCAAGTCTGTACTGGTGCGAAGTCTCCCGTCCTAGACGCGGATTCACGCGGCTCCAGTAACGAAGATTCTGTCTGTTCCATAAACCGTTCCTTGTAAATGTACTTTCATCAGTCCACATCACATTGTACAAGAAATCCGGATTCTCGAAATGTTTATTTTCAATCCAGCGACAAAAGTTTTCCCTAACTAGTTTGTCTCTAGGTAACAATGCATGCAATTTCTTGTATTTATACAGCTTCCGTTTGTCGCGTTTTAAAACTTTAAGAATAGTTGTATGGTCAACACCTGACCTGCCCTTCGCGAACTACACGTTGGGTTGCGTTAAAAAAAACACGAAAACAATTAAAACTAAGCGTCTAATTTCGCACAATTCACTCACTGTCTAACTAAATACCTATTAAAACGTTACGCGTCCTGTCACCAAAATAAAGCGTCCAATTTCGCACTAATACCGTCGTAAATGAATTTACAAATTTAAACACGAGCGGCGGGGAAGTACCTACACGAAAGTTAGCGGCTCGTATAAGCGAGGACGCGTGACTCTTCACAGGACCGCGGCGACACACTAAGCTAAAGTAAAAGTAGTAGCAAATTTCTTCAAGAAAGCGAAGTAACAAACGAAACTAGATTTATCTCTTTCGCACACACTAAATTTTCTATTAATATTATGAGTGCATTGCAATTTCCGCATTCGTTACTTTCTTATCCAACTTTGTTGACACGCTTTAAGACTCTTATTACTCAGAATTAAGGTATAATTTTCACTAAATCAGATGAAAATACTAATTTGGCGAAAGTGCTTAAGTAGCGAGTTGGCAACGTGACTTTAATGTTTTGATGTTTATACCGATGTGGGTCGTTAACCTGACAGTGTTTCCCTATTATCAGATACATCATGTAGCAAATGTTAAAAATGAAAAATAATTTCCTGTGACTAAACTACTGGATATATTCAAATGATTTTTTGTATGTAGACTGAGAACGTCTTGAGGTATGCGAGGTTTAATTTATTGTCGTATTGTCATCACCACTCTGTATAAAAATAAGTCGGGTTTTCCTTCCTGACGCTATAACTCCAGAACGCACGAACCGATTTCCACGGTTTTGCATTCGTTGGAAAGGTCTCGGACTCCGTAAGGTTTATAGCAGAGAAAAATTTTTGGGAAATCAAATAAACAAAATTGCACCCGTGCGAAGCCGGGGCGCGTCGCTAGTAATTTATATAAAAATATTTCTACATTAAATATAATCAAACTAAATTACACATTGAAATTAAATTAAATCATTGAGATCAAAATATAATGTCAGAAAAAATAAAACAAATAAATCGAATCGAATTAAATCATACAAATTAAATTAAAAGTACAATTAAATACAAATTAAATATAATCAAAAATCAAATCAAATAAAATCAAATTATTATTATTAATTCCTAATCATTAATGAATGTTATATAATTCTGATTCAGTTGAATTCTAAAATATACCATATTATTGATTTATTCATATAAATAAGTGTAATAAATATGGAATTTGAGTTGAATTTAATAACATCGACTTATAATTATATATAATCCATTATTGATACTAATGTCTTATTCAATTATCTATTATACAGTGAGGTACCCATTTTTGGGCACATCTTTGGCTTGACGGATCCAAGCTGGTCCAGCTATCTGAGCGATATCATCAACCCACCGGCGCGCCGGTACACCACGCGCTGAGATCACGCGGACGACCTCACGTGTACCAGTGCGGGATACTCTCACTCCATTGACTGTCGGTGATTCTTGCCACATGTCCAGCCCATCTCCATTTTAGGTTACACACAAGCTCAACTGCGTCTACTACTTTCGTTATATTTCTTATGTCGGTGTTTCTCTTTCTTTCCTTTCTTGTGATGTTCAGCATGCTTCTTTCAGTAGCTCTCTGGAATACGTTAATTTTTTGTGCGATAGCTTTCGTTGAAGTCCAAGTTTCGCCTCCATATACTAGAGTTGGAAGAACAATTGAGTCGATTGCTTTCCTCTTAATTGTACGTGAACGTAGGCTTGAAAATGTCTTTCAGAGACCACTATTTACTCCATGCTTTCTTTATTCGTCGTTCATTTTCGTCAATTATGGGATCATTGAATGATATATTTTTACCCAGGTATTCATATTCATCTACGTAAGCTATTGTGTGGAATTCCGTTGTAATTTGTAGTTTTTCACTAATTGTCATTGCAAAGGTTTTCTGAGTGTTCATTTGTAACCCACACTTCCTGCTCTCTATATCCAGAGTGGTAAGCATAAATACCAAGTCTTTATGATTTTCTGCAACAAGTACTATGTCGTCAGCAAAACGTAGATTATTGAAGTACTCGCCATTTATATTCACACCTACATTTTCCCAATTCAATTTTCTAAAAATGTGTTCCAACAGAGCGGTAAACAAGTTTGGGGAAATAGGGTCACCTTGTTTCACCCCTCTTTTTATGTCAAATGGCTCTCCCTTGCTTTCCAACCTGACGATCGCTTTGCTATTCTTATACAGCGTGTAACGGAAAGGTGTGGTCATATTTAAGGATGATGTTCCATAACTAATATGAAGTACAAAAACAACAGCAAAACCAAAATAGACTATACTCGTACTAATTTTTTTTATGTTATAAACAGCACTAACGGGGTGCAAGAACCTTTTTTACGTAACTCCTCTAAACTGCTGCGCTCCTGGTATGCGCCGTGCGACTAGCGGCAGCGCTCGTGCGTAGTAACATCGGACATGGTAAATTGTGTTACAGCTGACGATGGACGAATAAGTATTCTGGATTTCGTAAGGGGCACAGCACAGCCACAGCTCTTCTTGATGTAGTTGGTAATATCCTGGAAGCCAGAGAGAAGAGCATGGGAACCATACTTGTCCTACTGGACTTTTCACGTGCGTTTGACTCAATCAATACCTCGCTTCTCCTCTCCAAGCTTTCATACTATGGATGTCAGCCCGAAACAGTTCAATGGTTCCAAAGTTACCTGACTCACCGTTCTCAGTTCGTACAAGTGACAAGCGATGGTGATGGGGCCGTCAAGTCCTCTTCTCCTGAGTGGGTGAGCAGGGGAGTACCGCAGGGATCGATCCTGGGCCCTCTGCTCTTCATTCTGTACAGTGCCGACATCACCAACTGCCTCGTCAACACCAAGTTCCACTTGTATGCCGACGATTTACAGCTGTATCACTCTTTCCGCCCGCAGCAAACGGTGAACACTGTAAACGAAATAAATGAGGATTTGGACAGAATTTCAGCATGGTCTATCAGGAACTCTCTAGTTTTGAACCCAGTTAAGTCCAAATATATGGTATTGGGTTCTAGAGACTTTCTCAAGGGAATAGTCGATGTTGATCTGGACTTGAAGATTGATGGGTGTCCCATTGAGAGGGTACAGGAAGCCAGAAATCTTGGGGTGGTCTTTGACGAGCAACTGCATTTTGAGACTCATGTAATGGAGGCTGTACGCAACTGCTTCTATCGTCTCAAACTTCTATACCGTGTACGTCCCTACATAAGTGTCGATATGCGTACCATGCTCTGTGAATCACTAGTATTATCCAAGCTAAACTATGCTGACACTGTGTATGGGGCGTGCATTCTCGGTAGAAGCGAGAAGCTGATCCAGCGAGTACAAAATGCTTGTGCTAGATTTTGTTTTAATGTTCCTCCAAGGTCTCACATAACACCATTTTTAAATAAGGGTAATTTGATGAGAATGTCAGATCGCAGAATCTTTGGCACAATTCTCACAAAAAAACCAGATTATCTATATAGCAAACTGACTTGGTCGCGTGACATAAACAAGGTTAAAACAAGAGCATCTGCTTACCTTCTGTTGACCTTGACCAACAAAACAGCTGCATTCCGTGGAAGTTTCAAATTTGCTGCCAGCCGCTGCTGGAACGACCTGCCACCTCCTTTTCGTGCTATAAAGACGGTTGGTGCTTTTAGTTCCAAGTACAAGCAACATTTACTACGAATTCAAAAGGAAACAACCACATAATTTACCTGGGATCTGCACGCAGTCAGTATTGGTGACATTATCATTTTGCCAACCTGTAACATCTTCTTCTTCTGACCACACAACACTTACACTTCACAAACAAACATAGTACTGTTTTAGATACATAATTTTTAGTCAATTAAGTTTCCTACTTCTTCTGTGGCATCCGAGCCGATGTATTAAATTTAGGTTTGCTTATATACTAAACAATCTAACCAAGACACAAATTATTTATTTCATTTATAACACCAAATATGACACTTTCTATTTATGGTTTTTGACAGCCGAATGCCGATCGACCATGCACAGATTACTATTTACTAATATGCGACCATAGAATATAAAACGTTTAGCTGCGCGTTGCACCAATGCATCTTAGTTATAAATACCACAGAGTAGATTTATCTGATGTTAATTAAATTTTGTTTTTATTTTTTATTTTGCGTGTCTGCAATAATGCACTCCTTTGGTTTTTTGTGTTATGGCTTATTTTTCATTTGTTATTTATTCATATTTGTTATTGTTTTAGTAATTTTGTACCGTGTCCCGTGAGTATGTCTGTGGGAACGGGCCCTAACAGAATACAAGCGCTGCGTTATTTATTGCATAAATATCGCAGCATAACGCTGAGTTAGGAGCCTTTTTGGCCTCGCACAGTTTTTTATTTTTTTTGTTTGATTTTAGAGTTACTATGTTCTTGTTGTGAGGTACAAATAAATAAATATTGTTTGTGTTTGTTTGTTTATTTTCACATCACGCAAATCGCAATTCAGAAAGTAAAAAATTAACACCAGTTTTACACTACGAGTTGTCCGTAAATAATTGTAACATCACCAAAAAGTTCACATAAAATGCTCGTCCGTCCATAACACGTGCCCCAAAATTCGGGGAAGCGGACACCTCATCCCGGTAGCGGTACCTTTCACAAAAACTGACACACAGTTGAAAACCCGTTGCAATCAACTCCTGCGTGGGCCTGACGTGGTGAACTGGTGACCATCTTCGTCGAGCACGCGCCACACTAGCATGTGTGGAACACCTAAACACCACCTGCGCTCCGCTTGCTTTTCGTGGGGTTCTCTGCAACATGCTCCAATGTGGCTTTTTCGACTCTAGCATCACGCGCACTCGGCCGGTCTCCGTAAAACGAGCTGGTGTGTTGCAGACGCGGCGTCATTTTACGGAAACTTTCCAAGATAGGAAGTACCCGACATTGTTCCACGGGTCTGCCATCAACAACTCCCTATTGCTGAAAGTCATTCTCACACACGAACGCGAAAGTAAGTGGTTGCACAAATTAATCGACCAAATTTGGCAAGGGCTAGATGGAAACTGAATTGTCATTACCTAATTTATTTTGAATTTTTGTACAATGCTGTAATTTTTCTTTGATGTTCGCCGACACTACGGTTGTGTGAGTAGCGCGCGCTCCGCGGTGCAAGCGTTGTAACACACACATAAACCGCATGAAAGACGCCGCCTAGTTTGTACCTACTATCCTGTGGCCCCTGGGAATGCAAACGTTCTAAAGATTCGTATACACTTAACGAAGGATAGTAGTAAGTACTGGATATGTACTCGTGGATGTTAAATTAATTTTAATAACATTCAACACATACTTGTTTCATCATCATGAGCCTTTTAATGTCTCACTGCTGGGGCACAGGCCTCCTATTTTAGTTCTAGGATATGCCGGTTTCCTCACCATGTTTTCCTTCACCGTTTTGAGAGTTTTCATACTTGATTCATTAATCATACTTGATTAATTTTTATTATAGCACATTTTATTCTGTGCATTAAACTCACAAATAAGCATTTAACATTAAAAATAAACGGTACTTTAAAACTTAATAAACAATTTTTTAAAATGAAACTGAAAATGTTTCGGTTTCCTAAACACGTGATGAAAACATTCCTTCGAGCAATGAAAAATATCGTTTAGTGAAAATACTCAGATGATTTGACCCATTTTCGAACCTACAACAATGTTTTTGACCGTGTGTACACGTCTTAAGTTTACTCCTGGTAGTTGCTATCTCTCTCTTCTTTTTTTGTTGCATTTTTAGGGTACCGTTGTGATATAAGTAAAAATTGTTATCAATTCTTTTTACTGACTCTGTTGCCTTAGTATTTAAAGTCAAATTATCCAACATTTGAGATACAATTAATTGATATTGAGTGAATGAATGGAGTTCAAAATCACTGTTTATTTCTTTTATTTTAGGAATATTAAGTTTAGTAATAGTCAGTAAAATATCGGAGATTATTTAAATTAGTTTGTAGTGATACAGAACCATCCCATTCAAACTGCACGCACACATGAATCTAATACTGATGTTTACTAATGTGACACAATTTAAGGATCCTTCCTTTACGTTTTTTATGACCTTTTTAAATTTCCCTTCCAATACCTGACATCCTAGTATTTTTTGTCGATTTCCTTTGAAATTATCTTGATTTAAAGCGTTTTCCGCCAACACGCATTGGGTCCGCTTGATTATTTAAATTAATTTGTTTGGATAGGCATCAGTAAAATTCAGTACAAATTAAGTACAAGTCATTACAGTAGGTAGGCACATAACTTTATTAGTGCCCCAAAATGGCGTCCCGCAAGCAAGAAGCTAAATTGGCTCAGCTTACCGCTAAAAAACAAATGATTTTCGAGCGAGTTAATCGCATATATAATGATTCCAGAAACATCTCGAACTATGATTCACGTTCAAATGAGACATTCTTAGCGCAGTCAGAAACAATTACTGAGCAATATAACAAATTTGAGGAAATAGTGGAACAAATGAATGAATTGCAATTCGAAATTGACCAAACCGCACCAGACTATTCGAGTCTATATTCTATTGAAGACTTATATTCTAATATTAAATATAAACGTAATCTCATACTTTCGAAAAACGAAACATCGGAACACAAAGTGGGTACTCGGATAAAATTACCGCCCATAGATTTGCCATCGTTTGATGGTAAAGCGGAAAATTGGCCCATATTTTATGAAATGTTTCGAAGCAATGTTCATTTAAATACCGATCTGGTTGACTCGCAGCGTGTCCAGTACTTGATGAGTAAATTGACTCATGATGCCTTGAAGCTGACCGCGGGCATTGTTCCTACAGGTGATACATACAACGTTATGTGGAACAGTCTCGTAAAAAGGTATCAAGATAAGCGTAGTTTAGGGATTCATTATCTCAATAATATACTGGACATTAAACAATGCGCCGGAAATGCCGCGAGCCTCAATACTTTTGTGGAACGATATTCAGCGTCCGTCGCAGCCTTGAAGCAGTTAGACATTCCAGACTTACTGGATTTTGTTTTATTACACTGTGGTTTAAGAAAGGTTGACGCGCAAACTGTCTTACAGTTTGAATCACGTGTGAGTGAAAAAGAATTACCTTCCTATGCGGAGTTTATAACATTCATGCAAGAATATGTTAAGGTACTACAACGCTCATACGGTAATAATTTACAGACGGAACCGCGCGCTAAGTCTAGTTCAGTTAATCATCAAACAAAAAATAATACCGCTAAGTCATTCGTATCGCGTAATGAACCGGTTTCGAATGGCAAATGTACGCTTTGCGATAAGGATGACGTACGACATCAGCTGTTCTATTGCCCGCAGTTTAAAAATATTAGAACACCGCTTGCACGTTTTGAATTTATTAAAGCTAAACGTGGCTGTATAAACTGTTTAAGTCTATCCCATTCTTTGGTTAAATGTAAGTCACGTAACGTTTGTAAAATTTGTAAGAAGAACCACCATTCTCTCTTACATTTCCGAGAAAAACATGAGTCATTATCGCCCGAACCGCAAGCGCCTACTAAGGATACATCTGTTTCGCTCACTACAGCTGTTAAAACTGGGTCAACCATTTTGCTAGCGACCGCGCAGTTATATGCATACTATAGCGACATCAGAGATAAGGAGGTGGTTCGGTGCCTACTAGATAACGGATCGCAAAATAATTTAATTACTGTGGACTGTTGTAAACGTTTGAACTTACCCATAATTAAATTACGCAATTCATTTTTACAAGGTGTTGGAATGTCATCGAAACCAATACACGGTTTTATTCATCTCAACATAGAATCTCGGTTTGATCCTCATACGAAGTTTTCGATACAAGCGTTAGTTGTTGATTGTATTACAGATAGACTTCCCGCGAAATTAATTAGATTACATAACAATGATAACATGTCATACTTAAATAGCTTACCGCTCGCCGACTCGCTCTGGAATGTTCCGAGCGGAATAGATCTTGTGCTTGGAGCACAATTGTTCCCCTTTATTTACCTGGGAGACAGGGTCGATTCAGGTACCCGCGCACCCCCTGCTGTACTGACTAGCTTCGGTTATGTACTTATGGGTGATATTGATTGTTGTAGTAGTGATGTGACACATTGCATCTTCGTTTACCGCGCAGGCCGACATTGAAGTCGAGTCAAATTTACATAAGTTTTTTGAGCTAGAGGAAATTCCACCCGCCGCCACCGCCGCGCCGCGCCGCGCCGCGCCGCGTTCCGTTAATGGTCCGCACGAATTAGAGTGTGAAAATAATTTTAATTCTTCAGTCTTATTTGAAGACGGCAGATACTTTGTCGATCTGCCTTTTGCGCGCTCACCCGGCGGGCTAGGTAGCTCGCACGGCTACGCCCCTAGGCGCTTGCTTGCGCTCGAGCGTAAGTTTACGTTAATGACCCTACGCGAGAATAATAATAAAACTATCGCGGATTATTTATCTCACTCGAGGTTGTCGCTCAATGACATTTTGCATGTCGGACCTAAGTTGCGAGCAGACTTGTTTTTGTTATTGCTTGATTTTCGTACATTCCCTGTCGCGATGGCAGCGGATATAAAACAAATGTTCTTACGTATCGGTGTAAGAGAGCACCACCGCAAATATTTACGAATCTTGTATCGTTTTAGCAAGGGTGAGCCTATTCGCACCTTTCATTTTAACCGCGTTCCCTTCGGACTGAAACCTAGTCCTTATTTAGCGATGCGCACATTGCGTAACTTGGCGTGTGAGCAAAGCGACCGCTTTCCTGAGGCTTCTAAATTGGTAGAAACTCAGTTTTACATGGACGACTACGTCTACTCTGTTTCGGACGAACAGACAGCTATGCGTCTATCCCGCGATTTAATTGATTTAATGAAGGTAGGTTCCTTTGACTTAGTCAAATGGGCTACCAATTCACCCGCTTTATTAGATATTCTCCCAGAGTCTCACCGCTTACCAGTTAATTTTTCTGGCATGGATAATGATGTCCATAATTTCAAAATCCTTGGATTAACCTGGGAACCCGCTGATGATTATTTCTCTTTGACAACAATCGCCGTAGATGATAAATGCACGAAGCGCGCGATTCTATCGCTAGTTGCCCGCTTGTTCGACGTACTGGGCCTTGTAGGACCCGTTGTGCTGTACGCGAAGGTATTAATCAAGGAACTTTGGTTAGCTAAAGTAGGATGGGATGAGGTTCCACCGGAATCTATCACAAATCGGTTTGCCGCTTTTACGCGCAATTTTCCTTCACTCTCTTCTCTAAAGGTTCCTCGCCACATTGGCGTCTTTAGAGAAGCTGTAGTGAACATCGTAGCCTTTTGCGACGCCAGCTTTACTGGTTATGGCTGTTGTATTTATTTACACATTACCAACCCTACTGGTGATATCACTGTCCGACTCTTATGTGCAAAGTCCAAAGTCTCCCCCGCAAAAATAACAACGCTAGCTCGATTAGAACTTGTCGCCGCTTTACTTCTGTCTAAACTTGTTCGCGTAGTCAAGGAAAAACTTTCCGCTCGTGTACCTATTACAGGTGTCCACGCTTTCTCGGACTCCACCATAGCTCTCTCGTGGATCCACTCATCTCCCCATAGATGGTCTATTTTTGTCAGCAACCGCATTGCTCAAATACAGGAAAACTTACCTGCCGCTTGTTTCCGTCACGTGTCCGAGAAAGAGAATCCTAGCGATTGTCTGTCTCGCGGCATGCTGCCGTCGGATTTAATAAGACACTTGTTGTGGTGGAACGGCCCCACATGGCTCCATCAGCCCATGAGCGAGTGGCCTTTAAAGTTCTCTCCTGCTCAATGTGATTCGAATACTGAACCGCGTATTTTAGATACTATAGCTGACCGTGTTTGCTCATGGAATAAATTGTTACGTGTATTTATGTACATTCTTAAATTTACAAACAGACTACATAGTCATAGTTCTGTTGAAAACATTCAAACCGCCGAAAATTTCATTGTTCGAATAGTTCAAAGTTTATATTTTGCGAGCGATTTAAATTTAATTAAAGCAGGTGAACTTCCAGCTAAGAAGTTGCGCTGTTTATCTGTCTTCATTGATAGCTTCGGAATCTTACGTATTGGGGGCAGATTGTCTAAATCTGACTTGCCGTATGAAGCCAAGCATCCCGCGCTTTTACCTAAACGCGACCGCGTAGTCGATCTAATTATCGATCACTATCACAATACGTACTGCCATACGGGCCCAGGGTTATTGATGTCCATTATAAGGCAGCGGTTTTGGATATTGGATGGCCGAACGGTTATACGTTCTCGTTGTCGGAAATGTAATACTTGTTTCCGTCTAAATCCTAAGCATCCAGTACCCAAAATGGCTGAACTTCCTGGATACCGCGTCCGTGATGCTAAAGCCTTTGTACACACCGGTGTAGATTTCGCCGGGCCGCTTGCTTATATACCTATTCGACGTAGAGGTCAACGTTCGCAGAAACTTTACTTATGTTTGTTCGTATGCATGGTGACTAAAGCCATACATATCGAGCTTGTTTCGGATCTCACATCTGAGGCTTTCCTATCCGCATTTAAGAGATTCATTTCTCGCCGCGGTCCAGTGTCTGTTATGTACTCAGACAATGGTACCAATTTTGTTGGCGCTAAGGCGCAATTGGATGATATTTATTCTTTTTTATTAAATTCAACTGTTCAAACGGATATTAAAAATGAGCTTCTTAAATCACGCATCGAGTGGACAAGAATACCGCCGCGAGCTCCACACTTCGGAGGTATTTGGGAGTCGAATATTAAGAGTGTTAAAACTCACTTGTTTAGAGTCGTAGGTAAACAACTTCTCACTTACGAGGAACTCTCGACCGTATTGGTGCAAATTGAGTGCCTTTTGAACTCTCGACCACTTAGTGTCATTTCGTCAGACCCACATCCGGAGGTACTCACGCCCGCGCATTTTTTAATGTCCAGTCCACTCACGTATTTGCCTTCTTCTGAATTGACAGAAGAAAACATAAACCTAAACAACCGCAAAAGGCTCTTGGATCAACTTGTGTTATCCTACTGGAATAAATGGCGAATTGAGTACTTGCACACGCTGCAAGTTCGCCAGAAGTGGTGCACTCCCGATCGCCCTATAGAGATAGGTACTGTCGTTCTCTTGGGTCAAGATAACGTACCTCCATTGACTTGGCCATTGGGTATCATAGAGGAAGTTTATCCGGGATCGGATGGTGTAATTCGAGTCGCTTCAATAAAAACCGCGTCAGGCACGTATAAACGTCCTGTCACTAAGTTGTATCCTTTGCCAACTCAATAGATTATTATTACTACGTAATTTAGTTTAATTTAGTTTAGGGTTCATAGTATACGTTCCAATGGTACGCCATTACATAGTTGTAATTTAGTTTATTCGACTTACCATGGTCAAGTCGAACCGCAATTCATTCTCAGGACACTGTTATTTATTTTTCCCGAGCATTATATCAATGCGATGGTGTTTCGGACTGCTGCTTGGATTTCCCTCAAAGCTCTTCAACAAGTAAATGCTTACATATCATCACCGCTTCTTGAACCTCACTCGCTCCGCATAGATTAGCAGCTTTTGAAAGCTCCTGGACCTTTCAAGGCGGGGAGCATGGTGTGGCGAGTTGCCGCCACTCTGCAAGTTGGATGGGGGTGGTATCGCGACGTGTGTGCCTTGCTCTGACTTGCGAGTCAAGTGTGTAACCGGCTTTACGGGGCCATAAGCAATCTGAGAAAGCAGCAACCATAGATAATTCAGTGTGTGTCTAACGCCGCGAGGCAGAGCGCGCATCTCACCGCAGACTAAATTAATGTCTTATTAATATCGTCCCCGCAAATACGCTAAAATCCTGAGTAAATCCCGTAAACGTTGGGGATCCTCCGGGAATAATAAATAACCCATATTTACCGCGTCCGTTAACCAGTGAACAGCCAGGAGGGTTGGTGTGAAGAGAACGAGTGGTCACTCGACAAGTCGACGTGCAACCATCGAGAACAGCCCGGAAAGTCAAGTACCACTTGTTTTTGCAAATTATGAGTAGGGCCACATGCGCCGTCTACTGCCAACCACTCCTAACTTGAAGTTATACAGACAAATATAGGCAATTTTGGGCCAGCATTAAATCCAAGTGTCTGGCAGTAACACTGTCCTGCATCCTGCAGAGTCCCACGGCTATTTACACGCTTGGGCAACTCCATTGTTGTTATACAGAACCATCATATTCAAACTGCACGCACACATGAATCTAATACCGATGTGTACTAAAGTGACACAATTTAAGGTTCCTTCCTTTACGATTTTTATCAATTTGCATCCTAGTATTTTTTGTCAATTTGCTTTGAAATTATCTTGATTTAAAGCGTTTTCCGCCAACCCGCATTGGGTCCGCTTGGTAGATTACGGCCCACTCCCTCATATCATTAAAAAAATCCTGATTCTATGCTATTAAAGTGTTTTATTTTTAGTACGGAACCATTCAAATAATGTAACAGGGAAACAGAAGTTTGGAATTGGGCGTTCACGAAAAGGAAAGATAGGCCTAGTAAGCGAGACAGAAAGAGTGTTTAGGGTTCAACGTCCTAATCAGCTGTTTAGTTTAAGGGTTTTTCGTATTACCGACTACACGACATGTCGATGTTATTATCGATAGAAAAGAAAATTCAATATTTCCGTAATAATAAACAAATCTTTAATTCTGACCATGGGTATCGAGTAATTATAAGATTCTTTTAATGATCCTCAAATATGACCACACCTTTCCGTTACACGCTGTATATCTCTCGCAGTATTTGTATGTACTTGGTTTCTACTCCTTGTTCCAGTGCCAACCATGACTAATAGAATTGAACGCCTTGGAATAGTCCACGAAAGTAAGGTAGAGTTCCTTTCTATACTCCGTACGTTTTTCGATAAGCTGTGTTAATGTGAATATGTGGTCGATTGTTGAATAATTCCGACGGAAGCCAGCCTGTTCTCTAGGTTGATTGCTGTCTAGTAGGTTAGAAACTCTTCTCAACAGAACTGTTGCAAAAACTTTATATATAGTTTGTAGAAGACTGATTGAACCCCACTTCCATGTAAGCCCCACTTCCAAGAACAAAAAATACTTACCGTAACCAGTTTATACATCCTAGAGATATGCAAGTTTGTCCGAAAAAACTCAGATTTTTACCAAACCCGCGAAGAAATACAGACCGAGAGATACTTTACGGCACAAAAATAGGTTGAATTTACCAACATCCCGACTTAAAATGCATTCATCTGGCCCTTTTGTCATGTCGATAAAAATTTATAATAAATTGCCAAAAGATATAAGAGAGATAAAAAAGACAAATATATTTATTAGTAAATTAAAAAAGTTCCTTATATCAAAGTGCTATTATACAATTAATGAATTTTTTGACGACATACAAATTAGGTAGTTGCAAAATTTTTATATCCAGACATTGTTTTTGGTGATTATAATAAAAGCCAACATAAATATTTTTTTAAACGTTATTGACATTTTTTATTTAATTTATTGACATTTTTAATTTAATTTATTGACATTTTTAATTTAATTTATTGAAATTTATACTTAATTTTAATTTATTGTCATTTTTAAATTTAATTTATTGACACTTTATTTAGTTTTTTTTTCTCTTTTTTATTCTTTTTGACGTTTTATAATTTTAAATACATATTTAGACTTCATTTGAATTTTTTTGATACAGGTATTGTTTTTAAATTTTGACATCATGCTTTTAAGTTTTGACATTTTTGCTTTTAATATTTATTTCAATGTTTTTGACGCTTTGTTTTTACAATTATTATTATTTGGCTTAATGTAAGACTTACTTTTAGTTTTTTTTTTTAGTTATAATGTTTGTTACTGAAAAATTAAATGAATATTGCAAATGATTTTACTAAATGTCAATTTAAACCATTTATTGTTTTTAATTATTCTTAATTTAAATGTAATTCTTAGTAGTATTCTTTTTTGTTAATTTGTTATTAATATATATATATATATATTTTTGTAACTTAATGTGCTTTGCCCTATCAGGGTCCATAATTGTACTGACTTTATAATATGTAACATCTAGAAAACACTATGGAATGCAATAAACGAATATGAATATGATCTGTAGTTTTCAAGGCTCAGAGGATCGCCTTTTTTGTACAAGAGGGTTATAATCGATGTGCCCCACTCTTGCGGTATTTTTTGTTTTTCTAGTATGTTATTAAAGAGCCTAGTTAATACTGGCGTAAGGGCGTCTATGATGACTTTTAAAATGTCGTTAGTAATACCATCATCTCCTGGGCTTTTAGTTGTTTTAAGCTGATGAATAGCGTGTCTTGTTTCACTCTCCAGGAATGAAGGGACACTGACGCAAACCTCATCTTCATATATGTTACAGGTTGTCGTTTTGATAGAGCTCATTGTAAAATTCTGTAGCCGTATCAAGTAACTGTCCTCTGTCTGACACGTTTTGGTTTTTATGTTTCAATGACATTATCCAGGGTTTATCTCTGTTAAGTATATTATGTGCTCTTTTAATTGATGATCTCTTTTTCAGTTCTTCTATAATACTATACCGGTAGGCTTTCCATTTTCGATAAATATGTTTATTAATCAGTTTATATTATGCGTTCAGCTGATTTCGTTCTGATCGCGTTTTATTTTCTTTATTTTTCAATGTATTTCTTTTATTTCTAAGTTTCTCTACGTGCGGAATAATAATCATCTCGTTCTTAATCGTTTCTCTGGGTAATTTACTATTTGCTTCTTTGATCATTACAATTAGTTTGTTGTATGCTAATTCCAAGTCGTCAAACTCCATCTCCTTAATGTCTTCTTTAATTATGTTTTTTAATGACTCTTGTTCATGTCAAAGCATCTTTCTATACAATTATCATATAACGACATCCAAGAACTTAGAAGAATAGGAAAAAAATCTGATAACCCACGCCCGATTATAATAACGCTCACAACTCTGGGAAAAAAAAAATAGAAATCTTCGAACAGAAAAAGCTACTGATGGAAACCAACTACTATATTAAAGAAGATTACCCGCAACATGTTTTGGAAAAAAGAAGAGAGTTACAAGAACAATTAAAATCAGAAAGAGCGAAAGGAAACAGAGCAGTAATCAAATATGACAAATTGGTAATATTTAAAGACCCGGAACACCGTCCTACCCCGGAAAACAACAAAAAAAGATTTCTTTCTACTTTCCCTCAAGAAAAGCAGATCAGTCAGAATCACCCACCCCTTAGAACACAAGTTAACAAGAAAAACAAAACAACCCCTTTGAATCCTCCGCCCTCAAATTTTTCCAATCATTCTGAAAGAATAGCGAAACCGGGCCTTCTGAATTATTTAGTTAATAAAACTCCTACAACTAACCAATCACAACGTAACAAAAATGAAACTAATTAGCAATCAGAGCCCCCTCTCTAAAAAACAGAAATAACAAGTATAGAAAAGGACAACACAAAACATCTTCCACTCCGGTTGGTCACCGAGGAAGATTATGACCACCACCCTCCAAGGAATATATCTACTAATACTAAACATAAGAATAGTCTTAGAAAGAAGCTCTATGTGGCAACATACAATGTCAGATCTCTATCCTCTTACGAGCGACTTATAGAGCTGCAGGAAGCCTTAAACAGCGTGAAGTACGATATAGTTGGCATATCAGAGGTTAGACGCCTTGGCAGTAAAATAGAAGAATATGAGGACTTCATTCTGTGTCATATGGGAGAAACTCCAGGAAAACACGGCGTCGGCTTTCTCATAGATATATCTTTAAAAAAATACGTAGAAAGCTTCACTGGAGTCACAGAAAGAGTTGCGTTATTGAATCTAAATATAGAAGAATATAGCATAAGCATTATACAAGTATACACGACTACAGAGTCAGCGCATGAAGATGAGATCATTGAATTTTACAAATCAGTAGATAAAACCATAGAGCTCGCCCATAAAAACTTAATTATAACGGGAGATTTTAACGCAAAGATTGGTCAACCCCTTAAAGATGAATATTTGATAACAAAAAGATACGGGTATGGACAAAGAAATGAAAGAGGACAGAAGCTGATAAACTACGCTTTAGAAAACAAACTATCGATTATTAACACGTACTTCAAGAAAAAACTAAGTCGTAGATGGACGTGGCGATCTCCAAACGGACAGTATAAAAACGAAATAGACTACATAACAACCAACCAGCCAAAAATATTTCATAATATACAGATATTAAATTTAAATTATCCATCAGACCATAGATTAGTCAGAAGCACAATTATACTTTCAAAACCAAAAAGAGTAGAGTGACATATTCAAATGAACAAAAAAACAATCTACAAAATATCGAAGAAATAAATGAATACCAAAACAATCTAAAATACCAACTGTCATCCTGCCCCAAAACAGACTCCGTTCAAAACTGTTATGATTCACTGATATATGCTATAAAACAAAGCATGAAAACAGCAATATCAACAAGCCAATCCCCTAATAAACATAAAGTTTTATCAGAAAGGACATTATTGCTTTTAAAGAGAAGTCAAGAACTTCAACAAATCAATAACAAATCCCGTACCCAAAAAAACGAACTTAGTGCTCTATATAAATTAACGAGCAGATATATCAAACTGTATTACAAAAACCACAGGGCTAAAACTATAGAAAAACACCTAGTGCAAGATGGAAGCCTGAAGAAAGCCATCAAGGAACTTCGAACTAACAGAACTTGGATCGAGGGTTTGAAACAGATGGGGAGAACATCGTACAAACGCAAAGACATCATCAATATTGCAACAGAATTCTACCGAGACTTGTATAACGCCAGATTGGATGCACAGCCTTCTACCAGTGAAAAAAATCAGGAACATGTAGATACATCTCAGACGAGTATTGAAGACGAAATCCAACCAATCGACGAAATAGAAATTCTTCAAGCTATGATGAGATTGAAATCAGATAAAAGCCCAGGCTCGGATAACGTCACCAACGAGGCTATAAGGTACGGTGGAACTCTACTAGCCACGGCACTGGAGCACCTATTTAATCTCATGTTAGAAACGGCTATTATACCGACGCAATGGTCTGAATCAAACATAATCCTACTCTACAAGAAAGGAGACTCACATGACATTGGTAACTACAGACCTATTAGCCTTTTACCGACTCTATACAAATTATTTTCTTCGATTATTAATGAGCGAATAAGTGAAACGCTAGACAAATGGCAACCCGTAGAACAAGCAGGCTTTCGCAAAGGTTTCTCTACAATAGACCACATCCACTCATTGGAATTGGTTATTGAAAAATATCAGGAAAGACAGAGACCGCTCTACATTGCTTTTGTCGACTATCAAAAAGCGTTTGACACAATATCTCACTCATTTATCTGGGAAACTTTAAAAGATCAAAAAGTAGAAAAAAAATACATAGAAGTTATAAGAAAAGTATATGGTAACTGTACTAGCAAAGTGATCCATTATCGCCAAAACTTTTTACAGCTGTACTGGAAAATATCATATGCAAACTGGACTGGAAAAATTGCGGTTTGAACATTAATGGCAAATACCTAAGCCACCTGAGATTCGCAGACGACATCGTATTGTTATCAGAAACTGGCTGTGGCCTGCAATATATGTTGGAGACACTTCGCGTAAATAGCAAACAAGTAGGTTTAGAGATGAACCTTTCAAAGACAAAATCCATGACAAACAGCATCAAGAAATGTATCAGGATAGAGAACGAGCCGCTAGAATACGTGGACCAGTATACCTATCTTGGTAAGCAAGTAAGTTTCAAAAACAACAGTAATGACCTTGAGATAGAGCGTAGACTTAAAAACGCATGGAACAAATATTGGAGTTTGAAGGAAGTTTTTAAAAGCAGCATGCCAATAAAGTTAAAAAAGAAAACAATGGACTCGTGCATTCTGCCCTCTTTAACGTACGGCTGTCAGACTTGGAAGTTTACGAGGAAAATCAAAAACAAAATATGTTCCTGCCAGAAAGGTATGGAACGTAGTATGTTGAACATAAAGAAAATGCACAAAGTAAGACATTCAAAGATAAGAAATTACACTAAAGCAATAGACGCGCTGACATATGCCCAAACATTAAAATTTTGATGGGCCGGCCATGTTACCCGTTATGTGGATAATAGGTGGACCATAAATGTTACCAAATGGAAGGGCCCGCCAGGCAAACGCCGAGTAGGAAGACCCAACACGAGATGGGAGGACGATATAAAGAAGATCGCAGGATCAGACTGGTTACTGACATCACACAATAGAGAGAAATGGAAAGCCTTGGAGGAGGCCTTTACCTGAGAGGGGTCCATGCTAATTTGAACATTATACCAATCAAGTAATAATTAATTACAAATATAACATTACTAATCGGTCTTTTTTACAATATAAATATCACAAAAATTAAATTTTATACAAATAATAATAACAAGAAAAAATAAATAATTATCTAATAGAATATATAATTATAGTATTAATATTATCATGATATAAATGAATGTGAATTAAATGTTGAATCGAAATTTACTATATTTTATTGAATATTACATATTTTTTTAAAGTAAAAATACTGTGATGTTATATTTTTTTGTTGCATGGAATAAAAGGCTTTTTTATATTTATTTATTTATAATGACTTGTTCCAAAGGGCTTAGGTTATTTGTTTTATTTCTATAGTGTTTACGAGATTTGGTTTTATTTGGTTGCAGCAAGAAACTTGTACTTACTGGTCTGTGGTCTGTAGAGAATGTTGTGTTAATTACTTGTACGTTTGTAACTTCTTTTATGTTTCTGACTAAAATAAAATCGATTTTAATTCGTACATTTCCACTTGGCGAGATCTAGGTCCATTTCTGTTTATTGTTCTTCTTAAAGTACTCGTATGAATGGGCAATATAAAACTGGTTTTCAAAACAATATACTAGTAGTTTTTACCTCTGTCGTTTCTTTGTCCGTATCCCCAGGGGTATCACCTTTGCGTCTTCGATACTTGATTTTCCAATCTTCGCATTGAAGTCTCCCATAATAATTGTATTTTTACTAGTATTTTGCATCGCAGTCTGTACATCCTTGTAGAAGACTTCTAGCTCGTCATCGGTTGATTTTTCCGTCGGGGCATAACATTGTATTAGGTGTGACTTTTTGTTATTCAGGTAAATATCTAATCGAATCACGCGGTCTGAAATAGTTTGTACGTCAATAATACTAGATTTAAGTTCCTTCTTTATTATAAAGCCAACCCCATTTGTACCACTTTTCTCTCCATGGTATATCATAATATAGTCATCGTTTTCTTTAATTACCTTTCCTTCTTTCTTAATCTCTGACAAGCCTATAATATCTCACTTGAACTTACTAAGGTTGTTTCTAAATTCTATGATTCTTGTCTCATTTACCAACGACCGAACGTTCCATGTATTTATACATGGAACGTTGTGTTTGTATATTGCTGTATTTTTGAATGGTTGGAGGGTTTTGGTCTAATCATCCCGCGGGGACCAGCAGTATTGGACGATTTTGTAGCGTTGTGTGGTGTGCGGAGGGCCGCTGTATTTCATGCCAGTGTCTTTATATAGTCTGTGATGCGGTTGTTTCCTTTTTGATTCTTGCTTGCTTGAGTTTCTGGGTTTCTAGAAGATGTTGTGGGTGGAAAAAAAGACGATACTGCTCGGAGACGGTTCACAACTCGACCGTATATATATATAATTTTTGTGTATGTTCAGCCCTCACTCCGTCATTTATGAACCGATTTTGATAATTCTTTTTTTGATAGATACATACCTCAAGGGTGGTCCCATGTCAAGGAAATCAGGATCTGACAATGGAATCCTGATAAAATTGAGAGAAAATCTCGAAAATTGTGGGCACCTTTAGCGTTTCTGTATGTATGTTCGGCCCTCACTCCGTTATTTATGTCTCCGTTCGTTATGTCTTAGTCGGCGCCAATTAATAAAATGATTACCTACGAGGGTCATTCAATAAATACTTAGCCTACAAAAAGTAAACGAAAATTTTGGAAAAGTGGCAATTTATTTTTCAACATAGTCTCCTTTTAGTTCGATACACTTAGCCCAGCGATGCTCCAACTTTTTTAACCCGTCCGAAAAATAGTTTTTGTCAAACGCTGCAAAATAGGCCTCCGTGGCGGCGATGACCTCCTCATTCGAACCATATCTATTCCCGGCGAGTGATTTTTTCAGATTAGGAAACAGAAAGAAGTCACAAGGGGCCAAATCTGGAGAATACAGTGGATGGGGCAGCAATTCGTAGCGTAATTCGACTAATTTGGCCATGGCAACGGCAGACGTGTGAACCGGTGCGTTGTCGTGGTGAAACAGCACTTTTTTCTTCGCCAGATGGGGTCGTTTTTTCTTTAATTCGGCGTCGAATCGGCCCAATAAATCGGCATAGTAAAGCCCTGTAATTGTTTTACCCTTCTCGAGGTAATCGATGTAGATCACACCTTGTGAATCCCAGAAAACGGTGGCCATAACTTTTCCGGCCGATTTTACAGTTTTCGCCTTCTTTGGAGCACGTTCCCCGGTCTGGATCCATTGTTTTGATTGCTCCTTGGTCTCTGGTGTGTACCAGTGGATCCAGGTTTCATCGACGGTCACAAAACGACGCAAAAACTCCGCTGGATTCCGCTTAAACAGCGCCAAACACGTCTCCGATGTGGTTTCACGGTTGCGCTTGTTTTCTGGTGTGAGTAAACGCGGCACCCATCGCGCCGACAGCTTTCTCATGCCGAGTTCCTCGTGAAGAATATGATGCACTGTTTCTTCTGAAATGCCTACAGTCTCAGCTAGCTCCCGAACCTTCAATCGGCGATCTGCCAATACGAGATCATGGATTTTTTTAATGTTTTCCTCCGTAGCAGCTGTTTTCGGTGCACCTGGACGTGGTTCATCAAAAACCGACGTACGGCCACGTGCAAACTCGTTGAACCAATTCTTGACGGTGGCCATCGATGGAGAAGAGTCACCGTACACAGCATCCAAGCGCTCTTTGATTTCGATGCGCGTTTTCCCTTCCAAAAATAGGAATCGAATCACCGAACGATATTGCTCTTTTTCCATTTTTGTAAAACCGATCGACACGTTCGCTTCCATAAGTTGTCAAATTAAAACAAATGAAGGGATTGGAATGAAAATTTGAAAAAAGAATTAAAAAAGAATGTGCTACACTGTGGTAAAACTCTTTTGAAACTACAGCGCCCTCTGGCGATGAGGCTAGGTACTTATTGAATGCACCTCGTACTTACAGCCTTCTTCATTTGTAGAACTTATAAAATTTAGATATTTAATAATCAGATTGTTGTTTGGCGCCGACTCAAAATTAGTTTATATAAAATTTGATATTTTATGTAGGTAAATAAGCTCATTACTCCAGACTTAAAAGGTTTATTTATTTTTTGCTTTTTAGTTCTTTTTCGTCGGTTCATTTTTTTGTTAAAAAGTTTTTTGCTTTTCTTGTCTCAATTGTTGCCGCAGTTTTTTACGTAATTCCAGCGATTCTTTTTAAAAATCTTCAATAAGATTGGTTTCGTGTGTATTTTTGTTTTATTTTTCAAAACTTCTACTTATTTTTGGTATGACGTAAAAGAGATCAGTATGGGTCTGATTTTGCTCCCATCTTGTTTTCTACCCAGTCTGTTATACGAGGGCGGGTCAATAAGTCCGTGAATTTTGGAATAAAACACAGATTTTTTGATAAATAAGTCATTTTATTTTTCAACGTAGTCTCCCTTGAGCTCTATACACTTTGTCCAACGCTTCTCCAATTTTTTTATCCCTTCCAAAAAATATGATTTGTCGAGGTCCTCAAAATAGGCCTTTGTTTGCGAGATGACTTCATCATTGGAGTCAAATCTTTTGCCACCAAGCCATTTCTTCAGGTTTGGGAACAAGAAGTAGTCACTCGGAGCCAAATCTGGAGAATAGGGCGGATGAGGGAGCAATTCATAGCCCAATTCATGGATTTTTGCCATGACAACTGCACATGTGTGCACCCTTGCATTGTCTTGGTGGAAAAGAACTTTTTTCTTGGCCAAATGAGGTCGGTTTTTTTTCAAATCGTCATTGAATCGGTCCAATAAGTTGGCATAATATTCCCCATTGATTGTTCTTCCCTTTTGAAGGTAGTCAATGTGGATTATCCCGCGTACATCCCAAAAAACTGTCGCCATAATTTTATTGGCTGACAAACCCACCTTGGCCTTCTTTGGCGCCGATTCACCCTTAGAAACCCACTGTTTTGACTGTTTGGTCTCTGGTGTGTTGTGATGGATCCATATTTCATCCACGGTTACAAAACGGCGCGAAAACTCCTCCATATTGCGATTAAACAACGCCAAACCTTCCTGTGAAGTTGCTACACGATTGCGTTTGTGGTCCACTGTGAGCAAACGCGGCACCCATCTTGCGGAAAGCTTTCTCTTGCCCAAGTGATCATTCAAAATTGAAACCGCTGAGCCATGCGAGATCTCTACGGCTTCCACAATCTCTTGCACTTTCAATCTTCGGTCGGCCAACACCATATAGTTGAGATGGAATTTCCTCTAGCTCAAAAAACTTATGTAAATTTGACTCGACTTCAATGTCGGCCTGCGCGGTAAACGAAGATGCAATGTGTGTCACATCACTACTACAACAATCAATATCACCCATAAGTACATAACCGAAGCTAGACAGTATAGCAGGGGGGGCGCGGGTGCCTGAGTCGACCCTGTCTCCCAGGTAAATAAAGGGGAGCAATTGTGCTCCAAGCACGACGTCCACTCCGCCTGGCAACGGAGGCATGCGGCAAGTTATTTAAGTATGACATGTTATCATTGTTATGTAATCTAATAAATTTCGCGGGAAGTCTATCTGTAATACAATCAACAACTAACGCTTGTATCGAAAACTTCGTATGAGGATCAAACCGAGATTCTATGTTGAGATGAATAAAACCGTGTACTGGTTTCGATGTCATTCCAACACCTTGTAAAGATGAATTGCGTAATTTAATTATGGGTAAATTCAAACGTTTACAACAGTCCACAGTAATTAAATTATTTTGCGATCCGTTATCTAGTAGGCACCGAACCACCTCCTTGTCTCTGATGTCGCTATAGTATGTAAATAACTGCGCGGTCGCTAGCAAAATAGTTGACCCAGTTTTAACAGCTGTAGTGAGCGAAACAGATGTATCCTTAGTAGGCACTTGTGGCTCGGGCGATAATAACTCATCTTTTTCTCGGAAATGTAAGAGAGAATGATGGGTCTTTTTACAAATTTTACAAACGTTACGTGACTTACATTTAACCAAAGAATGGGATAGACTTAAACAGTTTATACAGCCACGTTTAGCTTTAATAAATTCAAAACGTGCTCGCGGTGTACCAATATTTTTAAACTGCGGGCAATCGAACAGCTGATGTTGTACGTCATCCTTATCGCATAGCGTACATTTGCTATTTGAAACCGGTTCATTACGTGATACGAATGATTTAGCGGTGTTATTTTTTGTTTGATGAGTAGCTGAACTAGACTTAGCGCGCGGTTCCGTCTGTAAATTATTACCGTATGAGCGTTGTAGTACTTTAACATATCCTTGCATGAATGCTATAAACTCCGCATAGGAAGGTAATTCTTTTCCACTCACACGGGATTCAAACTGTAAGACAGTTTGCGTGTCAACCTTTCTTAAACCACAGTGTAATAAAACAAAATCCAGTAAGTCTGGAATGTCTAACTGCTTCAAGGCTGCGACGGACGCTGAATATCGTTCCACAAATGTATTGAGGCAATTATTGAGATAATGAATCCCTAAACTACGCTTATCTTGATACCTTTTAACGAGACTGTTCCACATAACGTTGTATGTATCACCTGTAGGAACAATGCCTGCGGTTAGTTTTAAGGCATCATGAGTCAATTTACTGATCAAGTACTGGACACGCTGCGAGTCAACCAGATCGGTATTTAAATGAACATTGCTGCGAAACATTTCGTAAAATATGGGCCAGTTTTCCGCTTTACCGTCAAACGATGGCAAATCTATGGGCGGTAATTTTATCCGAGTACCCCCTTTGTGTTCCGATGTTTCGTAGTTCGAAAGTATGAGATTACGTTTATATTTAATATTAGAATATAAGTCTTCAATAGAATATAGACTCGAATAATCTGGTGCGGTTTGGTCAATCTCGAATTGCAATTCATTCATTTGTTCTACTATTTCCTCAAATTTGTTGTATTGCTCAGTAATTGTTTCTGACTGCGCTAAGAATGTCTCATTTGAACGTGAATCAAAGTTCGAGATGTTTCTGGAATCATTATATATGCGATTAACTCGCTCGAAAATCATTTGTTTTTTAGCGGTAAGCTGAGCCAATTTAGCTTCTTGCTTGCGGGACGCCATTTTGGGGCACTAATAAAGTTATGTGCCTACTGTAATGACTTGTACTTTATTTGTACTGAATTTTACTGATGCCTATCCAGGCTCGAAAGGACCATCTAATGGAGTTGCCCAAGCGTGTAAATAGCTGTGGTTCTCGGCAGGATGCAGGACATTAATTACGGCCAAACACTTGGAGTGAATGATGGCCCAAAATTGCCTATATTTGTCTGTATAACTTCAAGTTAGGAGTGGTTGGCAGTAGACGGCGCATGTGGCCTAACTCTAAGCTAGTAAAAACAAGCGGTACCTGACTTCCTCCGGCAGCCTCGCAGGATCCCGACGAGTGGCCACTCGATTCTCTTCACACCAACACTCCTGGTTATTCTTGTTCACTAGTTACACGGACGCGGTAAATATGGGTTATTTATTATTCCCGGAAAATCCCCAACGTTTACGGGATATTACTCGGGATTTTAGTGTATTTGCGGGGACGATGTTAATAAGTCATTAATTTAGTCTGCGGTGAATGCGTTCTGCCTCGCGGCGAAAGGCGCACTGAATTCGACTGCTGCACCTTAGATTGCCTATGGTTCCCGTAAAGCCGGCTACACACTTGCCTCACATGCTAAAGCAGGACACACACGTCGTGATACCACACCCCATCCAACTTGCAGAGTGGCGGCAACTCGCCACACCAGCGTCTATGAAGCTTGAGTCACAATTTCTTGCAGTTTTTATTGTGATTTATTCACTATTTACTTTTGCAAACGATAAAATAGCAAAGAGTCGATGTCAAGATGAGCACAGTAGCGCCCTCTCCCCTGGCAGAAGCTAGTACTTAATAAATCAATGAATGAAAACTTACTTTTTGCCTTAGTTTTTGTTTCGTCGTTTTGGTTCACCCACCGATAGCATTCAGCGTGATGCTTATATCATCCCACAGTCGATGACTCAGCGTACGACCGTCGCACAGTGTGTTATTTTGCCTTAGTTCGGACATGCTCGTTTTATGTGTATTTGGGAAAGCCTAAAATGAAACAAACCTAACAAAACTCCGCCGGCTCTAACTACTGTAGTTTAAGAGAAATATACAACGTTGATGTGACAGAGGGGCATTAAATTAAACTACGTATACTATACGTGTTTAGTATTAATTCGATACGGTATAAAAATAAAAATAATAATAAATGAGGTTTTTTTTTTCAAACAAACTAAATAGCTTACAATTCAGAGTAAAACGCAACCACCCTTTATACCATACTTTATACCCATTATCCTTGTTTGCATTGCCATCTTATAGCGAAAATGTACTTGTGACTTGCGTGAGAACGGCAACAACGCGTCGTATCGTAGGTTATACTCAGATTTATCGTTTTAAGGTGCATGACCTGTGCGTATAGACATAATCAGCTGTTAGGAAAGATACATCGTGTTCAAACGAGGCCAAAACTTAAAAAATCGTTTGTGACTAAACTACTGCTCCGATTTAATTGATTTTTGGTACAGAGCTTGAAAATAGTACCTAGTATAGGCAGTTTAAAGGAAAGCCATGGGCCCCGTGCGCAACAGTCGCCCTGTTTGCCGGCGTTATGTGCGACAGGGATGTATGGTTAAATTGTTTTGCAAACATATTTGCAATAATATCTGGGTCGTCGCTACCATTTACATTAATGGGCACACTATCTTTATAATTCAATTTATTTGTCTCCTTCCAAAATTTTCCGAAATCTTTATTGTTTCTATGGGTGGCTATAATATCCATTTTAATTTTATATTCATTTGACTGACACCATTTTATTTTATTTTTAAAAACTTTTTTACTGCGAACCATTTCATCATATATTTTACCCTGCGAGGGGCGTCCATAAAAATTCCACAATGTGTAACTCTGCCGAGCCTCCACATGACATTCCCTCACATGGTAGTTCCAACCAATAACCGTTTTCTTTTTAATGTAACAGTTACCCTGAAAAGAAAGTTTGGCAGCCCTAGACATTATGTTTACAATTTGTGCATGATACTGATCAATCAAGCTACAGTGACTAGAATCCTTACAAGAGGTGCCGTTACATGAAAAATCCGACCAGTTATATAAGTGTGTGAATTCATTACAAAGCTTTGCATATTTACAGTTTTGTTCATAAGTTCTGCTTCCCCAAATTACCTTATTAGTAAGCTGTCTATGCTTTGTATCAATTTTATGTAACACAACATCAATATTACATTCGACCAACAATGGAAAATGATCCGAATAGTAAACATCGTTTAGCACACAAATACTAGCAATCATACTAAGACCCGCGGAAGTGGTAATGCAGTGGTCGAGCCAACTCGTGGTACCATGTGAGTCACTTAAGTATGTATAGGTGTTTGACGACATACCGAGCAAATTTATGTCCGCACACAGCCAGTTCTGATCATCACAGTATTCCAGTAGTTCATTTCCAAATAAACTATTTGGACGCGAAACGTCTGCATTAAAATCACCAAGCACCAACACACTTTCTACATCACTATTTTCGATAACCGCACTGATAACACCGAGGCACTCCGTAAATAAGGGTAGATTATCCGCATCTTGTGTCGGCATGTAAACCGACATAACGATGAAACTGCGACCGTCGCTGACCTGCACACATACGGCCGCCACGCGTGTCGATCCGGTGTCAATGGGAATGACCCGATTAAATAAGGATTTCCGCCATAAAATTGCAACACCTCCATACGGTCTTCCTTTAAGCACGCCAGCAGACGTGTCCACAGCTGATATTCCATGATAGGTAAAATCGGGATGTATTTTACCCAAGTACCCAAGATCATCAGGAATCAACCAATGCTCTTGAAGTGCAATTACATCATGTGTATTACAGAGATCAGTGACATGATTACACGACCGTTTTATTGACCGACAATTAAATGATACTAGGCTGATCTTCATTACTTTTTCCCTGACGACTGTTGGTACCAGTAGAATTTCCCCTTATAGTGTATCTCCTATAGACTATGCCACGAGGCCAGAAATTAGCATCAAGAAAGGTTTTTTCTTGCTCCTGTTCGACAGTGATTTTGAAAGAAGAAAATGTCGTTTCCTTGAACTGGATTAGTTTTTCAACCTTCACGACCGTGTGTCCGCAGTCAACAATGAATTCTTTAATATCGTCTTCGTTTGTCTCCGTGACGAATCGGGAAACGTAAATAAACGAATGTCTAGGCACTATCTTAATTTTACTCGACGTCAGCAGCGCCCTTCCTTGTTGATTTTTATTATTTTTTATATATATTAACCACTATAATAACTAACACCACAAAAAAAATCAGTTGCAACAGGCCCAGGATTTCGGAAATATTGAATTTTGAAATTGTCGGTTAGGGTTGTCACTCAAACCTGTGTGCGATACTTACGAGTACTTCATGCGAATATTACTCATTGTGATTCATTATTTTTGACTCAGGTAGGTATTAACAACTGTCGGTTTAAATTGTGGCGTGCATAGTTTACACAGTTTAAGTTGATATGAAAAAATAGTGCGAAAATTCAAAATCAAAATTAAATTATTTACGGTTGAATTTGATCACTACTTTTGTTTATGATCTATCTTCGATGAAAGGTATTATGTGGGATTGGGAAGGGGTCCGCCCTCGTTAGGCAAATGCTAAAACCCAATTCCTTTACATAATATCTGGAGAAGCGGGGGTGAGGTGTCATGGAGCCGTCAAAGACCCATGGCACTGTTTTGCCTCAGCAGGCACTGACCCGTCCTGCTGGGGGATGTCCGTCTGGGCCCCGACCAGAGGACTTAATGCAAGGGGGGCATGAGGGCGCCAACCTTCATGTTGGTCAGCGAGTGGCAATGATTACTGACGACCTAAGCCTGAATTCGGATCCGAAAATACTGACGAAACTGCAAATTTATAATGTTTTGGCTGAAAAGGCCCGACAATATGGGTCAAAACAAAGACCGGGTGACCTAGAAACCAATGATCGGATAATGACTGTTTTAAATGCATTGTACCCAACAGGTATTCCAGACGATCTTGACGTTAATAATAAAAACCTTAGAGACAACATTTCCAAATTTATTTTTAAGTGTGAAAATCTTTATATTAGCAGCAAAAGAAATTTTAAACGCTTCAGTATAAAGAATGATAAATGGCTTTCTACAATTTTCGATATTAAAATACCAACCAGAATAGAAAAATGTCCTATAGAATTAAACAAAACCTTTCCTTCCAATTATCTTTTAAGACCTCAAGAACCAGAACCATCAGATATGGGTTCTGTAAGCAATATGTTGTTTACAGAACCTATACCTGGAACTTCACATGAAGCTCCATCAACTTCTAATATATGTAGTAATCGCCAAGACGAATCAATACCCGGAACATCGAATAACAATCCATCTGCTGCGAATGAAATGAACTCTCGTCAAATGCGTCGTATTCGAAAAAGTTTCGAGGAGTCTCTTCAGGATCAGCCGCAGTCAAAAATAATTAAAATGATGTCAAAAATTGTAACAGACGAAATTCACGGAGAAAAACTTATTAAAAGCTCTGCTCAAGGATTAGAATTCGTTATCAACGAGTGCCTGAAAAGTCCAACTCGTCCTAAAAAAATTGCATCATCCATTAAAGCGAAAGCCGAACCCAAACCCTACACCCCTGATGAAGCCCTTTCTTTAGTCATTGATAGGAAACTAACTGTGGAAGATTACTGTATCATACAGAAAGATTTGAAAGACAGAGGTTTCTTAGCTTATCCTCCATACTATAAATTAAAAATAGCAAAGCAAATGTGTTATCCTGAAGAAGACATAGTTATTACTGAAAGAGAAGCAAGTGTCTCAGTTCATAGCTTATTACTACACACATTCCGCCGAATCATAAAATTTAATACCGAAAACATTTCAGAATATTGCAAACAAAAGCAAAATAACATTTTATATTGTAGATTTGAGGGTTCTTGGGGGTTTGATGGTAGTACAGGACAGGCTTTTTATAAACAGAAGTTTTTAGATGGTGATAACGAGAATGAAAATTGTTTATTTACAACAACGTATATCCCTTTACGATTAAAAACTAAAGACGGCTTTGTGTTGTGGTCTAATCCAAGCCCACAATCGTACAGGTTTTGTCGTCCATTGAAGATTCAATATCGTAATGAGACAAAAGAACTTATCATTGAAGAAAAAAATCGGATACAGGCTGAAATAGATCAGTTAGCACCACTTTATGCGGAAACCGATAAAGGTCAAACTATAATTGCAGATCCTAAATTATATTTAACTGTTGTAGATGGCAAAGTATTTAACGTCATTACGGGGACCACTTCGCAATTACGTTGTGCTTGCTGTGAAGCTACAGCAACGGAGTTTAATAAGTTGGATGTTGTCATCAACAAACCCGTAAATCTAGAAGCCTTATGTCATGGAATAAGTCCCTTACATGCTTGGATTAGAATTTTTGAATTTTTACTGCATTTGGGGTACAAAAATGATCCAGCAGTCATGAAGTGGAGAGTTAGTAAAAAATCACCGGCTGCCTCAATTGTTGAGGAGCGGAAAAAAAATATACAAACTGCAATAAGAGACAAACTGTCACTTTTGGTTGATGTCGTTCGTCCAAATTCGGGGACAACCAATGATGGGAACACTGCACGAACAGCACTATCAGACCAACATCGAAAAACATTTGCAGATATCTTAGGCATAGAGTCATGGTTGGTGGATGATCTGCATACTATTTTAGTAGTGCTGTCGAGTGGCTTAATAATAGATGCTGAAAAATTTGATGCCTTTTGTAAATCAGTAGCTAAAAAGTACGTGGAGAAATACAATTGGTTTTACATGTCTGTCACAATGCACAAAATATTTCATGGCCGTCAAATCATAGACGCTAGCCCGTTACCCATAGGTATGTTGTCTGAGCAAGCAGGCGAGTCAAGGAATAAATACTGGCGCTATGATCGACAACATCATACCCGGAAATTAGACAGGAAAACTACAATTTTAGATTTATTTCACCGTGCATTAGAGTCGTCCGATCCATATATATCCTCATTAACACTTAGTACACGTAATAAACATAAAGAACCTTTACCCCTATCGAAATCAGTGCTTCAACTCCTATGCGTAACAACTGACAATGTTCACTACAATAATTTAGAATCTCAAGGTTTTGAAGAAATTATTACGCTGACGACTGACGAAATCATAACTGAATCCGACAGCGAGGAAATGTCATAAATAAGCGTTTACAACATGTTTAGCATAAATTGATTTAATCGATTGAACTAATCAATTTAAATATTTACTTTTTTGTGACAACCCTATTTCCATAGAAATTTAATAAAAACTTAGAAACTCAATATCTCCGAGATCCCGCTAGATACATATTTAGAATTTTCTCCAGTTGAAGGTACTTTACATAAGTATATTACCAAAACAAAAAAAAACGCGACCCGCAAATAGTTAATTTTATATACAGAGTGGTGATGACAATACGACATTAAATTAAAGCTCGCATACCTCAAGACGTTCTCAGTCTACATACAAAAAATTATTTGAATATATCCAGTAGTTTAGTCACAGGAAATTATTTTTCATTTTTAACATTTGCTACATGATGTATCTGATAATAGGGAACACACGGTCAGGTGAACGACCCACATCGGTATAAACATCAAAACATTAAAGTCACGTTGCCAACTCGCTACGAGGACATAAACACTTTCGCCAAATTAGTATTTTCATCTAATTTAGTGAAAATTATACCTTACTTCTGAGTAATAAGAGTCATAAAGCGTGTCATCAGAGTTGGATAAGAAAGGAACGAATGCGGAAATTGCAATGCACTCATAATATTAATAGAAAATTTAGTGTGTGCGAAAGAGATAAATCTAGTTTCGTTTGTTACTTCGCTTTCTTGAAGAAATTTGCTACAACAAATTTAGGTTAGTGTGTCGCCGGCCGCGATCCTGTGATGAGTTACGCGTCCTCGCTTTGTAGTGCAGCCGCGTCTTTGATGTAGGTACTTCCCCGCCGCTCGTGTGTGTCGTGTTTTGTAAATTCATTTACGGCGGTATTAGTGCGAAATTGGACGCTTTATTTTGGTGACAGGACACGTAACGTTTTAATAGGTATTTAGTTAAACAGTGAGTGAATTGTGCGAAATTAGACGCTTAGTTTTTATTGTTTTCGTGTTTTTTTTTTTAATAATCATGCCGCGCTACAATTACACAGCTTCGGAGTACACCGACATGATTTTAATTTATGGGGAGTGTCAAAGAAATGCCGCTTTGGCTATACGGACATACCGAGAGAGGTTTGGAAACACTCGAGTTTGTCCGACCAACGGGCGCACCATTGTCCAAGCTGTCCAGAGGATGCGAGAAAATCGATCCTTAATCCCGCATGTGGATAGTGCTCTTCCACGTGTAAAAGTGACCCTTGAGGAACGAATTTTAAATTTTAATTTAAATGCTGAAAAGTTTTTAGAACTACTCAATGGACCTGTTTGCGAGTACATGGATGAGCTTTCGGTAACTGCGTACAGGCAGATGTGGTACCAATTAGACGGAGCACCAGCTCATTCAGTGGTGTCTGCTAGAGAGCGTTTGTCTCAAATGTTCGGACAGCAGTGGATTGGCCGTTATGGACCAACGCGTTGGCCAGCCAGGTCCCCCGACCTTACACCACTGGATTTTTTCTTGTGGGGTCATATCAAAAATGAAGTGTAGGTACTCAACAGCTGTTGATACTGTTGATGATTTAAAAGATAGAATAATCATATCTTTTAATAAATTAAAACACATGGCTGCGAATGGGGACCTTTTGTCAGACGTTAGAAATAACCTTTTACGACGGTGCAATTTGTGTATTCGAATTCATGGCGGCCATATTGAAAAACGAAAAATTTAGTGACTTTCATACCTACATCCTGATCGTGATTAATAATTTGATTAATAAATAACACGCGGTTGAGAGATGCCTGATTATTTGGTTAATAATCTGTGATTCAGTGTAATTTTATTGAGCATTAATCCATAATTAAAAGCCAAAAAATCAAGTCGCTACAGGACCGCGCGTTGTTGCCGCTCTTACGACAGGTTAGTGAACTCATATTTATAAATGGTGTTCTATTTCGTTTCTAGTTTTATGCCATTTAGTTTGTTTGAAATTTTTATTTTTTTATTTTCGATGTTAGGATTTTTTTGATAGCTTAAACTTATTCTTATGAACTAGTATTGTCCGTGTTTTCATTTATTGTCGTATTGTCTTCTCCACCCTGTATATTTTTTTTGGTTAATTGAAAAAATATTTTTTAATTCCGGTTCCTGTTACGTTAGAGCCTTGTAATTTTTACAATTTATACATTTTAAACCAACAATTAAGTGGTAGTTTGCAAGACACTGAAATTTTGCTTCATTAAAGAAATACAGACGAAAAACTTTTTCAAGAAGGTCAGTGACCTTTCACTAAAATATTTGTATCTCTTAAATGAAGTGAAATATAAAAACGGGGGTTTCTCAGAATGGTTTATTAAGGTTAAATCTATAAAGAAAAAAAATAAAACTGACATGTCCGCAACTAAGGCAAAATAACACACTGTGCGTCGATGCTCCACAAATTTCCTTTAGCCAAACCCCGATGCTCATATCAAGGAAATTAAGTAGAGCATCAATTTGTGCCGCTGTCGGTCTGGCCATGGGAACTTGATTGTTTGTTCATAACTTTTATTTCCAAACTTCCTAAACACAAACATGTGAAAACGATAAACCAAAGGGCTAATTAAAAAAAAAATAACTAACAAAGAGTATTTCTAACTTACTAAAACCATAAAAAAAATTGAATTGTTTAATTGTCAGACGGTTTTTGGCGGGATTTTCTCGAGTGAAATTCAGTGGCTGTTTTTATTATTCGCATATTAATTCCTAGTGGATATTGCTATGTAAAACTGGTGTAGTTTTGTGTCTCAAGTGTCCATACAACTGAACAATATGTGGAATCATTGAAACAGGCGCGATCTCGGTAAAATCGAGCTGAGAATTTTATTGTAGTATTGACTACCTCAGCGAAGTTTACCGAGAAGGCTGACTCGACAAATTTTAATGTCATCCTTTGACTTTTTATTATTTTGACAGTCGGCAAAGGCAACGTGTATGTCAGGCTGCCGCCTACAAATACATTGTTGTAAAAAATCAATTTCATTGTTATAAAAAATAATTCTGCTCTGTAATTCAACAGTTAAATTATATCGCAATAAATTTAATGACTGATAAAAAGTGTCGGTAAAACCTTCACCTCTAGCGCTACATTTCATTCGGTCCGTCACTCTTACGAATATTGACTATGGCGCCGACGGAATTGTTTTTTCAATTAATCCCGAACTTTGTTCGTAGTAGGACAACAATGCAAACTTCGGTCGTGTTTCGGTCGGTTTCGAACATTTGTATGTGTTATTTCAGAGTAGACCCCCTGATTTGATCTTCCGACCGCTTAAGACATTTTGGCTGGAAACAGACGGTCCGCGAAAAATGAGTGTTAGAAGGCAACACCGAAGCGTGTGTGCAGTTAATCCGATTCGATAGTCTGATCAGTGCACGAAGCGTTCGACAGAACTGTCACGTGACTCACGCCCAGTAATGTCTTTGCCATACATTTTGCACGAAGCGTTGGCGTTAACGTTACAGAAAAGTATTTTGTCTAAAGGCTCAGACAATTGGAAGGGCAACCGAAGCGTCTGTTTACGCCCTAGTTCTTCGCTATCGGACAGACGACCTCCACATCATTTCAGGATCGTACTTTACCTTTTTGCATCGCAGAGCTAAGGCCGGTAGAATCTCCTAGTCATAATATTATAATTGTCTGTAGGTAGAATATACACTCCCTCAGATTATAATTCCTTCGTGTTTTCGTTTTTTTATATTTACTACTTTTATTTTCTTGATAAGAGCCCACTCGTCGTCTACTTCGCGCCTATTCAGTTACATGAGACTGTTAGCTAGATTACGCCCGGAGAAAAGGTATTGTAGCCTCTCTCCGGTTATTTTGGTCGGCGGATTAGTAAAATATCGATATTTTCAATCGATTACAATTATTTAATTGACGTAGTCTGTTTGTAAGTTTTAATGGCGGAACTGACATAAATTGAATAAAATAAACATTAATTATGTTTTCCAATGCTAGGGTGGGTATAAGAAAAGTTGATAAAAAATACTTGAACATGAAAAAATACGACTTGAGAAGTAGATACTCGTAGTCTTGACACGGCACCAAAAATTAGGGGCCTATTGGTTGTCATTCTCCTTTGATACTTACCAGATTTATAATCACAGGGTCGCCCATTGCGAAGATAAAAAAACTACACATACAAGGAAGGAATCAAGAAGAATTAAATACAGAAGAACAACAGCACAAGAAACAAAGAGACATGGAAGTTATCCAGAACACTGAATACTGTACGTCGAAACTTATTCCGGTATTCAAAGAACCTTTAACTTATACAAAACCTAGAGTTAATATTAGTATTACTAATACTGCTTTAGACTCGAATTGCCGTAATAATAATAGCAAGAAACATTTAAAGTTTAAAATATTGAACAAAGGTATTGGTAGTAATATTATAAACAGACATCGAAGAGTTTGTGATATAGGAAATTGTTTTAAATGTGATATATGTCAGCGTAGCTTTAATAGCAAAATGAATTTAGCAAGACATATTCGTGTGCACACGGGTGAAAAGCCTTTCAGATGTGATGGCTGTCAGAGATGTTTTACTACTAAGCAAAGTTTAACACACCACATTCGTACGCACACTGGTGAAAAGCCTTTCAAATGTGATGTCTGTCCGAGATGTTTTATTCGTAAGGATAGATTATTACTCCACATTCGTACGCACACTGGCGAAAAAGCTTTCAAATGTGATGTCTGTCAGAGATGTTTTAGTCAGAAAGGCGCGTTAATGAGTCACATTCATACGCACACGTGTGAAAAGCCTTTCAAATGTGATGTCTGTCAGAGATGTTTTAATAGTAAGCATCATTTAACAGACGACATTCGTACGCACACTGGTGAAAAACCTTTTAAATGTGATGTCTGTCAGAAGTGTTTTAGTGGGAAGCAAGATTTAACACGGCACATTCGTACGCACACTGGTGAAAAACCTTTTAAATGTGATGTCTGTCAGAGATGTTTTAATAGTAAGCCCAATTTAATACGCCACATTCGTACGCACACTGGCGAAAAACCTTTCAAATGTGATGTCTGTCACAGATGTTTTAGTCAGAAAGGCGATTTAATGATTCACATTCGTACGCACAAGGGTGAAAAGCCTTTTAAATGTGATGTCTGTGAGAGATGTTTTAATAGAAAGCATCACTTAACAAACCACATTCGTACGCACACTGGTGAAAAACCTTTTAAGTGTGATGTCTGTCAGAGATTATTTAATAGTAAGCCATATTTAACACGCCACATTCGTACGCACACTGGCGAAAACTCTTTCAAATGTGATGTCTGTCAGAGATGTTTTACTACTAAGCAACAATTAACACACCACATTCGTACGCACACTGGCGAAAAACCTTTCAAATGTGATGTCTGTCAGAGATGTTTTACTACTAAGCAACAATTAACACACCACATTCGTACGCACACTGGTGAAAAAGCTTTTAAATGTGATGTCTGTCAGAGATGTTTTAATAGTAAGCACAATTTAATACGCCACATTCGTACGCACACTGGCGAAAAACCTTTCAAATGTGATGTCTGTGAGAGATGTTTTAATAGGAAGCATAACTTAACAGACCACATTCGTACGCACACTGGTGAAAAACCTTTTAAATGTGACGTCTGTCAGAGATGTTTCAGTCGGAAAGGCGTGTTAATGAGTCACATTCGTACGCACACGGGTGACGAGCCTTTCAAATGTGATGTCTGTCAGAGATGTTTTAATCATAAGCAAAATTTAACACGCCACATTCGTACGCACACTGGCGAAAAAGCTTTTTAATGTGTCAGATATGTTTTATTCAGAAAGGCGTTTTATTGAATGTTATTTAAAAATACTAAAATATTCGTACAAATACTAGAGAAATCTTATAGTGAGATATTTGTCAGTGCTGTAATTCATTTTAGTCAAACGGGGAATTGATTATGACACACTAAAGGGAGAGGGAGTCCTGAGGGTAATGTTAACATCATCTGAAACTTATGATTTGAAGTAAGTTTAATTTTGAATTTATTTTTTATTTTGATAAGTATTTATTTGGACATTGGTTAATTGTATGAGTTTATGTTAATGATTTTTGAAAAAAACAACAAAAGATAATTTTAGCCATAAATGTAAGTTCATGTGTATCATATTGTTTTATTAAATGACTAAATAAGGTTATAAAAGTATAAGTGTGTTTGTTATTTAATCTTGCCCGAACGGCTGAACGGATCTGTATGAAATTTGGAATAATATGTTCCCTTGGAATAATTTTTAACTCACGCGGGCGAAGCCGCTCGCAGAAGCTAGTGTATATATTATTTTATTCTATTTAATATTACTTTGAGATGGTAAATAGTTATCACACAGTTCAGTTCCTTTTAAAAAATCTATTCCGGCAAGTTTACATGTTACACTAAAGCAATAATCCTTTTAAACTGTTCCGACGAAACTTCACCACTAGTTAATAAAGTACCTTAAGTACCTGCGTTGCGTTAATGAGTATTAGGAGCATTGCGCATTTAGTCCGATAAGTGGCATAGAATCGTTGTTGTAGATTGAAATGTCAAATGCCATATTTTTATGCAAAACCAAACAATGAAATGCATTTCAATGTAAAAATAAAGAAGTACAACGCCTTTCTACCGTAGAGAGAAGAGTGAGACAGTGGATCAAAGCTTTACGCCTGCTAATTGTTAAGTAAACTAATCGAGATAGTGTGTATGTGCTGTGATTTTAGGGGAGTAATAAACTGAATGAATGAATAAACCAATGAAATGAGAAAACATTGTTTTGTTTTCGTATAAGTAGGTGCTCTTCGAAAATCGTAGTTTATGCCATGTTGGTTCAGGTAATAACGACGAATAATATCGACGATACAGTTGGCGCTGTGATTGAGCGTTCGGCTGCTGCGCAACATGTTGCGGGTTCGATTCCCGCACGTAACAAATATTTGTATGGTTCGGGGTCTGGGCGTCTTGTGTATTGTGACGTAGGGAGCCTACGTGGGATAGAAAAAAGAACAACACGTAACTCGGTCAACGTTAAATAAATATATTTTAAATAGAGAAAGGGTGTGGGGAGGTTTGCAGTCACATGTGATTCTATTATTCCCCGGGAGATAGCACGCTACTGCCCTGGCTCAGCCTTGGTGTCTCAGGGAAGCCACGATGCGTTTGCCCCGGAGGTGTTGGCCGACAGGTGGCAGCGCCGGCTCGCAGGGTCGACAGGAACCAGGATGGGCCGGCCGGCAGCTGGTCTAGCCGGCTCGGAGACGGCCTGCTGAGGCCACGCGGGTAACTGGATACCCGGCGTGGAGAGTGCCGCCGACTCGTAGGTCGTCAGGGCCCGGAAGGCGACGGCCGGCAGGTACCACGCTGGCAAATCAGCAACCGGCGTAGTGCGAGCCAACGTGGCGAGCAGCCTGGTGGCGGCGGCACGATGTTTTGCGGCGGGATGGCTGCGATAGGGTACGATGTAGGTGGTGCTCGGAGCTTAGGGCTCCAAATCTTTCCTCCGGTGGTAGGAATCCAGATGTGGGAATCCGGATCTGGGACCCTGGGAACAATGTCCAGCGTGTCAATGATGGCTGAATGAGCTTCTCCGCTGATTTTGACACCTAAGCATGAGCAAAGCGGCCGTACGTGCGCTAATTTGTGTGGTTGTCAAAATCAGACGGAGTTTAGAAAGGTGAGGAGGAAAAGCATGATGACATTCAAGAGCAGCAGCAGCCACGCGCAAGTCAGCATGTACATAGCTAAGGCTATATGTATGTGCATAGTAAAGCTGATCACGCGGAAGGCGTGATTACAATGTGCGACAGATCTTTTGTAGGTTATGAGCCTTGATTATACAATGCTAAGAAAAGAAATTAGGAAAGACATGTTCTGGAAAGAATTTATACACAAGATTAGGAACACAGAATGCACAAAGCTACCTGTATGCTGTTCAAACACTCACCCAATTACAGGGGTTGAAATCGCGTAATAAGTTGGCAAATATTTGCCAATGCAAACTACAGCTGCTAGGATTTGGCGATCGCTTCACGGCTCAAGGGTGTTCGACAGAACAAGGTGAGGGTAAGTCTTACGCCAACAGCTGGATTAAGATGCAAAAAGGAACCACCTGGCGTGTATCGGGTTTTTATATCTACGCCGTCATTGACAGATGTCATAGAAACCAAAGACAATAGTGTTGTCAGTCAACTAAAATTGTCTATGCTTGCTTTGTGGCTTTTGGTCTCTGGATTTATTCCGTATGTTTATGTTTTATTAGAATTGTAACGCCACTACGTTACAGTACCCCCCAAAAAAGGTAGGATTTTTACCTGGGTAAAAATCCTTATGGTGTTGCACTAGCCACCATCTGAAATACGACCCTTTTATTCATCTTCATTCATTCATCATTAGCTCATTTCATCCTTTCATAAACCTATCATACCAGCAGACCACTTATTAAAGAAGTGAGTCCGCTTCCTAGCAAGTATGTAAGAGTAGATCGTCCTTATTTGACTAAATACTCGCGTAAATCAGACTTAGTCAGTGAATGTTTATTTCTATGAACCAATATATATATCAAAGTTAATAAAGAAATAAATAAAATATTGTTTTGGATTAAGGCTTGTTTAAGGAGTCTCCGCCCGCTCCTGCAGAGGCTTATTTTACTGAGTTGCAAACCGCTCAAATAGATATATAAAATCAAGAAGTAAAGTTTTTTCTAGTTTAGGTTTTGATTAAGGAGTAACTATACCGCCCCTGCAATGGCTTATTTATTGAGTTGCAAACCGCTCAGATAGCAAAATAAATAAAAACTATGGATAAAAAGGACCCATAGTTGTATATAAGGAAAAAAAAAACTTGGTTCAAAGCAAAAAACATTGTAGAAAAGGTAGGGCCTTAATATAAACGGAATCACAAATCGAACCCACAACGAGTTACGAGACCAATTTCTGAACCAATTTTCGAAACCACAGTGAGTTTTAATTAAGAAAACAATAATAACATTAAGGACTATGGCTTATTTAAGGAGTATCTTACCCGCTCCAGTAAAGATATAGATTAGAAAAGAGTTGTTTAACTATTGGTAGTAAAGACCAATTGTGATTTAATAATAATGTTTTTTTTTTTTATAATATAAAAAAAAAAAATATTTTTTATTTATTGAGACCTACCAATTTTAGGTCTTTTATATGCCAAGAGCCTATGTTTTTCCCCGACATATCCTGTAGTACGTAAACTAGTGGTGATTTCTTTGCTATCACTTTTGCTTTAATAAATTTTGGTGCTAGTTTTTTAGAGAACTTGTTTGCCTTGTCGTTCAAAAAATAAGTGCGCTTCATTACGAGATCACCGACACTGAACTCAGCAAACTTGCGACGCAAATTGTAATGAGAAGTGTTCTTTACGTGAGCCTGCCAAAGTCTGGATTGTACAGTATCAAAGACCCCCGACAATCCACCCAGGTTTTCTGCGTAGGCATCACGTGGAAGGAACTGTATCTCGTCACCGAGGTCGTTGTCCGTATAATGAGTTCCGCAGGTAACGAGTTCGCGACCGAAAACTAAGAAGGCTGGAGTAAATCCAGTAGCTTCGTTAACGGAGTTGTTAATGGCGAATTGTACTTTGGGAATGTATAGGTCCCATGCTCTGTGATCGTCCTCTACGTAAGTCGAAATGCAGGTTATTATGGTTCTATTGAAACGTTCTACTAAATTGACCTGTGGGGTATATTTCGGGGTATAAAACACGTTGGGTATTGCGTATTTCTTAAACATGGATTTCGCGACCTTGCCAGTGAACTGGGTACCATTGTCCATAATAATTGTTTGTGGTATGCCATGTGTAAGAAATACGCATTCCTCTATTATTTTAGTAACGATGTCTGCAGTGGCTCTCTTTATTGGAAATATTAAGCAATATTTTGAAAAGCAACATGTAATGACTAAAATGTAGCTGTTTTGTTTTCGCGTGGTAGGTAGCGGCCCCATAAGATCAATGGAAATCATCTGAAATGGTCGTGCACATTGCTTCGGGCGACCCATTTCCCCTAGGACCTGGTGATTTTGGGACTTGTATTGTAAACACTTGTCGCAAGTGCTAATGTATTTTACTACGGCCTGATACATCCCTGGCCAGTAGTAAGATAAGGCAAGACGACGGTATGTTTTGAATATGCCCATATGACCTGCCGTTGGGTCTGAATGATTTTCCCTGATAGTGTCCTCATGAAACTCGATTGGTATGACTTCCTTCCACGTGAATTCTGAAGTTAAATTGTTATTATTTTTCGATATGCGATATAAAGCGTTATTTTTTATTAAGAAATTTTTATATTTCGATGGGTCGTTTAGGCAGCCGTCGTAAATCTTTCTATACCACGAGTCTTTAGTGTCCAAATAAGAGTTGGAAGTACTGATGGCACTAACTGGGACGGTCCTAGACAAGGCGTCGGGAATTACGTTATCAACTCCGCGTCGATGTTTAAGAACGAAATTGAACGCCGATAAGCGCACTCCCCATCGTGCTAAACGACCTGTTGGGTTGGTAATTGACAGGAACCACTTGAGGGCGCTGTGGTCAGTGTACACCGTGAATTGCTGTCCATTTTCGATATAGCAGCGCCAGTATTCTAGGGCGGTTACGACGGCCAGCGTCTCGCGCTCGGTGATGCTGTAATTTTTCTCAGCACCTGTCAATGACTTACTCATGTAAGCAATAGGATGTTCTTTGCCGTCTATAGTCTGTGTAAGCATTGCACCGAGCCCGAAATCGCTTGCATCTGTATGCACCTCAAACGGCTTACTGTAGTCTGGACAAGATAAGACTGGTGCTGACACTAGGCTCTCCTTAAGCTTTTGAAAGGCGGAGTCGGCCTCGGGAGTCCACTTGAATGGTGGGGTGCCCTTTTTAGTAGACGTCAATTTATTTAAAGGACCAGCCACAGAACTAAAGTTGGGTACGAAACGTCTATACCAGGTAGCAGTACCCAAGAAACGTTTGAGATCCTTCCTACTGGTTGGAGTTGGGTATTTCACTATGGCCTCGACTTTGCTTGGGTCCGTTCGCAACCCTGTGCTATCGACTACGTAACCTAGGTATTTGAGCTCTGTTCTTAAAAATTTACATTTCTCAAGATTGATGGTTAAATTCGCCTTTTTCAGCTTTTCTAGTACACGCAAAAGTAAGGTCACGTGACTATTGAAATCACTGCTGACTATTATTATGTCATCTAGGTAAGCGAAAACCTTTAGGTCAAACTCTGTGAACAACAAGTCCACTAAGCGTTGTTGTGTGGCTGGGGCATTCGTAAGGCCAAATGCAGTCCTTTTAAAACGAAATGTGCCCCTGCTAGGAACATAAAATGCCGTTTTATCGCGGTCCTCTTCTGCTAACGGAATTTGCCAGAATGCCTTTGATAGATCTATGCTGGTAAGGTACCGCGCGTCCCTAAGGTTGTCTAAAATCTCTGAGATGTAAGGTAGGTTGTAAGCATCGCGTTTTGTTATAGAATTTAATTTTCGGCTGTCTAAGCAAAATCTTGGCTGTCCGTTCTTCTTAGTGACAAGGAGGACAGGTGATGACCACGCGCTTTCACAGGGCTCGACGACGTCGAGAGAAAGCATCTCGTCCACCTGTTCCACTAGGATGCGTTGTTTTTCAGGGGATAAACGGTAATATCTCTGTCGTATAGGCTGATTGTCACCGGTGTCTATGCGGTGGTTTATTAAGTTAGTAACGCCGAGACCCTTATGCTGAGATGAGATGTGTTCGAACTGTTTAATCACATTGTCAGCTAGTTGTTTTTGAGAATCGTCCAAGTTTGCATAACCTTTGACGAAAGTTTGTTTACTTACTTTTAACGTGCAATTTTCATATGAGTTTTTTGAAACTATAACACTGCCAAGGTACTTGGGGCATAAATTAAATTTCTGCCAGAAATCTACACTTACTATTAAATTTGGTTGAATACCCGGTATAACAAAAGCTTTCAAAGTGTGAAACTGGTTTTCAAAATGTACTGGTATGTTAATATGTCCTATACTCTGTAAGTTTTGTCCGCCAGCTGCCGTGACTGCTATACGGTCTTCGGTTATTAATGGTAAACCACGTTCTACTAAAACAGAGTGAGCTCCATTGCCTATAATTGAGACGGCCGAGCCGGAATCCAAAAGTCCGGTGGCTGTAATACCTTCAATCTGCACTGATACATATGGTCTATTGTCATGATCTAATTTTTTGTCGAGAATTGTGTGAATTTTGTATGACTGTTGATATAATTTAATTGTGTGCAGCCAATTTTGCCAGTCTTGTTTATCAAAATTGTTAGTGACACAACTCTCCCTTGCTAGTTTTTTGGTTTTGATGGTTTTTGCTTATTACATTTTTTGCATACAGGACGCTTAACGTCTTTCTGTCCGCAGCCAAAACAAAAGATCTCGTCTGTCTTCTTAGGACACTGCCTGTAGTGATGCTCATTTGAACGACAGCGTGGACAGTAGAGAGGCCTTTGTTGTGTATTTTTATCTAAGGCATGTATAAAGTTAGGTGAGATGTTGGTATCGGTAATGTTGACTGTTTTCATAGCTTCCGCTTTATTGTTACTATCTTTAGTGTAGTTGTGTCTATTGAATTTATTAAAATTTTTATTATCGTTATCAGGTGTCTTCCCTGAGTAAGCAAACTCGGGTGCTAAAGTCATAGAGGACGGTCGTGGTGGTTCTTTAAATTGAGCAAGACGCGCTTGTACGTTCTCATAATTGCGACAAAGAGACTTTAATTCGTCTATTGACTTGATCTCGGCTACAGAGGATAAGGTGTTAGCGTAACAAGGACGTATGTTATGAAGAAGCTCTAATTTGTCTGCCTGAGTCAATTCTTTTGACAGTCTTGAGAATAGGCCTGTCATTATTGACATGTAAATCACTATGTTTTCAGACTCCCCCTGAGTTCTTGCCCTGATTTCCGATAACAACCTGTAATCGTAGTCTGTCTGATCAAAGTCTCGTTTTAATAAAACGGCTAATTCGTCCCAACTAGATACTGAATCTCTGACACTTCGGTACCAATGGAGCGCGCCACCGGAAAATATTTCGGTCGCGTGTGAGAGGAACTTGTCTGACGTAATACCCTTTGCGAGACAAAGTTCATTAACCCGCTGTAAGAAAGAGCGCACGCAAGAGTTGCCTTCAAATTTTAATTTTGAAAATTTATTGTTGCCGCCGTCACATGAGACAGACACGTTAATCGGTGTAGCTACATTTACTGGAGCGGAGCAAGGTAGGTTACCCGTGATGGCCATAGGGTCTGAAGCTGTTGCGAGGAGCTTATTTAACTTGATGACCATTGCCTTATAATGGCTTACACACGTATCATAATCCCCTTTATGTTTGCTACTGCACGTGATTCTGTTTAATCTGTGGTATGTGTGGTTCAATAAATTTTGCATCCTAAGCAAGGAGTTTCTATCAGCTGGTTCAGTTTCCAAAGTGGTATCTACTTTGGTTAAAACCTCTAGTACGCCACTAAGATCCTCCGAAATGTCAAAAGGACTAGTAAGAATATCCTCTGCGGGAAACATTGGTCCACATTTCGCTATTTGTTTACGTAAGTCCTGAACGGTGGATGCGGGTGTTTCACCTCTGATAGCCACCTCATATTCGAGCTCTGTTTTGTGCAATGACATAAATTTGATTTGGAGAGACATTTTGATAATTTGATTTAAGTAAAATTTTTGTAAAGAATTGTTAATTAAGGTAATGATATGCAAAAGGGCGAGTGTCGAAACAGCAAACAAAAGCAATGTGAAGTACTCCGTCTGTTACAAAATATTTTTAAACTGTTTGAACGTTATGGTTGATGTCCGTTAGTTATGATTTGTTTTAAATGAATTGATTAAATCAATTGATTGTTAAGCAACTGGTGCAACTAGTGTGTACACTGGCTAAGTATCCTCTTTAAGATTATCTTTCAAGTGAGAACTGTTAGAGGAAAAAAAAATTTTTTTTTTTTTTTTTGTTGTCCTTTGGATTTATTTTTGCTTTTAAAAATAAAGTAAAAAAACAACTGTTTGTTAAGTAACTGGTGCAAGTAATGTTTACACTGGCTAAGTAACTGTAAATTTATAATTCTCAAGTGAAAAAAAAAACTTAAGAGAGGAAAAAATAAAAATATTTCTTTCCTTTTGTTGTTGTCCTTTGGATTTATTTTTTGTTTAAAAATAAATTAAAAAACAACTGTTAGTTAAGTAACCAGTGTTTTTACTGGCTAAGTAACCGTCTTAAAGTTAAGTTCTGCAGTGAGAAACTGTTTAAAATTATTTATAATAAAAGAATTAAAAATTGTTTTTTTCAAATTAAAAAATCTTTGTTCATAAAACCTAAGTGTTCAAACTTGATTAAATGGTTCTAAGTTTTTTTTGTGAATATTAATTTTAAAGAGAACAAGTTTAAACTTTTATTTTCGTTTGAACACTCAAGTGTTACAAGCAAAATTAGTTGTTGACTGTACTTTAAATGATAACCTTACTAAGTTCTATACAAAAATATGTTTGTTATGATCTTGTAGTATTCTGGGTTATTGTACAGGATATATGATGCTGAATTACTAAAAGTTTGTTCTATATGAATACGATAGTTATAGTTAATTATTAGATAGTTATGTAAAGTTAAGTTATTTAGGTATAATATGATTTTAAATTTGAAGTTAACATGGAGTATGAAAAAAAAAATAAAAAGAAGGTAGGTTGACAATTTATGAGCAAAGATTATAGAAGTTGCTAGAATTTGTCTTCCAAGACTAGTTGTTTAGTCTGGTTGTGCCTGTAATTTATACCCGGCACCCAATCTCTTCTACCGGCACACCGCTAGTTGCTAACCGATAGAAATAAGATTGGTGGTAGTACTTCCCCGGGGCGAGCCGTTCACTAATAGCTCTACTACTACGATATTATCTTAATAGCCGTGAGTACACATTAGTTGCTGTCAACCATGAGAAAAAAAAAAAAACGTTCTACACTTGGACAACACACACAATTAAATAAAAAAAAATACCCACCAGGGAACAATGAAAAAATGTGACTACAAAACCACGTTTTTGGGCGCCAGTGTGACGTAGGGAGCCTACGTGGGATAGAAAAAAGAACAACACGTAACTCGGTCAACGTTAAATAAATATATTTTAAATAGAGAAAGGGTGTGGGGAGGTTTGCAGTCACATGTGATTCTATTATTCCCCGGGAGATAGCACGCTACTGCCCTGGCTCAGCCTTGGTGTCTCAGGGAAGCCACGATGCGTTTGCCCCGGAGGTGTTGGCCGACAGGTGGCAGCGCCGGCTCGCAGGGTCGACAGGAACCAGGATGGGCCGGCCGGCAGCTGGTCTAGCCGGCTCGGAGACGGCCTGCTGAGGCCACGCGGGTAACTGGATACCCGGCGTGGAGAGTGCCGCCGACTCGTAGGTCGTCAGGGCCCGGAAGGCGACGGCCGGCAGGTACCACGCTGGCAAATCAGCAACCGGCGTAGTGCGAGCCAACGTGGCGAGCAGCCTGGTGGCGGCGGCACGATGTTTTGCGGCGGGATGGCTGCGATAGGGTACGATGTAGGTGGTGCTCGGAGCTTAGGGCTCCAAATCTTTCCTCCGGTGGTAGGAATCCAGATGTGGGAATCCGGATCTGGGACCCTGGGAACAATGTCCAGCGTGTCAATGATGGCTGAATGAGCTTCTCCGCTGATTTTGACACCTAAGCATGAGCAAAGCGGCCGTACGTGCGCTAATTTGTGTGGTTGTCAAAATCAGACGGAGTTTAGAAAGGTGAGGAGGAAAAGCATGATGACATTCAAGAGCAGCAGCAGCCACGCGCAAGTCAGCATGTACATAGCTAAGGCTATATGTATGTGCATAGTAAAGCTGATCACGCGGAAGGCGTGATTACAATGTGCGACAGATCTTTTGTAGGTTATGAGCCTTGATTATACAATGCTAAGAAAAGAAATTAGGAAAGACATGTTCTGGAAAGAATTTATACACAAGATTAGGAACACAGAATGCACAAAGCTACCTGTATGCTGTTCAAACACTCACCCAATTACAGGGGTTGAAATCGCGTAATAAGTTGGCAAATATTTGCCAATGCAAACTACAGCTGCTAGGATTTGGCGATCGCTTCACGGCTCAAGGGTGTTCGACAGAACAAGGTGAGGGTAAGTCTTACGCCAACAGCTGGATTAAGATGCAAAAAGGAACCACCTGGCGTGTATCGGGTTTTTATATCTACGCCGTCATTGACAGATGTCATAGAAACCAAAGACAATAGTGTTGTCAGTCAACTAAAATTGTCTATGCTTGCTTTGTGGCTTTTGGTCTCTGGATTTATTCCGTATGTTTATGTTTTATTAGAATTGTAACGCCACTACGTTACAGTATGCGACTACATGTTTGTGAACGCACCCACGATACAGGAGTAAAATAAAAAATAATGTAATATATAATAAATATATGATAATAATGATGATATATAATATATATATATATGTGTTATATGTAATATAGTAATATTTGAATTTCTACAGATCCATGGGTAAGGACAGCCCCGCGACCGGTCGATCAACTGCTCAGCGCAGCTACTTACTTCAGAAACTAAGATGGCTAGCCCGATGATGGCATTCTCACCCGGAGTAGACGAGGTGTAGTGTATGTAGATATACTTATGACTTATCGTGTACGCATACGTTGCCGTTGGTGGTTATAAATACCGGTCCAAATGGTGGGAATGGCAGTTGAGGTCGGACTGCTGGCCTGTGCGGTGATGCGTCGGCATGCCAAGTACAGTACTATTATTATACACATTGCGTGGATACTACATTAAGCGACGAAGTTAAAAATAAAATATTAAGTTAAGTGAAAAAAAAAAGGAAATCTTACTGGTGAAGTAGCGAGATAGTTAATTTATATCACTTAGGTGCATGTAATAAATAAACACAAAACAAGTAATTATAGTTGAATCATTATAATTTAAACCAGTATGTTACTTTAATTAACAAATAGGTATTATGATTCAAAAGTATAAAATGTTTAAAACGGTGGTGACTATTGCTTAATTTATGAAAACAACACTAGAATGTGAGTGATGTGTGTGCGTGAGGCATTTTGGTGCAAATTTCTCACTGTCTTGTTTTGATAATAACCTACGTAAGTTGTCATCATCTTCCTGCCCTTATCCCATATTACTTGGCGTCGGGCAACACGCAACCTAGGTAAGTTGTAAATTACGGAAAATAATAATCAGTGATCGGAGTAGGTAGATTGATTTTACGTGAAATCATAACATGGATAAACCTTTTTTCCGGGATTTCGTTTTGATACTTACGGGATTGAATCAAATATTGTGAATGTAAAGATTTTTAAATTACTGCATTAATTTGAAATTTATATAATGCGATAGTTATACGTTTAAAATTGTTTTTTTCTTATTTATCAAGTAGTGAAGTGAATCTAACTTTTGTGCGTCCATTCGAAACTTACAAATGACTAATTTAGTAGTTAATTCTTGCAACTTTTGTCAGTAGGATAGCGGAGAGGCAAGTCCTATCTTTCGTCGCACGCACGCACATATAACTATTATTAGTAGAATCCCACTTTACGTTTGGAATGTTTTTACTCAAGTTTAGCCATGCCCTAGTTTTTTTTTATTATAGAAGGCCACATTCCTTATTCATGTTGATATATTCTTCATCTTACACATTACAATATTTGAAATTCTTAAAAAAATTTAATTATTACAAAATCCCGGAATCCCGTAGGCATATTCATCACAGTAATATTATAAAGGCGAAAGTTTGTGAGTGTGTGTGTTTGTTACTTCTTCACGCTCAAACGGCTGGACCGATTTGGATGAAATTTTGTATGTAGATAGCATATACCCTGGATTAACACATTTTTGCACTAGGCTATTTTTATACCGGTTTACGCGGGTGAAACCGCGGGGCGCAGCTACTATTATATATACGTGCCAGTTCATTGACCCCAAATCAATCTACCTACTCCGATCACTGATAATAATACATATAATGTTGGTTTTTACCTGGGTGAAATTTTATAAAATAATACCTACCTACCAGTGATCTTGTGATTATTACAGTTAAACCTGGACAACTGGGCTGTTTGGGGACCTGCAAATTCGTCTCACTTAAGGAGGTATTCCACTTACTCAGGGTCTCAGATGTCCAGGTATAAATAGGTACAGACGCCAGCAAAAGTCGATAAGAATGCTTACAACGTATTAGTTTGACGTTTAGTTTAACTTACGACCTTCTATTTTCAAGTTTTCGCCAACAAATGATTGAAATTCACAATTTCATCAACTTAGCATAAGTCAAGATGGCCCAGTGGTATAGAGCACACAGATTGAAGCGCAAATCAGTGTGCCGCAAGTTCAAATCCCACGCAATTGTTGACTTTTTGTAAGTTGTTACCCGATTTACATATATTAAATTATTCTTTAACTAGTTTACACATTTCTTAGAGTTAGAAAGGTAGATCACAAAAAAACTAAATAAATATTTAGATTTCTGCGAGGTTTTTTTTTTTTTTTTTTAATCTTTATTTATTAACGAGGGTTTGATCACATAGTGAACATGCCACCCTCATAGGAAACCCTTGTTACATGCAAAACTTAACATCTACGTTTAATTCCTAAATTAACTAATTTATATATTATTCTAGCGGCTTTGGATGCTGGAAAAGCTAGGATGGTATTACATTCTCCAAATTGACAAATATTTATATTAAATTGGTCTCGAATCAAATATCTTTCCGCCCCGTTCCGGTTACACTCCACCATAATGTGAAAAACGTCTTCGACCACATTGCATTCCGTGCAGTTTGGAGACGCAACTTTGCCCATCAATGCAGCAAAACTATTCAATGGGATGTGTCCGGCACGAAGTCTCAAACTTGTCACAATTTCTTGTCTACTCATATCGGCGTTATCAAACCAGGGATACTTCTGGATGGTTGGCTGCATCGTCCGATACCATATACCCTTTGTCAATGACTTCTCGTCGAAATATTCTTTCCAAATTTCATAACATTTCAATCTAACTACACTTAAAATATCTGTCCAATAAGGTTTATATGTCACCGGAACACCCTCTAAACACGCTTCTTTGGCTAAATGATCCACTTCTTCGTTTTCTTCAATGCCGATATGGGAAGGCACCCATTGTAAAACAATATTTTTATTTTTATCTCTTAATCTACTCATAGAATCTATTATTTTGTAAGCTACCGGATAACCACGAAAATTGCCTATACACCTGTTCAAATGTTGGAGTGCGCTTTTACAGTCAGAATATATTACAGAATCTTGAAAATCTATTGATTCAAGGTATGAAATGGCTTCGAAAATAGCGATTAACTCGGAATATATGACAGAAATGCTTGAATTTAACTTGAACTTACAGGAGGTATTATTTTGAGGGTCAAAAAACGCAGCTCCAACATTACCTCGAACTTTAGATCCATCCGTATAGATCCTGTAATATCCCGAATAGCTCCTTCTAAAATTCCTACTACATATAATTCGAAGTTCATAATGATCATACGATGTCTTAGATTCGGTCACTTCTTTAATTTGTGGCTTAATCGTAAAAGACAAGTTCACACCGCTTACCCACGTATCAAGCGAAAACAATCCTAATTCATCACTGGAATACACGCTTAAGTTATTCCATGTTTCAGAAATATGAGCTAAAAGTGGTTTCTGTTTACGTCTCCAATAAGTACCTTGGCAGCAAATATTAAGTTTGGTAACAATTTCACACGTGTCCCCATTTACAAAAGCTTTGAGTTTCAAAAAGAATTTACCTGCCAAATAATATCTGCGAATATATAACGGCTGCAGATGGAGTTCGCATTCCATCACATGAATGGCTGTACTTTTAATAAAACCACCAATGACCCTCAAACATTGATTTTGAATTTTAGTTAATTTATATAAATGAGTTTGACAGCTATTATCATATAAAAAACTGGCATAGTCTATTCTGCTGCGTATGATAGCAATGTATAGACGTCGTAAATAAGTGGGGTGTATGCCCCAGCCTGGACCGGTTAGTATTTTAAACACATTCAGAAATTTGGAAGATTTTTCTTTTAACTCATTAATATGTTTAGACCATCTAAGAGATTTGTCTAACCACAACCCTAAATATTTATAGTTTTCAACTACTTGGAGGGATCTTTTGTTTATTTTAATATCAATAGTAACTTTCTTATAACCACTTTTAAATATACAAATCTTACTTTTACTAGTTGATATATTTAAACCAATATCCTGAACTAACTTCTTAAATAAATCTACGGCTGTTTGCAATTTATGTCTCGCCTCCAAAATTTTGTTGGTAATAAAATATAATACAAAGTCATCTGCAAACTGCGAAATATACACATTATTTATCTTTTTACAGATATTGATAGTAGCTATATTAAACAACAATGGGGATAGTGGATCACCCTGTGCTAAGCCACGGCAAGTCGTTCTACATAGTGAATCATTATCAAGATGAATTTTTAAATTTCTTGCTTGTAAAAAGTTCCACAGATAGGTGCAAAGCTTTTGTCCCACACCTAAGCCATCCATTATTCTCAATAAACTATGTATATCCACATTGTTATAAGCATTATCCAGATCAATAAAACAACATATGGTCATTTGTTTTTTAGAAAATCCTGTTTGTATTCTAGAGACTAAACTAGTAAGATTATTTAATGTTGATCGACACTTTCTAAAACCTGTGGTATTCTGGTTTAGCATACGGTTCTTTTCTATAAACCACTCTAGTCTGTTGAGTAGAATGTTATGGAAAGTTTTGCATATACATGAGATCATAGATATGGGGCGAAGGGAAGAGGTTAAACAAGGATCACGTCCTGGTTTAGGGATCGGCACCACTACAATATCGCGCCATTGTTTAGGTACAAACGAGTGACTGAAAAATTTATTAAATAAATTGAGTAGGATTTGTTTCCCGTTCTCAGGTAAGTATCTTATCATAGAATATGTTATCTTGTCACTACCAGGGGCCGTATCTTTAATTTTTAAGCATTTATTTAACTCTTGGATTGTAATAGGTACTTCAAGTTTTGGGTTATTCGATGTAAGTATAGGGTAGTCACATGATACGAAATCGGGGGCTAAACAACACAATAATTCGTTTGCTTTAGTGCTGTCAACATGGGATTTTGCTGTATTATATCCCTTAATCCATCTCATTTTTCTCCACAACTCACCATGGGTCGTAGTTTGGTCAAGACTAGAACATAAGTCCTGCCATGACTTGCTTCTAGCGCCGCGTATATATCTTTGAGCATCACTGATTTTACTTTGAAGTATTTCCGACCGATCCGATGGCTGGACCGATTTGGATGAAATTTTGTATGTAGATAGCATATACCCTGGATTAACACATTTTTGTACTAGGCTATTTTTATACCGGTTTACGCGGGTGAAACCGCGGGGCGCAGCTACTATTATATATACGTGCCAGTTCATTGACCCCAAATCAATCTACCTACTCCGATCACTGATAATAATACATATAATGTTGGTTTTTACCTGGGTGAAATTTTATAAAATAATACCTACCTACCAGTGATCTTGTGATTATTACAGTTAAACCTGGACAACTGGGCTGTTTGGGGACCTGCAAATTCGTCTCACTTAAGGAGGTATTCCACTTACTCAGGGTCTCAGATGTCCAGGTATAAATAGGTACAGACGCCAGCAAAAGTCGATAAGAATGCTTACAACGTATTAGTTTGACGTTTAGTTTAACTTACGACCTTCTATTTTCAAGTTTTCGCCAACAAATGATTGAAATTCACAATTTCATCAACTTAGCATAAGTCAAGATGGCCCAGTGGTATAGAGCACACAGATTGAAGCGCAAATCAGTGTGCCGCAAGTTCAAATCCCACGCAATTGTTGACTTTTTGTAAGTTGTTACCCGATTTACATATATTAAATTATTCTTTAACTTGTTTACACATTTCTTAGAGTTAGAAAGGTAGATCACAAAAAAACTAAATAAATATTTAGATTTCTGCGAGGTTTGACAATAATCATGATTCTATTTTGTTTTTTATTCTTCTACCCTCACTGTTCTAACATAATAGTTCAATTTATTTTTCTCATCTAATTGACGATTATCTTGTGAGAACTAAAGTTCTTTTTGTAAACTTACCCCATCCCAAAGTAACAAACCTCCTAAATCACTCACTTTTGTCAGGTAGAAATATCGAGTTAGTTAAAGGATCGGTTTCCCTTATGAGGAAAGGGTCACGCCCCTTAGCACCCGCGTGACCCGATAACACACGTCGCCAAATGCCTGTGCTTCTCCCGACTTGCTGTAACAATCTTATTCAATCTACCACAATATTGAAGTTACTCTTAAATAACAATTTTTTTTAAATATCAACCGGGTAACTACCGTTAGTCCGACCCGTAGCTCGCCCTAAAACCAAGTGAACGAATCGATTGCCGAAACGTGCCTTCTTTTCCCCCTTGACAACTGTCATCGCTTGATGTTGTCACCTAAAATAATTAATCTCAATAATCGATGGGTCAATTTAGTCGATTTCAAACCACAGATAAATGAACCTAACACTCGTTCGTCCTGACCTTGTGTATGTCCCCATACACATAAGTCGGGTAGAACCTAACACTCTGGCCATCGATCCGTTTTACACAATGAGCAAGAAGGGAAGAGACAAAAAGAATACGTTATGTGAATCAAGAAAACATTTCAACATCATCATTGTATCTAACATGATCGAATTAGTAATCAAATCAAATCAAAAGTCATTTATCCAAACTAAGCTGAGAGCCAGCGCTTATTGAACTTCAAAGTTCTACATAAGGACAGTCGCCCAAAACGCCCGCCCGTCACCACTTCCTAGTGTTTTAGCTGTGAAGAAGAAGTGGTGCAACAAACTCCCCAGCAACACATCTGTCTGTTAAGTTTGAAGAACTTGAATCTATATCAACGTATACAACAATCTTAACATATTTGTATGTGTATGTAACATATGTAAAATAGAAAAATAAAAATAAATCCTACATAATATAATTATAAAATTAAATTATCAACCACTTGTTAGCTAGCACACTTCAATTAGCCATCAAAAACGGAACAAAAACTTATGCACAAACTTTAAACCAAATTAATTAAGCCTCCATATACATAACTGGTGTGCCTGCTTACACGTGCAAAAAGAAAATGTCACAGGCTACCAATCTCGGGAGATACCATGGGCTACTTATCCGAGAGAAGGTGTCACAAGTGACAAACTAGTTCATCGAAATGATATAGTAATATATGCTTATAAATAATAATAATATATGCTTTATTTCTCTTTTTTTTTTCTTTTCATTCATTTTTTTTCTTTTTTTTTTGTTATTTTTTTTTGTATTTTCTTTTATATATATATTTCTTATTATAGTTAAAAACTGGCAAACCAATCACTTGGTTGCTAAACTGGCAAACCAATCGCTTGGTTGCCAAACTGGCAAACCACTCATGGCTGCTAAACCGGCAAACCAATCACATGGTCACTAAACTGGCAAACCAATTACATGGTTGCTAAACTGGCTAACCAATCACATGGTTGCTAAACTGGCAAACCAATCACATGGTTGCTATCTTGTTTACCATACACAAATTAAAACTAAATAGTTCTACTTTGAAGTAAAACAATTGATCCAACTTAGAATTGAAACTAAAGTATCACTCACTTCATTTAATAATAATATGTTATTCAACTCAATAATAAATAAAAAAATATAAACTAACGGTGTACTGTGAACTGTGATATGACGAAAGCTTTTGACTGTGGACTACAATATTTTAAAAAACAAACTTGATTAAAGACTACTTCACTTGACTTAAGACTCCACTTCACTTGACTTACTATTAAACTGAAGACTACTAAACTAAAGACTACTTAATTCTAGACTACTTAACTGTAGACTACCTAACTGTAGACTACCTACCTATAGACTACCTAACTGTAGACTACTTAACTGTAGACTCTACTCAACTGTAGACTCTACTTAACTGTAGACTCTACTTAACTGTAGACTCTACTTAACTGTGGACTCTACTTAACTATAGACTCTACTTAACAGTATACTCTACTCAACTGTATACTCTACTTAATTGTATGCTCTACTTAACTGCATACTCTACTTAACTGTATACTCTACTTAACTGTATACTCTACTTAACTGTTGACTTTACCTAACTGTAGACTCTACTTAATTGTAGACTCTACTTAATTGTAGACTCTACTTAATTGTAGACTCTACTTAACCGTAGACTCTACTTAACCGTAGACTCACTTAACTCTATACTCTACTTAACTGTAGACTCTATTTTTCTTAGAGTACTCAACTGAAGACTAATAAACTGAAGACTGTACTTAATTCTAGACTCTACTTAACTGTATACTCTACTTAACTGTAGACCCTACCTAACTGTAAACTCTATTTAACTCTAGACTCCATTTAACTCTAGACTGTATTTAACTCTAGACTCTATTTAACTCTAGACTATTTAACTCTAGACTATATTTAACTCTAGACTATATTTAACTCTAGACTATATTTAACTCTAGACTCTATTTAACTCTAGACTCTATTTAACTCTAGACTCTAGCTCTAGACTCTATTTAACTCTAGACTCTATTTAACTCTAGACTGTATTTAACTCTAGACTCTATTTAACTCTAGACTATATTTAACTCTAGACTATATTTAACTCTAGACTCTATTTAACTCTAGACTCTAGCTCTAGACTCTATTTAACTCTAGACTCTATTTAAAAAAAAATGTTATTATAATGTAAACGACTATTTGAATGATACTTTGACATCATAAATAAAATGTGTGCGTTTGTGATATATATTATTTTTAACTGGCATACCTCAAATTGTAATTTCAATTTGTAATCATGCAATCAATAATGTTAATACTAACTTAATAATCTCTGTCCTTTAATAAATGTATGTACTCAATATATTTGCTCGCCACACTTGACAGAATATGATGATACCATTCACTAACCTTAAGACCATTTAATGTGCCATATTCTACCAAATAAATAAATGTTTATGTTTGTGATTAAAGCTTAGCAACACAGTTTTTAAAGTGCATAATGTATGGTCTGTGTCCCATCCTAGCTGTATATTACAGCACACTAGTTTATTTTTCCTAACCACCTCCCGATATCCTGCTATTGATACAGGACCAAACACGGTAAAATATAAGTGTACAGAGTATTCTCATTTGAATTTATTGCTTGGTGCTCACGCAAGCGTTCATTAAACTTTCGAACTATAGCTTACCTGCGTGTCTTCATATGTCAACTTAACTGCACTACAACTCACTTACATGGCAGCATACGATACAGGCGTCTATCAAACTCTGAACTACAGCTCACTTGCATGGCTTTTGGCCAAATCTCCTCCCTGAGGAAGCATCACCCAATGGTGATTTATTTATCTATTGAATTCATTACAACGGTTTAAAACCAATTACAGTAACTAAAACTAAATGGTGCGTCGTACATTCCGTTTCCGTTTTCCATCTCCGTTTCCGTCTCCGTTTCCGTCTCGGTTTCCGCCTCTGTTTCCGTCTCGGTTTCCGTCTCGGTTTCCATCTCGGTTTCCGTCTCAGTTTCCGTTTCGATTTCCGTCTCGGTTTCAGTCTCGTTTTCCGTCTCGGTTTCCGTCTCCGTCTCCGTTTCCGTTTCCGTTTTCCGTCTCGGTATCAGTCTCGGTTTCGGTCTCGGTTTCGGTCTCGGTTTCGGTCTCGGTTTCGGTCTCGGTTTCAGTCTCGGTTTCGGTCTCGGTTTCGGTCTCGGTTTCGCTCTCGGTTTCGGTCTCGGTTTCGATCTCGGTTTCCGTCTTGGTTTCCGTCTCGGTTTCCGCCTCGGTTTCCGTCTCGGTTTTCGTCTCGGTTTTCGTCTCGGTTTCCGTCTCGGTTTCCGTCTCGGTTTCCGTCTCGTTTTCCGTCTCGGTTTCCGTCTCGGTTTAAAAGGTTTTAAAGTAAATACAATATATGTACTGGTCAAATCATATGAAAGAAAACAACACGCAGATTTGAGTGGACCTGTCCAGTCAGTGCAAGCATTTGTTAGTACTCGAATAGCTCAACTTAGAACTACTAAGTAGTTCAATGACTCTACACACATTACCAAAGAAATGAGATTTGGGTAGGCCGAAAAGTACTCAACTGTCAGACAACGTTAAAAATTACTGGAAAAAGAAAATAACCCACATAGTCCTCACATTTACACTGCTTTACAACGTAAATATTCATGTCAAAAAAAAAAATGTCAGTGTGTATAAAAAAAGAGTAAAATATAAAGAAATATTTTCTCATATAAAGAAAAGAAAGAAAGACAAAGAAAAAAAACATTTATTTGCCACAGATGGAGGCACACACAACAATAAATGAAAACTAGTAGCAAAAAAGAAAGAAAACAAAAAAGAATAGAAAAAAAGTGTGCGCCCCACGGCTGCGCCAAGTAGGTCCAGCTCAGCATATAAGCCAGTCAGCTAGTGCCTGACGCTGGTTTTCAACTGGACCTGAGAGTTGTAAGTCACGGACGTAAATCAGTTTTATGTAATAGTGTGTATGTATAGATAAATAGCATAATGTAATAAAAAATGAATGTGTATAATATAGCGTGAAATAAAACAGAAAATTAAAAATAATTGCGAAACATAAATAAAAAATAATAATAGTGGAGGGAAACCGAATCAGAACAAAAACCTGGAAAAAATAACTGCCTACTCCGGCAAACGATTGCACACTAAGCCGAGCAGTTACTGCGTCCACAATACGCTGAATTACGCTGCAAGCTGCCGACTGCGACGGACCATTCGCATCGGCCAGTTTGGCATCATAGATGGACATGAAACGACAATATACATTACAACAGTACAATAACGCTACTCAAACAAAAACTTTATCATTCACAAGTTAAGTAGTTAATTACCCACATCATATAATTGAGACATTTAGCGCGACCATATCCAGCTCCCGTTGTGCGTCAATCAAGTACTGCCGTAAGCGTCTTCTAAATGTACCTATCGTGTTGATTACTCTTATAGGTGGTGGCAGGTTATTCCACACTTTGGAAGCTGCATATCGAAAGCTGCTTTTAAAAGCAGCTGTAGCGTGAAATTGAGTTGAGAGTTGTTGTGAGCATTGCCTTTTTGTCCTCAAGGTAATATTTCATTGTGTAAAAAGCTTTCTGGCATAGCATAGGCACGGGGTCTCATCTCGAACAAAGAAAATTTAGTTCAAACAAACAAATAATAGATGGCGTAATATGCATCGATTTCGTATTGAAGTTTAGGTAACATTAATATTTTGAAATAAAATATGGTTATAACTGTATTTTCTTATTTAATAAACTACCCTAAGCATAAAATTGTTGAATAATTGGCTCCTAATTAAACTTTAGATGTTTATTGGAACGATTCGTTAGGCATTCATATTTCTTATACCAATAGATGGCGCTGTTTGAAGGTTTAGAATTTATTCATTCAACTCTTTAAAATTTGTATAGTGAAAAATTTTGAATCAGTAAAACTGTTATGAAGTGCCAAAAATACTATATAGTAATTCCTCAATGTGTGAGAAAATATTGATAAGACTTTATGTCAATTCATTCAACTTGCAAGCCGTCACTGCTAACACCATCTAGCGAGGTGTAGAGGACTAGTGGTGTGCAAAGTTGCTTTTTGGCAATCACTTGTTAAGTGCTATTTGCTAAAAGTTGTAAGCAGGCTTTCTTAAATGCTTTAACTTAACATGCTTTTTTGAAAAAACAAAAAAAAAAAAAGGATCTACGGTAACTCAGAAACCACGCATTGTAGCTCTAAAAACTAAAGTCCATTGAAATGGCTATGAAATAAGCTATCTCATTATATAGGGTTTAGTACAGTTTCATCTTGTAATTTATTGTTAACTTGACGTTGAAAGTAGGGTGAGCGACTTTTTCCCAGTTTGTCGTACAAAAGTTATCATATATATACAATAAAAGCAATTCTTCCAAATTAATATACTTACCAACACATTATTAATAATAATAATAATAATAAAATACTGAAACTTACAGTAGCACGATCAGGATGGAATTTGGTGTGGACAAATGTGCAGTCATGCATGTAAAGCGAGGGGAGATTATGGAATCCGAAGGGATCCAACTCTCGAATTCCATACACCATAGATCCCTCTCCTCGACCGAAACTTACAAATATTTGGGTATGTCGGAAGCGTTAGGCATTAATGTTACTGACATGAAACAATCGCTGAAGGAGCGCTTCTTTGGCCGCCTGAAAAAGGTTTTGAACAGCCTTTTATCGGGCGGGAATAGGGTGCGCGCCTTCAACGGTTGGGTCATGCCGGTTTTGATGTACTCTTTCGGCATACTCAAATGGACTCAGACAGAACTCAACGCCCTGGATAGGAGGGTCCGTACGCTGCTGACCGCAAACCCGGATGCATCACCCACGTTCTTCGGTGATGAGACTGTACATCCCGTGGAAGTGTGGAGGTCGAGGCTTTTTAAACGCTAAGACTCTCCACAACCGCGAGGTGTGCAGTCTAAGAGAATATTTTCTAGAAACCGACGTGGGTATGCACCGAGATGTGGTCTCAGTGGACAAGGGACTCACCCCGTTGTCCATGGCAAAAGAGAACTGGCGCAAACCTGTAGTACTCACTGCTGATGACCGCAAGGAGATATGGAAAAGCAAGGAGCTTCACGGGCGCTTTTATCGGGCTCTTCATGGGCCTGATGTAGATTTCTTGGCGTCCGTGGCCTGGCTACGTTTCAGCGACCTCTTCGGGGAAACTGAAGGTTTTGTCTGTGCGATTATGGACGAAGTTATCTTGACGAATAAATAACGGAGACATATTATGAAGGATGGGACGGTTGACGTGTGTCGGGCATGCCATCGTCCGGGTGAGTCCATCAGACATATTATCTCTGGTTGTTCTCGTCTTGCTAACAGCGAGTATTTGCACAGGCATAACCAAGTGGCCAGGATTATTCACCAGCAACTTGCTTTGAAATACAAACTTGTGGATTCTGAGGTGCCGTATTACAAATATGTGCCCGACCCAGTTCTCGAAAATGACCATGTCACGTTGTACTGGGATCGGTCTATCATCACTGACAGGACTATTGTTGCAAATAAGCCTGATATAGTGGTGATAGACCGATTAGCGCGCCGCACAATGATAATCGATGTCACCATCCCACATGACGAGAACCTCGTGAAAGCTGAGAAAGAGAAACAAATGAAATATCTTGATTTAGCACACGAGGTTGTCGATATGTGGAATGTGGACTCGGCTGTCATTGTGCCGATAGTCGTTACCGCCAACGGCCTGATAGCCAAAAGCCTCGACGATCACCTGTCGAAGCTGTCGTTGCACGGCTGGATCAAGGGCCTGATACAGAAGGCAGTACTCCTCGATACGGCTCGCATTGTGAGGAGGTTCCTGTCTCTGGAGCCCTAACCACCGGTAGCTTGGACCCTGCTCCCGACACCGGCGGACTACTATTTTTTATAATTTTAAATGTTTTTTTTTTCTTTTATATATGATTTGTAAGAAATATTTAAAATTATAATTTATCTATGTATAGAAAATTAATAAACGACATAATAATAATAATATTTTATTTCACCAAAAACAACAACAGATTACAGCATTCTTAAAGGCTATAAGTTCTAAAGGTTACTTTACATAGGAGCATCTGTAGCCGAACTAGGACGGATCCTGTATCTCGGCATACAGCGCCATACCACCGAGAATAGATAATATATGTAGCCCAAAATATATGCTAAGAGATGCTTCTAATAAAGTTAACAATATATTCTTAAAAGTTAATAATCAAAATTAAAGGTCAAAAATTATACTTAAATACAAAACTAAAAGATTTTAGATAAAATGTCAATAATTATAAACCAAATTTAACAATTGAAAACTAAAAATTAATAAATACAAATGTCATCCTATTACATTCATAAAATAAAAAATTATGACTAAAAATATAAACTAAAACTGAATAATTAACAAAAAAACAAAAAAAAAAAAATATATATTAAAGCAACAGTTATAAAAATTAAGAATTAAGAATTACAATCAACTAACAAATATTTAAAAATTAAATTATTTAAAATAGTACATTTCATATTCGTAATTATTAAAATTACAAAAAGAAAAATGTGTATGTGTATCTGCGTGTGTATTTGTGTGTATGTAGAGTAGTGAAGGTGTAGGGGTGATCGGGTAGTGTGAAGACTTAGTACCGAAAAACTAAAAATGTATAAAATATAATAAATCATCCATGCCCCATTCCTGTAGCCAGTTAAACAATCTTATTTTCATTTCTGAACGAGCAACAGGTTCTCTGTTTCCTCGTAAGACAATGCAAGTAGATATTTATGGACCCTTTTCCTACACAGAGATTTGTTCAACACATATATATCCACTTCTTTGTTGATTCTGTTCTATAGAAAAGGGGCCAAAAATGTGTAGAACCTTCTCGAAAACGACGTTTTAGGCTGAAATGATCTTGTACATACCTCATGCTTTCGACGTCCACTGGCCATGGACGGGTCATAAATGAGTTCACTGTGCTTCTTTAACACAACTCTTTCTATGAACAGTTGCCTCACAGTAGAAACTTGGCAAAGCTGATATAGCGTTCTTGTTGGGAACAAAATGGACTTGAAATTGCTCACTTTCAATATCGCGCGCTGGGCAACCTCTAAACCCCTAATGGTGGTCTTAGTAGCACCACCCCAAGACAATATGCAGTATCCAACAACAGACTGACACAGAGCAAAATAAATTCCCTTTAGTAGCGACGCTTCGACTACGTGCCTAAGATTTTTAAAAACAAATATCAGCTTACGCACTCTAGCAGACACTAACCTAATGTGTTCCTTAAAGCTGAAACTACTATCCAACACAATGCCCAAGTATTTTAAATTATCAACGCACACTAATGGTTTACAGCTGCAGTTTGTTTTGAGGGTACATGTGTGTGGGACAATACAGTGCCTGCCAAGAACTCTAGCATTTTGGTGGATAGAGAACGCTATATATTTGGTTTTGTCAAGGTTAAGGGTCAGAATATTGTTATGCAACCACTTTTGAACCATATTGAAACCCACTAGAGCAGCATCAAAGACCTCCTTCCAATTATCGGCGGAGAAGAGGAGAGCAGTATCATCCGCGTAAGAGATTATTTCGCCTTTTGGTAAACATAGGTCAGTAAGATCATTGATATACACAAGAAATAGGGTGGGCCCTAGGATGCTGCCCTGTGGGACGCCGTATGATACTGAGAGCTCCCCACTGTAGTGGCCACCCACCCTCACACACTGGTAACGTCCAGTTAGGTAACTCTCAAATAGCTCAAGCTGCTTACCCCTTATGCCAAGCTTCTCTAATTTTTGTATTAAAATAGGCACAGAAATAGTGTCAAAGGCCTTCGCAAGATCGAGAAAGACCGAAAGACACTTCTTACCTTTATCCAATTTAGTTGTGATGTAACCAGTTAATTTATGCACTGCATCATCAGTTGATTTTCCTGCACGAAAACCGAATTGATTTTCAGAGAAAAGTTTATGTTGTTCAAGATAACTAACTAATCTGGTGTTAATAATTCTTTCAAGAAACTTGGACAAAGAGGGCAAGATTGAGATTGGCCTGTAATTACTAAAACAATTTCTATCTCCACCCTTATCTATTGGAGATACTACGGACTTTTTTAATGCCATAGGGAAGGTGCCAGTTTCGAGACAAAGATTAAAGATCACAGTTAAAGGAGGGACTAGGAATTCTTTAAATTGTTTTAGTACTCCATTAGAAATACCATCCCAGCCTACCGAACATTCAGTTTTTAAACAGTCAATATGTCGGGCAACCTCCTCTTCACTGATGTCTTTCAAAAAGAAAGAGGACAGTGGAGATACATTTGCAGAATCAGCCAAAGAGAGATTATTTCTGCTATCATGCGTCTGCATAATATCTTCAGCCAAAGACTTGCCCACGTTTATGAAATAGCTGTTCATTTCATTGACTGTTAATTGTGGAGTAGAACAAATTTTTAATAGTTCTGAAGGACAACTGTTGCCCTTTTTACTATTTGTGATGCCTTTAATGGCATTCCACAACTTTTTAGGGTCCTTGCCAGCAATTTCTACTTGATTTTTATCATAGGATCTCTTGACCTTTTTCAATGTTTGGTTACAGAAATTTCTGTAACGGATGTACGTAGTTTTTAGAATTTCGTTTTCGGGGGACTTCTTATAATTTGCATGTAAGCGGTCACGGTTCCTCATGCATCGCAATAATCCCGGTGTGACCCACGGCTTTATTGTTCTTTTACGCCTTGACTGTGTAATTAATTTTGAATTATTTTGTAATGACAACTGTATTTTATTTATAAGATAGTCTGTAGCAACGTTGGGGTCACGTGTTAGTAATATCGGATTTAGGTCTATGCTAAGAATATCCTTTCCTAGGTTCTCAAAATTAACTTTTTTAAAAGTAGTTGTTGGGTAGCTACGTGTATGATTGAGATCCATACAAAAGAGAACAGGATGGTGATCAGTCAAGGTAGTTTGGGGTATAAGAGTCGTGCTCAAGTTTTGTGTTTTAAGTAAAACGTGATCAATACAAGTACCACTTGTAGCACGAGTAATTTCAGTGTGAGCCGGTAAAAGCCCATGAGAAGCAGCTAACGTAAGATAGTTTTCTCCAGACAGTTCAATTTTACCATCATTAATTGCAATGTTAATATCACCAATAACAACTAAGTTATTGCAATGAGATAACCTCGATAAAGTTCTGTTTAGGGAACCTAGAAAGTTATCTAGGTTTTTATAGGATGGAGAACGATATATTGAAACAATTGCTGTAACATCATTTTGAAGTACCAAACAGTTTCCTTCCAAGAAGTCCGGCTCCTCAACACTAAAGTTTAGATGATCTCTACAGTAAACTACGACACCATCATTCTGTTTGAGGTTCCCTGTTGTTGCATAGGATCGATAGCCCTGAAGTGTGGGTACAGAATTATCCTTTTTTAACCAGCACTCTGTGAGCACCAGTACGTCACATTCCACTTTTAGTCTTTGTAACATAGTTTCTAATCCCAGCAGATTGCAATGAATACTACGAATGTTTTGTGTCAGAACCACAAGTTTTCACTTCTTCACTTCAGAATGGATGTAGGAACGGGTCCCGTGGTACTAAGGAGCTGCTCCTCATTGATGTTGCCATTAGCCAACAGTTCATGTCATCCACGTTCCCACGGATTCCATAATCTCCCCTCGCTTTACATGCATGACTGCACATTTGTCCACACCAAATTCCATCCTGATGGCGCTACTGAAGGTTTCTGTTACCTTCTGTCAGTTACTTTATCAGTTGCAAGTTGTTGGGGGCAAAGAGTTTCACATCATCCATGTAAAGGAGGTTTGATATGACCTGACCACCTCTTCTCCACTGGTAGCCTTGGCCCGAACCCTCCAGTAGAGTACTGAGAGGGTTTAGGGCCAGACAAAACCACAGTGGACTCAGACTGTCGCCCTGGAATATGCCACGCTCGATCCTTATCGGTTCGCTGTTCCCCTGGATCTGTTGACATCCTGGATAGTGAACGACCGTCCTCCACTGCCCCATACACGACCTCAGAAAGGTGCGCAAAGTTGCATCCACTTTGTACAGCTCCAGCACCCTCATGAGCCATGTATGTAGCACTGAGTCATAGGTCTTCTTATAATCTATCGAACATGTCGACAGATCTCTTCGAGAACGACGAACCTGTTGGCTAATGGCAACATCAATGAGGAGCAGCTCCTTAGTACCACGGGACCCGTTCCTATATCCATTCTGAAGTGAAGAAGTGAAAACTTGTGGAAAACTTGAACATTGTGCTTTTTTGAATATTTTGGAATCGTCTTACGAATTTTCGATCAGGTCACGTGTCCTGACGCGAGTTTAACATTTTATACCCGTCCCAAGAAATGTGCTCAACGCCGCTAAAGAAGTTTTCACTTAAAAAAAATATGTTTTGATCTACTATTATAGTCATCTGTTGTGGTTTATTTTATCTGTAGATGTGGACATTGTGTCATTGTGTGATAGATCTTTGGCGGGAATCTCAAAAAAGGCACTTTTTCAATTTTTGTCCAATTTTTTCAATTGAATTTAGATACTGTATATTGTGTATAGTTGCTGTAAATAGTTTTTTCTCGTCCTGAAAATGGACGGGAATGAGGGGAGCCAAGATTCGGAAGCGGACTATTGGCGCTGATGCTGAGGACCATATCGGCGGCGGTGAGGAAAGTGACTCTATGAATTACGCGCCCTACTTTAAGCCTAATTATAAAAGACTTTATCCAGAGCATTCGGCTAACACGGAGTTTAAAGTTTTTGTAGAAAGAATAAATATAGAACCTGTTGTAAATAAGAACAAAATGAAATTGTACAATGTGGATAGTGTACATATCACACCTGTAAATTCAGAAACCATGCCTGAGAAGAAAACTGCACTCAAACCTAATATTAAAGCTCAAATCATTGCCAATAATGATGTATTAATGGCTATAGTCCATACACTTGTACAATTAGGCAACAAATCGGATGATGTGCCCATTACCACGTCGTCTATCAAAGATATGCTCATCAAAAATCTATCAACTTAATGGATTTAAGCTCTAATATTTTAACTTCTTTAAGTATTGCACAGTATAACGCTCAAAGTTTACATAGTAAAAAACCTTTTTTAATTAATTTTGTACAAAATCAAAATATAGATATTTGTCTAATTAATGAAACTTGGCTAAAAGACCAACAGAGTTTTAAAATACCTGGCTATAATTTCCACCATAAAAATTCAGCTAACAGTCACAATGGAGTAGCTATCTTAGTAAAGCCTTATTTAAAGTATAAAGTTTTAGACACCCTTTTCCATGAAGAAATTCAGACTATTGCAATTTCAGTATCTACAGAAATTGGCGACATCACAGTTTTATGTGTATATTGTCCACCAAAATCTGGGCATATACGAATAAATCGATTGCGGAATATTATCAGAGACCTCCCTAAACCTATATTTGTAAGTGGCGATTTTAATGCCCATCATATTGCCTTTGGATGCGTGTCCACAAAAGGCAGGGGGCAAGATTTATATAATTTAATTGATGATAATGACCTATGTATTATTAATAATGGTGACTTTACTACAGTTAATCGCCCTCATTGCAATCCATCGGCAATAGATGTCACCTTTGTTAGTCCAAATCTTGCGCCACTTTGTGAGTGGTCTGTTCACGATGATACAATGGGAAGTTACCATTACCCAACTATAACAAAAATTGCAATTTGTGCTGACAAATATCAAGTTAATCCACCTGTTGATATATTTTTGTACAATAAAACTGATTGGAGTAATTTTTTTGAAATATCCAAAAATGTTTTGCACGACATGACGATTCATGAAGACGATCCAATGTCCACATATCTCGAATTTTGTACTCGCCTTGATACCTTGAAGGAAATGGTGATTCCAAAGTTAGTTAAAACTAGTGATTTTACATGTAGAATTCCAGCTCCTTGGTGGAATTGTATTTGTGAGCAAAGTGTAATTGCATCTTATAATGCTCTGAAATTGTACAGAAGTGACCCAACTATAGATAATTACATTAATTATAAGAGATTAGATGCGCAAAAAAAACGTACAATTTCAGAACAAAAGAAGATTGGTTGGAACAAATTTTCCAACACTTTCAATAGAACTACTCCACTATGTAAAATTTGGAACCTTATTAAGAGAATTAAAGGCATCAGATCTGGTAACAAATCATACAGGGATGAATTTATTCAACCATTTTTGAAAAAAATATCTGATAATAGTAACCTTATAGAATCAGAATCAGAATCATTTATTTGTGAACATAGGTACATTTACACGTTGTGTGAGATGTTAAATTTTTACAGGCTCTCTATGTTTTGCCATTAGGCGTACAAATATTATCATTAATTTAATTATTCATTACATATTAACAGTTAAAATCATAGGAAGAACTAGATTATAATAAACAAAATATTTTCTTGTCGATTAGTTCAATTTCAAATAAAAATAGGTACTAGACAACCCAAATGTAAACAATTCAATTTGTGATATAACAGATGATGTCAAAATTAAAATATGAAAATGTCAATTAATTAAATTTCAAATTAATACAAGAATTTCAAAGCAAGTAATCAATAAAATAATTTCAAAATGTTAACAATAAAATTTAAAAAGTACATAGCTGTCAAAATTAAAAAAATATAGGATTATGTCAAGTAGTTTTTCAAATTAATACAAAAATAACAAAACAAGTACCTAAAAAGTCAACAAATTATTTCTAGAATGTCAACAGTAACAACTTAAAATATGAAGTCAATTATGTAAATATCAAAAAATAAAAAATACAAGAATGTCAAAACAGGTATTTGTCATCAAAATATTCCCTCAGATAGTAGTGAATTTAACCATTATTTTGATCTCAATAATGACAACCCAGACTCCAAATTTTTATTGGATCCTTTCACATGGACTGAATTCTTAATGAGTTTAAAATCTAGAAAAAATACAACCCCAGGATTAGATGACTTCCCTTACATACTAATTAAAAATCTGGATGATGATGTGAAACATTTATTCTTAAAAATTCTTAACAGTCTTTGGTGTAAGCAAATAATACCAGAATCATGGAAAACACAGTGCGTGATTCCCATATTAAAATCCGACAAACCACCAGATTTAGTTAGCAGCTATCGTCCAATCTCGTTGTCCTCATGTCTTGGAAAGATTTTTGAGAATATGTTGAAGAATCGTTTGGACTGGTACTCTGAATCCTATAACATTATTCCACCAGTGCAATATGGATTTAGACGCGGTCGTAGCTGTGCTGACAGTTTCATTTCCCTAATAGCAGACCTCAAAAGGACAGAAAACAAAAAATTACATACTGTTTGCGTATTTTTGGACGTACAAGGTGCTTTTGATAATGTTGACCCTGGCATACTTGTCAAAATTTTGACTGGTAGTATAGGTTTACCTGGACTTGTGTCCAAATGGATATTTGACTTTTTGACTAACAGAAAACTCTTTGTCAAACATAATAACATCCTTTATGGACCAGAGCGGGCCAGTAAAGGTACAATGCAAGGTGCAACTCTGTCGCCCTTGATCTATAACTTGTACACTTGTGAAATATGTAAATATGTAGACACTCAGGATGTAAATATATTACAATTTGCTGACGATTTAGTTCTGTACAGTTCAAATTCTAATTTATGTGCAGCTATTGATGCTGTAAATTTAGCACTAGGAAAACTTTATGATTATTATAATAATAGGCTGCATCTTGAAATTAATGCTTCAAAAAGCAGTGTTATGATTTTTGGAGATGACAACCCTACTACTGATGTTATATATGCTGCAGACAGCATTCGAAGAGTCAACCAGCATAAGTTCTTAGGTGTTGTCATCGACCAAAAACTCAAATTTGAAGAGCACATTAAATATATTTCAAAAAACTCTTACAAAGGACTAAATGTTCTAAGATGCCTTGCTGGGGTATCTTGGGGAGCTGATCCAAAAATATTGTCAATACTGTACAAAGCAATTGTAAGAATCCACTTTGATTATAGCACTTTAAGTTACATAAATTGTACATATGTGCATAGATTGGATATAATTCAGAATAAAGCTCTGAGAATCATCTCTGGAGCAATGTGTTCAACTCCCATACGAGCCATGGAAGTCGAAACCAAGATCATGCCCCTTATTTTGAGGCGAATATTGCTCTGTGAAAGATATTGCATCAAACTTTTGTCATCAGCTAATAGCGAAGTTATCAACAGAATAGTCCCTCACCTGATGAATGTCTCTGGTCCATTGTCCTCAGCAGATGAACTGTTGAATAGCTCCACAGTTGTGCCGGATTTATCTGGAAATATATAATAAATGCACAAGGATTAAAAAACAGTCACAGTGGCCTTGCTATGCCCACAACTATTATTATTATGTTTCGGTATTTATTTTTACACATATTATTTACATTTTTAAATATTTTAAAAGAAAACATATAAAAAACATTTAAAAATATAAAAAATAGTAGTCCACCGGTATCGGGAGCAGGGTCCAAGCTACCGGTGGTTAGGGCTCCAGAGACAGGAACTTCCTCACAATGCGAGCCGTATCAAGGAGTACTGCCTTCTGAATCAGGCCCTTGATCCAACCGCGCAACGACAGCTTCGACAGGTGGTCGTCGAGGCTTTTGGCCATCAGGCCATTGGCGGTAACGACTATCGGCACAATGACAGCCAAGTCCACATTCCACATATCGACAACCTCGTGTGCCAAGTCAAGATATTTAATTTGTTTCTCTTTCTCAGCTTTCACGAGGTTCTCGTCATGTGGGATGGTGACATCGATTATCATTGTGCGGCGCGCTAATCGGTCTATCACCACTATATCCGGCTTATTGGCAACAATAGTCCTGTCAGTGATGATAGACCGATCCCAGTACAACGTGACATGGTCATTTTCGAGAACTGGGTCGGGCACATATTTATAATACGGTACCTCAGAATCCACAAGTTTGTATTTTAAAGCAAGTTGCTGGTGGATAATCCTGGCCACTTGGTTATGTCTGTGCAAATACTCGCCGTTAGCCAGACGAGAACATCCAGAGATAATATGTCTAATGGACTCACCCGGACGGTGGCAAGCCCGACACACGTCAACCGTCCCATCCTTCATAATATGCCTCCGGTAGTTGTTCGTCAAGATAACTTCGTCCATAATCGCACAGACAAAACCTTCAGTTTCCCCGAAGAGGTCACCAAACCGTAGCCAGGCTACGGACGCCAGGCTATCTACATCAGGCCCATGAAGAGCCTGATAATAGCGCCCGTGAAGCTCCTTGCCTTTCCATACCTCCTTGCGGTCATCAGTAGTAAGCACTACAAGTTTGCGCCAGTCTTCTTTAGCCATGGACAACGGGGTGAGGCCCTTGTCCACTGCGACCACCTCTCGGTGCATCCCCACGTCGGATTCTAAAAAGTATTCTCTGAGGCTGCACACCTCGGGTTGTGGAGAGTCTTAGCATTTAAAAAGCCTCGACCTCCACACTTCCGCGGGATGTACAGCGGGTTTGCGGTTAGCAGCGTACGGACCCTCCTGTCCAGGGCGTCGAGCTCAGTCTGAGTCCATTTGAGTATGCCGAAAGAGTACATCAAAACCGGCATGACCCAACCGTTGAAGGCGCGCACCTTATTTCCGCCCGACAAAAGGCTACTCAATACCTTTTTACGGCGGCTAAAGAAGCACTCCTTCAGCGATTGCTTCATGTCAGTAACGTTAATGCCTAACGCTTCCGACATACCCAAATATTTGTATGTTTCGGTTGAGGAGAGAGATCTGAGGTGTATGGAATCCGAGAGTTGAATCCCTTCAGATTCCATAATCCCCCCTCGCTTTACATGCATGACTGCACATTTGTCCACACCAAATTCCATCCTGATAGCGCTACTGAAAGTTTCAGTTACCTTCAGTAACTCCATCAGTTGCAAGTTGTTGGGGGCAAAGAGTTTCAGATCATCCATGTAAAGAAGGTGAGATATGGCCTGACCACCTCTTCTCAACTGATAGCCCAGGCCTGAATCCTCCAGCAACGTGCTTAGAGGATTCAGGGCTAAGCAGAACCAAAGTGGACTCAAACTGTCGCCCTGAAATATTCCCCGTTTAATCCATATATGCTCATCATTCCCCTGGATTGGTCGACATCCTGGATAGCGAAGGACCGTCTTCCATTGCCCCATACATGACCCAAGAAAGGTGCGTAGAGTTGCATCTATTTTGTACAACTCCAACACCCTCATGAGCCATGTATGTGGAACAGAGTCGTAGGCCTTCTTATAATCTATCCAGCATGTCAACAAATCCTTGTGGGATCGACGAACCTGTTGGCTTATGGCCATGTCTATGAGGAGTAGCTCCTTAGTACCGCGGGACCCGTTCCTACATCCATTCTGAGAGGTAGACATAATTGTATTGCTCTCAATGTGTACATTAATTTTCGCTCTCAGGATGGATGTAAGAAGTTTATAGACCGTCGATAAACATGTAATCGGTCTATAATTCTTGGGTTCCGTGGGACTACCTGTCTTATGGAGCAGGTGGGTAACACCAGTTGTTAGAAACTGAGGTAGCGACCCAGACTCTAAGGATGCCTGGAATTGAGATGCCAGAAGCGCGTGTGAGCTACTATACCATTTAAGCCAGAAGTTATGCAGTCCGTCCGGTCCCGGAGATTTCCAGTTTGGTAACGGACGAACTGCTTTGGCTACATCGAATGGAGTGATAGTTACTTTTTCCATGTCTGGTATAGCTTCACACACGCGTTCGACATCACGCATCCAGCCACCCTCAGTGTGACAGACGGGCACCGACCAGATGTTGCACCAGAATGCATTCGTGGCGGCAGCATCGGGGCGGAGCACGTCAGTCACATTTTGTTCAGGTCGCTCCCAAGCTCTATATACCCACCTCTCATCGCTCTGGAACATGCGGTTCTGCGAGTACCGGTCGACCCGACGCTTATACCGCCGAATACGATTGGCCCATGCACAAACCTTCTGCTTCAGGAAGTCAATGCGTTCCGTGACACGGGACATGTATTCTCGAGGACTGATTCCAGTCCCCGAAAATGCCCGCCTCACGAAGCGCATCACACGTGGTCTTGTATTGCCCTCCCTGAAGCAGTATAGTTTGCCAATGAGTGCTCTGGCCCCATCAATACGCCTCTCGATCCTACACTGCCAGGCCGGTACGGTAGGCTTTGGTCGAGTAGCTTCGTCACAATTTGGTAACTTTACATTTGCTAAACGACATGCCGCAACAGCCCCACAATACAGGATCGAGTGCGTATCAAAGAGGTCCTCGCTGCTCTCAAAAACATTCTTAAGCAGCGAGTCTAGAGCACACACTAGCGCCCTATTTTTTTTGTGCATAGGTAACCGTGATAAACGGGGTCTAAGTTGAGTCGGACTCGATCTATACTCGCGAAGCGCATCTTCCAGTGCGCTCCTCAGTCGATCGTTGCACTGGCTACTTACTGTGACAACCCTATCATCTGTCTCCTCATCAACATGATTGGACCGCGGCAGGTTTTTGTGAGAAGCCGGTGGGATTTCTTCGGAAACCGGCGGTGCCGCAGTCTGTGTTGTAGTCGAGAAGATAAGGTTGCTCAGTACCTCTGAGCGCAGCCGATCAAGTGCGGCGTTGTCCAACCTGTGGTTGCGTTGGATGACCCGCACCTGATCCGACAATCGTTGAGCTGAGACGTTGACCGTTGGTTCCAGGTCCTGAAAAAGAGACAGCATCCTACCACGATACGCAGTGAGGTTAGTTCCCCCCTCTGTAGACCCGTAATATGCGCGCATGACGTTCTCGTTCATGGATTGAGTCCATTTCATGCGCTGCACACAACCACCGGCAGCGGGGACCCGGCTCGGGGCCGGTTGGCCCCTAAGTCCCAGGCTGTTCGGTGGCCGGCCTCTCCCCTGCCGACGTACAGGTGTTGGCGACGTCGGCGGGGAGAAATACTCGTCGCTCGAGCTCGACGCGGCTGCAGCCGCCGGTAACACTGGTGATCCGAGGTCCGGCGGCGGCGAGGCGGAGCTGAGCGGCGAGTCCGGGGGTGGATGGCGTGCGCGATGGGCAGCTGCTCTTGTTATCATTATTATATTTTCATTCTTATTGGTTTATTGTTGTATCATCATTTATTTCAGTGTGTCCAATCTTGATTCATTTTTCTGTTTTGCTTAATTTTCCTTATTTATTCTGGTTATCTATAGTTTTTATTGTTTGTTTGTGTATATAGTTTCTTCTGTTGAATTTGTATTTATTTATTATAACGGACAAAAACTGTTCAGAAAAATATTAAAATTCGTGAATGAAAATAAACTTCTTGACGTTGAGAGTTGCCAGCTTATTATTATTATTATGATGTTTTTAAACTTCGTTTTTCTCAGGTTAAAACCTGGTATTTGCTAGAATCTCACGGGTGTGAACCAAGGTGAGATCCTAGTTATTTCTTTCAGATGGTAAATTATTATTATTATTCTTTATTGTACACATAAAACATATACAGAAAAACACAATGGGACAGTTAATTACAAAGGCGAGCTTAACCCAGCGTTGTTGTTGTTACTATAACTCATCCAATTCATGTTCTCGAACACAGAATTCTAAATAATAATGACATGCTAGAATTTATGTCAGAAACTATTAAGTATTATACTCTATAAATACTGATGGCAGTAAGGGAGATAACCATGTGAGATCTGCTTTATATGATCCTCAAACAAGGTTCGCTCAAAGCTTTGTTCTGAACAATGAATGCTCAATATTTACTGCAGAAGCCTATGCAATCTTAGAAGCGTTAAAGTTAATAAGTCATATTCAACAGTCCTATAAATCCTTCTTCATTTTAACCGATTCATTGAGTGTGGTATAAGCTTTAAAAAAAATGAGGCTAAACTTTAGTTAATCTGACGTGGAGTTGGGAGTTCATATTTTTTTCACAGATAGGTCATGTTATTAGAAGCATCCGCGTACAGTTTTTAAGGCGAGGAAATTAATGGTTTCGGAGATAAAAAATATCAAACTTTGATAAAATAACCTCACTTTCACACTATTTTATTACTTTTGACGTAATTTTGACAGCTGGTGTTGCTATTTTAGGATGTTTTAATAATGCGTTTTGATAATGCAAATAATAAGTCGACGCGCAAATTTTTATGTTTTTTTTTTAATTCGCATTTTAATTAGTTATTTTATTTGTATATAATAATTTCTCAGTGATGAGTGTTTTTTGGCTGAATAACTACGAAAATTTTGATTTATTGACTATTTAAAGTTATTTTTTTCTCTTGTGGTATTTGATAGGTGAAACGAAACGCATTTTTTTGCAGCAATACAATGCATAAGTAGGCTACCCGGAAAAAGTGGTTGGGTTAGGTTAGGTTAGAACGGAGACCCTCTACGCACGAGCCGAGCGAGCGTAGCGAGCGGTGCCGCGGTAGCGGCCGGCGAGTGCCAGAAACGACTAAATTATATAGAAAAAAATTGAGACTTGAGGCACCCCGGCTCAGATCATTTTGTGTTAGGTTAGGTTACTACATTTTATTTTAAGTAGGCTACCCGGAAAAAGTGGTTAGGTTAGGTTAGAACTGTGACCCTCTACGCACGAGCCGAGCGAGCGTAGCGAGCGGTGCCGCGGCAGCGGCAGGCGAGTGCCAGAAACGACAAATTTATATAGAAAAAAACTGTCTGGTTCAGCAAATATATTTAAAAAAAAAAAGGGGGAGGGGGGGCTTCCGCAACTTTTTCTTCATGTGGGAGCTTCTACACCTTCCTCTCTCACCCTTCCTCCCTTTAAATTAACAAAAAGAATTACGTAAACATAACCTCAAAATGCGAATTTTAAAAATTCATAAAAAAAGGGGGTTTCCTCGCTTTTTCTTTCATAGGAGGGGGGTCTATACCCTCCCCCCTCCCTCCCCTCCCCCTTTCAACCCTTAATTCCACGTCAGATTAAGTAAAGTCGTACCGTCAAAATTTTGCAATTGAAAGACTAGAGATGGGTCTAAAATTAATTAGCTGCTAAATTAACACTGTTATTTTTTTTTAGTGTCAACACCTGTTACATAATTTCTGAGTTAACTGTTAAATTTAACAGTCAGAACTCACAGTCACAAAAACAATAGGTAGTGGCGTTTTAGTGTCAACACTTGTTAAATAAATTCTGAGTTAGCTGTTAGATTTAACAGTCACATTTCACAGTCACAAACACTAATAAATAATAGATAGTGGCAGCGGCCGCCGGCGGTGTCAGGTACTCTGCGCGGTGCTACCCTACCCCGCACCACACACAGTACACACGGAAGAATATATATTTGTCTCGCTTTATCCCACTACTCCAGGCCGCAAAAGAAATGAAGATAAACAGTAAACAACACACACACAATACAGAAAAACAGTTATAAAAAGAAATCGTTGTAAATAAATTGATTCTCATTTTAAATACACCAACAGAAAAAGTTGACTGTCGAAATCTGTCTATGAAATTTAACAGTTGCTAAAAATAACTGCTAAATTTAAGCCCGTGAAAAGTATGAAGGAAATCTGTCTGTGAAATTTAACAGTTGCTAAAAATAACTGCTAAATTTAAGCCCGTGAAAAGTATGAAGGAAATCTGTCTGTGAAATTTAACAGTTGCTAAAAATAACTGCAAAATTTAAACCCGTGAAAAGTATGAAGGAAATCTGTCTGTGAAATTTAACATCTGTTGCTAAAAATAACTGTTAATTATTTTTAGCATTAGCATTTAGCAGTGTTATTTTTTTTAACGTTTAAGCCCATCTCTATGAAAGACTGATACTTGCCAGTGAATTGAGTGATATCCTACCAAATAATTCCTCCCGCCGCCTGAACGATATTCTAAAAATTGAAAAGTGTTTTGTGCCGATTTTTAAATTTATTAAAAACAGTTGTGGAAGTGTGTAGTGAAAATAAAAATGAAGTGTGTAAGCTCTTACAAAAAATTAAATTAAGACTTTTCTACTATAGACTTGGCTTAAAGGTCTTGTAACCAAGCCAGTGGCATAGCCACAAAATTAATAAAAATAAAAAAAATGTCATTGTGTGGTTGTGGGGAAATTATATTCTCTTTGGTTGGGAAGTTTTTGGCGTTCAACTGTTTGGAAGAACATTAACAGATTTAGACGTGGATGTTCTCCATCTATCTCCTCACCAATCCCCAGGGAAACAGCTGAACTTTTTTTCGATAAAATTGCTCCACCATATGTCCCATTTTCCTCTGAGTGTCTTAGTGTTCCCCATCATATTGTTTCTGATGACCCCTTTGATGTGCCATTTACTCTGAAGGAACTGAATATGGTACTCAGTCATGTCCGGGACTCAGCACCTGGATGTGATGGTGTGCCGTACTCTTTTATTAGTCATTCTGGGGACAAAGCGAAATTATATTTCTTAGACATAATTAACTTTTGTTATGATCGTGGTTGGGTTCCAGATCAGTGGAAACTACAAATCATCATTCCACTGTTGAAACCAGGCAAACACGTAGATGATCCGAATGGCCTTAGACCTATTGCTTTGTCTTCAGTCTTAGCCAAATTACTGGAACACCTCATCAAAAATCGACTTGAGTGGATAGTCGAATCTAGAAATTTACTTCCGAACTACCAATTTGGTTTTAGGAAAGGGCTCAGCACTATGGACAGTGTTGGCGTTTTAGTGACAGACATTCGCTTAGCATTTTCCGAAAATGAGTCTGTTGTTGCAGCCTTCCTAGACATCTCCTCTGCATACGACAATGTTCTTCTTCCAGTTCTCAGGCAAAAACTGCATCAGCTGAGTATTCCTGGTAAGATGATCGAATGCATATGTGGACTACTTTTGTCTCGCTCCTTGGTTCTGAGGGTCCAGGGAGAGGAATTTGAGAGAAGGCAGACTTGGAAGGGACTTCCGCAGGGCTTTGTCCTTAGCCCTCTCCTTTATAACCTATATACAGCTGACATTGGCTCCTGCCTAAACAACAACTGTCGTATCTTGCAGTATGCTGATGACTTAGCCCTGTATGTGTCAGATTCCTCCATCGTTGACGCTGCGTCATCTCTGTGCCTCTCTCTGGACTCTTTAAACCATTGGCTTTTAAACCATGGGCTGTCATTATCCGCACCCAAAAGTTCGGCAGTTATCTTCTCCCGGAAAAGATTAATCCCTCACGTCTCAGTGACCATTCCTGGCAAAAATGTTTCTCTGGCTAGCAAAGTAAAATTTTTAGGCGTTTTTCTTGATTCTAAATTGACAGGTAAGTATCATATAAATCATATCATCCAAAAATGTGAACGAGTTATTTCCATATTAAAAGTCCTCGCAGGTGTCTGGTGGGGTGCCCACCCCTACACTATGAAATTGGTTTACAATGCTCTAGTTCGTAGTGTACTAGATTATGGATCGTTTCACCTGATACCATGTAACAGGGGTGCCTTGGCTAGACTAGATAGGGCTCAGTCTAAGTGCCTCCGGATCATCTCTGGGTGCATGAAGTCCTCTCCAATCAACGCGTTGCAGGTCGAATGCGCTGAACCTCCCCTAGCTCTAAGGCGGCAGTATCTGGCTTCCCGTTTCTTGTCTAGGTTAGTGTGTAGATCTTCCCACCCTCTTATTGCAAAATTGAATAAATTAAATGCCTTCTGCAGAAACTGAAATTATTGGAGAAATAAAGAAATCCCCTTAATCCTAAAACAATTTCGTATGATCCAAAGTTTAGAAAGTCCGGTCGTCCAATATCCCAAAATTCCCCTTTTTCACTTCGATTATGAAGTCTTATGCTTCACTCCCAAAATCCTCTATAATATTGGTATATCCAAAAAGTCTCCTTCAGCGAATTCGGCCTTCAATGCGGTGGTGGGCCAGCGCTGGAATGGTTTTCAAAATTTTTTTACTGATGCTTCCAAATTTACTGATTCCAGCAACACTGGAGCGGCGGTGTATTACCAAAACTCCAGGATCGTCCTTCAATTTAAATGTCCTAGGGAATCCTCTGTGTTCACAGGCGAGTGTGTGGCTATATTAGAAGCATGTCTTTTTGTAGAGTCACACCCTAACATTGACAAAGCCGTTATCTTCACAGACTCCCTTAGTTGTTTACAAGCTTTAGTTCAAAATCCCTTCAAAAGTAAATTGCACAGCTCCATAGTTCTAAAAATTAAAAAAGCATTGTTAGCATGTACTAATAGTCGAAGGGAAGTTCAGCTGGTTTGGATACCTGGTCATTGTGGCATTAAGGGCAATGAGTGCGCTGATGCCCTGGCAAAAGATGCATGCTCATCAGCTTCTGCTGATCTCTCTCACAATTCTCATCAGGGTTATGACTTGCTGAACCTGCCAAAAGCAAGCCTTCAATGTGCATGGCAGGAACAGTGGAATAACACTAGTAGGAAAAAGGGTAGATTCTACTACGCAGTTCAGCCAACCATAAAATCTAAACCCTGGTTTTTTAAATTTAAAAAGGTTTCTAAAAAAATCATATCGGTCCTCTGTAGAGTCCGCTTAGGTTTTTGTTGCACTCCAGCCGGTCGATTCTGTTCACAGGTCACCGTGAAAACTTAGGTGGAGTGAGCGTGAAGTGAACTGTCATTCCACCTTGATTATATGGATTGACAGCCCACTTCACGGTCACTTCACCTAAGTTTTCACGGTGAGATTTTACAGAATAGCTCTACTGTTTTCCTAGAAAAAATTCGTGTCCGTGACTCCTCCCTGTGCGAGTGTGGTTTGACAGAGGGTACTCTTGACCACATATTTTTTGAATGCTCAAACAACATCCCTCCTTTAGATTTATATAGTCGTCTCCCTAAATTTAAGATTCCTCTCCCAATTAATTTCCCCTCTCTTTTAACACATTGTTCGCCTGATCTACTTGTGGCGCTGATGAAATTCATCCGTCACAACAACATAAAACTATGAGTGGTAGCTTCAAACCTGCATAATCTGTCTTTGTAGTTGTGGTATATGTTTAAATGTTTTAACCATTATTATATTTTATGTATTTTTATTTTTTGTTTGTTTCAGTCCAGTACTAACCCAACAAGTTCAACTGTATCATATCAATCGAAGATTTTTGTCACGTCTACAGTTGCTGTCCAGTTTAAAATTCCTTTTCTTTTATTTTCTAAATTATCTATTCACACACTTGCTTTTCCAAGTTACTTTTGACATTGGCAGAATAGTCGACATCGGCTCTACTTGCCATCAACAAAAAATAGAATAGAATAGAAGTTTTTGGCGGGATTTGTCGAGTGAAGTTCAGTGGCTGTTTTAATTATTCGTTTATTGATTCCTAGTGGATATTGTGATGTAAAATTGGTGTAGTTTTGTGTCTCAAGTGTCAACGTAAATGGACAATATGTAGAATCTTTGAAACAGGCGCGATCTCGGGCAAATGGAGCTGAGAATTTTATTGTAGTATTGACTACCTCAGTGAAGTTTGCCGAGAAGGCTGACTCGACACATTTGTTGCCAAATACTGCAAAAAACATTAGAATGTGTTACATCTGCATTCTAATGGAAAAAAGAAGGATAAAACTGAAGACGAGGCTTCGGCCTTACTTACTTTTGAACAAGAAGGATTAAACTGAAGACGAGGCTTTGGCCTTACTTATAAACAAGAAAGATAATAAGCACTGAAGACGAGGCGGTATGGTCCAAGACCTTAGCCTGCCCATGAAGGGCGAAGGAAAAAAAAAAAATCTCTTTGGTTGTGGGCATAGATGATACACATTATATACATTATATATAAGTAGTTGTGGGGGTTGTGGTGGCTGGCTTGTGGAATATTCATTGAATTTGTATTTCATTTAGCTAGCTACATATTAGTAATCTGTGATTTCATTTTAATAATATTTGTTGCAATTAATTTCTAAACCTCATATTTCTTGAGAAAAATATGGAAAAGCTGCCAATGTGTAGAGTATGTTTAGGGCAGAATGTTCGCATGTATGTTGTAGTCAACAAGAACTTGCATGAACTATATGAGAGGCTGACAGATAATCCAGTAAGTTGATACTACATAGAAATAATTTTAGGTGAGAGGGTTCTTCTCAGCTCTTAGGATAATCTCTGATATCAGTGAAGGAACATAGTATAATCTTACACTATGTTCCTAAACTTATAATGATCTTGCGACCCGCTCCTGCTTGGAACGTGTGCAAATTATAAAGACAAACCTTCCTCGTTAATCGCTCTTTATAATAGTGAGATCAGTATATAAATCGGTCTCGTAATTTAGGAGGAGTTCGCGGAATAACAGAAAGACACTAATCCACCTTAGCAAGAATTAACGCTTTCTCTGTATGAGGAGAGGCTTACAGAAAATAATACTAACCTAGTAGATAGTAGGTACTATTGGCTTGGATAGTGTCATCCTCTTGCACTTTCCCAATTTATTCCACTCGTTATTGGTTGTCATCATCCTCTCTACACACATCATCTGTCACACAGTCTATCTATGGTTTCTCTGGTCTTCCCCTCCTCTCGTAGCCATCCTCATTCACACTGTAATCTTTCGTCACTAGCTTTCTTCATTCCTCTGCATCTCATGCTCACATATTTTACCTATTATTTCCACACATTTATCAGGCAGCTGTGTCACGTTCAGACTTCCACTTGGACTTGGAATAGAACATGTGAATGAAATAAATTAATTTATGACTAACTTTGTTTCAGTTTATAACCAAAGACAATAGACCGATGCTTGTTTGTTTCTTCTGCTGCACTAAACTAAAGCAATTCTGCCGATTCCAGAGAAAATGTCTGGAAGCTGAAGAGCTGTTTGCTCAGATGACAAATGAGGATTATGAGGTGAGGTATTCTTCAACAGATATAATTCTCTTAACATCTAATTTCGAAAGTCTGACATCACTTCTTGCCAAGACTGGTTATCTGACTAACACCTGTCTAAGATCTAGAAGTGACAGCTGGGTCCAACAGCTTAACATGCACCCCGAGTCACTGAGGGGTCCCATTATGTAATGCCCATTATAGCGGCGTTAGGGTAGGGTGCGGTTGGGCGACCGCCCAGGGAGCCGAATATGAAGGGTTGCCGCAGGTGGCCCTTTATATCAAATCAGAAAACTGATGTTCAAGTATCTCATGGGGCTACTACTCTAGCCGAACAGTTAAAAGATTTGAGCAGAAACAAAGGATCTCGGTAAATGCACTGAAATGTGGAAAAAATACTGCGCTTTTTTAGAAGAATATATAAATTGTCATTTCAACTGTGAAGGAATTGGCTGAGGAACTAGAAATTGAACCTGTGTTTAGAGCCACTCCAAGAATTCGATTTGTTAAGCGTTAAGCTGGTGAAAAGAAAAGATTTGATTAAGTCAAGAGGTGAATAGGTTACTTCTAAGCAAGCGTGCTTCGCATCCCCCGATTGTTATCATTCGTTTTTTGAATTGCTATAGTGTGATGAACTCGTGTGTGTTCGTAAGTCTGAAATCTTTTTTGCCTGATTAGAATGTGGTTACTTCTGTTTTGTTTTAAATATCAAATATCACAACATTCGTATGGGTTTGAATTGCAATTAAGGGCCCCCGTAGAAATCTTGCCCAGGTTGCTGATAGTGCTAAAACCGGCACTGCCCATTACCCATGTAATACTAATGTTATCTTTTACAGCTAAAACCATTAATAAACCAAAACCACTTAGAGTGTTTTAATGGGTTTATTCAATCACCTATGGTGCATGTAAGTATAGTTGATGAATGTCAAACAGAAATCGATGATGTTGAAGAAGAGTTACCAGCTGTTTGTGAGAGACCAGAAGATGTCATTGAGCCAAAGGAGGAACATCAAAGTGATGGTATGTTTTTATCAAGTAATTAAATTATCAATCAATACTACTTTAAAAGAAGAAACATTGTTTTTTCAACTTCAATGGTGGTCACTGAGGGTTAATTAATACTTCATTTTGTAGCAGTAAGTGCATGGTTCCTGTAGATATCTAAGTAAGTACCACATCTTCGCCCCTGTGGTACAGACCACAGGTGCGAAGCTGTGGGAATAAGCCAGTAAATAATGCCTGAAAATTGATTTATCTGTTTAAGGACAACCAACAAAGCATACACCAAAAATACATGTTAAAGTACTCAAAGTTTTACATTTTGTAGTGTAGCCTTAATTAAAGGCTGCCAGGTCATGAATTAAACATAGGAGTTGGAAATACAGTTACAAAACAGATTTTACTTAGATAGTTTGTTACATAGATACAGTTTTATTTATTTATTTGATTAATTATAGCTTTATTTTCCACTTAGCAATTCTTACAAATATACCTCTAATTATAATTATTTCCTTTCCATTTCTTTGTTATGTGGCCCCTCTATGGGAAAAAGCCTCCTCCATTCCTTTCCGTCTTTCCCTGTCTTTGGCCGTATTCATCCAACTTTTACCTGCTGTGTTTATTATTATCAGGCCCATCTTTTCTTCTGTCTTCCTACATTTCTTTTGCCTTTTGGGCCCTACCATTTAGTTGTTAGGTAAGTCCATCTCATATCTTTGTACCTTGTAAAGTGCCCTGCCCAGTTCCACTTCTATTTCAAACTAAAAGGAAGAGCATCTGTTAATTTATTTTTCTTGCGGATGTTTGCATTTCTCGTTTTTTGTGTTTTACGTAGTTTTAGAATACTTCGTTTTGCATGTTGACAAGATGATATTTTGTTTTTTACTTTTTCAGTGAAGACCCATGTCTGGCTAGCGTGTGTTAAGCTTGTGAGAATGCGTATGCGGATGCATTGTAGTCTTTTTTATACCAAGGCTATAGTTTCCTTTTAGAATTTCTTTTTGGGCCCAGTATTTTTTCCAAGTTGTACTTATTCGTCTGTCTATTTCGTTTTCGTTGCTATTTGCATCAAAGGACACCAATTTACCTAGGTACACATATTCATTTGTATAATCTATCGGTTTTTCCTCTACTTTGATTGTTTTCTTTTGACTGTTGGACATAATTTTAGTTTTGGAAGCGTTCATGTGTAGGCCTATTTTTTTGCTTTCAAAGTTTAATCTTTGTAGCATTGCTTCTAAATCTGCCGCAGATAAAGAACAATGTTATCTGCAAACCTTAGGTTTGTTAATTTATCATTTAGTATCCATAAAATATGCCTTTATTTACCCACTTAATATTTTTGAAAATGTTTTCAAGTACAGCTATGAATAGCTTTGGAGACAGCGGGTCTCCCTGCCGCACCCCTCTACCAATTGTGAACTCCTTCCCTTGTCTTTCTAGTTTTACTCCACTAACACTCTTAGAATAGATGTATTTTTATGATATTAACTTAAGTTTTGTCTACATCATTGTTTCTTAGAGCAGTCCATATAGATGGGTGTACAATGCTTTCGAATGCTTTGGAATAGTCCACAAAAGCTATGTAAAGTGGTTTATTGAATTCTTTATATTTTTCTATTATTTGTTCTATTGTGTGAATGTGGTCTATTGTTGAGTAGTGCGGCCGGAAGCCCGCTTGTTCTATTGGCTGATTCTTGTCAATGTCTGGTGCTATTCTTCTTCTTTATATATTGTTGATAGCAAGCTGATAGGCCCGTAGTTGCCGATATCTAGCGTGTTCCCTTTTTTATACAATAGCATTATGTTTGATTTACTCCATTGCGATGGTACTTGCTCATTTTCCAGTACTAAGTTGAAGAATTCTGCTAGATATGCAGCCAGTATTGGCGCTCCGATTTTCAGGGCTTTGTTTGTGATGTTATATTTGTCTGGGCTGTTCTCGGGTTTTAGTCGTTTGATTTGGGTCATTATTTCTCTTTCTGTTATTGGGTCTAATGGTGTTTCTGCTATATCTTCTCCAGTTATTACTATTATCTTTTTCACTATCTTGTGTCTTAGCATGTGGTGGTTTTTCATAAAGAGAAGAGTAAAAAGCCGTTGCACATTCTATTATACCTTCTTTATCTTTGGTTTCGCCCTTTTCACTGTTCAGACTTTGTATCCAGTTTTTGTGAGTAGATAGTTCTTTATAGGCTCTTTTTGAGCTGCGGAAAGTGAACATATTCTTTTCTATAATTTCTCTTCTATGGTTAGCATAATGAAATAGATCATACAGTTTGTTGTTACATAAACCTGACATACAAATACAAATGAAAACTTGCTAATTAGTGCTGGTTTTGTTTGATTAATCCAATCAATTCTGTTCGACGTTGTGCCAACCAACAGAAGAAGAAAAAAAAACCAACCTTTTATAAATCTTAATTTTTTTTTTGTATGTAAAAAAGACAAAAGAAATTACAATATTCTTCTCAGGTGACTCAATTGAAACCTGCATTCTGTTAATGGTGGTAAAATGACCCAGATTGGTTTTAAAGCCCTTAGCTCAAAGCAACTGATATCTAGACTTACCAGCAAGCACCAAAATAAATGTAAAGAAGTTCTTTTAATATGAGAAACTATTATCTATAGCTTTACTACAATTATCTTTTCAGTGTAGTAGATAGTGAAATACTAAATATTTAATAAATTTAGCTATTTAGATGTTTTATATGATTTTAAGTTTCCATACCAAAATGCATAAAAGCTACCTACAAGGTGTTGCTTCGTGAGTCTGTCTGACACAGCTGGAGATTTCAGGAAGTACTAATGTCGTGGAATTGAAGTCTTATTCAATATTGATACTTATTTGTCAGTTTTTCTAATTATACTGCCACATGTATGAACTCTGCCCAGGGGTTGAGGAAAAATTCTCGAAACAGGGTTACCTCGCCCCTGGGCACTCAGGGCAGGAAAGGAACAGGGGTGGGTTTAAGTCAGTAAGAGTCTGACACGCACTCCCGCACCCAGAGCGGGAGATGTCATTGAATGATTTCCCACCTCACAAAAAAAAAAAAACATGTATGAACTATTAACTTTTCACTGTTTTTGTTTACTTACAGAGCTTGAACTGGAAAATCAAAACAACATCTATTCAGACATAGAAGATATGCCAGCACAACAGTCTGAGTCAAGCTCAGAAGATGATCTGCCTTTAATGGAGATTAAAAAAATAGAAGTGGAAGTAGAGCAAGAAGTATCGAGGAAACGAAGAGCCAGTGACAGGCAACGTAAGTATTAGTTAGTTAATTATTAGTTAAGCGAACAGGCCGACTGCTGTGACAACACGCACTTACCAAAACATGAAACCTCCCTCCACCTGTGCCCTCTTGAGTAGCATAAACACAATATGCTACACCTCTGAGTAGTTGCTCTCTCTGGAGAGCACACTCCTACTGCCAAATGTCTCAAACACTTATGCTTAAAGTATTGAACACTGATTGCTGATACAACAGAACAGTTCTGCGTGTGGGATTGCTAGTGTTGTTCTTTACTTAACCCTCGCTCTCTATAAGTAACTTCTGTTAGATACTGAATAATACTAAGTACTGTGGAGCCTGTAGGGCTCCAGGGGTGCTGTTGTAACCTTGGGGAGCTGTCTCACTCGCTGGCATGCGAGAGTATCGTGTATAAGAGTGACTGGTTATGATTATTCTTGATTTAGAAAAATACATGCGCCCACTTGTACGGTCCGAGCTAAACTCAATCTTAAACAAAAATCATCGTTGTAATTAAAGTATTCTAAATTATTTGTATTATCTATCCAAATATGGAACATCAACCGGCCAGCAGCGCCCGGTTCCCACATGCCGTCTGTGGGTTGAGTGTACACGCGCCACATGAGCTATGCCCCTAAGAATAGAAACGATCGACGATGGATAGTTAATTCGAAACCTACCCAACTCTTACCAGAATTCCCTACTCTGCGGAGGATAATGGCGATGAGGCAGTTGGCCGTGGACGGCTAACCTCTGCCATAAGCCGTGGTTTGTGGCCCTTTTATTATTAATTGGTGCGCGACACACTGCGGCTTCAATGAGGCAAAATCCCTGAAAAAGTCTCATTGCACTGCTAATTTTCTGACCTAAGATATATGTAGTTAGCATCTACCCAGATGGGATTTACAAAATAGACTGGCTTCACTCACATGTGTCCGCTCTTATTAATCTAAATACATACTCTAAGTACTTAATGTTACTATATGTTAATAAAAGATTAATTGTTAGTTCTTATTTATTCTTAAGCACAAACATTATAACACGCAAAGAGTATAATGATGATAACACGTCTTACACCTTGGCTCGCTAATCCTAAAAAGGAAGGGAGGTCCTAGACCACAGATTATATAGACTGCTTTTAATCACAGATTAATAAACAGATAATTACAACACAGAACATCCTCTCTGTTTTATCAAATTAATGAGTTTATGTGAATACAATCATTATCACATATACTTAACTATTTATTATTTAAGTCTTACAATCACTCGTTTTTTATCTTCTTATATTAAGTACTAGCTGTGCCCGCGACTTCGTTCGCGTGGTTGTCGAGAACAAAACAACGTCGTTTAGATAAGAGTATATCACCTTTTTGATGATTTAGATAAGAGTCCTGACTTTGGTATAGTTGATTACGTTAATGCTTCTCTATATACTATGTTAGCGGTGGAATTACCCGGAGCATATACAAAAAGGTTGTTTGGGTTGCTAACACGTGATAGAGAAACATAGAGTTGGCCGTGTGAAAAACAATCAAAAGTAAGGTCTACACCCGCAACGGATAACGTCTGGCCTTGGGCTTTATTAATAGTCAAAGCGTAACAGAGGCTTACAGGAAATTGCACACGTTTGAAAGTAAACGGAAAATTATTGGGGATAATGGGTATCCTGGGAATGAAAACAACATCACCGGAGCCGCAACCTGTTAAGATTTCGGCTTCGATGACATTTCGTTGGAGATTTGTTACTCTCAACCGAGTTCCATTGCATAGTTTTGGTGGGCTTAAATTTCTGAGTAGAATGATTGGTACTCCGACTTTTAAATAAATTTTGTGTGCTGGAAGACCTGGTGTATTTAGAGAGTCTAAAAACTCTACTGGATAGTGGGTGGCATCTCCTTCTTCTAAAACCGTGTTAATAGATAAATATTCCCTACTTTCTCCAGAAACATGTACCAATATTTGAGAATTTATTGCTGCTGCTTGGTCGTTGCGAGGTGCCAAAATAGCTCGTTGGCATAGCCAAGCAGCGTCATGGTTCGAGATCTCTGATGGATCTCCGTATACAGAGGAAATGAGTTCCTGCTGTGAGGCAACAGAAGAACACAGGCTTTCGACTAAAGTTACTTTACCTCCTTCTTGAGTCGGGTATGTGCCGTTACCAATTTGAAGTAGTAAATTTGAGAAAACCTGCGCGTTTGCGTCACCTCCCAAATATGCTCGCATATTAAAGCTCAAATTAGTTAATATGACACTACGCCATAAAATAGAGCTCTTTAAACAGGCACCTATTTCATCGGCCCTCGTTCCTCTGGGTATTATAGGGAGTGTCTGCCTGAAGTCTCCACAGAATAGCACCGTTAAGCCTCCCATCGGTCGGTCATTTTGTCTTATATCTCGCAACGTTCTATCTACAGCTTCCACAGCTTTACGATTTGCCATCGTACACTCGTCCCAAACGATAAGGGCGCAATCGCGTAAAACCCTTGCTTTATCACTATTGCGAGACACGTTGCAAACAGGGTTTTCTGTGCGGTCCAAGTCGATTGGTATTTTAAATGTTGTATGTGCAGTTTTTCCTCCTGGTAATAAAGTGGCAGCTATTCCTGAGGAAGCGACGGCAAGGGCAATTTTGTTTTGGCTCCTTATTTGAGCCAAGATAACTTTAGTGAGGAAAGTTTTACCTGTTCCACCAGGTGCATCTAAAAACAGCATTTCTCCTAATGAATGTTCTACACTACAGCATACTCTATCAAAGATTTGACGTTGTTCTGTCGTCAAATTTGAACAGCCATTTCGCAATATTTCTGCTAACTCTTCGGGGTTGTAATTTATTTCAGATGTATACTCCCTATTAATTCGTTCCCCACCAACTGTCGGTGTCGGCAAGCCGTATTGACTGAGGGGGTTCCCTCCTATACTTGTAACTATATCTTGTATAGCCAGCAAAGCCCTATTATGGCAGCTTTCACGTACTTGGTCAGAAGTTTCACTATTTATATTTTGCTGTCTCAAAAAATCTTCGGCAAACGCGTCTTTATATTTTTGCCACAACTGCCCAGCGTCCGATAGGCCACAAAATGTCAACAAAATGGCAAATAAATGGCGCAAACGATGTGGACTATCACTGACGCATGCTTCGGCTAAAGCATCATCCCAATGCTGATCGCCATCTAATAAATGCCGTGCGCGGCAAGCAGCTTGAAATGTGGGATATTCTATATCGTCCACTTTGCGGAGCTCAGCAAAAGAAGTAGGTCCTCGCACTGTGTGAAGAAGAAGGCGTAAATAATAACACTCTGCATTATTTGGGTGCACCGTGTATACTCTTCCAATCACGTGTTCTTTAAAAATGCCGGACTCGCCTTCTACAGCAGTTCCACGTCTCCTGCGATTAAAAACACCTTGCTGCTTGTTATAAGTATAATAATGTGGCACTTCATTGTACAACAGAGACTTAGCGAAATTGTCTCTTTCGCAAAGGCGAAAGAATGCGAGCAAGGTGGTTTGTCTTGGGTTGTTCATTCTTTCTGCCACATTTTCTGGCTGAAAGTAAACTCGCTGCCCGCCTTCCAGGTGCACGTCAAGATGGATGACTGGCGGATACCTTTCATGAATAGGGAAACTCAAAATGCGCCAAACTGCCTCCGAAGAGCTTATGTATCGGCCAGATTGATACCTTGTCACTTCATCAAATTGGTTGTTATTTCTTAGTGCTATCATGGCTTGATCACTACCTTTATTAACATATTTACATATATATTTTATAGATTCGACGCTATTACAAATTTCAACATTAATGTGTGCTTGAAAAGCGTTTGACAAAACTGGAGAATACGGTACCACCCAACTATTATTTAGAATTATTTCTTGTCCACGGAATCTGACAGTAGCTGTGAAACCACCTTGTGACGGTGATCTTCGCCGGTATTGCGGATACCCATTTTCCCCAGCCATAGTTAGTTCTTTCAGTGCTCTGGGGTATTTTTTTGAGCATTGACCATCTTTCATGCACGGTGATTCCCTGTTTAAGAGGCCACATGGCCCGTGAACCATATGTGTTTTTACTATGTCATGCAAAATCGGATCTGCATTATAGTCCGGAAATTCTGCACTTATGACACTGTCTATAGCATCGGGACGAATTTTTTCTTCCAGCCACAGAAGAATGTGCGCGTGGGGTAAACCACGCTTTTGCCACTCGACGCTATACATAAAACAAAGAGTTGAACCGAAAACTTTCTCCTTTGTAAGTAGATTAATCAAGACTTTGAGTTTTAAATGAAAAATCCTAGCAATAATGTCATGTCTGTCGTATGACGCCTGTCCTGTGAGAAGTGCCTGGCAAATCTCCGTCCACTTTGGATTTGTTGTAAATGTTATAAAAAGGTCCGGCCGGCCGTATTTACGGACGTAACAAAAAGCATCTTGCGTTCGTTCGTGCATATACCGCGGACCGCCTGTGAAACTGGATGGCAAAATAACCAATCGACCCAAGTTTTCGACGTTATTATCTGATTGCATGGCGTCCCGCAAGTGCACGTATTCTTCAGCGCGTAACCGTCGCTGGTTAGTGCGAATATACACTAAACGTTCAGTTTCTATTTTTGCGTACATGTCCACAATAAATTGGCTGAACAAACCACGAAATCGTTGCAAATATACGAAACTGTTTTGCCTTATTTGTAAAAGGTAGGAATAGTATTGTTGAGCAGATATTTTTTTTTGATAATTAGTGACTCTCGTAGTAGGGTTCACTTGGTACAGCCCAAAATTGTACCCATCTTCACCATGACAATAAATTAGTGGATATTGCAGGGCGTCGTAAGCTCGGTGGGTTTCCAAAATGCGTTGAAGGCGATCGTCGCGTGTACGCAACACGATATCACGTCTCTCACACTCCTGGTCGACTAAAACAACTGCAACTTCATCTGCGACGGGTGCATTGTGTCTTCCACGGTGTTCACCCACAGGACGTCTATCGGCACTTATAACAATTTTGAAATCATTGCTGCCTTGTGGAATTGACTCCAATGCAGCTTTGAATTCACGAACGTACTGGTTAACGTGATGCAGCAATTCTTGAAGTTGACCCAAAAGCTCAGCATTGAGCTGGGGAAAATTGTGATTTCTAACATTGAGCTGTATGTCGATTCTGTAAAATTCAAACAACAACTCGCGTCTCACTTCGCTATTCACTCTCACTTCGCTTACGATTCAAAATGACCTTGAGTTTGCATTCTGTAAGCATCACCTAGTCGAAAGCGAAGTGAAGTGAGCTCTGAAGCGACCAATATTATACTAGTGATTGCCACACTCAACAAAATGTTAATCTAGTTTTATCGGTTTTATTTTTTTGACACAATTGTTGAGTTTTTGGCACAGAATTTTAGCTAATATGATGTTTAAATTAAAATTTCTTAGTTTAAGGAATTTGAGGTAGCTAATAAGTAGAAAAACAGAAAACTTTAAATACGTGTCATGAATATCTAAGCTTCCATTACGAAAAAAAAAAGAAATGTCAGTGTCAGAGTGTCAGACAGACGATATTTTGTTTTGATAATGCGTTGCGCTTTGTTTGATTTGATCGTTCAGTGCCGAAAATAATTTTGAATGAAGTAAGTTTATATTTGTGGTTGTGTAGTTTAAAAATGATATAAGTTAAAATAGTATTTATTTTGTTTTTTAATCCAACAATAACGTTCCAGTCTAAATGAAACACGTTCCTCTCACCCATCGTCGGCTCAGGTTGAAACTCTGGTAGAGTTTATGGAAAGACACCCTGGCATGGCGAAAGGTTTCTTGAGAACTCAAAATGCCAGAGAGCGAAGTCGACGCCAGTGGAACTAGCCGTGCGCCTAAATAGTATAGGTGGCACAAAACAGTGGACCAAGGTAAGCATCGCTTATTTTTACTGCATGTTAGTTAGAACCACTTAACATTCCTCAAAGCAAACCACTTAAAATGTGTGACGAATCTTGGTTTAAAGTGTGTTCCTGGGTTTCATAAATTTTATCTTATTGTTAATTTTACTCAATCAATGTCTATTAATAATAAGAAAATGGAGTTTTTTTTAATATACTTTCAAAAATACATGTTTATAACAGAATTGTATTATAATTTATTTAATTATAAATTGTCTGATTGTAGTATTGGACTGACAAAAAAGTGCCATAAAAAGAAAAGTAGCAGTGAGTTCTGCTGCTAGGTGTAAGACTGGTGGTGGGGTGGAGGATGTGGTGGAGCTATCAGAGCTTGGAAGAAAGTGTTGTTGCTTTGTGTGGTGGTGAAAGTTTTTCATCAGGAGATGCACATTTAGGCATACAGGCATATCCGGTAAGAAATTTAGAAATGCAATAGGTACTAGCTTTTTTGCATCAATCCTGCCTGGCTGGTAGTGGCCAAGAATTGTGCAATCTGTCTGTTGAAAATACATCCTACTAATATTATAAATGTGAAAGTTTGTGAGTATGTATGTTTGTTACTTCTTCACGCTCAAACGGCTGGACCGATTTGGATGAAATTTGGTATGTAGATAGCTTATAGCCTAGATTAACATATAGGCTACCTTTTATTCCGGTCTAGGCGGGTAAAACCGCGGGGCGCAGCTAGTATAATATAAAGTGTATTTTTATTTGAATTATTTGGCAAATTCATTAATTATTATTATTACCTGTTTCAGGAAAATGATACTCCATCTCCATCACATGAAGTGCAACAAATACAAGATGCTGATAGTGACAATGTATGATATTTAAATTTAATTCATAATTGTATGTGATTAATGAATGATATCTAGCATTTATGTGTTTAAATGTGTTCTATCATAGAACACACTCCTCCAGATCCCCATATATATCATCCTAGCCTGTCCTCTCCCACACACTGTCACTTTCACACACACCCACACCTTCTCCTTCGCTCCGCGGTGCCACCCAAGTAGCCTCCCCAGTGATTTGTCGTCGAACTGCTGCTTCGTCATGGAAGTGACCAATAATGAAACAACTTTAACTACTATTAGGTTCCCCATCTATGAAACCAGCGTTTGCACGGAGAATTTTAAAGAGGTTGCATTTTTCATACTAACATTTTCTTAATTTTTTTAACAATTTTGAACACTAATGTTTTAAAACTTTTATGCAATTGTTTAAAAACTATGATAATGTATGCCACTTAGATTAAGCAAAAAAAATAAGTTTTGGCTAACTTAAAACAAATTTGCTAACAAAAAGAAGAGTAATTTTTAAGGTATTATTTTTTTGTTTTTATAACTATAAGTATTAAGGTTGTTTTTGCTATTGGCAGTTCTTTTTTTTTAAAACGTTGCTAACACTAGGTATTACTCCTGTATTGTGGGTGCGTTCACAAACATATATACTCACATACACAAGACACCTAGACCCGGAACAAATATCAGCAGGTCATACAAATATTTGTTCCGTGCGGGAATCGAACCCGCGACACGCAGCGCAGCAGCCGAACGCTCAACCACTGCGCCAACCGTGTCGACAAAGTTGTCTATGACGGTCATTATTCGATATATAATATCAAGCAATTGATGAATATTTTAATTCATAGAAGTGACGAGGTTCTCTATTTGTTAGATAAAAAAGCCAATTTCATAGGTGGGAACCCAATATTATGTGGTTTTGCTCATGCTCGATGATGAACTGTTTTTTTTTTGTGGTTGGGAAATCATCCAATAACATCTCTCGCTCTAGGGTGGAGCAGGAGGGCGTGTCAGACTCTTACTGACTAAAACCCACCCCTGTTGCTTCCCTGCCATGAATACCCAGGGGCGCGGTAACTCTGTTTCGAATTTATCCACAACCCCTGGGCAAGCATCGGCCATGACGAGCCCCGTCATTATTGCTGACAACTCTTTGAGGCGCTCGTGGAACACTACGCGCCGTCGACTCTCGGGCCTGGTGCTGATCGGACGGCGAGCTACCCATTACCCGCCGTCCGCAGGCCCGGGTATGATGAACTCAGTTCATAAATATATATATCTGAGTTCATTTGTACTTTTATATAAGTATTTGATTTAGAAAAAAAATTGAGATTAAAGAACCTTCATGTAATTTTATGTAAATATTTATCTTTTTAGCAACGCCAATTGCATCCCTCTCTCACCGCCCCAGGACAAATATGGCTCGTGCTAGTCGAGGTGCTGGTTGCGTGTGTAAATACAAAATAAAAATAACTATCAAAACATCATTTTTCAAACGAATGATAACGAAAAGCCGCTATTTAAGATTTTTTTATTTACGCATCATAGTCATCGGTGTTCTTTTTTCAGCATCACGTCACAAGTCTAGGACAGTTGCTGCTCCTCCACCAACACAACGGCGAACGGAATTCTCCACCACTCCTGAGAGATTCCTGAGGGTGGAAGAACACCAGCTGGAGATACAACGACTAAATGCACAAATCCTGCAGTCCTTTCTGGAAAGGAGTGCAGAGAGAGACAGTATTTTAGCTGAAGCTGTGGCTGCAGTGGGGAAAGGGATGCAAGCATTGTCAGAGGCTAAGAATAGAGATAGGGTGTAGTAATTTAAGTTAATATACTTAATGTATATATATATATAAAACAAAGTCGGATTTGTTACAACACATATAACTCAAGAACTGCTGGACCGATTTTCATGGTTTTTGATTTGTTGGATTTGTCTCCGCCCCGAATAGCAGAATAACTTTTAAAATGTAGCTGTTGTGGTACTGGTAGTTTCTGTATACTTACTTTACGTGGCATTGCAACACATACAGCTAGTATATAATAAATAAAACACTAAAACGGATATCAAAGCAGTTTTATTGAATGTATTATTTTGTCCATTGATTATTAGTTTTGATTTTATACATTTCCCAATGTGCCAAAAATAGAAATTTATTGAATCTACAACCATTTCTCATATTGGGAGGGCTCTCCAAGAGAGAAATGGCGAAATAAGACTTAAAAACGGTGCACAGTACGCAATGTCAATTTCAACCGCGAGGCCAACTCATAAAATTTGATTAAAGTTTGCCAGGAATTAGTGGTAATTTGTTACTATATATACCTCCATTCCTGAATTTGTTGCAAAAAAAAAAACTAAGACACTATGATCATTAATAGTTGGCCGCTAGAACCGCCACTTGCCGTACCTACCTAGTCATCGCCTGTAATTAATTACACAGAAACTAAATAATGCAGATAGGCGAATGATACATCAAAATATCGGTCTTAATTTGTTGTTCTAATTGTTGCAAAAATAAAAAACGTAAATAAACAAAAAGTTATGCAATTTTTAGTTTCCAGGAATACAATTGTGTTTATTCATAACAAAAAGTTATTATATTTATATGATAATTAATTATGACGTGAACGCCATAGCCTATTTACTAAGTTTCGTTTATGTAATTGCCCAATAGCTAAATCGGCGTTAAATGGCAAATCCCTAGTTTGCCTCCTTTGAACTTCAACAATTGTTTGGAGATCTTCTAGTCTCTCTTCTTCTGAAATTGTGAATGCCTGCGCGATTGCACATGTTGTGCTAAACACAACATGCAATAACTATTTTTGCAACTATGTCTGCATGATAATTGAGCACTCTGTGTACTAACAAGCACCTAAATCGTCCTTCTAGGAGACCAATGTTCTCTCTACTGAATTGCGAGCAGTTAAGTGGCGGTCATTGTAGAAAGCTTCTGGGGAATTATCTTCAGCACCACTAATTGGCGTCATAAGGTAGGCATATCCTGAATCACCTGAAAAAAATTAATAAGTATCAAATAATTATGTGGTTTTTATAAATAACTAAGTAACTACTTCTTCACCAGCATTTGTTAATGCCTCGTGGGCTTTTATACCACCATAGTTAAAAATGAAGCTATCATGAGTAGCTCCACCATATGTTGCTTAAAACATATTAAGTGAATAGAAAAAAGAAATAATAAGTAGACTAATTGAATACCTAATAGTAATAGATTACAACATTGAAATCCATTTTACCAATTGCACATTTCTTGCATGGTAACCGGTTTTTTCAATGCCACCAGAGTGCCATCGACACATCCATGAGCTGCTGGAAAGCCAAACTTTTTGTAGAACCTTCAATTTAAAGTAACCACTAACATTATTAACTATCACAAAAATATAAAAATCAAAGAACAGTCACTTTAATTATAGGTACCTACTAACCTTTCTTTTAATATTTGTCTTTCTTGTATATTTTTAGGGAACCTTATATATTTTTTTACTATTGCCGGATTACTAAGAGCTTCCACTACTTCATTTATGCAACGAGATGCTGATGGTTGTGATAAATATGTCCTTATATTTTCTTTTATTATTTTCTGATAACAGCCAAGAATGACAAGGTGCATAATATCTGTGAAACAATAAAAAAATTAAGTAAGCTAGATCTAGTCAAAACAAAATAGGGACCAATATGGGTATTACATGTGTATTAATAATAATACCAAGTACCTACCTACCTGTATTATAACTATATTAAATAAGGGTCCTTAAACTAACATGAAAACAGCTAACAGGGAAACAACATAAAGGGAATACTCCTTATTATGAAGTGTTTTCATGAGTTATGCGATAAATTATGTTGGTGTGCTTGGTTACAAATCTATCAGCTATAAACTGTGTAAATACTAACAAAAGTATAACTATAAACTTACTAAAATGAAGCACTTACTTTTACACGAGTTGAAAGTCCTTTGCCTCGACGTTTTGTGGGCTTTATCAGAGGCAGTAACTCATACTCTAGTTGGTTCTTTTGACAATCTATACACGCTCACATAGTCGTCATCTCGGGTTAATAAAGATAAACTTCGAATTTGGTTAGATTGGCGACGCTTTTCTAGTTTATCCAAAGTATGAGCCTCTTCTAATAAATATATAAACAAAAACATTCTTGCCATCGTATTCACTTTACAAAATTAAATAGTTATTGTACTAAATATTAACACTGTGACATATAAATATTATTTTAACACTATTTTTATAGGATTTCTTATATTTTCACTCGTAAAATAGATACTTATAAATTGACACTTTGAATCGGGATCGAGATCGAAGGGAGCGTCGAAGTGACGGCGGAATTACCTTACTGAATACCACTTCTTACGTCATCCCATACTTGATCTGTCAAAATCTCCCTGTGAATTTAGTTCAACTCGCTGACACACTCGCAAGGGCAGCGCTAGTGTAGAGTCGAGTTATCAACCGAGTTTTTAGAATGCCAATCAAGAAACTCACAGCGGATTCAGACTCGAAGTTTCGAATGTGCTCTTACAGAATCACACTACTGTTGCGTGTTTGTAATCGGATACAAAATAAATTTGGAGAAATTTGGGTTCATTTTCTGGCAGCAAAGATCCAATAAGGTGATAAACTTGACCTTGTACTTTGAAGGTTGGCATGAACGGTCCTTCCGTTATTTGTTTTGCCCCAAAGGAAGTCATTTGGAAAGCACTGTTATATAAACGAATATTATCCAAAAAACGGTTCGACTGGGGATGATCGCCATTCAGGAGACTTTTAAGTAAGTGTGGTGGATCTTGGAAATTTGGAAGAACAATTTTTCCATTTGAGCAGCACATTCCATCTGTCTCTTTCCTCCATTTCAAAGCATGACAAAAATTACAAATTTCTCTCATGTCACCCACGAAAGTAAAGCCAGCATAATTAATTCTAGACGAATATGTGAACCCTGATTTTTCCCTATTGTCCCAAGGTAATAAAATATTTGCATCGTCATTTTCCATGGACTCATCAGCTCCGCTATTTGTTTCTCTATTCATATGGTATCGAGCTCGTTCTATTTCTAGGCGAGATTGACGTTGTTCTGCTGTTTCTGCTCGTCTTAGTTCATCTATTCTTTCCCTTTCAGATGCAAGATAACTTTCATTGTTTCTTTGTACACCTACATAGTTATGTCTAGCTATTTGTAATCGTTCTTCTCTTTGGGAGAGAGATTCAGACTCGCGCGAGAGAGCGTGTCGCTCTCGGTCAGATGACAGACGTGCTTGGCGTTCCTCGATACTCTCTTGAGAACGCAAAGTCGCGGTCCGAGTTCTTTGCGAACTTAAGCGCGACTCCCTTTCTGTGAAAGTCTCTGACTCGCGTGAGAGAGACTGGCGCTCCCGATCAGCAGACAGCCGAACTTCGCGTTCCTGGATATTCTCTTGAGAACGCAAAGTCGCGGTCCGAGTTCTTTGCGAACTTAAGCGCGACTCCCTTTCTGTGAAAGTCTCTGACTCGCGTGAGAGAGACTGGCGCTCCCGATCAGCAGACAGCCGAACTTCGCGTTCCTGGATATTCTCTTGAGAACGCAAAGTCGCGGTCCGAGTTCTTTGCGAACTTAAGCGCGACTCCCTTTCTGTGAATGTCTCTGACTCACGTGAGAGAGAGTGGCGCTCCCGATCAGCAGACAGCCGGTCTTCGCGTTCCTGGATACTCTCTTGAGACCGCAAAGTCGCGGTCCGTGTTCTTTGTGAACTTAAACGTGACTCCCTTTCGGTGAACGTTTCCGATTCACGTGAAAGAGCGATGTGCTCTCGGTTAGCAGATAACCGTGCTTCACGATCTTCTTCCGATTCCTGAGACCTACAAAGTCTCATCCTTTTCGCATTTCGGCTACGCAGCGAAAGGTTAGTTTTTTTTCTTTGAGGCATTTTCAAGGAAAATTAAAGCAATAAACAAAACTAACAACACTTATGACTGAATAGCCTACAAACTTAAAAGATCGGTGCGTCGAACAGTCTAGTGTGACAACGTATCGTCTGTTCGTGGTCGTGACTCAACGAATTGGCAACACTAACTTACTGTATAACGATTGGCACTATTGGATTCAAACTACGAAGTAAATCAAATACAATCTTTACTTCGTACTTCAAACCAATGACCAAAGTTGACCAAACGAAACCAATAAGATAAGCAAATACTTTTTTTTCGACCAATTTAGAAAATCGATAAACCAACAACCAAAGAACTTTTACGACACACGCAAGAACTTTTAAGACACCTAACGAAACCCAATTTGCCTAGTAAACACGGTGGACGTCATCCTCGCGCGGAAAATCTTAACACCGCGATTCAGAAAATGACGTCATTTGCACAACGCCATCTATCGGATTTAGATTTCAACTATCAACATTAGTTCTATTTTTAGTCTTAAGATGTCGTTGCAAGTACTATACTTAATTGCGTAACGTAATATTTTACTTCTTGAACTCACTAAATTAATCATATCTTTTGATAGAGTGAACCGATTTCGATGAAACAAAAACTAAGTTAATCCTCAAGTTGCGTATAATTTTTGTATATAAACATTGTCAGCATTGAATTCGTAGATTTTACGTGATGTGCGCACAAACAAACAGACAAACAGACAAAAATTTCAAAAATGATGGAAATGGGTTCTGTTACTTATCTTTTCACACGCTGGCTATTTTTTGTTTCAATTTCTTCAATGTACAAAAATGACTTTTCTACAGATTTATTATATGTATAGATTTTAATACGTATCATCAAAAATTACTTATATATAATTTAACTACAAGTTACAATAATGGATACATATTTAATGTAGTGTGTAGTCATTGAACCTTACTGGTAAACATCTTGATCTTACAGGTCTAGTGCTATGACTTTGAGGTGGAATTGGCTCAGCTGGATCAAGGTTAACATCTGAATTTGGAATCAAATTATTATCAAGAATTAGTTCACAACCATAATCAGTATTATTATACATATCAGATTTATTTTTATTTGCATCAGTATTTTCAAAATTATCTACTAAACCAGTTTTCTTCTTTTCTTTATTTTTGTTTGTAATATCCTCATTTTCCTTTAATACCCCTTTATATGGTTTTATATGTGTTAAGTTTCGCCTATATATTACCCCATCTACATTCACTTTATATGACCTTTCATTAACTTTTTCTACAATAAATCCTAATTTCCATGTGTTTGTGTATTCGGGACTTATTTGCACCGCCACATTCTGACCGATATTTAAAGAGAAGGGTTGTTTACATTTTTTATCATAGTAATATTTACTTTTGTCTCTTTTAGCCTTGATTCTTTTTGGAATGTCAGTCATCAATACAGGAATGAGTTGCTCTGATACATTTGGTATTAAAGTTCTAGTTTTTCTAGATAGAAATTTTTGTGCAGGACTACAATCATCTCCACCACTTGGTACATTCCTCTGGTGTAACAGAGATATCCAAAAATCCTCCCCGGCCTCATGTGATTTAAGAATGAGTTTTTTTGCAGATTTTACTGTAGCTTCAGCAATTCCATTAGACTGAGGATAATGTGGCGAGGAAGTTACATGAATAAAATCCCATTCTTCAGCAAAAAGAGCAAATTCTCTGTTTACAAAATTAGTAGCTCCATCGGTACATATTTTTTGTGGTATACCATATCTTGCAAAATTCTTTTTACATATATTAATAACTTCACTAGAAGACAAATTTTTTAGTTTATCAATTTCATAAAAGTTTGAGTAATGGTCAGCAGTAATAAGGAAATTGAGAGACTGTGAATTTAGTTTTACATTGAACACATCCATAGAGATATACTGAAAGGGATACATTGGTATTTCATGAGATAACATTGGGAATCTAGTTAGGGATGGGGAATATTTTATACAAATTTTACATTTTTCTACAAAGTTTTTTATATCTTCAGACATGCCTGGCCAAAACATATTTTGCTTAGCTAATTTAATTGAACTAGCAACACCACTGTGACATTTATGAATTTTTGGTAACATGTAGTTTCTCATGCACCTGGGAATTAAAATCTGATCATTTCTAAATATCATGTCTTCCTGAATAGACAGATCAGAGGCAAATTTATAAAACCATCTGAGATTTTCAGGCATATCTGAAATATAATCTGGAAATCCTTTTACAATATATTTTTTGAGCTCTTGACACTCTGTATCATTCTCCATTTCTTTCTTTATGCTTTCTATTATCTTGCTTGAGACCTTCAGATATTTTGCTGAAGAATGTTTACTAATAATCTCAAAAATTTGTTTAGCATTATTAAAAGAATTAGAGTCATCCTGTATTGGAGTAGGGGTTCTGGAAAGTTCATCTGCTACAAAGTTGTTTTTTCCACATATATACTCTATTTTTAAATCATATCTTTGAAGGATCATTAACATAAGTTGCAATCTTTTTGGAGCTTCTACTAGTGGTTTCTTAAAAATATTTATCAAAGGTTTATGATCTGTTTTTATAATGGTATTAGTATTTGCAGTTATATATTGACTGAATCTTGAACAAGCGAAAACCACAGCTAGCATTTCTTTTTCAATTTGGGCATACCTTTTTTCTGTACTGGTTAATGTTCTAGAAGCAAAAGCTACAACCTCATTATTTTGATAAAGAGCTGCTCCAAGCCCCATGCTGCTGGCATCGCATTCTACTATTAAAGGTTTATTCATGTCATAATACTTAAGGGTTGGTAGACTGCTTAAAGAAGATATAATCTCATCAAATTCTAACTGTTCCTTTTCTGTCCATTGCCATATAGCATTTTTCTTTGTTAACTCTCGTAAAGAAGTGACTTTTAAACTTAAGTTTTTAATAAACTTACTCAGGTATGTTACCATTCCTAGTAGTCTTAATACATCCTTGGAGTTTGTAGGTATTGCTATATTCTTGATAGCTGTGATTTTCTCTTTATCAACCTTCAAGCCAGTATCAGTCAACACATGGCCATAAAATTTCACTGATTTCTGTAATAAATTTAATTTATCTTTATTAAGCTTGCAATTATTTTCTCTGAGTCTTATTAAAAGGTTTTCTAAGTTAATGTTATGGTTTTTTACTGCATCCTCGGTTGTATCACCTACCCCATATATTAAAATATCATCAGCCATTACTTCAATACCCTTAAGACCATGTAAGGTTGATAATAGCTTTTGTTGGAAGATTTCTGGCGCAGAAGAAATACCAAAGGGGAGCCTTAACCACCTATATCTACCAAATGGCGTCCAAAAGGTAGTAAGCTTACTACTCCTTTCATTTAGCCTTAGGTACATGCCAAAATCCTTTTAATGCATCCACTGTGCTAAAAACTTTAGCTTTTCCAAGTTCTGGCAAAACTTCTTCCAGCGTTGTAAATTGAAAATGTGGTCTTTTGAGAGCCTTATTCAATGGGATAGGGTCTAAGCAGATACGGAACTTTTTGCCTTTACGAACAATTAATATATTATTAACCCAATCAGTATGAGACTCCTCTTTAACAATAATATTATCTTTTACTAACCTGTCCAGTTCGTCTTTAAGAGGTGCTCGGAGAGCCATAGGTACACGACGTGCTGGCTGAATGCGAGGTGGAACATTTTCATCAATTTCCAGATCAACAATTCCTGGTAACTCGCCATAACCTTCAAAAACATCTGAGTACTTGTGTATAATATTTTGTGCTTCCGTGGCACTGCCATTGCCCACTGATACCGCATTACAGTATTTTATTAATCCTAGGGCAACACAAGCAAATTCTGATAATAGAGGTTGATGACTGACATTCACAACATGAAACTGAATAACAAACTTTTTATCTTTATGTATACATTCAACATCAGTTACACCTAATGTTTCTATGTCTGTTTCATTAAAACATTTCAATTTTAGATCAGTAGGACGCAAATGTTTCAAGCAGACTTTTTTACAAAGTTTTTTGTATTGTTCAGCACCTATGACACAAACATGAGCTCCAGTATCCATTGTACAGTAGACATTCAACCAGTTGTTATTAAACTTCAAGTAGAGTTCCACTTCTTTGTGACCGGATTTTCGATTTGTCCTGATCTTAGATATGTATATACTGTTATCACTGATTTCTTCCTCGGAGTCTTCTGTATGCATCTCTTTTACCATTTTTGTCTTTTTACACACTTTCTTGGAATGATTCCTACCTTGGCAATTTTCACATCTTTTTCCCCAAGCAGGACAAATTTTCTTATTGAATACATGCTTCTCACCACAAAATTTGCACAGTAGTGGTTTGCTGTCAACTTTGGTCTGCTTTTTGTCAAGTTTGTGAATCTTTGCAAAAACTTGTTCGGAACACAAATTCTGAAGTTGTTCAGTTGTTGCTTCAGCCGATTTACAAATCTTAATAGTTTGGGTAAGATCCAGTTGATCTATCCGTAATAATTCTTTTTTAATTTCCGGATTTCTAATGCCCACCACAATTCTGTCTCGTAGCACTTCATCAGTTATGTTGCTGTATTCGCAAGTTTTAATTAATTTTCTTAACTCCAGTATATAGGTATCTATGTCTTCACCTTCTGTTTGTGATCTTTGGTTGAACATGTATCGGCTATAGATGACGTTATGTTTCTTCCTTAATTTTTCTTCAAGCTTCTCAAATATTTTAGCTTCACTTTTCATGTCTTCATCTTCTAGGCCAAAGTGCATGTATTTCTTCATGGCAGCATGACCTATAGCATTAATAAGAAGTGTAGGTCTTTGTTCTTCCTTCAGACCTGTGGCTGTAGCATAATTTATCCACGTGGTCTTGAAGAAATCTAAAGCTTCTCCCGGATCCCCCGAATCTACATCGAGAGGCGGCGGCCATGGAATGTGTATACGCGATTTTTCCCGAGTCCCTTGCATTTGCAATTGTGTTTGCATGAGTTTGAGAAGTTCACATTGCTTTTCAATAATTTCAGTCAACTCTGCCATTTCTCTGGTAGCCATTTCGTTTTACCACCACGCCGTACTGTAACGACGCTAGGAATCTTTTCAAGTCTCTTGATATCTTTACGAGTTTTAACCTTGCTGTGCATTACTTTATTTCTGACACCATGTTAATAAAAGATTAATTGTTAGTTCTTATTTATTCTTAAGCACAAACATTATAACACGCAAAGAGTATAATGATGATAACACGTCTTACACCTTGGCTCGCTAATCCTAAAAAGGAAGGGAGGTCCTAGACCACAGATTATATAGACTGCTTTTAATCACAGATTAATAAACAGATAATTACAACACAGAACACTATATATATATTTTTTTTGACTCTTACTGACTAAAACCCACCCCTGTTTCTTCCCTGCCTACTCAGGCAACGTGCAATTTGTTGACCAATGAGCACATTATGTGTGTGTGAACTGAGGGACCACACTGGTATTTCGCAAATAAAATCGTAGGATTTAGTAACAGACTTAAAACAATTGTAGAACAAATCTGGGAATTTGTAGTCAAATATATTAAAAACTACAGTCCCTAAAGTGCGGTCCCTCAGTCCTCACAGACCATCAGCCAGATCTCGGAAAGTATCTGAAAACATAAGGTATTGTGACTACGGATATTTAGTAAAGAATTTGTAAAGATATTTACTAAAAACAGACCACAGAGCATCAAAGATAAAAAAAATATATAACGACTAAACTGTGGTCCCTCATTCCACACAAGAACGATAAATATTTTAGTGAATATTGCCGAATCTAATTAATAAAATCTTTCTTTTTCTACATATAGTTTTAGTAAAAGACTTAAGACATTTCGTAAAAAGAAATGGAAAAAAAAATTGGTTGCCTGTAAAGTCGGCGAAAGTTTTACGTGACAACGACTTTGAGTGGTAAAATAATTTTAATGTGAATATTCATTCGTATAGTAGGAAGAAGGATGAAATAATAGTAACAATTTAAAACATTTATTTATACAAAGAATTATATTTAAAACATTAATTTATACAAAGAATCTCGCACTGAATTTCATATTAACAAAATTTTATTTTTACCTTTACACATACATACGTATTTATATACAAATACTCTCTCTCGCTCTGTCTCTCTCGCTCTTAGGCGGGCTAACTGTGCTCGAGTGGAAGGGACGCGTGCCTTTCACTTTTTATGTCTGTCTCTCTCGCTCTTAGGCGGGCTAACCATGCCCGAGTGGAGGGGACGCGTGCCTCTCACTCGCTCTCATTGTGAGCGCATAACGTGAGCGGAGCGTAACGCAGTTTCTTGAAGTGTCACCCGGCAAACCAATTTATAAGACGTTGTCACGTCAAAAATATCGACACAATTAGAAGATAGCGATTATTAAAACTGGTCCCTCAATCCTCACCTCCACTGACTTATGTGCATGTACAAGGTGCTAAACGAGAGGCATAACAGAAAGTCTAGTGTACTTAACTTTTAGTACAAAGTTTCTACTAAATAATAGGTATATAAAATTATGTATTTCTTACCTCTTAGCTGAGATAATATTATTTTTTTAATCCTATGCAAATAGAGTAGTGTGACCACACAATGAAACAAAATGTAGACAGTACTATTATACTTCATTTATTATAGCATTGGACAAAATGAAAACAAGGTTGTACTTACAGTTAATTTAATATATTGTTTATATATTTAAATTAAACAGAGTATGTTCATTAATAAAAAAGTAGATTACAAAATTAACAAATCATCGTTGGTGCCCATCTTCAAGAACAAAGGTGATGTGCTGGAGTGCAACAACTATAGAGGAATAAAGCTAATGTCACATAGTATGAAAGCATGGGAAAAAGTTATTGAAAAGCGGCTGAGAGAAGAGAGTGAAATCTCACAAAACCAGTTCGGTTTTATGCCTGGTCGGGGTACAACGGATGCCATTTTCGCTATTCGCCAGCTGTGCGAAAAATACAGAGCTGTGCATAAAAACTTGCACATGGTGTTCATTGACCTCGAAAAGTCATATGACCGGGTGCCTCGAGAGGTTTTGTGGTGGGCCCTTAAGGAGAAAGGTGTGCCTGGGAAGTGTGTGCAGTTGATCAGAGCGATGTACAGTCGATGCAGTACCTAATTCCGGTCTGCAGTGCGCACTACTAACAGTTTCAGTGTAGCGGTCGGTTTGCACCAGGGGTCGGCTCTCAGCCCTTAACTGAAGAGGTAAGGGCTGAGAGATATAATTGATGATGAACTTCCTGATGATAATGGACGCTCTGACGTCGGACATCCAGGAAGAGACTTCCTGGTGTATGCTGTTTGCTGATGACATTGTGCTGGTTGCCGAAAGCGGCTCAGAGGTCCAGAGCAGATTGGAGACGTGGTGGCAAAGACTGGGGCCTGAAATTGAGCAGAACCAAAACGGAATATCTGTTCTGCGATTTCGGCGGTCTCTCCAGTCCTATGCCTGTAGCTCTCAACGGAACGCCTATACCGATCTGCTCCGATTTTCGGTACCTCGGGTCGCTTGTTCAGGGGGATGGCGATATAGACCGAGACGTAACGCACAGGATCAACTCAGGATAGATGAAATGGCGTCAGGTCACTGGAACAACTTGCGACCGACGGATGCCCCTTAAGTTAAAGGAGAAAATCTATAAGTCCGTGATTAGACCTATCGTACTGTATGGGTCAGAAGGTTGGGCTGTGAAAAAGACGGATGAAAAAAGACTGCATGTGGCGGAGAGGAGAATGTTGAAATGGATGTGTGGAGTAACGAGAATGGATAAAGTGAGAAATGAGTAGGTACATTAGAGGTAGTTTAAAAGTGGCGCCAGTCACAGAAAAGTTGAAAGGGAACCGCTTATCTTGGTATGGTCATGTAAAGAGGAGGGATAAAACACATGTAACTAAAAGAGTGTAAAGAAAATATTTCTTCCACCGGCTAGCGTCAGAGATACTTTTGGCCTGAGACCCTGTTACCTATCTTTGGGTTTTGTACATGAGGTATGTAGGCAGTAAATAAGAGTCCTTAGATTTGGTCTTCACATATATCACGTTTATTTATAACACTGCATCACACAAGAGAGCACTCCGTTCACAGAAAATTGTATGTTTAACCTACAATTCATGTTGAAACACTTTTACCCATCTTTTGAAGATTATAGGTCCAGTTCAGAGATCCTCAAACGGCATCTACGCCATGGTCATCTAATCGTGGGCATCTCTCGACACGTGGGTGCTTGTGTACGGAACCATCCTATGATCCGACCATTTTATTAGGTTTTTGCATAGTTATTAAATAAATCTAACGTAGGAACCCTGCCAACAAATAGAAAGACTTGATCAGACTCCTGAATGCCACGCGCTCAAGACTTAGCATCAGCACAGAAAAAAAACCCAAAAAGACTACTTACATCGTCCTACATCCGAATGCTTAATGCATTTGAACTTAACTCTGGTTCCAGCTACCTTTCGAGACATCATTAAATGTTTTTAAGAACTTATCCAATAAATAAAGTTTAAAGTGGCAGACTCGCTCCAGATCAACTTGGAAAAAGAAACGTCAAACGACAATCTGTCATCTGTCAACTCGCAAAACAACGCTTCATTCCACGAAACTAAATTTATTCTATTTTTAGGTGTTACAAGAGGTATGAATATAAATGTGAATGGATGGAGAGGAAGAGGGAGTCCAAAGAAAGGATGGATGGATTGTGTGAAGAGTGATATGAAAGAAAAGGGAGTTAGTGATAGCGTGACGGCTGACAGGACAGAATGGAAGAAAAAAAACGTGTTGCGCCGACCTCAAGTAATATGGGATAAGGGCAGGAAGAGACAAAATTAACAAATCACCTATACTTACAATAATTTTGAAATATTGATAGCAAAGAAACGCTCGTTCTTAAAACAGTTATATCGGTACTTAGAGGAAGTTTACGTAGTTCCAGTTTTTTTTTTGTTTTTGCTACTCGTATTATAAATAACCAAGTTGATTAGAACGTAACTTTGTAATCTACTTTTTATTAAATACACGTACGCCATGTAATAAAACATTAAATTAACCGTAAGTACAACCTTGTTTTCATTTCATCCAATGCTATAATAAATGAAGTATAATAGTACTGTCTACATTTTGTTTCATTGTGTGGTCACACTACTCTGTCTATTTGCATAGGATTAAAAAAATAATATTATCTCAGCTAAGAGGGAAGAAATACATAATTTTATGTACCTATTATTTAGTAGAAAATTAGTAAGTACTAAAAGTTAAGTACACTAGACTTTCTGTTATGCCTCTCGTCTAGCAGCTAGTACATGCACATATGTCAGTGGAGGTGAGGATTGAGGGACCAGTTTTAATAATCACTATCTTCTAATTGTGTCCATATTTTTTTTCCATTTCTTTTTACAAAATGTCTCAAGTCTTTTACTAAAACTATATGTAGGAGAAGAAAGATTTTATTTATTAGATTCGGTAATATTCACTAAAATATTTATCTTTCTTGTGTGGAATGAGGCACCACAGTTTAGTCGTTATATATTTTTTTATCTTTGATGCTCTGTGGTCTGTTTTTAGTAAATATCTTTACAAATCTTTACTAAATATCCGTAGTCACAATACCTTAATTTTTCAGATACTTTTCGAGATCTGGCTGATGGTCTGTGAGGACTGAGGGACCGCACTTTAGGGGCTGTAGTTTTTAATATATTTGACTACAAATTCCCAGATTTGTTTTAAAATTGTTTTAAGTCTACTAATAAATCCTACGATTTTTTTTTTGCGAAATACCAGTGTGGTCCCTCAGTACACACACACATAGCACATTGGCCTTACTTCGATCCATTTTGATAGTGCATCGCACAAAACCAACCATTGTTTGCCTTGAAATGGTCCCGCAAAGTCGATGTGTATTCTCTCCCATACGTTGTTAGGAATAGACCACGAAAATACTGGCAGTTCTGGGTTGTTCGGTCGGTTCTCTTGACATCCGCGACATGTTTTGACATAGTTATCGATATCTTCTTCAATGGATGGCCACCATACATAAAAACGCACAAGTGCTCTCATAGCGGATATGCCTGGATGCCCTCTGTGTAGGTATTTGAGTGTTTGTTTCCTCGTAGTTGATGGTGATTCTACCTTGCCACATTAGAATCTTGTTTTCTACAGATAGCTCATTGCGTTTCTTGAAAAATGCTTTGATAGCAATGTCGTCAAATCTGTAAGGACTCCAATTTGTTTCTACACAATGTATAACTCTTGTTAATGTCGTATCTCGTTTTGTGTGACTTGATCGTTTCTTCATTCAAAGCAAGATCATCAAGTTTTGTATTTTGTATGCTTTGTGTTATTTTATGGACAGAACACTCTGTCTTTGATGGTTGTTCATTAGGATTTGGCATCCTTGATAACGAATCAACGCAGCTTCGTCTTGTTGGCCGGCTTCACCGGCCAGCCTCAGCCGCGGTGTCGAGCGTTCCAACCACCTGCTCCTCAACTCGCGGGCCGCCTCGCCCCTCCGCGCCTACGCGATTCTAAATTACACTCTAGGGGTAGGGCAGACAAGACTGCGTGGAGTCGGATTTACAGCGATTCGTTTCTGTCCCTAGAACCTAATTTTTAACCGACTTTCTAAAAAAGGAGGAGGTTCTATGTTCGACTGTATGTATGTTTTTTTTTAATATGTGTGTCCGCCGATTTCTCCGTCAGTTGTGGAACCGATTTTCAAAATTATTTTTTTATCCGAAAGCATATACTCCCGAGGTGGTCCCTTATAAATTTTTATCGAAATTGCTTCAGCACTTTTTGAGAAACTGAACAAAAACGAAAAATACGTATACTTAGATGACGTTATATATTCTTTCGGATAAAAAAAGAATTTTGAAAATCGGTCCACAACTGACAGAATCGGCGGACATACATACAACAAAAAAACATACGTACAGTCGAACATAGAACCTCCTCCTTTTTCGAAAGTAGGTTAATTAAAAAACTTTTCCATACATGTTTTTTGTTTCACAAGCTTAAAAAAATATGCCTCAAGTAGGACGACACAGCCGTCAACGAAAAAATTGAGTATGTTTACTCTTAATTACTTTATATGACAGAACTAGGCAAAATGCAAAAAAACACGACCCACAAAAAAGAAAACAGTCATCTGAAAATATTGACATTATAATAATAATAATAATCTGTGGCCCGGCTGTCAAGTCGAATGTCAACAAATTTTTTTCACGCCAATATTTTACAATAATTTCATTAATTTATACCCAAATAAAATGCCGATACATCCAAAAACAATAAAAAAAAAACAAGATAAGTCCTACATATACTATTTCCGGAAACAAGACGATAATATGGCGATGTAAAAACGAATGACGGACGAAGACCAAGATGATAACTAGAAGCCGGGCACAAAAGACGAACACACACCCAACATCTTCGGGTTCGTCGCTCAGCTCCGCCTCGCAGCCGCCGGGACCTACGCCAACCGTGAGTCCAGTGATTCCGGCCGCTGCAGTTGCGTCGAGCTCGAACGACGAATACACCACTCCGCCGACGACACCACCACCTGCGCGTCGACGGGGAAGAGGCCGACCACCAGCCAGCTTGGAACCTCGAGGCCCACCGGCCTCTGATGGGGTTCCCGCTGCCGGTGGAAGTGTGCAGCGCATGCGATGGACGCAAACCATTAACGAAAACGTCATGCGCTCATACTTTGGGGCTACAGAGGGGGGAATTAACCTGACTGCGTACCGTGGTCGGATGCTCTCTCTGTTTCAGGTGCTTGAGCCAGCTGTCAACGTTTCGGCCCAACGACTGTCGGATCAGGTACGGGTCATCCAGCGTAACCGTATGCTGGATGATGCCGTACTTGATAGACTACGCCTCGAATCACGGAGTAGCCGTGTCTCACCTGCTTCACCACCGGCCGCGGTGCAACTGGAACCCAGTGCCCCACTGCTACCCAACCATGTTGGTGAAGATGATGATGACGTGGCTATATCCGTGAGTACCCAATGTAACGAGAAATTGAGGAGCGCTTTGGAGGATGCGTTCCGAGAGCACCGCTCCACACCACCTGGGCTTAGACCTCGACTACCTCGTTTGCCCATGCATAAAAAAAATAAGGCGCTGGTGTGTGCTCTAGATTCGCAGCTATCAAATTGTTTTGATAGCAGCAAAGACCTTGCCGATACCCACTCGATCTTGTACTGCGCGGCTGCAGCGGCGTGTCGTGTAGCTCATGTCAAGTTCTCCAACAGTGACAGAGCTGCACGACCAGCTGTACCAGCTTGGCAGTGCAGGATCGAGCGTCGTATCGGTGAGGCTAGAGCACTCATCGGAAAGCTTATCTGCTTCAGGGAGGGCAACACTCGCCCTAGGGTGATGCGTTTTGTGAGGCGGGCGTTCTCGGGGACTGATATTAGTTCTCGAGATTATTTGACCTGCGTCACAGAGCGTATCGACTTCCTGAAGCAGAAGATCTATGCATGGGCAAACCGTATACGTCGATACAAGCGGCGAGTGGAGCGGTTCACTCAGAATCGCACTTTCCAAAGCAACGAAAGGTGGGTATATAGGGCTTGGGAGCGACCGGACCAAGGTGTGTCTGATTTGCACCTACCTGATGATGACGCCATGAGTTCATTCTGGCGCAGCATCTGGTCGGTGCCGGTCAGGCACACCGAGGGTGATTGGACTCGAGAGGTTGAGCGCGCGTGCGATCTTATACCAGAAATGGGAGCTATTACCATCAGCCCCCAAGATGTAGCTCGTGCAGTCCGTCCGTTGCCTAACTGGAAATCTCCAGGGCCGGACGGGCTGCACAATTTCTGGATAAAATGGTTTCAAAGATCGCACGCTCGCTTGGCAGCTCAGTTCCAGTCTGCCCTAGAGTCAGGGTCGCTGCCCCAGTTCCTTACGACAGGAGTAACCCACCTGCTCCATAAATCAGGTAGTACTGCGGAGCCGAAAAATTATAGGCCGATCACGTGTTTACCGACGGTCTATAAGTTCTTACGTCCATCCTGAGAGCCAAAATTAACAATCATATTGACAAAAATTGTATTTTGTCTGCCTCTCAGAATGGATGTAGGAACGGGTCCCGCGGTACTAAGGAGCTGCTCCTTATTGATGTTGCCATTAGCCAACAGGTTCGTCGTTCTCGAAGAGATCTGTCGACATGTTGGATAGATTATAAGAAGGCCTACGACTCAGTGCCACATACATGGCTCATGAGGGTGCTGGAGCTGTACAAAGTGGATGCAACTTTGCGCACCTTCCTGATGTCGTGTATGGGGCAGTGGAGGACGGTCCTTCACTATCCAGGATGTCGACAGATCCAGGAGAACAGCGAACCGATAAGGATCGAGCGTGGCATATTCCAGGGCGACAGTCTGAGTCCACTGTGGTTTTGTCTGGCCCTAAACTCTCTCAGTACTCTACTGGAGGGCTCGGGCCAAGGCTACCGGTTGAGAAGAGGTGGACAGGTCATATCACACCTCCTTTACATGGATGATCTGAAACTCTTTGCCCCCAACAACTTGCAACTGATGAAGCTACTGAAGGTAACAGAAACCTTCAGTAGCGCCATCAGGATGGAATTTGGTGTGGACAAATGTGCAGTCATGCATGTAAAGCGAGGGGAGATTATGGAATCCGTGGGAACTCAACTCTCGGATTCCATACACCTTAGATCCCTCTGCTCAACCGAAACCTACAAGTATTTGGGTATGTCGGAAGCGTTAGGCATCAGCACTGCTGACGTGAAACAGTCGTTGAGGGAGCGCTTCTTTGGCCGCCTGAATAAAGTACTAAATAGTCTTTTATCAGGCGGGAACAAGGTGCGCGCCTTCAACGGTTGGGTCATGCCGGTATTGATGTACTCTTTCGGCATACTCAAATGGACTCAGACCGAACTTGACGCCCTGGATAGGAGGGTCCGCACACTGCTGACCGCAAATCGCATGCATCACCCACGATCATCGGTGATGAGGCTGTATATCCCGCGGAAGTGTGGGGGTCGTGGCTTCTTAAACGCTAAGACCCTACACAACCGCGAGGTATGCAGCCTTAGGGAATACTTCCTCAAAGCTGACGTGGGTATGCATCGAGATGTGGGCGCTGTGGACAAGGGCCTCACCCCGCTCTCCTTGGCAAACGAGAACTGGCGCAAACCTATAGTACTGGATACTAATGACCGCACGGAAGTATGGCAGAGCAAGGAGCTTCACGGACGCTTTTACCGGGTCCTACATGGGCCCGATGTAGATCTCTTAGCGTCCGTATCCTGGCTGCGTTTTGGTGACCTCTTCGGGGAAACCGAAGGTTTTGTCTGTGCGATTATGGACGAAGTTATGATGACGAATAACTACCGGAAATACATTGTGAAGGACGGTACGGTTGACATCTGTCGGGCATGCCACCGGCCCGGGGAATCAATCCGACACATTATTTCTGGTTGTTCTCGTCTAGCTAACGGAGACTATTTGCATAGACACAACCTTGTAGCCAGGATTATCCACCAGCAACTTGCTCTTAAATACAATCTTGTGGAATCTGAAGTACCGTACTATAGGTATGAGCCCGACCCAGTTCTCGAAAATGGCAATATCACGTTATATTGGGATCGATCTATCATCACTGACAGGACTGTTGTTGCCAATAAGCCTGACATAGTGGTGATAGATCGACTAGAGCGTCGCACAATGATTGTTGATATAGCTGTCCCTCATGACGAGAACCTCGTGAAAGCTGAGAAAGATAAACAAACAAAATATCTTGATCTGGCTCGCGAGGTTGTCGACATGTGGGAGGTGGATACAGCTGTCATTGTGCCGATAGTCGTGACGGCCAATGGCTTAATAGCCAAGAGCCTCGACGAACACCTAAGGAGGCTCTCGTTAGGCGGCTGGATCAAGGGCTTGATACAGAAAGCGGTACTCCTGGACACGGCGCGTATTGTTAGGAGATTCCTTTCTCAGGAGCCCTGACCACCGGTAGCTTGGACCCTATCCCGATACCGGTGGGCTACTATTTTTTATATTTTTAAATGTTTTTATATTTTGATATTTTAATATTTAAAAATGTAAATTGTATGTATATATTATAAAATAAATGGAATAATAATATAATAATATTCCACAACTATCACACAACGCCATCTAGTCCCAAGCTAAGCAGAGCTTGTGTTATGGGTACTAGACAACTGATAAACATACTTATATATTTCTAAATACATACATATTATAGATAAATTACGCCCAGACACAGAACAAATGATCGTGCTCATTACACAAACATTTGTCCTGGGTGGGAATCGAACCCACGACCTCCGGCATAGCAGTCAGGGTCACTAACCACTAGGCCAGTCAACATTGAAATCCTTAAAAGTCTTATACTTACTAGTCGACAACACCTCACATATCCGTGAGTGTCAAGCGATGGCCGGGTCGCGTGCTTTTATTTTCAATGAAATTAAAATTTCTGACGATATTACTAAAACTACGAGTAAATGGAATACAGACGTTAATTAACATAGTTTTTTTTTAATAACAACAGTATGATAAACATTAGACCTAAATAATACCCGTAACACTTGGAAAAAAATCGGTCACTACGTTGGCTGGTGCGAAAAATGGAAGATGATTTGCATTGAAATAAGTATTTCTGCTGGAATTTATGCCAAATACACAATCAAGCTATTTAAAACCGTTCAGTACTTACCAGGCCATGATATACTTCGCGGTGCAGCCTGGCCATGATATACACGCAACGATCACTCAATTCCGCGCTCGAGACGAGACTGATTTAACGAATTCCATACTCGGCGGTGGTACGGTTTGAAGACTTCTGAGTGACTGTATGTGTTTTTCTCCTTAAACGTTGGGCAAAATAGGCATAGATTTCACATAAAATAACGGTCAAAACCGAGGCGCGGGCACGGAGATCTTATTTTGATCGCTAAAAGATATGCATCAGTTTTGGAGGGGCAGGGTTCGGGCTGCGTGGAGGGTAGGACGTTTGGTGGGGTCTCATTGTATTCATGCGAGCGTGCCATTTTAGTACGTAAAATGGTTTGGAGTTGCGAGCATCGTGGGTTTGCCGTTCGCTCGTTTTTAAAAAATGGCTATTCTGTTTCGCCACAACACAAACGCACAAGTTCAACATTGCGCGTCATGGAGACGTCCCTCACGACAGTTCAATAAGACGTTGGGTTCGTGCGTTGGAAGCCACTGGTTCCATAGCAGTACCACAGCCAACCCACGATGCTGTTCCATCCAAGCCATTTTGCGTACTAAAAAAGCACGCTCGCATGTACACAATGAGACTCCACCAAACGTCCTACCCTACCCGCAGCCCGACCCATGCCCTCCAAAACCGATGCATATCTTTTGCCCCAGCCTGTATGTTCTGATGAACTATGTGTCTTAGCCCTGGTTAAAAATATTGATTGATAAAAACTTTTTTACAAAAAAATAGAACCGACTTCCAAAAAAAGTGCAAAACAACTTTAATTTCGGAAGTCGGTGTTCCTGTTTTGTGTCTTTGTTTTTTGACACCGACTTCCGAAATTAAAGTTATTTTGCACTTTTTTTGGAAGTCGGTTCTATTTTTTTGTAAAAAAGTTTTTTATTTTTCACTTTTTGATGTTGGTTCCCCATTAAACTGTGTTAACAATTCATAGACATACGATAGCAGCAATCGCGGTTGATTTGCTGTCAATTTTTGAAGAGTTCCGTTGTCTGTCTCCGAAACCCATCAACAGATCTTTTTGAAATTTAAATGGGACCATTTCGGAATAAACCCCTTTCGAACAAAAAAAGAATTTTGCAAATCCGTCAATATATGAAGGAGTTATGCCCGAACATACATAAAAAAAAAAAAAAAAAAAATACAAACATCCGACTTGATAACCTCCTCCTTTTTCGAAGTCGGTTAAAAAGGATTCAAAATGATGAAATTTGAATACTTTTGAATACTTTCAATTCTTTTTCATGTATATAGAGATATACAGTTTACATGGGGTGCTTGATTCCCAATACTTTTCAATCAATATTTTTAATCAGGGAGAGTACGACATACATAATAATAAAATTCAATTCCTTTCAAGCACTCAAAATTGGAATAAATCCATAAACAACAACATGCACGAGCAAAAAGTTCTAACAATTCTAATAATTTCGATATAAAAACTACGTTTACTCACCAAGATCTTTTTCTATAAGCACGTGCTCTGTCGGCACTAAATATCTTACAAAATCTTATTATGTGTTAAATACCCTCAGTATTTCAAATTACGGTGAAACAGCCTTAGCAAAGTGTTACCATTTTACATCTATCTATTAAATAAATCGTGTTGATATGTCACGTTTCCAGCAAATAAATTAGAGATAAAGTCTACGATTTTTTTTCTATATTTTATTGATGAAATAAAAGGAACTTTAACAGATGGCTGAGTGACAATTAACGTTACTCTTATAAATACTATAATAATCTGTGGTGTTTATTATACTACCCAAGTAATAAGGGTTAAAAAACGCTAAGCTAGCTAAGGTTTTAAAAAAAAAACGTAATTTATGATCAAAATTTTGATAAGAACACCAATATTTGTACCGTTTTAAACGACTAAAACTTTTAATATATTTTTATTTAATGTAATATTTTGTTTTTTGATTTATACCATTTCATCATCTTTAAATTCAGGTGGCCCTTGTTTACCACAATACCCTATTCTTAATACAAGATTAGAGGTTATTGTTGTGTATTTATCTATAAAAATATCTCAATAACTATTAAGATAAATATTCTATACAGGGTGTAACGGAAAGGTGTCGTCATATTTAAGGATGATGTTCTATACCTAATACACATTAGAAAAACAATAGTAAAAATCAAATTAGACTAAACCGATTTTGTTATAGTTATTTTGTTTCATCAATCATATCAATAATTTCACTATAAAAACAAATGTGTAACATTACTAACGGTTCAAGAACGTTTTTTACGTACCTCATCTGAACTGCTGCGCGCCTGGTATGTTATGCGCCGCGCGACCAGCGCTCTCGCGTAGTAACATTGAACACCATAAAATGGTCTTACAGCACTTACAGCCAACGAAGGATGAATATGTATTTTCACATCACGCAAATCACAATTCACAAAGTAAAAATTAACACTAGTTTTACACAACGAGTTCCCGATAAATGATTGTAAAAAACGGCTTACAAAAGTTACTATTGCAACACACGGAGACCCCGAAAGATCTAATAGGTCGGTGTTTCAAACTAATAAATACCTATCATGCACTGATTTTACATCACTGATTTCGATGATCGGTCCGTATTTTGTGCACGTATTAGGTCGCAGCGGCTCAAAATGTCTTCCTTCCTGTTCAATGCATGAGTTTGCCCGCCGAAGCACTGATGCCGCCACATTTTGTAGCTTTTGTGGAGTTACAGTGGCAAAAGCGGCAAAAATGCGTGACTGCATTTCCTCACGTGTATCGCATCCGTCTGAATATGCCACGCCCTTGATGTAAACCCACAGGAAAAAGTCCTTGCGTGGGCCTGAAGTGGTACTGGTGTTGACCATCTTCATTGAGCACACGCCACGCTAGCATGTGTGGAACACCTTAAACACCACCTGCCCTGCGCGTGCTAGTCCTGGTGGCTTCTTCAATTCTGGGATCAGGCGCACTCGGCCGGCCTTCATGGCGGTTTCCGTAAAACGAGCCGGTGTGTTGCAGACGCAGCGCCATTTTCCGGAAGCATTCCTAGGTAGGAAGTACCCGACGTTGTTCCACGGGTCTGCCATCAACGAAACGTTCAGCATACAGCCGTCGAGACCTTCGAAGGCTGCCATGAGCTGCACCGACGCACAGAATCATTTCGTAATATTGCTTAAACTCATTCTCAAACACGAACGCGAAAGTAAGATATTCCACTAACAAATTGACCGAATTTGTCAAAGGCTAGATGGCAACTGAATTTTCATTACCTAATTTATTTTGAATTTTTGTACTTTTTCGGTAAATTTTCCTTGACGTTTGCCGACAAGACGAGTGTGAGCGTAAACCGCACGCCGCGGCGCGCGCGCTTTAGCACACGTACAAAACGCGTAAAAGATACCGCCTAGGGGTAGTTACTTCTATCCTGTAGCCCTGGTAATGCATGTGTTCTAAAGGTCCGTATACACTAAACGAAGAAATAAGTACCTACTGAATCCTAAGAATGTTACATTAATTTTAAAAACATTTTGTAAAATTTTATACTTGATTCATTAATCAATAGTTTTTGTTAAAGTCCATTTTATGTAACATCTGTGCATAAAACTCACATGAGTATTATTAAAAATAATTTTAAAGTTTTTTTTTAAATACAAGCTTCTATATGGGACAATTAACTAAAAAGTTAAAATATCTGGTAAGTATTTGGCGTGTAGGTACGTACCTATTTCTTAAAAGCTTAAGTACACCGATGTTCGGCGTGTGGACTGTATAATTGAAATTCGGCAAAAGTAGGAATATAAAATGACTTTATTTATAGGTTTAGGTTTTGCAAAATTAACATAACTTTCTTTAGGTGATACACATTACACATTGTAGCATAAACTTAGGTAGAGAATTTCGATCGACTGACCTGGTTTTGCCCGGGCGCGGGCTTTTTATGTGCCCCGATCAGGGGGGGTGCGCGTCCGCCATATTATTTTGTCACCGACCAATGACAGTGCGCGGTGTGACCGAGCGGCGTGAGCAGGTTTTTACTTGTCGCCATGGGCGCGTCTCCGTCGCTTTACAATAGCTACCTACTTAAATCTGTCAGTAACAGGCACAGACATGTTGCTGTCGTGCACATTTGCGACCCGAGCAGCGTGAGCAGGTTTTTACTTGTCGCCAGGCGCGCGGCTCCGTCGCTTTACAATAGCTACCTACTTAAATCTGTCAGTAACAGGCACAGACATGTTGCTGTCGTGCACACCGAGTCCAATCGGACATCGGAAGTGGGTCTTATTTAGCTTGCAAGATTTGAATACAGACCGACAACGGGACAGGTGAAACTAAATAAAAGCTTATAATAAAAGATACTTTAAGGCTTAATAAACCAAATTTTGAAAATTAAACAGAAACTGAAACATTGTCTGAAACACGTGATGAAAACATTAATTTTATGACCATATGAAAAACATCGTTAAGTGACTAAAGAGTTAAGTCCGTTAGTGACTTATTAAAAAAAAACTCAGATGATTTGACCCATTTTCGAACTTACGACAATGTTTTTATCAGTGTGTACACGTCTTAAGTTTACTCCTGGTAGTGGGCGTGGCTTTCGGTTGTTTGACGGTTTTAGGGTACCGTTGTGAGTTAAGTCAATATTTTTATCAATTCTTTTCAGTCTCTGTTGCCTTAGTACTTTAAGTAAAATTATTCAAAACGAGATACAATTAATTGATTAGAACTATGCGATTATAGTTACCGCAAGAAAAATTAACTGTCAGGTTTGTTTCTTTTTTGAAGTTTTTTATACTGAGAAAAATTCTATGAGCACCGTGCACGTGCAATCAATTGCAGAAGTGTAGTGGTTAAGGGTTTCAAAGATTATCTGAATGAATAAATTAAATGATACAGAACCATCCAATTCAAATCGCACGCACACATGAATCTAATGTCGATGTGTACTTATGTGACACAATTTAAGGTTCCTTCCTTTACGCTTTTTAAGACCTTTTTAAATTCCTCTTCCAGTACCTGATATCCTAGTATTTTTTGTAGATTTCCATTGAAATTATCTTGATTCCGCCAACCCGCATTGGGCCCGCGTGGTGGATTACGGCCCACACCCTCTCACAGAAAGGAGGCCTATGTCTCAGCAATGGGGTTAAGGGCTGATTATGCTTTGCCAAAAAAGTTTTATTTTAGTATGGAACCATTCAAATAATCTAACAGGGAAATAGAAGTTTGTAAAGCCAGGCAGAAGGCATTGGGCGTTCACAAAGAAAAGGAAAGATAGGCCTAGTGAGCGAGACAGAAGGAGTCTTTTGAGTTCAACGTCCTAATCAGCTGTTTAGTTTGGGTTGTTCGTATTACCGACTAGACGAGATGTCGATGTTATTATCGATAGAAAAGAAAATTCAATATTTCCGTAATAATAAACAAATCTTTGATTCTGACCATAGGTATCGAAAGATTCTTCTAATGATCCTCAAATATGACCACACCTTTCCGTTACACGCTGTATAAACAGATATTTTCATACCCATATATTTTAATATGAAAAACAAATAAAAACAATGCCTTTGAAGGCCTTAACGACTTTTGCTACTTTGTGCTACAGCCGTCGTCGGCTTGTTTTTCGAGGAAATACTTCCGATGCTTTGACAACAGGTTGAAGATACAGTCCCAATGCTCGTACAGCTTCTAGATCCGCAAGCTTATACAACTTGTAGTGCCATTGTCTGGGGCGGTATGGCAGCATCACGATGTCATCTTGTGGACTCGGCGACTCATCGTCTCAAAAGGCATTCAGAAAAACAGCCATATCTCCAACGTAGTCCATGACAAAAAAACAACCGACTTTAAAAAAAAAAATACACTAAAAATTAAAAAAATAACTTTAATTTCGGAAGTCGGTGTTTGTATTTTACTTCTTCGTTATTTGACACCGATTTCCGAAATTAAAGTTATTTTTTTAATTTTTAGTGTATTTTTTTCTGAAAGTCGGTTGTTTTTTTTGTAAAAAAGTTTTTATTTTTCACTTTTTAGTTGTTATACCCCAGAACTAAAAACCCCAATAACATGGAACGTGGAATTCAAACATTAGGAGAACACCAAAACGTCATCAACGTATACGTATTTTTCGTTTTTGTTCAGTTTCTCAAAAAGCGCTGAAGCAATTTCGATAAAATTTATATGGGACCATATAAAAAAAAAAAATGAATGATATATTTTGAGTCGGCGCCAAATAATAAAATATTAATTAACTACATCTAGCCTTCTTCATTTCTACGTACATACAAAATTTTGATAATTAATAATAAGATAGTCGGCGCCAAATAATAAAATATTAATTAACTACATCTAGCGTTCTTCATTTCTACGTACATATAAAATTTTGATAATTAATAATAAGACTGATGTTATTTATTTTTTGCTTTTTTTTCGGCGGTTAATTTTTTTGTTAAAAGTTTTTTTGAATCTGTATCTCTAGTAATACCAGCCTCAGAATACACTCTACCTCTCCTAATACCAGCTTTGGAATAGTTTTTGTGATTCTGATCTTCTGGAAGTTTGTTAATCTATACCGCTCAGGATTCCACCCCCCTGGTAGTTTGAGAATCTATGCCGTTCATGATATTAGCCCCGGAATACTTTTTGTGATTCTGGTCTCCTGGTATTTTGTGAATCTATACCGCTTAGGATTTTAGCCCCAAAAACTCTGATTCACGACTCTGGTCTCCTGGTAGTTTTAGAATCTATACCTCTTATGATTCCAGCCCCGAAATTACGTCTTCATCATTCTGTTCGCCTGGTAATTTTGTGTTGTGAATCTATACCGCTTTGGATTTAAGCCCCAAAAATACTGGTTCACGACTCTGGTCTCCTGGTAGTTTGAGGATCTATACCTCTCGTGATTCCAGCCTCGGAAACACTTCTTCATGATTCTGGTCTCCTGGTACTTTGTGAGTTTTTACCACTCATGATTCCTGCCCTGGAAATACTTCTCATGTTTCTGTTCTCCTGGTACTTTGTGAGCGTATACCGCTCGTTCAGCCTGACAAGTCTTGTCATTTACCAGGATAAAAAGTAGCCTATGTGTTAATCCAGGCTATGACCTACCTGTGTGCAAAATTTCATTGAAATCCCTTCAGCCGTTTCTGCGTTACCTTCAGCCAAACATACAAACAAACAAACATACAAACTTTCGCATTTATAATATTAGTAGGATTGGGTATTACATACATGTTACAAGTTTGAGGTTATGCCAAACATTACCATTTTATCAACAATAACAATACATATAGTTAGGATAATCTATTACATGCATATAACATATTTCAATTCAATTCCAATTATGAGAGAAGAAACATATTTTGTAAATATTTTACTTACTCTAAATATGAATTTAAAAATTTCTAAACAACATTATTTTTGAATTTTCAACATTTTCAATTATAATTTATACAGCGTGGAGAAGACAATACGACAATAAATGAAAACACGGACAATACTAGTTTATAAGAATAAGTTTAAGCTATCAAAAATGTCCTAACATCGAAAATAAAAAAATAAAAATTTCAAACAAACTAAATGGCATAAAACTAGAAACGAAATAGAACACCATTTATAAATATGAGTTCACTAACCTGTCGTAAGAGCGGCAACAACGCGCGGTCCTGTAGCGACTTGATTTTTTGGCTTTTAATTATGGATTAATGCTCAGTAAAATTACACATTGACAGCAAGTCTGTACTGGTGCGAAGTCTCCCGTCCTAGACGCGGATTCACGCGGCTCCAGTAACGAAGATTCTGTCTGTTCCATAAACCGTTCCTTGTAAATGTACTTTCATCAGTCCACATCACATTGTACAAGAAATCCGGATTCTCGAAATGTTTATTTTCAATCCAGCGACAAAAGTTTTCCCTAACTAGTTTGTCTCTAGGTAACAATGCATGCAATTTCTTGTATTTATACAGCTTCCGTTTGTCGCGTTTTAAAACTTTAAGAATAGTTGTATGGTCAACACCTGACCTGCCCTTCGCGAACTACACGTTGGGTTGCGTTAAAAAAACACGAAAACAATTAAAACTAAGCGTCTAATTTCGCACAATTCACTCACTGTCTAACTAAATACCTATTAAAACGTTACGCGTCCTGTCACCAAAATAAAGCGTCCAATTTCGCACTAATACCGTCGTAAATGAATTTACAAATTTAAACACGAGCGGCGGGGAAGTACCTACACGAAAGTTAGCGGCTCGTATAAGCGAGGACGCGTGACTCTTCACAGGACCGCGGCGACACACTAAGCTAAAGTAAAAGTAGTAGCAAATTTCTTCAAGAAAGCGAAGTAACAAACGAAACTAGATTTATCTCTTTCGCACACACTAAATTTTCTATTAATATTATGAGTGCATTGCAATTTCCGCATTCGTTACTTTCTTATCCAACTTTGTTGACACGCTTTAAGACTCTTATTACTCAGAATTAAGGTATAATTTTCACTAAATCAGATGAAAATACTAATTTGGCGAAAGTGCTTAAGTAGCGAGTTGGCAACGTGACTTTAATGTTTTGATGTTTATACCGATGTGGGTCGTTAACCTGACAGTGTTTCCCTATTATCAGATACATCATGTAGCAAATGTTAAAAATGAAAAATAATTTCCTGTGACTAAACTACTGGATATATTCAAATGATTTTTTGTATGTAGACTGAGAACGTCTTGAGGTATGCGAGGTTTAATTTATTGTCGTATTGTCATCACCACTCTGTATAAAAATAAGTCGGGTTTTCCTTCCTGACGCTATAACTCCAGAACGCACGAACCGATTTCCACGGTTTTGCATTCGTTGGAAAGGTCTCGGACTCCGTAAGGTTTATAGCAGAGAAAAATTTTTGGGAAATCAAATAAACAAAATTGCACCCGTGCGAAGCCGGGGCGCGTCGCTAGTAATTTATATAAAAATATTTCTACATTAAATATAATCAAACTAAATTACACATTGAAATTAAATTAAATCATTGAGATCAAAATATAATGTCAGAAAAAATAAAACAAATAAATCGAATCGAATTAAATCATACAAATTAAATTAAAAGTACAATTAAATACAAATTAAATATAATCAAAAATCAAATCAAATAAAATCAAATTATTATTATTAATTCCTAATCATTATGAATGTTATATAATTCTGATTCAGTTGAATTCTAAAATATACCATATTATTGATTTATTCATATAAATAAGTGTAATAAATATGGAATTTGAGTTGAATTTAATAACATCGACTTATAATTATATATAATCCATTATTGATACTAATGTCTTATTCAATTATCTATTATACAGTGAGGTACCCATTTTTGGGCACATCTTTGGCTTGACGGATCCAAGCTGGTCCAGCTATCTGAGCGATATCATCAACCCACCGGCGCGCCGGTACACCACGCGCTGAGATCACGCGGACGACCTCACGTGTACCAGTGCGGGATACTCTCACTCCATTGACTGTCGGTGATTCTTGCCACATGTCCAGCCCATCTCCATTTTAGGTTACACACAAGCTCAACTGCGTCTACTACTTTCGTTATATTTCTTATGTCGGTGTTTCTCTTTCTTTCCTTTCTTGTGATGTTCAGCATGCTTCTTTCAGTAGCTCTCTGGAATACGTTAATTTTTTGTGCGATAGCTTTCGTTGAAGTCCAAGTTTCGCCTCCATATACTAGAGTTGGAAGAACAATTGAGTCGATTGCTTTCCTCTTAATTGTACGTGAACGTAGGCTTGAAAATGTCTTTCAGAGACCACTATTTACTCCATGCTTTCTTTATTCGTCGTTCATTTTCGTCAATTATGGGATCATTGAATGATATATTTTTACCCAGGTATTCATATTCATCTACGTAAGCTATTGTGTGGAATTCCGTTGTAATTTGTAGTTTTTCACTAATTGTCATTGCAAAGGTTTTCTGAGTGTTCATTTGTAACCCACACTTCCTGCTCTCTATATCCAGAGTGGTAAGCATAAATACCAAGTCTTTATGATTTTCTGCAACAAGTACTATGTCGTCAGCAAAACGTAGATTATTGAAGTACTCGCCATTTATATTCACACCTACATTTTCCCAATTCAATTTTCTAAAAATGTGTTCCAACAGAGCGGTAAACAAGTTTGGGGAAATAGGGTCACCTTGTTTCACCCCTCTTTTTATGTCAAATGGCTCTCCCTTGCTTTCCAACCTGACGATCGCTTTGCTATTCTTATACAGCGTGTAACGGAAAGGTGTGGTCATATTTAAGGATGATGTTCCATAACTAATATGAAGTACAAAAACAACAGCAAAACCAAAATAGACTATACTCGTACTAATTTTTTTTATGTTATAAACAGCACTAACGGGGTGCAAGAACCTTTTTTACGTAACTCCTCTAAACTGCTGCGCTCCTGGTATGCGCCGTGCGACTAGCGGCAGCGCTCGTGCGTAGTAACATCGGACATGGTAAATTGTGTTACAGCTGACGAAGGACGAATAAGTATTCTGGATTTCGTAAGGGGCACAGCACAGCCACAGCTCTTCTTGATGTAGTTGGTAATATCCTGGAAGCCAGAGAGAAGAGCATGGGAACCATACTTGTCCTACTGGACTTTTCACGTGCGTTTGACTCAATCAATACCTCGCTTCTCCTCTCCAAGCTTTCATACTATGGATGTCAGCCCGAAACAGTTCAATGGTTCCAAAGTTACCTGACTCACCGTTCTCAGTTCGTACAAGTGACAAGCGATGGTGATGGGGCCGTCAAGTCCTCTTCTCCTGAGTGGGTGAGCAGGGGAGTACCGCAGGGATCGATCCTGGGCCCTCTGCTCTTCATTCTGTACAGTGCCGACATCACCAACTGCCTCGTCAACACCAAGTTCCACTTGTATGCCGACGATTTACAGCTGTATCACTCTTTCCGCCCGCAGCAAACGGTGAACACTGTAAACGAAATAAATGAGGATTTGGACAGAATTTCAGCATGGTCTATCAGGAACTCTCTAGTTTTGAACCCAGTTAAGTCCAAATATATGGTATTGGGTTCTAGAGACTTTCTCAAGGGAATAGTCGATGTTGATCTGGACTTGAAGATTGATGGGTGTCCCATTGAGAGGGTACAGGAAGCCAGAAATCTTGGGGTGGTCTTTGACGAGCAACTGCATTTTGAGACTCATGTAATGGAGGCTGTACGCAACTGCTTCTATCGTCTCAAACTTCTATACCGTGTACGTCCCTACATAAGTGTCGATATGCGTACCATGCTCTGTGAATCACTAGTATTATCCAAGCTAAACTATGCTGACACTGTGTATGGGGCGTGCATTCTCGGTAGAAGCGAGAAGCTGATCCAGCGAGTACAAAATGCTTGTGCTAGATTTTGTTTTAATGTTCCTCCAAGGTCTCACATAACACCATTTTTAAATAAGGGTAATTTGATGAGAATTTCAGATCGCAGAATCTTTGGCACAATTCTCACAAAAAAACCAGATTATCTATATAGCAAACTGACTTGGTCGCGTGACATAAACAAGGTTAAAACAAGAGCATCTGCTTACCTTCTGTTGACCTTGACCAACAAAACAGCTGCATTCCGTGGAAGTTTCAAATTTGCTGCCAGCCGCTGCTAGAACGACCTGCCACCTCCTTTTCGTGCTATAAAGACGGTTGGTGCTTTTAGTTCCAAGTACAAGCAACATTTACTACGAATTCAAAAGGAAACAACCACATAATTTACCTGGGATCTGCACGCAGTCAGTATTGGTGACATTATCATTTTGCCAACCTGTAACATCTTCTTCTTCTGACCACACAACACTTACACTTCACAAACAAACATAGTACTGTTTTAGATACATAATTTTTAGTCAATTAAGTTTCCTACTTCTTCTGTGGCATCCGAGCCGATGTATTAAATTTAGGTTTGCTTATATACTAAACAATCTAACCAAGACACAAATTATTTATTTCATTTATAACACCAAATATGACACTTTCTATTTATGGTTTTTGACAGCCGAATGCCGATCGACCATGCACAGATTACTATTTACTAATATGCGACCATAGAATATAAAACGTTTAGCTGCGCGTTGCACCAATGCATCTTAGTTATAAATACCACAGAGTAGATTTATCTGATGTTAATTAAATTTTGTTTTTATTTTTTATTTTGCGTGTCTGCAATAATGCACTCCTTTGGTTTTTTGTGTTATGGCTTATTTTTCATTTGTTATTTATTCATATTTGTTATTGTTTTAGTAATTTTGTACCGTGTCCCGTGAGTATGTCTGTGGGAACGGGCCCTAACAGAATACAAGCGCTGCGTTATTTATTGCATAAATATCGCAGCATAACGCTGAGTTAGGAGCCTTTTTGGCCTCGCACAGTTTTTTATTTTTTTTGTTTGATTTTAGAGTTACTATGTTCTTGTTGTGAGGTACAAATAAATAAATATTGTTTGTGTTTGTTTGTTTATTTTCACATCACGCAAATCGCAATTCAGAAAGTAAAAAATTAACACCAGTTTTACACTACGAGTTGTCCGTAAATAATTGTAACATCACCAAAAAGTTCACATAAAATGCTCGTCCGTCCATAACACGTGCCCCAAAATTCGGGGAAGCGGACACCTCATCCCGGTAGCGGTACCTTTCACAAAAACTGACACACAGTTGAAAACCCGTTGCAATCAACTCCTGCGTGGGCCTGACGTGGTGAACTGGTGACCATCTTCGTCGAGCACGCGCCACACTAGCATGTGTGGAACACCTAAACACCACCTGCGCTCCGCTTGCTTTTCGTGGGGTTCTCTGCAACATGCTCCAATGTGGCTTTTTCGACTCTAGCATCACGCGCACTCGGCCGGTCTCCGTAAAACGAGCTGGTGTGTTGCAGACGCGGCGTCATTTTACGGAAACTTTCCAAGATAGGAAGTACCCGACATTGTTCCACGGGTCTGCCATCAACAACTCCCTATTGCTGAAAGTCATTCTCACACACGAACGCGAAAGTAAGTGGTTGCACAAATTAATCGACCAAATTTGGCAAGGGCTAGATGGAAACTGAATTGTCATTACCTAATTTATTTTGAATTTTTGTACAATGCGGTAATTTTTCTTTGATGTTCGCCGACACTACGGTTGTGTGAGTAGCGCGCGCTCCGCGGTGCAAGCGTTGTAACACACACATAAACCGCATGAAAGACGCCGCCTAGTTTGTACCTACTATCCTGTGGCCCCTGGGAATGCAAACGTTCTAAAGATTCGTATACACTTAACGAAGGATAGTAGTAAGTACTGGATATGTACTCGTGGATGTTAAATTAATTTTAATAACATTCAACACATACTTGTTTCATCATCATGAGCCTTTTAATGTCTCACTGCTGGGGCACAGGCCTCCTATTTTAGTTCTAGGATATGCCGGTTTCCTCACCATGTTTTCCTTCACCGTTTTGAGAGTTTTCATACTTGATTCATTAATCATACTTGATTAATTTTTATTATAGCACATTTTATTCTGTGCATTAAACTCACAAATAAGCATTTAACATTAAAAATAAACGGTACTTTAAAACTTAATAAACAATTTTTTAAAATGAAACTGAAAATGTTTCGGTTTCCTAAACACGTGATGAAAACATTCCTTCGAGCAATGAAAAATATCGTTTAGTGAAAATACTCAGATGATTTGACCCATTTTCGAACCTACAACAATGTTTTTGACCGTGTGTACACGTCTTAAGTTTACTCCTGGTAGTTGCTATCTCTCTCTTCTTTTTTTGTTGCATTTTTAGGGTACCGTTGTGATATAAGTAAAAATTGTTATCAATTCTTTTTACTGACTCTGTTGCCTTAGTATTTAAAGTCAAATTATCCAACATTTGAGATACAATTAATTGATATTGAGTGAATGAATGGAGTTCAAAATCACTGTTTATTTCTTTTATTTTAGGAATATTAAGTTTAGTAATAGTCAGTAAAATATCGGAGATTATTTAAATTAGTTTGTAGTGATACAGAACCATCCCATTCAAACTGCACGCACACATGAATCTAATACTGATGTTTACTAATGTGACACAATTTAAGGATCCTTCCTTTACGTTTTTTATGACCTTTTTAAATTTCCCTTCCAATACCTGACATCCTAGTATTTTTTGTCGATTTCCTTTGAAATTATCTTGATTTAAAGCGTTTTCCGCCAACACGCATTGGGTCCGCTTGATTATTTAAATTAATTTGTTTGGATAGGCATCAGTAAAATTCAGTACAAATTAAGTACAAGTCATTACAGTAGGTAGGCACATAACTTTATTAGTGCCCCAAAATGGCGTCCCGCAAGCAAGAAGCTAAATTGGCTCAGCTTACCGCTAAAAAACAAATGATTTTCGAGCGAGTTAATCGCATATATAATGATTCCAGAAACATCTCGAACTATGATTCACGTTCAAATGAGACATTCTTAGCGCAGTCAGAAACAATTACTGAGCAATATAACAAATTTGAGGAAATAGTGGAACAAATGAATGAATTGCAATTCGAAATTGACCAAACCGCACCAGACTATTCGAGTCTATATTCTATTGAAGACTTATATTCTAATATTAAATATAAACGTAATCTCATACTTTCGAAAAACGAAACATCGGAACACAAAGTGGGTACTCGGATAAAATTACCGCCCATAGATTTGCCATCGTTTGATGGTAAAGCGGAAAATTGGCCCATATTTTATGAAATGTTTCGAAGCAATGTTCATTTAAATACCGATCTGGTTGACTCGCAGCGTGTCCAGTACTTGATGAGTAAATTGACTCATGATGCCTTGAAGCTGACCGCGGGCATTGTTCCTACAGGTGATACATACAACGTTATGTGGAACAGTCTCGTAAAAAGGTATCAAGATAAGCGTAGTTTAGGGATTCATTATCTCAATAATATACTGGACATTAAACAATGCGCCGGAAATGCCGCGAGCCTCAATACTTTTGTGGAACGATATTCAGCGTCCGTCGCAGCCTTGAAGCAGTTAGACATTCCAGACTTACTGGATTTTGTTTTATTACACTGTGGTTTAAGAAAGGTTGACGCGCAAACTGTCTTACAGTTTGAATCACGTGTGAGTGAAAAAGAATTACCTTCCTATGCGGAGTTTATAACATTCATGCAAGAATATGTTAAGGTACTACAACGCTCATACGGTAATAATTTACAGACGGAACCGCGCGCTAAGTCTAGTTCAGTTAATCATCAAACAAAAAATAATACCGCTAAGTCATTCGTATCGCGTAATGAACCGGTTTCGAATGGCAAATGTACGCTTTGCGATAAGGATGACGTACGACATCAGCTGTTCTATTGCCCGCAGTTTAAAAATATTAGAACACCGCTTGCACGTTTTGAATTTATTAAAGCTAAACGTGGCTGTATAAACTGTTTAAGTCTATCCCATTCTTTGGTTAAATGTAAGTCACGTAACGTTTGTAAAATTTGTAAGAAGAACCACCATTCTCTCTTACATTTCCGAGAAAAACATGAGTCATTATCGCCCGAACCGCAAGCGCCTACTAAGGATACATCTGTTTCGCTCACTACAGCTGTTAAAACTGGGTCAACCATTTTGCTAGCGACCGCGCAGTTATATGCATACTATAGCGACATCAGAGATAAGGAGGTGGTTCGGTGCCTACTAGATAACGGATCGCAAAATAATTTAATTACTGTGGACTGTTGTAAACGTTTGAACTTACCCATAATTAAATTACGCAATTCATTTTTACAAGGTGTTGGAATGTCATCGAAACCAATACACGGTTTTATTCATCTCAACATAGAATCTCGGTTTGATCCTCATACGAAGTTTTCGATACAAGCGTTAGTTGTTGATTGTATTACAGATAGACTTCCCGCGAAATTAATTAGATTACATAACAATGATAACATGTCATACTTAAATAGCTTACCGCTCGCCGACTCGCTCTGGAATGTTCCGAGCGGAATAGATCTTGTGCTTGGAGCACAATTGTTCCCCTTTATTTACCTGGGAGACAGGGTCGATTCAGGTACCCGCGCACCCCCTGCTGTACTGACTAGCTTCGGTTATGTACTTATGGGTGATATTGATTGTTGTAGTAGTGATGTGACACATTGCATCTTCGTTTACCGCGCAGGCCGACATTGAAGTCGAGTCAAATTTACATAAGTTTTTTGAGCTAGAGGAAATTCCACCCGCCGCCACCGCCGCGCCGCGCCGCGCCGCGCCGCGTTCCGTTAATGGTCCGCACGAATTAGAGTGTGAAAATAATTTTAATTCTTCAGTCTTATTTGAAGACGGCAGATACTTTGTCGATCTGCCTTTTGCGCGCTCACCCGGCGGGCTAGGTAGCTCGCACGGCTACGCCCCTAGGCGCTTGCTTGCGCTCGAGCGTAAGTTTACGTTAATGACCCTACGCGAGAATAATAATAAAACTATCGCGGATTATTTATCTCACTCGAGGTTGTCGCTCAATGACATTTTGCATGTCGGACCTAAGTTGCGAGCAGACTTGTTTTTGTTATTGCTTGATTTTCGTACATTCCCTGTCGCGATGGCAGCGGATATAAAACAAATGTTCTTACGTATCGGTGTAAGAGAGCACCACCGCAAATATTTACGAATCTTGTATCGTTTTAGCAAGGGTGAGCCTATTCGCACCTTTCATTTTAACCGCGTTCCCTTCGGACTGAAACCTAGTCCTTATTTAGCGATGCGCACATTGCGTAACTTGGCGTGTGAGCAAAGCGACCGCTTTCCTGAGGCTTCTAAATTGGTAGAAACTCAGTTTTACATGGACGACTACGTCTACTCTGTTTCGGACGAACAGACAGCTATGCGTCTATCCCGCGATTTAATTGATTTAATGAAGGTAGGTTCCTTTGACTTAGTCAAATGGGCTACCAATTCACCCGCTTTATTAGATATTCTCCCAGAGTCTCACCGCTTACCAGTTAATTTTTCTGGCATGGATAATGATGTCCATAATTTCAAAATCCTTGGATTAACCTGGGAACCCGCTGATGATTATTTCTCTTTGACAACAATCGCCGTAGATGATAAATGCACGAAGCGCGCGATTCTATCGCTAGTTGCCCGCTTGTTCGACGTACTGGGCCTTGTAGGACCCGTTGTGCTGTACGCGAAGGTATTAATCAAGGAACTTTGGTTAGCTAAAGTAGGATGGGATGAGGTTCCACCGGAATCTATCACAAATCGGTTTGCCGCTTTTACGCGCAATTTTCCTTCACTCTCTTCTCTAAAGGTTCCTCGCCACATTGGCGTCTTTAGAGAAGCTGTAGTGAACATCGTAGCCTTTTGCGACGCCAGCTTTACTGGTTATGGCTGTTGTATTTATTTACACATTACCAACCCTACTGGTGATATCACTGTCCGACTCTTATGTGCAAAGTCCAAAGTCTCCCCCGCAAAAATAACAACGCTAGCTCGATTAGAACTTGTCGCCGCTTTACTTCTGTCTAAACTTGTTCGCGTAGTCAAGGAAAAACTTTCCGCTCGTGTACCTATTACAGGTGTCCACGCTTTCTCGGACTCCACCATAGCTCTCTCGTGGATCCACTCATCTCCCCATAGATGGTCTATTTTTGTCAGCAACCGCATTGCTCAAATACAGGAAAACTTACCTGCCGCTTGTTTCCGTCACGTGTCCGAGAAAGAGAATCCTAGCGATTGTCTGTCTCGCGGCATGCTGCCGTCGGATTTAATAAGACACTTGTTGTGGTGGAACGGCCCCACATGGCTCCATCAGCCCATGAGCGAGTGGCCTTTAAAGTTCTCTCCTGCTCAATGTGATTCGAATACTGAACCGCGTATTTTAGATACTATAGCTGACCGTGTTTGCTCATGGAATAAATTGTTACGTGTATTTATGTACATTCTTAAATTTACAAACAGACTACATAGTCATAGTTCTGTTGAAAACATTCAAACCGCCGAAAATTTCATTGTTCGAATAGTTCAAAGTTTACATTTTGCGAGCGATTTAAATTTAATTAAAGCAGGTGAACTTCCAGCTAAGAAGTTGCGCTGTTTATCTGTCTTCATTGATAGCTTCGGAATCTTACGTATTGGGGGCAGATTGTCTAAATCTGACTTGCCGTATGAAGCCAAGCATCCCGCGCTTTTACCTAAACGCGACCGCGTAGTCGATCTAATTATCGATCACTATCACAATACGTACTGCCATACGGGCCCAGGGTTATTGATGTCCATTATAAGGCAGCGGTTTTGGATATTGGATGGCCGAACGGTTATACGTTCTCGTTGTCGGAAATGTAATACTTGTTTCCGTCTAAATCCTAAGCATCCAGTACCCAAAATGGCTGAACTTCCTGGATACCGCGTCCGTGATGCTAAAGCCTTTGTACACACCGGTGTAGATTTCGCCGGGCCGCTTGCTTATATACCTATTCGACGTAGAGGTCAACGTTCGCAGAAACTTTACTTATGTTTGTTCGTATGCATGGTGACTAAAGCCATACATATCGAGCTTGTTTCGGATCTCACATCTGAGGCTTTCCTATCCGCATTTAAGAGATTCATTTCTCGCCGCGGTCCAGTGTCTGTTATGTACTCAGACAATGGTACCAATTTTGTTGGCGCTAAGGCGCAATTGGATGATATTTATTCTTTTTTATTAAATTCAACTGTTCAAACGGATATTAAAAATGAGCTTCTTAAATCACGCATCGAGTGGACAAGAATACCGCCGCGAGCTCCACACTTCGGAGGTATTTGGGAGTCGAATATTAAGAGTGTTAAAACTCACTTGTTTAGAGTCGTAGGTAAACAACTTCTCACTTACGAGGAACTCTCGACCGTATTGGTGCAAATTGAGTGCCTTTTGAACTCTCGACCACTTAGTGTCATTTCGTCAGACCCACATCCGGAGGTACTCACGCCCGCGCATTTTTTAATGTCCAGTCCACTCACGTATTTGCCTTCTTCTGAATTGACAGAAGAAAACAT